>CM065909.1:50840000-52040000 GCA_033439115.1 Firmiana major
AAAACCACTCCTCACATACTTTCTTGTTAGCACAAAAAAATAGTGAATTCTGTCGACTAGCAGATGGTAAAACAACAGAACCCTCATATGCATTATATACATTTTTTTTTTTGCGATAGGATCCTCCTTTCCCAGCAGCATCAGGTTGATGTTCTCTAACTGATGGGATAGAGAGAGAAGGCAATTTTAGAGAAGAGACTGAACCATCTTCCACATTCCCATTTTCATCAGTCATAAAAAATTCACCTGGTTTTTCTAAAGGAAATTTAACCACATTAGCAGTATGCTTAGGGATAAATTTAAGTGCTTGACCATTTGAAACATCACTTGCATCAAATTCCTTTACAAGCTGCACAGCAACAGCATGAGAAGATCCAAACGGGGAATTCTGTGAAGCTGGGGCTCCTTTCCAGCAAGGTGAGTCAACATGAGGGTTGCAATAATCTAAACTATCTAAAGAATTCTCCACGGCAATGGCCGGTTTATTATTGTCAAGTGCCCAACTGAAATTATCTGCACATTGGTTTCAGAAAGTGCTGAACTGGACCTGATAACCGATGCCTTCAAGTAATCCACAGCCAATTCAAGGGTTGTGAAAGGTGGAGCAGGAGCTGATGAATTTGAAAATCCTCCTCCATGACTGTTCCCACCATAAGACCCAAATCCGATCATCGTGTTTTGCCTCAAAAACTCATCCATTATCACCCTTGTACTCGCCATACTAGCGGTCGATTCCTGCTTATTCTTGCACTGCTCTCTGCTGTGGTCCCAAGCTGCCCCCATCACCGCATAGCCACTTTACTACCACTGCCAGCTACTGTTAAAGAAGGCAGCGAGTTGCTGCCACCGTCCCTGCATATTGCTACTTTGCTTGCTACATCGCCACTCAAGCAATGGTGTGGTGGCATTACCGCAAGCCAAGGGTCTTCTCTGTTTTCTTAAACCGGCCAATTCTCCCCCTCTGCTATTTTCTTCTCTCTCAATTATCAAAGCACTGCAGCTAAAGAGATGATACCGGTACAACAGCAATTCAGCAAGGTTGAATCACTCGTTCATCATCTGGCTTACTAGACAATCGAAAACTATTAAGCCAGTAACTATGATAGGCCCTTGTTCTCTTCTTCTGCCAAGAAGTACTTTTCTTTGTTTTATTAGGTGCTTTCT
This sequence comes from Firmiana major, assembly GCA_033439115.1. Lineage (NCBI taxonomy): Eukaryota > Viridiplantae > Streptophyta > Magnoliopsida > Malvales > Malvaceae > Firmiana > Firmiana major. The sequence goes on from CM065909.1 coordinate 50,841,165, forward strand.
TCTTTGATTTCTGCTTGCCTTTTCTGTGCTCTCCAGCCTTTTTCTTTTGGTCAGAAATATATTTTATTTTCTTGGGTGAACAAAAGGACAATATGTCCAATCATGCAAATAAGCTCGAGAACAAGGCTGGATCTTAAATGAGAACATTCGAAACTCATCAGTGGTGTAAATGTTGTTCTTAATATCAGGAATAGAATGATCAACCGGATACTGCTTCCTTTCCGGAGAAGAAACTATATTATATGTGGGCTTACATGTAACTACAGACGTATTTGCATTTGATAGAGGGTATGAGAAACCACTATCCAGGGAAGATGAAAGGGATGATGATCCAGATATGAAATTAACAGTTAACTTCTGTACATCCTATAGACAAACAGGACCATCATTATTTAAAAGCTCCTTAAGGGCTACTTTTACCTGGGGCATATTCCAAGGAGCAGCAATAACATCAAAAGGGCACTGTCCATTAGCATCAGTGAGACAGGGGTCATCACCAGCAACTAAAAGCAACCTAATAGATCCACCAGAAGCAGCACAGTGAAGTGCAGTGCTCTTATCTGGGCCACAGAAGAGATTCACATCTACCTCTGATAGAGAAAGAATGAACTTCACAATATCAACACTACCATATTTAGCAGCAATCATTAATGGAGTTCTATGCTCCACAACTATATGTTTCGAACACTTCTGGAGACCATACCAAAGTCCAACCACTCCAGTCCGACAATCCATTGTTTCTGTTTCCTCAGATAAGAATGGAATAGTAGTCTTAGTATTTAACTGCTGTAGACTACCACACATGCTTCGATCCAATTGATCAATAAACAATCTGGATGTTGAAACTAAAGAGAAAAAGTTATCAGTGAAGATAACCAAAGTCTGGTGGATGTGATGTGATCCTTGGCATAGGTTGGATCCAGCAATGAGTAAAACCTTCATGTCCAAGGAGAAATATAGCCAGATACCATGCCTACTCCCAAAGCAATAGCTCCCACAGCTACTGCAGAGGCACAGTGATCCTCAAAAAAGATTGAAACAACTTTGTGTCACTAAACATGTGCTTCGCCCAATCTAAAAAGTAGAAAACCTGCATCAAGAAGAAGACACCCATGGCGGCCATATGTTCACCAGATTGTACATGTTGAAACCTAACAAATCGAATCTGCATTGCAAGCAACATTCCCAAAATATACATACAATTATAGGCAACATATAACCTCATTGAATACTTCCCAGTAATCAAAAGCACCAGCAAATAAAGTGGGATCCCAAGTTAACAATAAAAACGTATCCTCCCTAAGCTGAAACCATATAAAAATAACCAAATACAGAAGCCAAACCCCAAGCCAATGAGCCCGTATTAACTGCCTGGATATGCAACTAGGACAAATAGCAATTAAAATTGCAGCAACAAGTCCAGCGCCAGAATCCCATATTTCTTCCCGAAGAAATAAGCAACGAGAGTCGTATTCGAAGCGAAAAACGGAGCTGTCAAAACGCAGACTTCACGGATATGGATCGCAAAATGAAGGAAGTGCAGGAGGCGATAAATGAGGGGGCAGTTACAATGAGGCCCGGGTAAAGGGTATCGCCGACGATTCGGCCTAAAGGGTACCGCTGCCGACTGATCTTGAACGTGTTTGTCTCATAGCTTTTCTTTCGTTTCCCACAGACGGCGCCAATTGTTGTTGTCTGAAACAACAATGATAAATTGCTGACGTCCTTTGTGCCACGTGTTGTCAAAATCTCTGCAAAAAAAATAAAGATCAGAGGGGCGCAGGGCTTTCCCTGCGTTTGCACTCGATGCTTAAGTCAGATCGAGAATTTGACAGAATTTTAATAGGGAAATAGAGACTTAGTTTAACGTATCATACCCCTCCCCCTTGTTGGTGGTGATTGTGCTTTTAAAGACATAAATTTGTATCTGATTGAAACTCTCTTTCTTTATCTATATATATTCTGATTTTTACCTTGATAATGTTACAACCATGTAGATGAGGTTGAATTTGGATCCAACACCAATTACCCTTTTTTTGTCACTTTTTATTTATTATTATTATCATGCACAACAAGCAGAATATGCTAATGTTGGCTTCGCTCTCAGTTTGCTCCCTCAGCCTCCTAATGGTACTCCTCACCGTTACGGCGCTAGCAGTGTTCAAAGTATAAGCACCGCCTGCTATGAATTTCCCGCAATCCTTGCAGCCCCAGATTCCCACAGCCTTTCTCTTCACTGCATACTTCCCAAGAAACTTGCGGAAGTACATGCTGTGTTGAGTGACTTCCATCTTGATTTGCTTCCTCTATCTGGCAAATCTGGCACCATAACGGGTACCATATTTCCAAACAATTCCAGCCTTCTTCGTCCTCTTTGTCATTGTTGTTAGGTTGGTACGACTTTTTTTCGATCGAATTTAATTTTTAAAATTTAAATTCGACTCAATAAATTAATCAAATCATTCGAATTTATAAGAATAGATTTGAATTTAACTTAATAAATTTGATTTATTATTTTTTAATTATATATTATGAAAAAAATAATAAAATATAGAATATATATTAAAAAATAATTGACTAATCTTACAAGCTTTCAAGTTAAATATTAAATAAAATACTCGAGTTCAACTTTATTCATTATTAAAATTGTTTAAATTTGAGTTAAGTTCAAAAATAAATTAATCAAATTCAAATATTCATTAACTCAATTCAAATAATTCATAAATAATTTAATTCATTTGCACCTTTAAGTATAATCCAATGATTCACATTTTCTTTGCACCTCCCCTTAGGTCTTATCCCGTTTTATTTTTTATTTTTAATGTTTTTTCTCTAAGTCGAGGAATTTTATTAATATAAGATTAAGATCTCTCGGCAGAAAACATTACCATCAACACCTCAAACGTACACGCCCTCACCATAAAAAGACAAAATGCAAGAAACAGTACCAAATCACAGACAACTTGAAACCATGATGTAAACCAACCTAGACTAAATCAGCTCAACACCATAAGAACAACCTCAATATACAAAATCACAGATTGCATAAGACGCCAAGCAGATGGAGCAACTTCCATCACACAGACGGTGCATCGGCCTTCCTCATTCACAGTGAAGCAGATTCTTGCTCAGATTCTCATTGTTCGGTTATCCCAGTCAACCTCTTACAGATTCTAGATGTGCGTGTACATATATCAATCAATTTTATGCCTTTTTTAATATGATTTGTCAATAAGAACGAGGCAAGCGATGATGTTGCTGCATTTCATAGGTTACGCCGCGGAGATACAATCGTTACAAATAATTTACTAAGAATATGCATCAAAAAAGTAATACAAAAAATAATAAATAATGACACATCATTTATACGGTTCAGTTATAAGTCTACATTTACTAGCCAAGACGATGAGAATTTTTATTATAATAACATGAAGATTACATGAGTTTTAATACACTCCTCAAAATCCAGAGAATAATATTTCTCAATAATCCATCTCTCTTTTATTACTTTGCTTTCTTAATTTAATCACAACCCAATACACCAAACTATCTTTATTTATAATTGTGAATAGATGCTTCCAAATAAAAGTAATAAAATTCTTTGGACAACAATAAAATTTCCTTTTAATTCAAACTTGCTTATTCTTTAAGGTTAAAAAAAAATTATTAATTGCACGGAGAGAATCAAACTTGGTTCTATTTTTTACCATTGATTTACTTGCTTTACAAGTCACAATTAAATATCATAAAATAATACAAGGACCTCAGTCTCATCCTTATTTAAGTGCTCATAGCTTAGGAAATGAAAGTGGCAAACCTGCAGCAATGGATTGTTTTCACTCATTTCCAGCAACTTCAACTGTTGCAATAATTGTTTTTCCACTGCTGCTCTTTCTTTTCTCTCTTCTATGGATATCAAAAGCTGCCTCGAGAAGAACAAACAAGTTGAAAGCCGCACCACAAGCTGGTGGCGCATGGCCTGTAATTGGTCATCTCCACCTCTTAGGAGGGTCAGAACCACTTCACAAAACCTTGGCCAAAATGGCTGACAAATGTGGACCAATCTTTACAATCAAGGTGGGTGTGAATAGAGCTTTGGTGGTGAGCAATTCTGAAATTGCTAAAGAATGTCTTACCATAAATGACAAAGCATTCGCCAATCGTCCGAGGCTAGTTAATATGGAACTTTTAAGCAACAACTTTACCTTCATTGCCGCTGCGCCATATGGACCTTACTGGCGTCAAGTGCGAAAGTTTGCAACTGTTGAGCTCCTCTCGAACCACCGGCTCGAGTTGCTTAAACACGTGAGGGAGTTCGAGGTAAAGACATCTCTGCAACACCTATATCAGCTGTGGAACCAGAAGAGAAGAAGCAGCTCTGATAAAGTATTGGTGGATATGAACAGTTGGTTCAAAGAGGTAACTCTTAACGTGATTCTGAAGATGATTGTAGGAAAGCGAATTCCGAATTCTACTGAAGTCCGTGAAACGGTAAAATGGAAGAAGGCAATAGACGAGTTCTTTGAGCTAAGTGGGAAGTTCGTGGTATCAGATGCGCTGCCGTTCCTGAGATGGTTGGACATAGGAGGAGAGGAGAAGCGCATGAAGAAGACAGCCAAAGAATTGGACCGTGTTTTCGAGGGATGGCTACAAGAGCATAAGCAGAAGAGAGCCACAAATGAGGCCAATAGTGAGGAAGATTTCATGGGAATCATGCTGTCTAATCTCCGTGATGCAGAAGAGCACGATGCTGATAAAATCAACAAAGCCACCAGTCAGGTATACATGCATATTTCTTAACCAAATATTCATTGCAAAACCTCTTTTAGTTAATTTCACCTCTTAAATTAATGGTTTGGGTTTTTAGCTAACTATTATATGTGTTGATGCAATTGTAAAAGTTATTTTTTACTCGAAATTCATAAGTTTAAATAATTAAAACAGGTTTTCATTAATATGAAAAGAAAGATGCGTATATATAATCTGTTTAAACTTCAAGTAAGAGTTTTGTGCAATGCATTTATCTTTGGTCCTTAGCTAGACTATTAAGGGCATAAAGAACTCAGAAGACTTTTATCTTGAATGTAACTTTGTTCATTATTGATATTTGTATGCTATCTGATCTAACAGTCTCTTATCTTGGGGGCGGAAGATACCACATCAGTCACAATGACATGGGCGTTGTGCTTGTTACTCAATAACCCTGAAGCATTGAAGAAGGTCCAACAAGAGCTAGATATTCATGTTGGTAGGGATAGGCTGCTAGTAACAGAATCAGACACTAAAAACTTAGTCTACCTTCAATCCATCATTAAGGAAACGTTGCGCCTATACCCTCCTGTTCCACTCTCCGTGGCCCATGAGGCCATCGAAGACCGCACAGTAAGTGGGTACCATATCCCAGCTGGCACTTGGCTTCTATTCAATCTTAAAAAGATTCATCGCGACGGGAACGTGTGGCCAAACCCTTGTGAATTTCGACCAGAAAGATTCATGACAACCCACAAAGACATGGATATGAGGGGACAAAATTTTGAACTGATTCCCTTTGGCAGTGGTAGAAGAATGTGTCCAGGGCCTTCATTTGCGCTTCTGGTTTTGCACCTTACACTCGCCAATTTGCTGCATTGGTTCGAGTTTGCAACCCCGTCGGATGAACCAGTTGACATGCGTGAAGGACCAGGAATTACAGCTCCTAAAGCAACTCCACTTGAAGTTCTCATAACTCCTCGCCTTCCTGCTTTCCTTTACGAGTTCACCAATCAAGTGGCATAATTTACTTGTTTTATCACAATATATATTGAATAACATTCAAAACATCTAAGGTGTTTCATAGCAATAATTTAGATGTTTTGTTCCTATTGGCAGTTCAGATGCTTTGTTCCTATTGGCTACTTGAATTAATAATATATTATTATTATTTAGAAATCTTGATTTTTTATTATTTTAAATTTGATTATTGAATTAGTTAATGAGTGCAAAAGGCCGAATGGCAGTAACAACAATCAAGGTTTGTTGTTATTAGTTATTTATTTTTTTTAGAAAAATTAGGTTTAGTGTTAAGTTAACAATTAAGCAATGGGGGACGTAAGTGGCCATTTGGCTTGGGAAGAGAAAGACGCATGGATTCATGGTCAACTGTTGAAAAAACACCTGAGAAAATGAGTTGATTCAACAATACTGCATGTGAAAATTTTTTATAATAGATTCCATAAATACATGCTGGCATAATTCTGGAGCCTTTTTGATTTATAGATTGATAGGAATTTCATTTTTTTTCCTAATTGTAAAAAAAATAAAAAATCGAAGACCACTCTGTAATCATTAATTAATGTAAAGATTATTGGGCATTTCTAATGATTTCATACAACATAATCGTCAAGACCCAGTATTAATTTCTTGGTTAAAAGCTCTAAATTATGTTTAGTGATTGGTTTAATTTGTTGTATTAAATATTATCAAAATATATGTTTCTTAAAATGTTTAGTAATTGATTTTTAAGAAAATAAATTAAGTTTAGAATTTATGTAGTTGTATTTATATTGTAAAAAGAAATTGAAGTTCGGAAGTTAATATGCAGCTTTTGAAACGAAAAACAAGTAAAGAGGCTCGGAATGTTAAGGAATTTGAATGATTGAAATTAAAAGCATGTTATTTGAGATTTTACTTATGATAGTAGAATATTTTGTAAAATTTTACATTTGATATGAAATTTCTTATGAAATTCAAATACCATTGTTCAAGCATTGGAAATTTTGAATTTTTAAAAATTCAAATACCGAGTCCAGTAAGCTGCAAGGGTTTTGAGGGATTCCGCGGGCAGTGTTTTTGGTTTGTTTTATGGTCCCTTTGGTGTTATGGACTCTAACATTACTGAGGTAAGAGCTATTAAAACTGCTTTGGAGTTGTATGCCTCTTCAATTTATGTTGGACTGAAATATCTTTTTATTGAATCTGATTTTTTGATTGTTGTCACATGGATCAAATTTAAAGATAAAAGACATTGGAAAGAACGGCGTATGTTTAATGATATTGATAGAATATGGAAGTTTATAGGACAAGTGAAAATTATTCATTGTTTTAAGAAAGCCAATTTCTTTTCAAATTCTTTAGCAAAAATGGATGTGAATAGATCAACCATGTTTTTTGCGTTTTGGTAGCTGTTTCTTTCTTTTCTGATCTATCAATTTTGGTGGCAGTATCTTACTTTGTTGTGGTAAAGGTTGTATTTGAATCTGTCATAATATTTGGTGAGTTCTGCTGTGTAAGGGGGGTCACTGTTTGGTTTCATGTTTCGCTAATGTTTGGTGAATATAGCTGTGTAAGGGGGGTTTTTGTTTTGGTTTCCTGTTTTGCTGGTGGGGTGACTGTAATGGAGCAAGGGTGATATCTCGTTAATGTATCCTTATATCTCTTTAATGAATCTTATAATTGATAAAAAAAAAAAAGGTACCTAGCAAGAAGGTTGAACCAAGTTCGCAGCTTGAATTCTTTTTTACTAATTGTGCAATTATCATCTTGAATTTCGGCTTATTCTTCTTGATATATATTGTTTGCTTCATATTCCAATTATAAAGTGAACACATTTTTTTTCTTGAACGGCCTCTATTCGAATTTGAAATTTTGTTTCTGAGCAGTCTTTTTACTAGTAATCGGATGAATGCATTCATCCCTTGTTCATTGCTAGACAATAGATTACTTTCTTCTTGCTCCTTGCATTTTGTAGTGAAGACAAAAATGTTTGATTTCTAGGCTTTTCTCAAAATTTGGTTCAGTGGATTATCAAAAGCATTTTACTTGCATTCTCACTAATAAAGTTATTTTAATTAAAAAATAATTATATTTAGTACACATCATGTCATGCCCCGCTTTCGGGAACCCTTCTATCCATACATTCTTTACTACGGTTAGGCTGTGAGAAGATGCAATTACTAAAAATTTATTCATTTACAGCGGAATATTTAAAACTTTAAGTCACACTCCCAGGTGTGTGTGTAAATACACAAAATTAATTGTATAAATACCATGTGCTTACATATCATCCCCATAATACTGTTTACAATTCCAAGATATAACTGTGCGATACGATATATTAGATACAAAATACTCGTGTATACAAATCTTATACCTTTGCGGATTGTGGGAGCTGTTTAACACAAAAGATCTAGAGATCACCGCTCTCTTACTTCTCAGTACCTGGAGTGGAAAAAATAGTGGGATGAGCAAACCACAGCTCAGTAAGGAAATGTATGCTAGCAGGTAGATATCGTACTACCTACATAGCCCATGCATGCATAAACCAAAACCATGTTTTCGTTATAAATGGAAATATCATACGAACAATGCATTTAAACATATATTTCTCAATAGCATTTTCGTGTAAATCAAATGTCAAACTTCCATTTAAAACATGCTCATAAATAGTGCCCTCATGGCACGAATGTGAAATCAGAGATTTATTAAAACACGAAATCTCTTTCACTTCTCAAATCATTCTTTCTCGTAAATCTCTTTCTTTTCTGAGATTGTCTCTGTTTCTCGATTCTCTGAGACAGGCATGGAATTTTAGGCAATCAAATATCCACGACTTATGGCCACAGTCAATGATCCCAGGCCTCACTGATCGGGTGTGCACAGGGTATCACTTCGCCTGAAGGGGGATGGGTCAGTCCTACCCTTCGGCTCATCTCAATCCACCTCATCTCCTCGTATACTCACGGTGAAGATACGTCGTGTGTCATCTACGCGATACTCGTACTCACGTGCACCCAGCACGGTACATAGTATACTAACGGGTGACTACACTATTCTACGTACAACCGTGGACCCAAGTCCATACTCCAACTCCGATGGACTTTTTATCCTTAAACCATGTCTCATATATCAGGCGAGCAAGCAGCGTGACACACAGTCAACGCAAAGCTCCAGCGCGGTACGATCTATCGTTAAGGCCGAGCCCGTTCAATTGGCCGTCGGCTAGTATCCCCTTGGGTCCCAGACCCCCAGGTTTACCTTAACTCAACAAAACAGGTGCGAGCAAAGTTCCCGCATTTTCTCAAAACCCTCGTGCGAGTTAAAACTCCCGCACGGTACATCAAGGCTTTAAACCGGGTGTGAGCTAGCGCTTCAACACCAAATCTCATCTCAAAATTGATAGATGGCTATTTTCTCTTTTTAAAACTCAAAACACGTTATTCATACAGCATGCCTCTTCATGCTAAAACATGTAAAATTAGCCAACCTATCATCAACATTTCTCAATCATAAATAATAATGTAAAATTGAGAACATCATTGAAAACATGCATATCATGCTATTTCCTTACCCTATCCCATTTCTCAACACATATATACATCATAGTACTTTTCATACTTCCACATCATTTCATAAAATTATAATATCGTACTAGTCCTAGCAATATATCTACGAAATTGCTGTAATTACGTACGAGCATCTCTATAGCTAACACACAGTCCCTTACCTCGTTTTACTTGTGTGCAACTATCCGCCTTTATGCTTCTCGCGTTCTCATCTCGATTGCTCCGACGTATCATCCGAAACTGAAATTCATCCATCAACATTTGAGTTAATGTTTCTAACTCTTATTCAACTAAGCATTTATCAAATGCCTTAATTACACATTTTTACCCCCTTGTGGTAAATCTCACAATTTTATCCCAATATCAACATGTCCAAATCATTCTCACAACATGTTCATCCACTCAAGATATCTCATTCATCATAAACACTCCCACACTCCACTTTCTCACACTTGACCATTTCTAAGTTATATTCATTTCATACCATTTTAGGTAGTTCTATCCACAATATGCACACCCAAATATCTTTATAAGCATTAACTAAACCAATGTACTTGGATTTGTGCATTAGAACTTACCTCATTGGATTTCCTCTTGCTCCAATTAGGATTGCCCTCTATTTCTTCAATCCATCAAATGAGGAAATGCCTCTAGACTATGTTGTTCTTCTCTTTGATGTGAACAACTTTGTCTCTAATAGCCTCTCCTTAAATCTCACTGAAAATGGCTGGATTTAGGAGTGAGAAACTAGATTTCTTTGAGTTGAAGTGAAAAGGAAATGTTTGTCCCGAAATTCTGATGATCCAACTGCTCCCATTTATAGTTTTGACTTGATGAGATCAATCTTCCTTGGGTGGAGATCGATCTGTTCCTCTAAAATTCCTCTTTTCTAAGATGTTTTAAAGGTAGGAGATCGATCTGTCGAGACTGGAGATCGATCTGCTTTCAAACAGAAGCTTAAGGAGATCGATCTGGTCTTAGGGGAGATCGATCTGCTTCCAACCCGAGAGCTAAGGAGATTGATCTGCTTCCTTTGGAGATCGATCTGTTCCCTTCCATTTCTCACATAAGGGCATTCTGGCTCTCCCAGATCGATCTCTCATCCTATGAGATCGATCTGGCCTTCACAAATTCCAGATTTTCCTGCAGTTTTTCTGCAATAACCCTTACCAAACACCCTTAATTTGCTACCATGATCATTTCCTCATTCATTCATCTTTGAGACTTGAAAATGGGATCCATCCTCACTACATACATATTAAAACTTGTGTAGAATCTTTGTATGACCACACATATATACGATATTACTCGAATGGAAATATACACTTATGTAAATCTTTCCTTCCATTTTACTATACTACTCATATTCTATTCTGATCACATTCTTCTCGTGTTCAAGTTTATTTCTTCCTACTCATTCATAATGCAACTTGTATGTATAATCACAATTCTTATTACAAGTGCGTACATAATCTTATAAACTTACATTGCATACACTTCACATTACAATACATCATCTTACTTATGATTTTATTTACATTCCCATGTTCCTATATACATAGCTATACATATATGGGGTCTCACATTCTCCCCCATTTAGAGAATTTGGTCCTCCAAATTAGAACCAATTCAATTTATGAATAACTCGGGATACTTTTCCCGCATCAAACTTTCCAATTCCTATGTGGCCTCTTCCACAGTGTGATGTTGCCACAAAACCTTAACCAATGAAATCGTCTTGTTTCGCAACACCTTCTCTTTCCTGTCCAACACCCTGATCGGTCTCTCGACATACGACATATCTTTCTTGAGCTCCAACGGCTCATAACTAATTACATGTGTCGGATCCGGGTAGTACTTCCGAAGCATAGAAACGTGGAAGACATTGTGGACTTCTGCTAGCTCAGGTGGTAAGGCTAGCCTATATGCTCCTTCTCCCACTCTATCCAAAATCTCGAAGGGACCAATGTAACGAGGACTTAATTTTCCTTTCTTCCCAAACCTCATTATTCCCTTAGAAGGAGATACTTTCAAAAATACGGACTCGCCAACACCAAACTCAAGTGGTCTCCGTCTCCTGTCAGCGTAGCTCTTTTGTCGACTTTGAGCTGTTCGCAGCCTCTCGCATATTATCTGAACATCCTCGGAGGCTTGCTTAACCAAATCGGGAGACAGCAATTGTCTGTCACCAACTTCTTCCCAACCAATGGGCGATCGGCATCTACGACCGTATAGTGCCTCATAAGGGGCCATACCAATACTTGAGTGATGACTGTTATTGTAGGCGAACTCAATCAATGGCAAGTGATCGTCCCATGAGCCTCTAAAATCTAGCACACACGCTCTCAACATATCCTCCAGGGTCTGTATAGTCCTCTCCGACTGACCATCTGTCTGAGGATGAAAAGCGGTGCTAAAACTCAATTGGGTCCCTATCGCTTCCTGGAAATGTCCCCAAAAGTGGGAAGTGAAGCGGGCATCCCTATCAGAAACAACACTCACTAGGACTCCATGCAATCTCACTATTTTTCGCACATACAGGTTCGCCAGTGCACTCAATGTATCAGTAGATCTCATGGCTAAGAAATGTGCCGATTTCGTTAACCGATCTACTATCACCCATATCGCATCATGGTTCTTACGGGTTCTCGGTAACCCCATCACAAAATCCATGGTGACATGCTCCCACTTCCATGTTGGTATCGATAGAGGTTGTAATAATCCTCCTGGTTTCTGATGTTTGACTTTTACTTGCTGACAAATGAGACATCTAGCGACATACTCAGCTATGTCTCTCTTCATTCCAGACCACCAATATGCTTTTCGGAGATTTTGATACATCTTACTACTCCCCGGGTGTATCGTGTATCTCGACGAGTGTGCCTCTGATAAGATCAGCTTTCTCAGCTCTAAATCCTTAGGAACACATATTCTATCTCTAAACCTTAGTATTCCATCTGGACTCAATATAAAATCAGCACCCTTCCCTTTTCGGATTTGGCTAATCATGATAGTACACCATTGATCGATTTGCTGAGCTTGTCAGATTCTCTCAATCAACTCCGGTTCTAATCTCAAGCTAGCAATGATCCCATAGCTGCCAATCTCAGGTAGGGTCATATCCAGACTAAGGTTCGTGAATTGTTCCAACAACTCGTGCTCTCTAACCATCATGTGAGACACCAACCCGAGACTCTTCTGACTCAATGCATCGGCAACCACATTTGCCTTCCCCGGGTGGTACAAGATCTCACAATCATAGTCCTTGAGGAGTTCCAACCACCTCCTCTGTCTCATGTTTAACTCCTTTTGCGAGAATAGATATTTCAGACTCTTATGATCCGTAAAGATCTGAAATCTCTCACCATATAAGTAGTGGCGCCATATCTTCAGTGCAAACACTACGGCCGCTAACTCCAAATCGTGAGTGGGGTAGTTCTTCTCATGATCTTTCAGCTGTCTAGATCCATAAGCTACTACCCTTCCATCTTGCATCAAAACACAGCCTAGTCTTTGATGCGAAGCATCTGTATACACCGAGTAATTCCCTGAACTGTTAGGGATGACAAGAACTGGCGCGGTAGTTAATCTGCGCTTAAGTTCCTGAAAACTCCTCTCACAAGCTTCATCCCATGAAAACTCCACACTCTTCCTCGTAAGACGTGTCAATGGAGCAGCTAATTTAGAGAAACCTTCTACAAATCTCCTGTAGTAACCAGCCAAACTCAGAAAACTTCTGATCTCTGTGACTGTCCTAGGTTGTTCCCACTGAACAACTGCCTCAATCTTGGATGGATCTACTGACACCCCATCCTTCGATATAACATGGCCTAGAAAAGAAATTTGTTCTAGCCAAAAGTCACATTTGTTAAGCTTGGCATATAACCTTTTCTCTCGGAGGGTTTGCAAAATAATCCTTAAGTGCTGCTCATGCTCTTCTCTGGACCTTGAATACACCAATATATCATCAATGAAAATAATTACGAATTGGTCCAGGTATGGCTTGAATACTTCGTTCATTAGAGCCATAAAAGCTGTCAGCGCATTGGTCAACCCAAAAGGCATCACTAAGAATTTGTAATGGCCATAGCGGGTACGAAATGCTGTCTTGGGCACATCCTCCTTTCGAATCTTCAATTGATGATACCCAGACCTCAGATCTATCTTGGAGAAGATCTGTGCTCCCCGAAGCTGATCCAATAAATCGTCAATGCGTGGCAAGGGGTACTTATTCTTGATGGTAGCCTTGTTTAATATCCGATAGTCAATGCACAACCTGAGGCTCCCATCTCTCTTCTTCACAAACGACACCGGGGCTCCCCATGGTGAGACACTCGGTCTTATGAACCCCTTCTCTAACAACTCTTGCAGCTGTTTCCTTAATTCCTCTAACTCAACTGGAGCCATCCTATATGGTGACTTCGATATTGGTTCGGTTCCAGGCGTCAAGTCTATACCGAATTCTATTTCTCTATCAGGTGGCAATCCTGGTAGATCGTCTGGAAAGACATCAGGGAATTCTCTGACCACTGAGATGTCCTCCATATCCGGATGTACTTTGTTCAAATCCACCACATAAGCAACAAAACCTTCAAAACAACACTCAAGCCATTTATACCAAAGTACTTTACTTAACACAAAATTTAAGATTTCATTTCTTCTCTTAAAATCTTACAACACATTCTTCAGGTAGAGAAAACTTAATGGACTTAGAACGACAGTCTATGACAGCATGATTGGCGGCTAACCAATCCATTCCCAAAATTACATCAATGTCATACATATTCAACAAAATCAAGTTGGCTGTCATGCACTTATCTCCCACCCTCACTTTACAATCTTTATACACTTGTTCAACTAATTGGCTCACTCTCATGGGAGTACTTATTAGTAAAGTCCTACTCAAGTATGTGGGTTCTACAAAACCTTTTAACTTACATGCACATGCAGGTGATATGAAGGAATGCGTAGCACCAGAATCAAACAAAGCTATAACCTCTAGATTGAAAATCAAGATTGTACCTTTTATCACTTCAGAAGAGGTATCAGCCGATGCCTGGTCTATCGCATACACCCTGCCTTGACCCACAACTTGTTTTCCTTTTTCTTCAGCCGAGACTTTCTTTCTTGCAAGAGGTGCAACTGTAGGAACCCTCTCTGGCTCTTTACCCCTCTGTGGAATTGCCTCAACTATCTCCGGGCACTCTCTGGCATAATGTCCAAATTTACCACATCTGAAATATCGGGTACCCTGAAGATGACATGGCCTACCACCATGGTATCGACCGCATAACCTACACTGATCTGTAGTCGGTCGGGATCCACCAATCACTATACCCCTGGCTGGTGTCTGAGTCGGAGGCATAAAAGGTCTAGCAACCTTTTTCTGGAACTCATCTACCTCTCTCCGACGTTTACTCATGAATTTTTGACCAAATTTGGCACTCTTGCCATCTCCCAGCTTCCTCGGACCCTTGTCCTTACCCCAACTAAACTCAGAAATCTGCAAGTCATGATCCTGCTCGCATAACTGGGCCCGTCGCACAGCCTCTCTATATGTAGCGACATCAAATGGGGTCAACTTCGCTCGGATCGAAGGCCTCAGTCCATCTACAAATCTTCGGACTCTAATAGTCTCACTCCTGATCGAGTCCGGATCATATCTACCCAGTGAAGTGAATCGTGACTCGTACTCATCAACTGTTCGATTCCCTTGAGTCAGATTCAGAAATTTCATCTGTAGTCTCCATCGAGCAGTATCTGGGATGTATTGCTCTCTGAAAACGTCCAAGAACATATCCCAAGTGATAACCATTCCTTGAGCTCTTAACATCGGCCTGACGGACTTCCACCAGTGCTCTGCTTCGCCTCTCAATACGAAGGCCGCAAGCGCTACTCTCTCCGTAGCTGAACATCTACAGAAGTCGAATAACTTCTTCATTTGACTGATCCAGTCCTCAGCCACCGTCGGATCCTTTACCCCGCTAAACGAAGGAGGCTTAAAGTCCATAAAATGCCTCAATCTCTCCATATCACAATCATATCCATACCCCAAATCATCATCCTGCTGATGTGGGGTTACCGGAGGAGGTACCGGTCGAATATGAGGTTCCCGTGGCCTAGCCAGTTCAGCTTGCGCAGGTGCAACATTCTCAGGTTCAGGTGCAGCTGCTGGGGGATTCGGTGCAGCCTGTCCCGCTGTACCAGGTGTACCCTCAAACCTAGCCATGATCTGGCCCATCATGGTCATCATCGTGCGCATGTCTTCCTCCAATCGAGTTATCCGAGGATCAGAAGCCTCTATTTGTTCCTGGGGCTCATGACTAGAGGATGATCTACTGTGCCTCTCAGTCCTGTCATTTTGCCCTCGAGCCCTCGAGCTCTCTCCCCTCTTGCGGTGTCTCTCAGGCTTAACTCACTAGCCTGATAACTTTCCTGCGTTATAACAAACATTTAATTTACTACCAGCTCCGTATACACATTTGTATCTAAATATCGCACAGTAACTTGGGGATGTATGTTTTCTTAGTCCTAAGTATCAACTCACATCAGACCAACCTTGCTCTGATACCAAGCCTGTCATGCCCCGCTTTCGGGAACCCTTCTATCCATACATTCTTTACTACGGTTGGGCTGTGAGAAGATGCAATTACTAAAAATTTATTCATTTACAACGGAATATTTAAAACTTTAAGTCACACTCCCAGGTGTGTGTGTAAATACACAAAATTAATTGTATAAATACCATGTGCTTACATATCATCCCCATAATACTGTTTACAATTCCAAGATATAACTGTGCGATACGATATATTAGATACAAAATACTCATGTATACAAATCTTATACCTTTGCGGATTGTGGGAGCTGTTTAACACAAAAGATCTAGAGATCACCGCTCTCTTACTTCTCAGTACCTGGAGGGAGAAAAATAGTGGGATGAGCAAACCACAGCTCAGTAAGGAAATGTATGCTAGCAGGTAGATATCGTACTACCTACATAGCCCATGCATGCATAAACCAAAACCATGTTTTCGTTATAAATGGAAATATCATACGAACAATGCATTTAAACATATATTTCTCAATAGCATTTTCGTGTAAATCAAATTTCAAACTTCCATTTAAAACATGCTCATAAATAGTGCCATCATGGCACGAATGTGAAATCAGAGATTTATTAAAACACGAAATCTCTTTCACTTCTCAAATCATTCTTTCTCGTAAATCTCTTTCTTTTCTGAGATTGTCTCTGTTTCTCGATTCTCTGAGACAGGCATGGAATTTTAGGCAATCAAATATCCACGACTTATGGCCACAGTCAGTGATCCCAGGCCTCACTGATCGGGTGTGCACAGGGTATCACTTCGCCTGAAGGGGGATGGGTCAGTCCTACCCTCCGGCTCATCTCAATCCACTTCATCTCCTCGTATACTCACGGTGAAGATACGTCGTGTGTCATCTACGCGATACTCGTACTCACGTGCACCCAGCACGGTACATAGTATACCAACGGGTGACTACACTATTCTACGTACAACCGTGGACCCAAGTCCATACTCCAACTCCGATGGACTTTTTATCCTTAAACCATGTCTCATATACCAGGCGAGCAAGCAGCGTGACACACAGTCAACGCAAAACTCCAGCGCGGTACGATCTATCGTTAAGGCCCAGCCCGTTCAATTGGCCGTCGGCTGGTATCCCCTTGGGTCCCAGACCCCCAGGTTTACCTTAACTCAACAAAACAGGTGCGAGCAAAGTTCCCGCATTTTCTCAAAACCCTCGTGCGAGTTAAAACTCCCGCACGGTACATCAAGGCTTTAAACCGGGTGTGAGCCAGCGCTTCAACACCAAATCTCATCTCAAAATTGATAGATGGCTATTTTCTCTTTTTAAAACTCAAAACACGTTATTCATACAGCATGCCTCTTCATGCTAAAACATGTAAAATTAGCCAACCTATCATCAACATTTCTCAATCATAAATAACAATGTAAAATTGAGAACATCATTGAAAACATGCATATCATGCTATTTCCTTACCCTATCCCATTTCTCAACACATATATACATCATAGTACTTTTCATACTTCCACATCATTTCATAAAATTATAATATCGTACTAGTCCTAGCAATATATCTACGAAATTGCTGTAATTACGTACGAACATCTCTATAGCTAACACACAGTCCCTTACCTCGTTTTACTTGTGTGCAACTATCCGCCTTTATGCTTCTCGCGTTCTCATCTCGATTGCTCCGACGTATCATCCGAAACTGAAATTCATCCATCAACATTTGAGTTAATGTTTCTAACTCTTATTCAACTAAGCATTTATCAAATGCCTTAATTACACATTTTTACCCCCTTGTGGTAAATCTCACAATTGTATCCCAATATCAACATGTCCAAATCATTCTCACAACATGTTCATCCACTCAAGATATCTCATTCATCATAAACACTCCCACACTCCACTTTCTCATACTTGACCATTTCTAAGTTATATTCATTTCATACCATTTTAGGTAGTTCTATCCACAATATGCACACCCAAATATCTTTATAAGCATTAACTAAACCAATGTACTTGGATTTGTGCATTAGAACTTACCTCATTGGATTTCCTCTTGCTCCAATTAGGATTGCCCTCTATTTCTTCAATCCATCAAATGGGGAAATGCCTCTAGACTATGTTGTTCTTCTCTTTGATGTGAACAACTTTGTCTCTAATAGCCTCTCCTTAAATCTCACTGAAAATGGCTGGATTTAGGAGTGAGAAACTAGATTTCTTTGAGTTGAAGTGAAAAGGAAATGTTTGTCCCGAAATTCTGATGATCCAACTGCTCCCATTTATAGTTTTGACTTGATGAGATCGATCTTCCTTGGGTGGAGATCGATCTGTTCCTCTAAATCCCTCTTTTCTAAGACGTTTTAAAGGTAGGAGATCGATCTGTCGAGACTGGAGATCGATCTGCTTTCAAACAGAAGCTTAAGGAGATCGATCTGGTCTTAGGGGAGATCGATCTGCTTCCAACCCGAGAGCTAAGGAGATCGATCTGCTTCCTTTGGAGATCGATCTGTTCCCTTCCATTTCTCACATAAGGGCATTCTGGCTCTCCCAGATCGATCTCTCATCCTATGAGATCGATCTGGCCTTCACAAATTCCAGATTTTCCTGCAGTTTTTCTGCAATAACCCTTACCAAACACCCTTAATTTGCTACCATGATCATTTCCTCATTCATTCATCTTTGAGACTTGAAAATGGGATCCATCCTCACTACATATACATTAAAACTTGTGTAGAATCTTTGTATGACCACACATATATACGATATTACTCGAATGGAAATATACACTTATGTAAATCTTTCCTTCCATTTTACTATACTACTCATATTCCATTCCGATCACATTCTTCTCGTGTTCAAGTTTATTTCTTCCTACTCATTCATAATGCAACTTGTATGTATAATCACAATTCTTATTACAAGTGCGTACATAATCTTATAAACTTACATTGCATACACTTCACATTACAATACATCATCTTACTTATGATTTTATTTACATTCCCATGTTCCTATATACATAGCTATACATATACGGGGTCTCACACATCATACTCTCTTTCACCATTGAATCTTTATTTTTGTCCAACAAAAATTAATCTTAAAATTCACTTTAAAATAACTTTTCAAGAATATCTTACTTGAAATTTATTCTCTTCAACTTATTTAATTTTTAATTACTCAGAAAAAAAAAAGATTACACTTTAAATTCGGAAAGAAAAAAAAATTATACACGTTAAAATTTAAACTTTAAATCTATTTATTGTCAAACCTTAAGAATAATTGTATTCCTTCATATTAAACTTGAGTTAAATATGATTTTAGTTTCTAAATTTGATTATGAGAGACATTACTTTTTGAATTGAGTTTTCTTTAGATTCAAAGTTTGAAATTTTTTTTTTTTTTTTACATTTGTATGAATGGAAAAAAAAGATTCAACAATCCATAGCATGTCATATTTTGTTACTGACGACAATGATTATCATATGTCATAATATTACTTCATATTAACATATTTTTATTTAAATTATGATACACAAATCATATTATTAAAAAGTAATTATGGCTTATGGCCATAGGCTTAAACCAATGAATCCCATATTCTATTTACCTGCCGTTAGGATTTTTTTTATATACAAAGGTACAAATAAAAATGGAATTTAAATCTTGAATGTGATTTTTTTTAAAAATAAATAATAATCGTTAAATCAAATATTGATAGTTGGTTTAGATTAAGTCCTTCGGTTTTGGAGAAATGATGATGCTCGAAACAGTTAATTCACATTGGTATGTTTTCATTTCATTTAAATTATACTAAATAATTATTTTATTAAAAATAATTTACTATTTGTTATGCATAATTAAATGATAAATATTTATTGTAATAAAATCATTAATAATTTTAATAATAAATAATTTAACTTTTAATAACATAATTAAATGATATGATTAGAATAAAATTAATGTGAAATAATTATATTTTATTTCTTCTCAAAATATTTAAATAAAATTAAAATTTTAAAATTATTATTATTAAAAAACTTTATCTGAATCTACCTCAATTGAAATAGAATTAATATTAAACAGTAAAACAAAATAATCAATTCAAACCAATTTTTTTTCCCAATCTTGCCCGGTTATCCCAAACAACCTCTTATAAATTCTAGAATGATTAAGGGTACATCTGTCAAATTCTAAAAGGATATATATCAATCAATTTGATGACGTTTTCTACTATGAAATGTCGATGGGAACGTGGAAAGCGATGGTGTCGCCAGATTTCAACTGCTACAAAATAATCCAACGCCCACATCTTTTATAGCTTTATTAATTGCTCGTAGCTCTAGAAATCAAGTCGCGAACCAACCATGGATTGTTTTCCTTCCATTCCAGCAACTTCAACTGTTGCAGTACTTGCTTTTCCAGTCCTACTCTTTCTTTTCTCTCTTCTATGGATGTCAAAGGCTGCCTCGGAAGAAACAAACAAGATGAAAACCGCACCAGAAGCCGGTGGCGCATGGCCTGTAATTGGTCATCTCCGCCTCCTAGGAGGGCCACAACCACCTCACATAAGCTTGGCCAACATGGCTGATAAATATGGAGCAATCATCACTATCAAGTTGGGTGTGCATATAGCTTTGGTGGTGAGCAATTGTGAAATTGCCAAAGAATGTCTTACCGTAAGTGATAAAGCATTCGCCTCTCGTCCCAAGCTTGCTGGCATGGAAATTTTGGGCTACAACAATTCCATGATTGGCTTTGCCCCATATGGACCTTACTGGCGTCAAGTGCGCAAGTTTGCCACTGTTGAGCTCCTATCGAACCACCGGCTCGATATGCTTAAACACGTGAGGGAATCCGAGATAAGGACATCTCTGCAACAGCTATATCAGCTGTGGAACAAGAAGAGAAACAGCTCTGATAAAGTATTGGTCGACATGAAGAGATGGTTCAGAGATGTAACTCTCAACTTGATTCTGAAGATTGTTGTAGGAAAGAGAATTCCAAATTATAGTGAAGGCGGTGAAACAGTGAAATGGAAAAAGTCATTGGACGACTTCTTTGAGCTAAGTGGAAAGCTCGTGGTATCAGCTGCGCTGCCGTTTCTGAGATGGTTGGATATAGGAGGAGAGGAGAAGCTCATGAAGAAGATATTCAAAGAATTGGACCAAGTTATTGAGGGATGGCTAGAAGAGCATAAGCAAAAGAGGGCGGCAAATGAGCCCAATAGTGAGGAAGACTTCATGGGAGTCATGCTGTCTATTCTCCGTGATGCAGAGGAGCACGATGCTGATACAATCAACAAAGCCACCAGTCTGGTATACATGCATATTGCAAAACCTCTTTTAATTAACTCCACCTCTTAAATTAGTCGATTGGGTCCTTGGTTAAATTATTTTTTTAACTTGAAACTTTATCTTGAATGGAAACTTTGTTCATTATTGATATTTGCCCGCTACCTGATCTAACAGGCTCTTATCTTGGCGGCGGAAGATACCATGTCAATCACAATGACATGGGCTTTATCTTTGTTACTCAATAACCCTGAAGCATTGAAGAAGGCCCGGAAAGAACTAGACATCCAGGTTGGTAAGGATAGGCTGCTACTAACAGAATCAGACACCAAAAACTTAGTCTACCTTCAATCGATCATTAAGGAAACGTTGCGCTTATACCCAGCTGTTCCACTCTCCCTGATCCACGAGGCCATTGAAGACTGCACAGTAAATGGGTACCACGTCTCAGCAGGCACTTGGCTTATACTCAATCTTCAGAAGATTCATCGCGACGAGCACGTGTGGTCGAACCCTTCTGAATTTCGACCAGAAAGATTCATGACAACCCACAAAGATATCGATGTTAGGGGACAGAATTTTGAACTGATTCCCTTTGGCAGTGGGAGAAGAATGTGCCCCGGAGTTTCATTTGCCCTTCAGATTTTGCAGCTCACACTCGCCAATGCGCTGCATTGGTTCGAGTTCGTAACCCCCTCGGATGAACCAGTTGATATGCGTGAAGGAGCAGGATTGACAAGTCCTAAAGCAACTCCACTTGAAGTTCACATGACTCCTCGTCTTCCTGCTTTTCTTTACGAGTCCACCAACGAATTAGTGTAATTTACTTGGCTTATTACAACATTGAATAACATTATAAACTTCTGAGACCTTTTGTTCCTAATTGTTGCTTGAATTAATATATTATTAATACTCAGAAATTGAATTAACAAATTTTTTATTTTTTATTTTTTATCTTTTTGTCTTTCTCTAAGTTTTTAAAACATTGAAATTTGAATTCAAAATTCATAGGGATGAAAGATGTTAAATAATTAAAAAAAAAAAACTAACTTGCATTGTATAATTAAATATTAAGTTTGTCTAATAATTTAGATGCATGTTTTGTTCCTATTTGCTGCTTAAATTATTATATTATTACTCAGAAAACAAGAATTTTTATTTTTAAAACTGATAATTGTATTAACAATTTTTTTAATCTTTTCTAAGCATTTCAATCTTAAATTTTGAAATTAAAAGTTTTGAATTCAATTTTAATTTTATATGGATGATAGATGTTATATAATTAATAAACATAGTTGGTTGGCAAATGTTTACTAAAAAATTGAAATTACTCAAAGAAGAAAGAGGAGAGAGAAAGAAGATATCTTAAAATAATTTTGCATTAATTTTCGAATAAATCTTCAAAAAAAAAAATTTATTATGGCAAGTTAGTGGTCCATGATGCTTTTATTTTTTTTTCAATAAAAGGAAATTTGTGTAAAGCTCACACACACTTCACACCATATGAGCTAATGCTGAGTCGGTGGTGTGTTTTTTAATTATTTTTTTTTAACTTTGTGTAGCTATTTTTAAATACTTAAGTGCATAAATAAATGGTTAATTTGGATAAGCAGTGAGGTAGTGAAGTAGTGAAATAAGATTGATCGAAAATTTAAAAAAGATGAGATAATCATAAATTTTTAATAAAAAAATATAAAATAAGAGGAAGATTAATTTTACCCATTCCATTTTAATCATTTAGTTACTCATTGAATCGCACATATGATAACCAAATTAACCTAAATTGTCAAGTAATCTTTTTCTTTTGCTTCCAAAGTGATTTGATCATTGTCAACAACATTTTTTTATCGAATAATTAAAGAAACAATTATAACAGAGCGGAAAATTTGGGTTGAAGTTCCATCAATTTTATGTCTTACTTTCATTTATATATATATATATATATATATATAATAGTTTGATAAGTCTAAATTTGAAGCCCACCTCCAGTACTTGGATTTATTTTTTTTTGGGCCATTACTTTTGCAGGCTATGATTTTAGGTGACACAGACACACAAGAAAAAAAACGTGGGCTCTCTCCTTAAAACTCGATGTCCTGAAAAGGACCCAACATGGATTAGACACCTACATTGGTAAAGAATCTATTGCAAGAATCAGAAATCAAGGAAACCAGGCCCAGCTTATGCCCACTGCCCCACTCTCTTTGCCACATGACTACTTCATTCCGGCGGGCACACTTCTTCTAGTAAATTTTTCCGAGCTTCTTCGACATCCAAAACTGTGGTCCAGTCCAGAAGAGTTTCGGCCTGTAAGATTTCTTACAACCTAGGACTGCCAACCCTCTGTTGCTAGGGAACACTTTTGTACTAACTTTATTTGGCGTGAAATTCAATTAGTTAATCTTAAAAACCATATAATAATATTAAAATAATGTAATTTAAAATTAAAAAAAATTATATATAAATATAAGAAAAATAAAAAAAATAATATTTTATTTTTATATTAATATTGTTGTGGCCTGACACAACAATGATGAATTGCTGACGTCCTTCCTGCCACGTGTTGTCGAAATCTCTGCAAGAAAAATAAAGATCAGAGGGACGCAGGGCTTTCCCTGCGTTTGCACTCCGATGCTTAAGTCAGACTCAGAATTTGGCAGAGTTTCTGTAGGGGAAATAGAGACTTAGGTTAACGAATCATACCTAACCCCTATTTATAGGGATTTACTCTGTCATTAATTACATTTTTGCCCCTTTTTTTATCTTACTCAGGGCTTGTATCATTTCTCATACGTTTTCTTCATGCGCCACGTGTCATTCTTTTATTATTCTTTTATCATGCACAACAATTGCTCCCCACTCTTTCGCTAGGTATAACCTTGCGGAAGAGTACATATGTTCTCATTGTAGCCTCAAGTCAAATTCTCTGGCCTTCTAATTCTCAAGCTCTTGTTTTGAGTACGTGGCTTACCTCGCGCATTTTTCGCTTCAAGCCCTTTGTTTGTGCGCTTAGCTTACATCGCGCACTTTTCGCTTCAAGTTCTTGCACATTTTCTTCGTGGCTTACCTCGCGCATTTTTCGCTTCAAGCCCTTGGTTGAGTGCTTAGCTTACCTCGCGCATTTTTCGCTTCAAGCTCTCGCACATTTTCTTCATGGCTTACCTCGCGCATTTTTCGCTTCAAGCTCTCGCACATTTTCTTCATGGCTTACCTCGCGCATTTTTCGCTTCAAGCCCTTTGTCTTGTGTGCTTAGCTTACATCGCGCACTTTTCGCTTCAAGCTCTTACACATTGTCTTCGTGGCTTACCTCGCGCATTTTTCGCTTCAAGCCCTTGGTTGAGTGCTTAGCTTACCTCGCGCATTTTTCGCTTCAAGCTCTCGCACATTTTCTTCATGGCTTACCTCGCGCATTTTTCGCTTCAAGCCCTTTGTCTTGTGTGCTTAACTTACATCGCGCACTTTTCGCTTCAAGCTCTTACACATTGTCTTCGTGGCTTACCTCGCGCATTTTTCGCTTCAAGCCCTTTGTCTTGAGTGCGTGGCTTACCTCGCGCTTTTTTCGCTTCAAGCCCTTGCACATTGTCTTCGTGGCTTACCTCGCGCATTTTTCGCTTCAAGCCCTTGGTCTTGTGTGCTTAGCTTACATCGCGCACTTTTCGCTTCAAGCTCTTACACATTGTCTTCGTGGCTTACCTCGCGCATTTTTCGCTTCAAGCCCTTGGTTGAGTGGTTAGCTTACCTCGCGCATTTTTCGCTTCAAGCTCTTACACATTGTCTTCGTGGCTTACCTCGCGCATTTTTCGCTTCAAGCCCTTTGTCTTGAGTGCGTGGCTTACCTCGCGCTTTTTTCGCTTCAAGCCCTTGCACATTGTCTTCGTGGCTTACCTCGCGTATTTTTTGCTTCAAGCCCTTGGTTGTGTGCTTAGCTTACATCGCGCACTTTTCGCTTCAAGCTCTCGCACATTGTCTTCGTGGCTTACCTCGCGCATTTTTCGCTTCAAGCCCTTTGTTGTGTGCTTAGCTTACATCGCGCACTTTTCGCTTCAAGCTCTCGCACATTGTCTTCGTGGCTTACCTCGCGCATTTTTCGCTTCAAGCCCTTTGTCTTGAGTGCGTGGCTTACCTCGCGCTTTTTTCGCTTCAAGCCCTTGCACATTATCTTCGTGGCTTACCTCGCGCATTTTTCGCTTCAAGCCCTTGCACATGTGTAGCTGGTGCGATCAGTCATTTATCAATTATGTGCGAATCTCAACAGCCAACAAAATATCAATATGACATAAATAATAGTTCAACAAATTAAATTTCAACCCATAGTTGAATTAACAAAAAATAATATTAAATATCATAAAGTCTCGCTGCCAGTGTAGTTGTAAGTGGTTGATATTCCGCGTTTTTACTATCCTCTTGCCTTGTGACCTTTCCATCTTCTTTTAAGGCATTGGTGATGGCTTAGGTAGCCCGACGATGGTAAGGGTTTCTTTTCTTTGAACTCCCTTATATGTAGTTCAGCGTCGGTATCCTTTTCATCACTTCCTCTTGAGTGATATATTTATCTGCTCTAGAGAACAAGTCTGAGATCGTCGTCGGCTGATCTAAAGATAGCGACTCTTGCAACTTTTCAGACCTTGTCCCTTGTAGCATAGCTGTCACAGCTACTCCAACTTGTAGATCATGTATTTCAATAGTAGTATTACGGAACCGATCCACATAGCTTTCGAGTGATTCCTTGCTCCCCTGCCTTAAGGTAAGCAGATATGTGACCTCCTTCCTTTCCTGACTTTTTATCACAAAAGCCTTCAGGAATTCGCTTCTTAATTGATTGAAAGACGAAATAGACCCCTCTGGTAAACTATTAAACCATTTTAGTGCATGGTCAGTTAAAGTTGAGGGGAATGCTCTACTCATGATCTCATCCTCCCATCCATGTAATAGCATCAATGACTCATAGTTCTGAATGTGGTCATAAGGATCAGTTTTTCCCGTATACATCGTCATCTGCGGCATTTTGAATTTTGGGGGCAGCGGTCTTTTCATGATCTTTATACTGAATGGAATTCTCCTCCTCTGGTTTTCTTCAGCTGGGACTAACCTTTTCTCTTCTAAGATTCGTTCGACTATTCTTTTCATATAAGTGGCAACTTGTGCCTTGGAGACAGGTCTGTTTTGCACTTTCTTAGCATCGAATGCATCATCTTGGCCGCAGTCCATGGCTTCTTTCCTGTTACCTTGAGTTTGGTTTTGATGAGTCTGAGATTGTAAGTTTGTCATTCCAGTTTCAAGGTTTCGTGCTGGATCTATTTTCGAGTCTCTCTCAACATGAGACCCTGTCATTCCCACATCTTTGATTCCGTTATTTGGTGGGCTGTTTGTGTTCTGGGGCCAAGGATCTTCGATGCCCAAGTATCCAGAGTCTACTCGAGCCGGACCCTCAAGGTTTCTAGTACTTTGGCGTCTCCGGCCATCAACAATCTCCCGTGTTGAATTCTTTGTACCACGACGCCGTAGTTTTTTGACACTCTGATGTCTCCAGTTCATTGGAGTCTCGCGCATGGGGTCTTCCGTAACTTGGTGCTGCAAGCCTTTCGAGGCCTCACGCACAGGGTCTCCCATACCCTGACTCCTCATATCTTCCTCAGTCTCACACATAGGGTCTTGTGCGGCCATGCCACGAGGATCTCGAGAACCCCTGCCGTGAGGGTCTAGCGCAGAAGGGTCTCGCGTAAGCTGGCATCCCCGCGTTATGAGTGCGCCACGTGGCGCGCGAAGAACGCGCCACGTGGCGCACGAAGCCAATGAGGGGTCTTGCGCGGCCATGCCGTGAGAGTTTCGTGCACCCCTGCCATGAGGGTCCCGCGCTCCCCTGCCGTGAGAGTCCACTACGGGCATGCCGCGAGGGTTCAATGCGGATATGCCGTGAGGATCCATTGTAGGCATGCCGCGAGGGTCCATTGTAGGCATGCCGCGAGGGTCCATTGCTGACATGCCGTGAGAGTCAGATGCGGGCATGCCGCGAGGGTCTCGCACACCCATACCGTGAGGGTCTGGCGCACCCTTGCCGTGAGGGTCCGACGCAGGCATGCCGTGAGGGTCCTGCAGCACAATGCCGTGAGAGTCCGCTACGGGCATGCCGCGAGGGTTCAATGCGGATATGCCGTGAGGGTCCATTGTAGGCATGCCGCGAGGGTCCATTGTAGGCATGCCGCGAGGGTCCATTGCTGACATGCCGTGAGAGTCAGATGCGGGCATGCCGCGAGGGTCTCGCACACCCATACCGTGAGGGTCTGGCGCACCCTTACCGTGAGGGTCCGACGCAGGCATGCCGTGAGGGTCCTGCAGCACAATGCCGTGAGAGTCCGCTACGGGCATGCCGCGAGGGTTCAATGCGGATATGCCGTGAGGGTCCATTGTAGGCATGCCGCGAGGGTCCATTGTAGGCATGCCGCGAGGGTCCATTGCTGACATGCCGTGAGAGTCAGATGCGGGCATGCCGCGAGGGTCTCGCACACCCATACCGTGAGGGTCTGGCGCACCCTTGCCGTGAGGGTCCGACGCAGGCATGCCGTGAGGGTCCTGCAGCACAATGCCGTGAGAGTCCGCTACGGGCATGCCGCGAGGGTTCAATGCGGATATGCCGTGAGGGTCCATTGTAAGCATGCCGCGAGGGTCCATTGTAGGCATGCCGCGAGGGTCCATTGTAGGCATGCCGCGAGGGTCCATTGTAGGCATGCCGCGAGGGTCAGATGCGGGCATGCCGCGAGGGTCTCGCACACCCATACCGTGAGGGTCTGGCGCACCCTTGCCGTGAGGGTCCGACGCAGGCATGCCGTGAGGGTCCCCTGCAGCCATGCCGCCCATGCCGCGAGGGTCTCCTGCAGCCATGCCGCGAGGGTCTCCTGCAGCCATGCCGCCCCTGCCACGAGGGTCTCCAGCAGCCATGCCGCGAGGGTCTCCTGCAGCCATGCCGCCCCTGCCGTGAGACTCATGCGCAACACTTCCTTCTCCTACCAAATTTCGCACCGTTACCGGTAAATTCACTTCCGGGAAGGTGCCTTTGAACAGGTTCACCATCTCACGCAGGGCTCGGGCAGTTTCCTCGCCCTGTTTCCTCATCGCTTCGAACTCTGCCACAGGGATAGTCATCATATGACTCTCCTCCCGAGCTTCTTCTCCACGGTCCAGGGGAGAACTGGCCGTGTCTTCATTCTCCGCATCCCTGATTGCCGTGGATCGTGTCTTCACCATCGTTGTAGAATCACAGCTTTTCTTCCGTTTCCCACAGACGGCGCCAATTGTTGTGGCCTGACACAACAATGATGAATTGCTGACGTCCTTCCTGCCACGTGTTGTCGAAATCTCTGCAAGAAAAATAAAGATCAGAGGGACGCAGGGCTTTCCCTGCGTTTGCACTCCGATGCTTAAGTCAGACTCAGAATTTGGCAGAGTTTCTGTAGGGGAAATAGAGACTTAGGTTAACGAATCATACCTAACCCCTATTTATAGGGATTTACTCTGTCATTAATTACATTTTTGCCCCTTTTTTTATCTTACTCAGGGCTTGTATCATTTCTCATACGTTTTCTTCATGCGCCACGTGTCATTCTTTTATTATTCTTTTATCATGCACAACAAATATATATTTTAATATAAATATTTTATATTTTATTTTATACAAATACGGTTTTAACGGAGAGCGAATTGTTCACAACAATAACCTAATCGGGCTGAAACACTTCATTTGCTAGGATTAGCAAACATCCGTTCGTTTGAAAATCCTCATTCGCCAATGCGACTTGATATAGCAGCCCATAGTCATGATACTTGACATGACATCAACCAATAATGGACCACCTGTTAGGAAAATTCAGATGATATATGACAATTTGACTTTGAGGCGTGTAGTATTACACTTTTTTAAGTGTAATATTGCTTCACACAGAAGCAAGTTACCCCAGGATATAACAAAACCTTTAAAGATTTTCTTTGTGGATTGTGAAAGATCATGAGTAAGTTTTCTGGAAATCAACCAAGAGTTTTATAGGTTCTGAAAAGTTGTAAATCAATGGTTGTAATTGTCTGTTAATTAACAACCATTGATTTTCAGACACAATTGTTCCAGACATAACTGAAAAATGTCTGTTGGAACAATTAAATAAATTTTAAAATTCAATTTTTTAAAATTCAAAATTAAAAATCAAAATAAAAATAAAATAAAAATTACTATATAAAAATTGAATATTTCAGAACCAAGAGCCCAAGTGCCTATATTTTGACTTTTAAATTAGTCAAAGTTCCAAGTAAGCCCACAAGCTTTTAGTACTTTAAATTTGATTTCCTCTTATAAAGCCAATCATTATTTTATTTATAAACAATGTGGGATTGAGTTAAATTACAAGCTATCCAACAATCCCCCACTAGCTTGTAATATAAGTATCTTTCACAACAAATATGACGCATACATGAAGGTATCTTTTTTTTTTTTTGATTTAAACCTTCAATTAGTGTAAGTACTTTAGGATGCTAACGAAGTACATGGTGTCCTAAGATTTAAACCATGACTCCTAACGATTAGGATCGAAAGTACCACACACATCATCTTTGTCTCTTCCACAAAGATCTCTTATTCGCTCCTAGCACTATTTCAATAGCCATGTGCTAACAATCCAATTTCTGTGAATATTTCAAGAGTAAAACCCCAAAACTCTTGTTGAAGCGGCACCACTTCATATTCACATAGGTGGAGATCTTTTTATTGTCTCTTACTTTAAGCAATTCCTATGAACGATCTCCATTAGAGATTAGTCTCAACCTCTCAATTGTAACAATAGCATTTTCTTCAATTTAAGTATGAGACTCCTAATATAAGTGCTAAATAGACACTAACCAATAACTTGTTATTACCCATTAAACTTTAGTAATTACCGGTTTGGTAATTCAAATTTGGGTTATCATTATTGGTGTCTTGGGAGTTATACTTTAATCCCATACTGCATGCAGTCCTCCACACTTTATCTCTTGGCAAAGCTTTAGTAAGAGGATCAGCTAAATTTTCTGCAGACTTTACATATATAATTGTAATGGTACCACTTGAAATCAATTCTCTAATGTAGTCATGCCTTAGGCTTATATGTCTAGACTTACCATTATAAATATTATTGAAAGCACTAGACATAGTAGCCTCACTATCACAATGTAAGGAAAGTGGTGGCAACGGTTGTGGCCACAACTCAATTTCAAACATCATATTTCTTAGCCACTCAGCTTCCTTACCAGCAGCAGCCAAAGCTATAAACTCAGCTTCCATAGTTGAGTGTGCATGACACGTTTGTTTCTTAGATGCCCAACTTATAGCACCACTAGCTAGTGTAAATATCCAACCTGTAGTTGAAATATTATCACTAGCTTTTGTTATCCAGCTAGCATCTGAATAACCTTCTAAAACAGTAGGAAATCTTGTATAATACAACTTTAATTTAGCAGTTCGTTTTAGGTAGCTAAGTACCCTTTCAACTGCCTTCCAATGAGCTATACTAGGATTACTTGTAAATCTTGACAACTTACAAACAGTAAAAGCAATATCTGGTCTTGTACAATGCATAGCATACATCAAACTTCCTATAACACTAGCATACTTTAATTGCTCTATTGGTCTAGCATCATTCTTGACAAGTTTTACATTAGAATCATATGGAGTACTATATTCTTTTATATTAAGATATTGATATTTATCTAACAACTTTTCTATATAATGAGTTTGGTTTAATGCAAATCCACTATCATGTTTTGTAATCTTTATTCCTAATATTGTGTCTACTTCATTAAGATCTTTCATTTTAAATTTAGAAGCAAGAAAATTCTTAGTTTCATTTATACCGAGTATGTTAGTACCAAATATAAGCATATCATTAACATACAAACAAACAATCACTCCATAGTCACTAGTAAACTTAGAATAAATACATTTATCAGAAGTATTGTGCCTAAAACCAAAGGATAAAATAGCAGAATCAAATTTCTCATGCCATTGTTTTGGAGCTTGCTTAAGACCATATAAAGATTTAATAAGCTTACAAACTTTGTGCTCATTACCAGGAAGAATAAATCCTTCCGGTTGTTCCATATAGACTTCTTCCTTTAAATCACCATTTAAAAATGCTGTTTTAACATCCATTTGGTGAATATGCAACTTATATATAGAAGCTAGAGCAAAAAGTATTCTAATAGATGTTATTCTAGCTACTGGAGCATAAGTATCAAAGTAATCTAAGCCTTTCTTTTGAGTGAAACCTTTAGCAACTAATCTTGCTTTAAAGGTTTGTATAGAACCATCAGAATTATACTTTCTCCTGAAAACCCATTTATTCTTTATAGGTTTTGATCCTGGAGGTAAATCCACCAAGATCCAAGTATTATTAGACATTATAGAGTCCATTTCATCATTTATAGCTTCTTTCCAAAAAGCTGAATCTCTTGAAGCCAAGGCTTCATTCAAAGTTTTGGGCTCATTTTCAATGTTTAATAGTAACTTTATTTTTCTTAAAATTCTGTATCTACTACCTTCAACCAAAAAGGTAATTTGATCAGGAGACACAAAATCAGGATCAAGATGTTTTTCTTTTCTTATTCTCTGACTTTTTCTAGGTTCAGATGGTTCACTTATTTCTTTCCTTTTAGAAAGAGATTCATAGGTAGTAGATGTATTTTGATCATTTTCTGGTTCATGCACAACTTGATTTTTAATAAAATTATTTTCAAAAAATTCAACATGTATAGATTCTATAATGACATTAGATTGTAAATCTAATAGTCTATATGCCTTTGAATTTTGAGCATAACCTATAAAAACAGATTTAATACCTCTTGAACCTAATTTTGTTCTTTGAGAATTAGGAAGTCTATAATATGCTATACACCCCCACACTTTAAAATAACTTAGATTTGGTTTCCTTCCATTCCATACTTCATATGGTGAGATATGAATCTTTTTTGAAGGAATCCTATTATGTGTGTAACAAGCAGTAAGCAAAGCTTCACCCCACAAGTTGAATGGCAATCCAGCATTTAAAATCATTGCATTTACCATATCAACTAGGGTCATGTTTTTCCTTTCTGCTAAATCATTTTGTTGAGGTGTAAAAGGAGCTGATTTTTGGTGAATTATTCCATGATCTTCACAGAACTTATCAAATTCTGTTGAGAAGTATTCACCTCCTCTATCACTCCTTATTATCTTTATTTTCCTTTCCTTCTGATTTTCAACTTTAGATTTAAATTCTTTAAATTTATTAAAAGCCTCATCTTTGTTTCTTAGTAAGTAAACACTAGTATAACGTGAACAGTTATCTATAAATGTTATAAAATATCTATTGCCTCCTCTTGTTAATTTACCATTCAATTCACATATATCAGAATGAATTAAATCTAATAACTTTGTTTCACGTTCTACCTTAGGAAATGGTTTTCTAGTTATCTTAGCTTCTACACATATTTCACATTTATCTTGATTATCATGCTTACAGGATATATAATTGTGTTTTGACATATATTTAAGCATAGCATAATTTAAATGTCCTAATCTAGCATGCCATAAAGTAGAAGACTCAACCATATAAGCTGAAGCAACATTATTTATTTTATTAATACTTAGTTTGAACATGCCATCAAGGGAATAACCCTTTCCTACAAACACAGCATTTTTAGTTAGTACAAACTTATCAGATTCTAATACAATCTTAAAGCCTCTCTTGCACAACAGATTTACAGAAACCAAGTTCCTCTTAATATCAGGAACATGATGCACATTGATAAGTGTGAGTTTCTGTTCGGATGTGAAATGGAGTGTCACACTCCCTTTTCCAAACACTTTAACAGGAGCATGGTTTTCCATAAAGACTTCACTTTGTTCTTCAGTATAAGTGTTGAAAAACTCTTTGTTGTTGCAAACATGTATGGTTGCTCCAGAATCAAGAAACCACTCCATGGTTCCTTCATTTGTTGTCATGTTCAGTTCAGTAACCATGGCCACAAATTCCATGTCATCATCTTTAACAACCATATTAGCTTGATTATATTGTCCAGAACCATTGTCTTTATTCTTCTTGTCTTCTGCATTCTTGACTCTACAATCTTTGATGTAGTGTCCCTTCTTTCCACAATGAAAACAGGCATTGTTCATCTTTTTGTTGTTGAACTTCTTGAATTCACCAGATTTCTGGACCTTAAGTTTATTTTGATTCTTAACAAACTTATTTCCAGATTTTCCAGAATTGCTCCTTATGGCATTTACTTGTGAATTTTCATTTGAATTCACACCATTTTCTTTCTGAAACTTTTCATCTCTGACTCGAGTTTCACACTCAATTTGAATATGAGTTTGAAATTGTTCCAGTGTGAAACTTTCTGGTGATTGTAAGACATTTTTCCTGTAGTTGTTCCATGAAGGAGGCAATTTTGACAAAATTGCTCCAATTTGTAAAGTCTCAGGAATAGTCACTTCCAGATCTCTTAATCTGGAAACCAGTATTTGTAGTTCATGGACTTGATCCATGACTGGCATGTTATCACTCATTTTGAAGTCAAAATAATTCAATGCCAAAAATTTATCTGTACCTTTTTTCTCACTCTGGTATTTGGTTTTCAAGGCACTCCAGATCTCTTTAGGTGTTGCATAATTTACGTAAAGATCATACAACCGATTTGTCAACGAATTCAAAATATGTCATCGACACACCAATTCATCCTCTGCACGTTTCTTTCTTTCTTCTTTTACTTCATTAGTATCTTCTGGTGTTGGTGCTGGCAAGGGTGGCAGATTCGTATCCAGAACATAGAAGACCTTAAGGGTGGTGAGAAGAAACTTCATCTTGTCCTTCCATCTGGTGAAATTAGTTCCATCGAATCGGTTCAACTTGACAGGATCTTGTTGATTAATGAACATGGATTGGTAACAAGTGCCATATTAGAAATATTACACTCAAATTGTTAGAAAAATTCAGATGATATATGGAATTTGGCTTTGAGGTGTGTAGTATTACACTTTCTTAAGTGTAATATTGCTTCACACAGAAGCAAGTTACCCCTGGATACAACAAAGCCTTTAGAGATTTTCTTTGTAGATTGTGAAAGATCATGAGTAAGTTTTCTGGAAATCAACCAAGAGTTTTATAGGTTCTGAAAAGTTGTAAATCAATGGTTGTAATTGTCTGTTAATTAACAACCATTGATTTTCAGACACAATTGTTCCAGACATAACTGAAAAATGTCTGTTGGAACAGTTAAATAAATTTTAAAATTCAATTTTTTAAAATTCAAAATTAAAAATCAAAATAAAAATAAAATAAATATTACTATATAAAAATTGAATATTTCAGAACCAAGAGCCCAAGTACCCCAAGTGTCCAAGTGCCTATCTTTTGACTTTTAAGTTAGTCAAAGTTTCAAGTAAGCCCACAAGCTTTTAGTAATTCAATTTACACTCTAAGTTTGATTTCCTCTTATAAAACAAATTATTGCTTTATCTATAAACAATGTAAAATTGAGTTAAATTACAAGCTATCCAACACCACCATCCAATTTTCTCTATGCGTGATTCATTGACCTTCGCTGTCCTTGAATGGTCGCATTTATAACCAAATCATCACGTCTTTGATCACATGGGTGTTCTTCTATGGCCTGTCCCGAGCCTAACTCCAGCAATGGTCCTGTAACCTTCGCTTCTTCTTCTTCCTGTGTCATTGGTATCATCTCGAGATCACAGCCATCCAATCATGTCCATGCATCACCAATCATGCAGTCTCATCGAGAGGATCTCCTGGTTTGTCCCTGGAGCTGGCTTTATCCATGCATGATGTTCACCCTACAAATGGGAGAAAAATTGCAGCTCCCTTTAATTGACCAGACAGATAGCTCACATCATTTTCGTTTGTTTTTACTTTTTTTTTCCCTTTCTGGGTAGGTGAGAGTCAAGTGAGTTTCTAGTTCTTGGTTCATTTGTAATTAAGAGTGAAATATCGACAATTGATAAAAAAGAAAAATGAAGACTAATATATTTGATGAGCTCGTTTACTATACACTAACAATGAAACTTTTTAATTCTACAAATCAAATATAAAAACAGATAAATATTTTATTTTTTTTAATATACTAAAATAAAAATATATGTTATTCTCTTTAACCAAAAAAGATGTACATGTTAATAGTTTAATATTGTGAGGTGAAAAAAATTTATTTACGTGTCATATTCAATATATATATATATATATATATATATATATTTATATATAGAATTCGGCATATGAAACTGATTTTATTTATGATAATTAACAAGTTTTGTTTGTGAAACTAAGGGAGACAAAAAAATCATTTTAAAATCTTATCTGATTAACAACGATTTTTTATAATTACTGTCCAATTAAATTTTACTTAATATTTTATACCACGACTAAAAGAAACTTCGATGACATATTCAAAACGGCAAGAGACTGTTGTTTCGAAATGTTGAAAATTTGTACGCATCAACATAATCACGTGTAAGAAAATTTGAACTCATCAACGTAAACCTGTGCAAGCTTAATTACTCGCGTGGGGAAGATTACGTGGAGTGTAAAATTATTTTTTTGTAAATTTTACGTTATCATAGTAGCTATATTTCTCCAATTACTAAATGTTTTTATTTTTGTTTTGATTTGTAGATTTTACAAATGATAAAATTTAAGGAAAAATAAGATTTAGGTTGAGAGAGAGACGGGTAATGAAAGGCAGGAAAAAAAAAAAAAAGGAAAATGATATGTTTTTCTATTAATTTAATAATTTCTTCAAAGTTAAAATTATATTTTTACTTAAAGATATTTTTTTAACTTCAAATTAGAAAGTAATTTTAGAAGTTTATTTAGAAGCTGTCAATCTCAGGTGAAATTTGTTCTTCTTCAACTTGTTCAATTGTATTAATTACTGTCATATTTTACCAACATGAAATCAACCCAGTCAAAGCACATGTCTCTCGACGCCTTGCTCCTGAGTTTTATGAAAACGAAATCCATGTAAAGATTGGAAGAATAAATGGTGAATTAAAAGAAGGCGAAGAAATCAGCATTTTGTTGTGACGTTAGTTGTTCTATTATTTGGATGCTTGCTTAATTACTCGCGTGGGAAGATTACGTGAAGTGTAAAATTATTTTTTTTGTAAATTTTACGTCATCATAGTAGCTATTTTTCTCCAATTATTAAATGTTTTTATTTTTTATTTTTTTGATTTGTAGATTTTACAAATGATAAAAATTAAGGAAAAATAAGATTTAGGTTGAGAGAGAGAAGGCAGGAAAAAAAAAAAAAAAAAGGAAAATGATATGTTTTTCTATTAAATTAATAATTTCTTCAAAGTTAAAATTAGTCTCGAAGTCGTGCTTTGAATGTAAAGATTATTGGCATTTCTAAGGATTTCGTACGACATAATCGTTAAGACACAAAAGTAATGTATTGGTAAAAAACTTTAAATTATGTTTTGTGATTAGTTTTGTTGTATATATTTCCAAATATATGCTTTCTTTTTCAAAATGTTTGGTAAGTGATTTTTATGAAAATAAACTGTTTGAAATTTACGTAGTTAGTGTAAAAATGAAGTTTGGAATTTAATAAGTAACCTTTGAAATGAAAATTAAATAAAGAAATTTGAATGCCAGATACGTCGAATGGTTGAATTTAAAAGCATTTGTTTGAAATTAAATAAAGAGATTTGAATGCCGCCAGAAACTTCAAATGATTGAATTCAAAAGCATATGTTTGAGATTTTGCTTATGATAGTTGATATCTTATAAATTTTTACATTTTTTTACTTTTAAATTTCATGATTCAAGCATTTGAATTCCCTTACTAAAAAAAATATTGTCTGTAAGATATGATATTTCATTTCAAAAACGATAATTCTTTATTTATATTGTGTACGTTTATGAAAAAATATTTTAAATATATAAATACTTTCGTTAATATTCATTTAACATTATTTTATATACAATAATTACTCGAAAAATTAAATCATTCACTTTTATTCACATTTTTTTTTTATTTCAGTTCAAGTGTACTAAGACAAAACTTGAATTGTAATATTGTTTTCTTGGACCTAAAGATTGTATAATAAAAATAGTGATTAGTTATTCCAAAAATCCATTTATGTTAAAATAAAAAAATATTGATTTTAAAATATATTTTCAAAAATAGCTTACATCAAGTTATACTTCTTCAACTTATCTGATTATATTAATCATTATCACATATTTTTTTTTTTTTGCCGAGTGGCTTTACAAAACTTACAAAGTTTTATTTTATTTTATTTTTTCCATTGAATGAATGATGATAATTAACAAAAGATTTTTTCCTTAGTAGAAATTGTAATAAATTTAATTACATAATATCTGTACTCAAGATCTCATGTTCAATCATTAAGAAAATTAGAATATAGAAATATACATGGATCTATTTCAATCTTATTTCAGTTTCTCTTCCTCTTGTACATACTGAGTAATGAGTTTGTTAAGAGTTCATTTATCATTTTGAGCGTTATAACTTATCTTACATGGACTGAATTGTGCAGAAAAAGATATCAAGACCAGGTGCACAAGTATGTCTTCAGATAATTCTAAGTTTAGTGCCCTTAATCTTGTAACAAAATTAGACATTTTCATAATGTATTTCCTTATGTTTCATTTGCCATTATACTGCATTGAAAC
This sequence comes from Firmiana major, assembly GCA_033439115.1. Classification (NCBI taxonomy): domain Eukaryota; kingdom Viridiplantae; phylum Streptophyta; class Magnoliopsida; order Malvales; family Malvaceae; genus Firmiana; species Firmiana major. The sequence goes on from CM065909.1 coordinate 50,879,077, forward strand.
AAGTTTAATCAGAATATTACTTGTTTCAACCTTTTCATTTGCAGCGAATCTGTCTGCAATCTGCTTAAGAAAACTTTTAACATTTTCTTCCTCTGGTATTACGCCCCTAATGACATCCGGAATTGAGTGCTTCATGATCATTAGACTAATGCGATTTTAAATGCTCTCATTTTTCATAAAGTGTTATTTCCGTAGCTAAACTATTATCAGTAGGGGTGGGAGGTTGTTTTGACCTGATCGCATAGTTCAGATCCATACACTCAAGAATAATGGTTACATACTCCTTCAATTTCTCAAAGTTAGTGTTGTTAAGCACTGAAATGTTATTTAAATTGCCAGATATAGAAGAAACATTCCCTGTAAGCAGAAAACAATAATAATCAACTCACAATTAAATAATTTTGAGCCATATAAGATACCAAGCACAACATTGGCATTTAATTTTTGGACAGTAATATCAATTTGTAAGCGGTACTCTTAAACTTTATTAGTAAATATTGATAACTAAATTCTGTCAACAATACGCCTTTCTTTAGACCGACATATTGCATGCATGGTAAAAAACAATTTTATCACATATTTACTACCTTATGTGTTAATAATTCGGCAAAAAATAATATTCCTTTGAGGCGATTATTTTTCGCATGAATTAAAAAATACTTTCATATAAATTCCTTAATGACAACTTTATTTTTCAAAATAAATAAATTAACATAAAAGATGTCACTTTGGTAGAATTTTATATCAATTTAATTTATTTTGAAACTTTATTTTTCATAAAATATGCATATGTTTATAGGTGAGAGTACATAAATTTACTGACAATTTCAAAGAGAGTACATATTGTCAATCAACTTAGAATATCATAAAACATATCACTCCGAAGTAAAACAATAATAAACATGTGCATAACATACAACTTTAATTCAACTAATAATATTTAACAATTTTTAAAAATTTTAGAAAAATTACCAAAAATTTTAAAATCAAATTTTATTCCAAACTGAAAAAAACGGTGGCCGTTGAGCCACCGAATGACGGTCCGTGGGGTCCACGCCTCGTACCTTACACATGGGGGAGAGCCCAACCGGGATCTCCTCCTTCTTTAACCTCCAACCGGGCAGTTTGACCCGGCTACATGCAGGCTTGTTCTTCAATTTTTTTTATTTTTAACATTTTTTACTTATTTTCACCAAATTAACTATATATAGTTGAAATTAAATGTGTATTGTACAATACCAATACAAAAATGGATGAAAACATAAAAAAATTAGGACAAATCAAGTCAATAAGAATGAAATAATTCTACCACTAAAACTCAATCTTTATGTTCTTGGTTTTCTTTCAACCAAAAGAAAAATTTATTAAACTTATAACTATGTTTCAACCATAAAAGTCACAAGAAACAATTACCATTCATCAATTTGAATCACAACATATACAAAATAAATGTTTTGGTTGAATTTTCAATTCGGGATTTAAAAAATTAAAACTCTTGATTACTTGAAATATGAAACTAACTCCAACAAATTGTTTACAAATTTTTAACATTTATTTTATAGGGAATAAAAGCCCTAATGTTTCAAAAAATAATTTTAATTCTTAATGATTAAACATGAATTGATTCTTGATATTATTTGTTGTAAAATTTAATTACATAATATCTGTACCTAAGATCTTATATTCAATCATCAAGAAAATTAAAATATAGAAACATACCTGGATCCATTGGAATTAATTTATTGAGAGTTTGTAGTCTTCCACGTCTAAACCTTACTTTATGAGAGAAAACCCTAACTCACTCACTGATGGGATATGAGAATGAGAAAATTAACGTTTAGACTGAGGACCGTAACCTATTTATAATTGTAATATACTTTATCTTATTTTGGCCCATCATTAAATTAGAATAAAATATTGAGTATCTACACATTGTAAAACTCATACTAATTGAGATACTTTAAAATCCAATAACATTATTTGATCACTTTTAAATAAACTAAACAAATTAGATAACTTATAATGTACAATCAATTGATATATATATATAGACCCATATAAATAATTTTCCAATAATAAGTGGTTAAATTCCTGAGCTAAAGTGAGCAGTTTGTCTAGTCTTTTTTGTGGTCAATTTAACAATTTTCATTTTCATCATCCAATATAAAAGAGACCGAATCTAAAAATTAAAAGAAAAATGTAGAAATTATAATTTAAATTTATTGAATACAATTTTTTAAAAGTAATTGCATATGCTACTTAAATTCAACTGAATTTTTGAATTTTTAAATTCTCTTTGAATTAATTTTTATTTTATCCTTTTGTCATCAGCATTACGAATAAATTAGTAGGGTGAATAAAATTAACCCGATACAAGATAATACATATATATACCAAATAATGGATTAGGCTGACAATATGTCATATTTTGCTAATAATAGCGAAGATTATATGAAATACAGTAGTACCCTATAAATTAATAACTTTTTTAAATTAATAAAAATTTATAGTCTCAACTCGAGCCAAGGAAAAAACTTAACTCCTCTATTGTAATAATTAATTAATAATTTTATTTTAAAACTTAGTATAAAATTTCAATCACAATTATCGCATAAATTAATAATTTTATAAAAGTACAAAAGATATTATATAATATTCAAAATTTGAAAAAATACTTCAAAATGTTAATTTGCAAAAAGTCTACCTTTGAGATTTTTGACATCATCTTTTATCATTAAAAAGTCCTCAAAATTTTTTTGTGATTACCATTTTAGTATAGTCAAAAAATTTCAAATAAATTTAGTATTTCAAGATATTTTTAAAAAGTTTACCAACCAAATTGAGAATTTAAAGAAAACTAAATGCAATAGAATAGTAGAATGATGCAAAAATTAATTAGACCTATTTTTAATTAAAATAATAATTTACAAGTCACAATTAATATCATAAAATAATACAAGGGCCTCAGTCTCATCCTTATTTAAGTGCTCATAGCTTAGGAAATGAAAGTGGCAAACCTGCAGCAATGGATTGTTTTCACTCATTTCCAGCAACTTCAACTGTTGCAATAATTGTTTTTCCAGTGCTGCTCTTTCTTTTCTCTCTTCTATGGATATCAAAAGCTGCCTCGAGAAAAACAAACAACTTGAAAGCCGCACCACAAGTTGGTGGCGCATGGCCTGTAATTGGTCATCTCCACCTCCTAGGAGGGTCAGAACCACCTCACAAAAGCTTGGCCAAAATGGCTGACAAATATGGACCAATCTTTACAATCAAGTTGGGTGTGAAGAGAGCTTTGGTGGTGAGCAATTCTGAAATTGCTAAAGAATGTCTAACCATAAATGACAAAGCATTCGCCAATCGTCCAAGGCTAGCTAACATGGAAATTTTAAGCAACAACTTTGCCTTCATTGCCGCTGCTCCATATGGACCTTACTGGCGTCAAGTGCGCAAGTTTGCAACTGTTGAGCTCCTCTCGAACCACCGGCTTGAGTTGCTTAAACACGTGAGGGAGTTCGAGGTAAAGACATCTCTGCAACACCTATATCAGCTGTGGAACCAGAAGAGAAGAAGCAGCTCTGATAAAGTATTGGTGGATATGAAGAGTTGGTTCAAAGAGGTAACTCTTAACGTGATTCTGAAGATGATTGTAGGAAAGCGAATTCCGAATTCCACTGAAGTCCGTGAAACGGTAAAATGGAAGAAGGCAATAGACGAGTTCTTTGAGCTAAGTGGGAAGTTCGTGGTATCAGATGCACTGCCGTTCCTGAGATGGTTGGACATAGGAGGAGAGGAGAAGCGTATGAAGAAGACAGCCAAAGAATTGGACCGTGTTTTCGAGGGATGGCTACAAGAGCATAAGCAGAAGAGAGCCGCAAATGAGGCCAATAGTGAGGAAGATTTCATGGGAATCATGCTGTCTAAGCTCCGTGATGAAGAAGAGCACGATGCTCATAAAATCAACAAAGCCACCAGTCAGGTATACATGCACATTTCTTAACCAAATATTCATTGCAAAGCCTCTTTTAGTTAATTTCACCTCTTAAATTAATGGTTTGGGTGTTTAGCTTGATACAATTGTAAAAGTTATTTTTTACTCGAAATTCATAAGTTTATATAATTAAAACAGTTTTTCCATTAATATAGAAAGAAAGATGCATATATATATATATATATAAGATCTGTTCAAACTTCACGTGAGAGTTTTGTGCAATGCATTTATCTTTGATCCTTAGCTAGACTATTAAGGGCATAAAGAACTCAGAAGACTTTTATCTTGAATGGAACTTTGTTCATTATTGATATTTGTAAGCTATCTGATCTAACAGAGTCTTACCTTGGCGGCGGAAGATACCACATCAGTCACAATGACATGGGCGTTGTGTTTGTTACTCAATAACCCTAAAGCATTGAAGAAGGTCCAACAAGAGCTAGATATCCATGTTGGTAGGGATAGGCTGCTAGTAACAGAATCAGACACTAAGAACTTAGTCTACCTTCAATCCATCATTAAGGAAACGTTGCGCCTATACCCTGCTGCTCCACTCTCCGTGTTCCATGAGGCCATCGAAGACCGCACAGTAAGTGGGTATCATATCCCAGCTGGCACTTGGCTTCTATTCAATCTTAAAAAGATTCATCGCGACGGGAACGTGTGGCCAAACCCTTGTGAATTTCGACCAGAAAGATTCATGACAACCCACAAAGACATGGATATGAGGGGACAAAATTTTGAACTGATTCCCTTTGGCAGTGGTAGAAGAATGTGTCCCGGCGCTTCATTTGCGCTTCTGGTTTTGCACCTTACACTCGCCAATTTGCTGCATTGGTTCGAGTTTGCAACCCCGTCGGATGAACCAGTTGACATGCGTGAAGGACCAGGAATTACAGGTCCTAAAGCAACTCCACTTGAAGTTCTCATAACTCCTCGCCTTCCTGCTTTCCTTTACGAGTTCACCAATCAAGTGGCATAATTTACTTGTTTTATTACAATATATATTGAATAACATTCAAAACATCTAAGGTGTTTCATAGCAATAATTTAGATGTTTTGTTCCTATTGGCAGTTCAGATGCTTTGTTCCTATTGGCTACTTGAATTAATAATATATTATTATTATTTAGAAATCTTGATTTTTTATTATTTTAAATTTGATTATTGAATTAGTTAATGAGTGCAAAAGGCCGAATGGCAGTAACAACAATTAAGGTTGTTGTTATTAGTTATTTATTTTTTTTTAGAAAAATTAGGTTTAGTGTTAAGTTAACAATTAAGCAATGGGGGACGTAAGTGGCCATTTGGCTTGGGAAGAGAGAGACGCATGGATTCATGGTCAACTGTTGAAAAAACACCTGTGAAAATGAGTTGATTCAACAATACTGCATGTGAAAAATTTTTATAATAGATTCCATAAATACATGCTGGCATAATTCTGGAGCCTTTTTGATTTATAGATTGATAGGAATTTCATTTTTTTTCCTAATTGTCATGAAGCAGTGCTTTGAGGTAAAAAAAAAAAAAAAAATCAAAGACTACTCTGTAATCATTAATTAATGTCTAGTGATTGGTTTAATTTGTTGTATTATATATTATCAAAATATATGTTTCTTTAAATTTTTAGTAATTGATTTTTAAGAAAATAAATTAAGTTTAGAATTTATGTAGTTGTATTTATATTGTAAAAAAAAAAAATGAAGTTTGGAAGTTAATAAGTAGCTTTTGAAACAAAAAAAAGAAAGTAAAGAGGCTCGGAATGTTAAGGAATTTGAATGATTGAAATTAAAAGCATGTTATTTGAGATTTTACTTATGATAGTAGAATATTTTGTAAAATTTTACATTTGATGTGAAATTTCTTATGAAATTCAAATACCATTTTTCAAGCATTGGAAATAAAAAACTTGTTCGTTCGATGCGATGTTTCATTTCAAAAATAATGATTTTTCATTTATGCAATATAAGTATACAAAAGATGTTTTGAGATTTATATAAGACTTTTATTAATATTCATTTAATACGATTTTACTTACAATAACTTAAGAATTATGTCATTCTCTTTCACTCATTTTTTTTTTTTGGTTTTCAATTCAGTGTTAAAGAAAAGCTTGAAGTATATCTTATTATTTTTCTATTTAAACACTATATGATAAAAATTATCATTTATAAAAATCCGTCTACATCAAAATAAAAAATATATATATTTTTTCAAATAACATTTTTTTTGGGTATTAAATCAAGAAAATTTCATCAAAAAATAACAAAATATACAAGTAGTCAGTACATAAAAGAGTAATACCAAAGATGATAAAAAGCAAAGAGACCAAATAATTAGGAACATCAAATGAAAGCCATGGAAGCAAACGAAGGACCCAATAGCAGCATCACCAAAATCTCTCTGAACTGAAGCTCAAAGTTATGCCTATCCACTCTTTAAATCAATTTTAAAAAATATGTATACACCATGCAACTCATCGAGCATGTCATCTAGTTTAGGAATAGGATAACGATACTTTACAGTGATTTTGTTGATGGCTCGGCAGTCAACGCACATCCTTCACGTCGAGCATTTGATTTTTTTTGTTTTTTAACTTAGATTTTTTTCTTATTAGGAGTACTTGGCATGAAGGTTGAACCAAGCTCGCAGGTTGAATTCCTTTTTACTAATTGTACAATTATTCTCTTGATTTTTGGCTTATTCTTCTCGATATATATTGTTTGTTTCAGATTCCAATTATAAAGTTAACACATTTTTTTCTTGAACTGGCTCTATTCAAATTTGAAATTTTCTTCCATATTTGAGCAATCTTTTTGTTGAGAAATTATTTGTGTGGACCTATATACATCAATTTATTGTACATTACAGACTATCTAATTTGTTTTAGTCAATTTAAAAGTGATCAAATAAAATTATTAGATTTCAGTGCATCTCAATTGGTATGGGTTTTACAATGTGTAGAGACCTGATATTTTATTCTATTTTAATGATGGGTCAAAATAGAATAAAATATACTTCAGTTATAAATAGGTTATGGTCCCCAGTCTAAACGTAATTTTTCTCATTCTCATATCCCATCAGTGAGTGAGCTAAGGTTTTCTCTCATAAATAAAAGGTTTCGACTGGAAGACTGCTAACCTCAATCAATCAATTTCAATTAATCTAGGTACGCTTCCGTATTCTAATTTTCTTGATGATTGAACATGAGATCCTGGTTATAAATATTATATAATTACAGTATTCCTAACAAGTGGTATCAAGAGCCTATTTCATGCTTAATCATTAAGAATTAAAATTTTTTGTTTTGGTTGAAAGAAAATCAAGAATATAAAGATTGTGTTTTAATTATAGGATTGTTTGATCCATATTGGTTTAATTTGTCCCAATTTTTCGATATTTTCATCTGATTTTTGCATGGGCATTATAGAATACACATTTAATTTCAATTATGTACAGTTAATTGGATGAAAATAAGTCCGAAAATAACTAAAAAATAAGAAATTTGAAGAACAGACCCGAATGGGTTTGTTCTGGGTCTAGCCGGGTCAACCCGACCCAGCTGGTTAAGGATGAAGCAGGGAGATCCCTTTCTCCCCCACTCTCAGAGGGTGGCGCGTGTAACCCACGCGCGACCATGCGGTGGCCCGGAGGTCACTGTTTTCTCCAATATTGGATAAAATTTAATTTTAAGATTTTTGGTGATTTTTCTTGAATTTTTTAGAATCATTAAATATTTATTATTTAATATTTTGTATTATTTGAATTAAAGTTGTATATTATGCACATGATTATTCTTGTTTTGCTTCATGGTGATATGTTTCATGATATTCTGAGTTGATTGGCAATATGTACTCTCCCTGAAATTGTCAATAAATTTATGTACTCTCATCTACAAACATGTGCATATTTTATGAAAAATAAAGTTTCAAAATAAATTAAATTGATATAAAATGTCACCAAAGTAACTTCTTTTGTATTAATTTATTTATTTTGAAAAATAAGGTTGTCATTAAGGAATTTATATGACAGTGTTTTTTAATTCATGCGGGAAATAATCGGCCCAAAGGAAGATTATTTCTTTGCCGAATTATTAACACATAAGGTAGTAAATATGTGATAATTTTTTTTCCATGCATGTATTATGTCGGTCCAAGGAAAGACATATTATTGGCAGGATTTGGTTATCAATATTTACTAATAAAGTTTAAGAGACCGCTTACAAATTGATATTTCTATCCAAAGACTAAATGTCAATGTTGTGCTTGGTATCTAATATGGCCCAAAATTATTTAATTGTGAGCTAATTATTTTTTTTCTGCTTACAATGAAAGTTTCTTCCATATCTGCCAATTTGAATAACATTCCAGTGCTTAATGGCACTAACTTTGGAAAATGGAAGGAGCAGTAACCATTATGCTTGGGTGTATGGATTTAGACTATGCGATCAGGTCAGAACGACCTCCCGCCCCTACTGATAATAGCTCAGCTACGGAAAGGGCACTTTATGAAAAATGGGAGCGTTCAAATCGCATGAGTTTGATGATCATGAAGCACTCAATTTCGGATGCCATCAGGGGCCCAATACCTAAGGAAGAAAATTCTAAAAGTTTCCTTAAGCAGATTGCAGACAGATTTGTTGCAAATGAAAAGGTCGAAACAAGTACTATTCTGATTAAACTTGTTTCAATGCGGTATAATGGCAAAGGAAACATAAGGGAATACATTACGAAAATGTCTAATCTTGTTACAAGATTAAGGGCACTAAAGTTAGAGTTGTCTGAAGACATACTCGTCCACCTGATCTTGATATCTCTTCCTTCACAATTTAATCCCTTTAAGATAAGTTACAATACTCAAAAAGAGAAATGAACTCTTAACGAGCTCATTGCTCAGTGTGTGCAAGAGGAAGAGAGATTGAAACAAGATAAGATAGAAAATGCTCAATTAACATTTTCTTCCAATGGTAAAGTTGCCAACAAGAAAAGGAAAAGGAACAATACAGGAAAAGGCACTGCAAACATTGGAACTTCACAGCCTAAGGGGCAGAAGAAACAGGATAAGGTAATCACTTGTTTCTTCTGCCGTAAGGATGAACATGTGAAGAAGGATTGTTCCAAGTACGAAAAATGGCTTGCCAAAAGGGGTAAACTTCTCAACTTTGTTTGGTCTGAAGTTAATTTGGCTTTAGTACCCAATCACACTTGGTGGATAGATACAGGTGCAACTACTCACATAGGTGTGACAATGCAGGGCTGTCTAAAGAGCAGAAAGTCAACTGATGATAAAAGTTTCATCTATGTGGGAAATGGCAAGAAAGCTCTTGTTGAGGCTATTGGTTTATTCAGATTAAAGTTAGAATCTGGTTATTATTTAGATTTGGACGAGACTTTTTATGTACCGTCATTTAGACAGAATTTGATTTTTGTTTCTAATTTGTACAAATTAGGTTATTCTTGTTCATTTGGAAATGAAAAATTTAGTCTCTTTCAGTATTCAAATCTTATTGGTACCGGTTCTTTAGTTGACAATTTATATAAATTGGACCTACATGCCTCATATGTTAATGAATGCTTGCATATAAATAATTATGGTACAAAGCGCAAATTAATTAATGAGAATTCTTCTATGTTATGGCACAAGCGTTTAGGGCATATTTCTGAACAAAGAATACAGAGACTTGTGTCAGAAGGAATTCTTGATTCCCTTAATTTTTCAAATTTCAAAATCTGTATTGAGTGTATTAAGGGAAAACAAACAAATACAAAGAAAATAGGTGCCAAAAGGAGTTCAAACGTCTTGGAATTAATTCATACTGATATATGTGGTCCATTCCCTACGGCTTCTTGGAATGGTCTACAGTATTTTATTACTTTCATAGACGATTATTCTCGCTATGGGTACCTATACTTAATTCATAAGAAGTCTCAATCATTGGACGTTTTCAAGAAGCTTTAAAGACTGCAGTGTATATCCTTAATCGAGTTCTATGCAAAGTAGTAGCTAAAACCTCATATGAGTTATGGACAGGAAAAAAGCCTAGTATTAGGCACTTGCATGTTTGGGGTTGTCCAGTTGAAACTAGGCCATACAAGCCTAACGAAAGAAAATTGGACTCAAGAATAGTAAGCTGCTACTTTGTTGGATACTCAGAAAGATCGAAGGGTTTCAAGTTTTATGATCCCTCAAGTAAATCCTTTTTCGAGACGGGAAATGCTAAGTTCATTGAGGATGTTGAATATAATGGGAGTGTTAAACTTAGACATCTTGTCTTTGAAGAAGAACATGTCACTGTTCCTACAGTTGCAATTGAAAATGATCAGACAATTATGTCTGGTGTTATTCAAGATGCAAATACAGATTATCAAGATACTCCTGGTTTACCTCCTGTTTATATTGAAAAGTCGGCTCCTATTCAATTAGAAGAGCAACAACAACCTCAATTAGAAGTGCCATTAAGGAGATCCTCTAGGGAGAGGAGATCAGCGATTCCAGATGATTATATCGTTTATCTCCAAGAACATGAGTTTGATATAGGAATGGAAGATGATCCAACATCTTTCACTGAAGCCAAACAAAGTGTTCACTCCCAACATTAGATAGAGGCCATGAAAGATGAGATGAAATCAATGGAGGACAATGACGTTTGAGATCTTGTCGAATTACTTAAAGGAGCGAAACTGATTGGTTGTAAATGGATTTTCAAAACCAAACGAGATTCGAAAGGCAATATTGAGAGATATAAAGCGCGTCTAGTCATCAAAAGTTTCACTCAAAAGGAAGGCATTGATTATAAAGAGACTTTCTCTCCAGTCTCATCGAAAGACTCTTTTAGAATCATTATGGCACTTGTAGCTCATTATAATTTAGAGCTACATCAGATGGATGTAAAGACAGTGTTTCTCAATGGAGACATTGAAGAAACAATTTATATGGTGCAACCAAAAAATTTCGTGTCGGATAATTCGAAACATCTGGTATGCAAATTAAAGAAATCCATCTATGGTTTAAAGCAAGCATCCCGTCAATGGTACCGAAAATTTGATCAAGTGATTACCTCATTCGGTTTTAAGGAGAACACTGTTGATCAATGTATTTATCACAAGATCAGTGGGAGTAAATTTATTCTTATGGTTCTTTATGTTGACGATATTCTGCTAGCAAGTAATGATATAGGCTTGTTGCATGAAACCAAAAGATTTCTGTCAAGTAATTTTAAAATAAAAGATCTTGGGGATGCATCTTTTGTGTTGGGCATACAGATCTAATGAGATCGTTCTCGTGGAATACTTGGCTTATCACAAAAGGCATATATCGATAAGGTGCTTAGCAGATTTGACATGAAGAATTGTGCATCAGGAGATACACCCATTGCTAAAGGTGATAAATTTAGTTTGCTTCAATGCCCAATAAATGAGATTGAAAAGACAGAGATGCAAAAGATTCCTTATGCCTCAACAGTAGGGAGTCTTATGTATGCTCAAGTCTGTACGCGTCTGGATATTGCGTACGCAGTTGGAATGCTTGGCAGATATTTAAGTAACAAAAGATTACATGCTCACATATCAGAGGTCAGATCATTTAGAGATCATTGGGTATTCAGACTCCAATTTTGCTGGTTGCCTTGATAGCAGAAAATCTACTTTTGTCTATATTTTCATGTTAGCTGGATGAGCTGTCTCATGGAAGAGTGTAAAGCAGTCACTCATAGCTTCTTCCACCATGGAGGCAGAATTTATAGCATGTTATGAGGCATCGAACCAAGCAATATGGTTGCGAAATTTTATCATCGGGCTGTGCTTTGTCGATGGTATTGAAAGGCCATTGAAGATTAATTGTGATAATAAAGCCGTTGAGTTATACTCTAAGAACAACAGAAGCTCGTCAAAGTCAAAGCATATTGACATTAAGTTTCTTGTTGTTAAAGAGAGAGTTCAGAGTTTTCAGATTACTATTGAACATATAAATACAAACTCCGTGATTGCGGATCCGCTTACAAAGGGGGTACCACCTAAGGTGTTTCATGAGCATGTAGCTCGTATGGGTGTGGTTCATCCTGATGATAAACTTGTATAGTGAGAGCTTGTTTCTTGATGTTCATTAGTTATTGAGTTTTTCTGATCAGAATACAGTATTTTTGTTATTATTGAAAACTCTGAAATAAAGTAATATTCTTTCAGTAGCAGTATGCATAAAGTCTTGAAAGAATGATAAAGTAGGACCAGTTGAAAATAGGCATGTTAAGGGATCACGTTTCATGTAATTTCCATGCTACACATCCATACTTGATTTATGTCGTTAATCATATTAATATACGTGACCATTGATGGGTCTAGTTACGGAATATATGTAACGAAGATCGCTTTGATCCTATGTTGATATAATTGATGGACCAGATTGTTTAGAGATATTCTTTGTAAAGATACAAGTATTGAGCTCATAAAATTAATTTCAAATGTACAATAGTCAAGCGACATATGTGGCCTAAGTGGGAGATTGTTGAGAAATTATTTGTGTGGGCCTACATATATCAATTTATTGTACATTACAGGCTATCTAATTTATTTTAGTCCATTTAAAAGTGATCAAATAAAGTTATTGAATTTCAGTGCATCTCAATTGGTATGGGCTTTACAATGTGTAGAGACCTGATATTTTATTCTATTTTAATGATGGGTCAAAATAGAATAAATATATTTCAGTTATAAATAGGTTATGGTCCCCAGTCTAAACGTAATTTTTCTCATTCTCATATCCCATCAGTGAGTGAGCTAAGGTTTTCTCTCATAAATAAAATGTTTAGACTGGAAGACTGCTAACCCCAATCAATCAATTTCAATGGATCCAGGTATGCTTCCGTATTCTAATTTTCTTGATGATTGAACATAAGATCCTGGTTATAAATATTATGTAATTACAGTATTCCTAACACTTTTTACTAGTAATCGAATGAATGCATTCATCCCCTTGTTCATTGCTAGACAATAGATTACTTACTTCTTGCTTTTTGCATTTTTGTAGTAAAGACAAAATTGTTTGATCTCTGGGCATTTCTCAAAATTTGGCCCAGTGGATTATCAAAAACATTTCATTTATACTCTCATTAATAGAGTTATTGATTTCAATTAAAGAGTATATATCTTCGGTACACATTGTACTCTCTTTAACAAGATACGTGAACTACTTGGCTTTGGTTTTGAATAAAAGAAAGAGATTACACTTTAACTTCAATTCTTAGACTAGTGGCTTTGAAAAACTTGCATAGTTTTGTTTTGTTTTGTTTTGTTTTTTCTTTTCTTTTCGTTTGAATAATTGATGATAATCGTCACAAGCATTCTCCAGGAATAAGTGGTTAAATTTGCATCCTCATCCTATACGAGAGAGATGGAAATTCGGAAAGAAAAAAAAGAAATTATAGACGTTAAAATTATTTATTGTCAAACCTTAAGAATCATTGTATTCCTATTGTCAAAAAAAAAAAAAAAAGAATAATTGTATTCCTACAAATTAAACTTGAGTTAATAATGATTTTAGTTTCTAAATTTGATTATGAGAGACATTACTTTTTGAATTGAGTAACATTACTTTTCGAATCGAGTTTTCTTTAGATTCAAAGTTTGAAATTTTTTTTTTTTTTACATTCAAAGTTTGATTTTTTTTTTAAACATTTTTATGAATGGAAAAAAAAAATCAACAATCCATCCCAACAAACCGACAAAGCATGTCATATTTTGTTTATGACGACAATGATTATCATATGTCATAATATTACTTTATATTAACATAATTTTTATTTAAATTATGATGCACAAATCATATTATTAAAATGTAATTATGGCTAATGGCCAGAGGCATAAACCAATGAATCCCATATTCTATTTACCTGCCGTTAGGATTTTTTTATTTTATTTTTATAAAGAGGTACAAATAAAAATGGAATTTAAATTTTGAATGTAATTTTTTTTAAAATAAGTAATAATCATTAATCAAATATTGATAATTTATTTAGGCTTAATCCTTAGGTTTTGGAGAAATTATAATGCTGTTACTTCACATTGGTATTTATTCATTTCATTTAAATTGTACTATATAATCATTTTATTAAAAATAATTAATTATTTATTATGCATGATAAATATTTATTTTAATAAATTTATTAATAATTTATTTTTTAATAATATAATTAAATAATATGATTAAAATAAAATTAATGTGAAATAATTATATTTTACTTCTTTCCAAAATATTTAGATAAAATTTGAATCTCAAAATTATTATTATTGAAAAATTTTATCTTAATCTACTTCAATAAATTTATTAATAATTAATATTAAACAGTAAAACATAAAACAGATATAGATATATGAAATTACACCATACAAAATAATCAATTCAAGCCATTTCCCAATCTTGGCCGGTTCCCAAACAACCTCTTATAAATTCTAGAATGATTAAGGGTACATCTGTCAAATTCCAAAAGGATATATATCAATCAATTTGATGACGTTTTCTACCATGAAATGTCGATGGAAACGTGGAAAGCGATGGTGTTGCCAGATTTCAACTGCTATAAAATAATCCAACGCCCGCATCTTTTTTAGCTTTATTAATTGCTCGTAGCTTTAGAAATGAAGTAGCCAGGGATTAAAATAGTGGTAGGACGTCGCATTGCGGTCATTTTTTTTTTTTTTATAGTGGTGGTGATGGTTATTGTTTTTTGAAATGGAACGGATGTAAAAAAAATTTTCATATTTGTAATGGTAAAAAAAATAGCGAAAAATCATCGCTATCATCTGTTATCATCAAATTTTATTTTATTGAGTCCGTTTTTATAAAAATAGACTCAATTCAATTACAATCATAATTCAATTTGTAAAAAAATCACAAATGTCAAATACAGTCACAGCCACAGCCACAGCCACAGCCACACAATCAAAACCAAAAGTCACAACACAACAGTCAGACAGAGGAAAAACGACAAGCAACCACACATAATAGACAAATAGATGTAAACATTAAACAACTGAAAATAAATTAAAAAGTTCTGAGGAGTGAGGAGAGGACAGATCGGGATCTAGGAATGGTGGACCCGATCTGTTGAAAACAGGGGAGGAGGAGTAGATCCTGGCTTTGAAGAGGCCTTGTTGTTCGGTGGTGAGGGTTGGTTGTGCCGCCGCCACCATCTGTGAAGCACTGCTATGACAGTGCCATCTACCGAGGGAGAGAGGGGCTCTGGTCTGGTGCTGTGGTGAGGGGCGACTGGGTACTGCGTCTCTGATGTTTGTGAGGGTGAGAGAAGTCGATCGGTGAGTCAGGAACGGTGAGAAAGAGGCCGATAGGGAGTCGGTTACCGTTAGAGACTGACACAGAGAACAGACGATGAAGGGAGGGCCGCTGAGCCGATCGATCTGGTTGAGTGAGAAGGTTGGGAACAGGACGGCTGGCTGGCTGGGTTGGGAACGTTGGGTTGGCCGGTTGGGTAGCCAGGAGCCTGGCTGGATGGCTCTGCTCTGGTCTCTGGGTCTGGGAAGGAAACAGAAAGAGTGAAAGAAGACCAAAGACGATCTAAGGAAGGAAAGGAAGGAACCAGAAAGGTTTAGAGGGTTGGGGGGGGGGGGGGGGGGGGAGTTGTTAGCAAGGTGCTCGTGGGTTAGGTTAGCAGGGTAGGTTAGGTTAAAATAAATAATTAATATAATTTTTTTAATTATTATAAATTTTTAGTAAATAATTTTTAATTAATAATTTTAGATTAAATATTTAATAATTATTTAAAAATATTTAGTAATTAGTTTAAATTAGTATAATTTGTTAGTAGTTAATTTTTTAATTAGTATAATTAATACAATTTTTTAAAGAATTAGTATTAATTAATAATTTTTAAAGTCAATATTTAATAAATAATTAAAAATGTTTAATAATTAGGTTAAATTAATATAGTTTTTTAGTAGTTAATTTTTTAATTAGTATAATTAATACAAATTTGTAAAGAGTTAGTTTTAATTAATAAAATTTTAAGTAAATATTTTATAATTATAACCAAAATGTTTTGTAATTTATTTAAATTAGTATAATTTTTTAGTAGTTAATTTTTTAATTAGTATAATTAATACAAATTTTTAAAGAATTAGTATTAATTAATAATTTTTAAAGTCAATATTTAATCAATAATTAAAAAATGTTTAATAATTAGCTTAAATTTGTATAGTTTTCTAGTAGTTAATTTTTTAATTAGTATAATTTTTAAATTAGTATAATTAATACAATTTTTTAAAGAATTAGTATTAATTAATAATTTTAAAGTCAATATTTAATAAATAATTAAAAATGTTTAATAATTATCTTAAATATGTATAGTTTTTTAGTAGTTAATTTTTTAAGTAGTATAATTTTTAAATTAGTATAATTAATACAAATTTTTAAAGAATTAGTATTAATTAATAAATTTGTAAGTAAATATTTAATAATTATAACCAAAATGTTTAGTAATTAGCTTAAATTAGTATATTTTGTAGTAGATAATTTTTTAATTAGTATAATTAATACAATTTTTAAAGAAATAGTATTAATTAATAATTTTTAAAGTCTATATTTAAAAAATAATTAAAAATATTTAATAATTAGCTTAAATTTGTATAGTTTTTTAGTAGTTAATTTTTTAATTAGTATAATTAATACAATTTTTTAAGGAGTTAGTTTTAATTAATAAATTTTTAAGTAAATATTTAATAATTATAACCAAAATGTTTTGTAATTAGCTTAAATCTTTAGTAGTTATCTCAATTTGGGTAAAATCAACATTGTTAATATAAATTTTTCAGTAGATTTTTTAATTGTCAAATTTAAGTTATTAATGTTTAAAAATATAGCACTAAATATTATTATAACTTAAGAGAAAAATAATACTGATATTGAATTTTGATAGTGACCAATTAATATTAACTTTTTAATGTAATACAATATTATAGTAAAATATAAAAAATTAATGGTTCAAATTCAATTATTTTTTTATAAATTGAATTTAGTTTTCATTTATATATGAAAAATATAATATTTTTTTATTCATGTTTATAATTATTTATTTTATAGAAAAAATCAACCATGCCACCACGTGAGAAGTTTCCAAGTAAAGGAGTAGAAGGCGTGCCGAGTGATGATATCGGTTGACATTTCGGAATACTTGTACCAAATACAAAAGGAATTGTGTCGTGTAAACTTTGTGGGAAAGTTCTAAAAAGAGGAATAACACACTTCAATGAGCATATTGCTCATAAGACTGACAATGTCGCACCATGCCCCAACATTACCGGTTAGTTATAAATATTATTATTAATTTCTCAATTAAGATTATAAAATTACATTAACATGTACAACTAATTTTTTCTTTTTCTTAGCTATATTATTAATAGACATTGTTAGAGAAAGTATGATGAAACTCTTTCAACAAAGTAAATCAAATAAATTTAATAACAAAAGGAGAAAATATGAATTCTTATCACAATTAAGAGGAGAGGATTATGATTATGAAGGGTTCATGGACGAAGAGGTTGCTACAAGATAAGCTATGCGAGATAGTGTCCAATTACAACATGAATGACATAGAGGCAAGAATTTAGGCAAAGAACTGGTGGTTTCAGTAATACTTATGAAGAGGGACGGAGCTCTCACGGCTCAGTTAGTGACTATTTTGATAAAAGAATAAGGAAATCCATTCCAACTGACTCGAAAAATTAGTATCTAAATTTTTTATATATGATCAACTCCCTTTTTAGTTAGCAGACTCTCCATGGTTGCACAATTTAGTTTCTATAGCAGCAGAAATTGGGCAACATGTAAAACTCACAACACCTTATGAGATTTCTGATGTGTATTTGGAGTCAAAGTATAGACAAGTGAAAGAATGGGTTAATGGACTAAAGGTTCATTGGAGTGAACTAGGTGCTACACTGATGTGTGATGGTTGGACAAACTATTTGAATCAAATGCATATAATTAATTTTCTCGTTTATTGTAGTAAAGGGACCTTTTTTTGGAAATCTGTGAATGTCTCTAGTGCTCGTACTAGAGATACTAAATTTTACTACAAACTATTGGATCATGCTGTAGAAGAGATTGAAGAAGAATATATTGTCCAAATAGTCACTGACAATAAAGCAGCACTTAAGGCTGCTGGAAAAAAATTAATGGAAAAAATGAAACATCTATGCTAGACGGCCTGTTCAGCTCATTGCTTAGATTTATGCCTTGAAGATATTGACAAAAAGTCAAGTGTGAAAAAAGTATTGGACGAGGCGAAGAAAGTGACTTGTTTCATATACAATCACATATGGACAATTGATTTAATGAAAAAAATATACTCAAAGAAAACAAATATTTCGTCCTGGTCTTACCCGATTTGCCACCAATTTCATCCAACTACAGGAGATAATAAAACACAAACAAGGTTTAAGAGAAATGTTTAGTTCAAAGGTTGGTACTTAGTAATTGGTTTTTAGTTTTTAAATCTAACAATTTTTTTGTGATATCTTATTCATATTACTTTAAAAATTTATTCATGAATATATAAGAGTTCAAAGAGTCAAAATGAGGACAACAAAAGTCGGGGCCTGCCTATGAAGCCAAAAAAATTGTTTTAGGAAAAGAATTTTAGCGAAGAGCGCGTGACATAACAAAAGTTTATGAGCATTTGGTAAATGTATTGCGGCTTGTGGATAGTGATGGGAAACCAACCATGAGCTTTATTTATAAAGCTATAGATAGAGCTAAACGGGCAATTCGGACAGATTGTCGATACTCTGCTGATTATGAAAAGATTATTGACAACAAATGGATCTTCATGCATTCTGACTTGCATTCAGCTGGTAAGTAGACTAAAAATGTGGATGGTAATTAAAAACATTTTTATATTTTATCATTATGTTTAAATTACTTATATATTTATTTTTATTACTTTTAGATAATATTGTTCTGAATTATTTTTAGGTTACTATCTTAATCCTCAATTTCAATTTGGTGTAGAGCATTCTGAAACTGTGTTAAGAGAAACATTACAAGGGACAAAAGCAGTAATAGAAAGATTAGAACATTTTATGGATACTCAAATTAGGATGATTAACCAGGTTAGTGTTTAATACTGTTTTATACTCTAAAATTTACTTTGTGTATTAGAAATAGAATTACTTTTTGTATTTGTTTATTTGATAAATTATATTTTTTATCAATATAGTTGATATTATTTCGACAAAAAAATGAGATGTTCGGTACACCTCAGGTACAGAGAGCTTGGAAGCAAATGAATCTAAGTAAACAGTTACTTAATTTATTAAAATTTATTTAATATTATTTAATTATTTTGAATGTTAAATTTATTTTAAATAATTTTATACAGCTGAATGGTGGATGATATATGGCACAAGTGTTCCTGAATTGCAAAAATTGACAATTAAAGTGCTTAGTCAAACACCTTCTGCATCAAATTGTGAAAAAAAATTGGAGCACATTTAGTTATATACACACTAAGGCCAGAAATAGATCGAAATATGAAAGACTTCAGAAGCTAGTATATACTTATTATAATATGAGGCTAAGGATGAGACATCAAAAAAGAATAAGTCCTGATGAGATAAATGATAGTTTTAATCCTATTAGCCTTGATTACATATTTGAAGATGAAAATTCACTTTCAGAATGGCTACAAGAGAGAGAAAGACATTTGTTAGATGGTCAAAATTCTAATTGGTTGCCTGTAGATAATTCTGATGATGAAATGAACTATGAACAGTCACATCAATTGAAAGAAAACGTACATCAGTCAAGTACAAATTCGACAGCAACTTCGAATGATGATGACGAGGGTTCAACTCCATCTGATGCTAGTGATGGTGGTGATCATGGTAGTAGTGCTGATTATAGTGGTGATGCAAGAGAAAATAGGCCTTTAAGTCCATTTGGAGCAGAATATGGGCTTGTTGCAACTAGTGAATTATTCATTGATATGTCAGATTATGAAATAAATCCATATGTTAGATCTAGTGGGGATGGAAGTCAAGATAGAGCTCGATCAAAAGGAAAAGCCAAGAAGCACCAACATGATACTTCTGAAGGCTCTTCGTCTAGAAGGTCAAGTTCTAGTAATGAATCATTTGGTACTCAGGGTTATTATCTATCGAGACCATCTTTACATTTTCAACCTCTTTACGATTATTATCCCCCACCACAAGGTTATTATCCACCTCAGCCATTTCCTAATTATCCTATTTCTTATTATCCTCGTATGTATCCACCGCCACAAATGTTCCACCTCAACAAATGTATCCACTCTCGCAAATGTATCAAGAACAAGGATATGGTTTGACTTTGGAATAGAGATCATAAAAATCAAATCAACGTGGCTCTGAAACTGAAGAGGGAGAATATGATATTTCTCGTCATTCGACTATGTGGTAATATGTAAGATTTGAAATATATATCATTTTTATAGCAGATTGAATTTAATATGTTTTTGTTCTGTTGATTATTAATTTTTGTAGAAATTTATATAGAAGAGAAAAAAAGAGAAATATTGACATAATTAATTTATATTAAAAAATGACAAAATTTTGGTGAAAGAATTCTTTAATATTTTAGATGAAAAATAGTTATATTAATAAGAATTAATTTAGTAATTATTGATCTCCATTTTTTACCTTTGTTATTTTTCAATTATTATAAGTAATTTTATTAAATTATAACGTTTTATTATAATAAAAAAATTATGACTAAATTTTTCACAAAAATATTAGATTTAAGATATCATAAATTATTTTAAAAATGATAAAATAAGACTAATTATGATTATAATTACAAATATTGCATTTTTGGATAAATTGTGCGAAAAAAATTATGACCACGATAATCGTTATGACCGCGATAATCTCCGTTCTATCCATAAAGATGCAACGCAATCGAAAATGAAACCGCAATCGCGTTTTAAATCCTGGAAGTAGCAAACCAACCATGGATTGTTTTCTTTCAATTCCAGCAACTTCAACTTCTGCAATACTTGCTTTTCCAGTCCGACTCTTTCTTTTCTCTCTTCTATGGATGTCAAAGGCTGCCTCGGAAGAAACAAACAAGATGAAAACCGCACCAGAAGCCGGTGGCGCATGGCCTGTAATTGATCATCTCCGCCTCTTAGGAGGGCCACAACCACCTCACATAAGCTTGCCCAACATGGCTGATAAATATGGAGCAATCTTCACTATCAAGTTGGGTGTGCATAGAGCTTTGGTGGTGAGCGATTGTGAAATTGCCAAAGAATGTCTTACCGTAAGTGATAAAGCATTCGCCACTCGTCCCAAGCTTGCTGGCATGGAAATTTTGGGCTACAACAATGTCATGATTGCCTTTGTACCATATGGACCTTACTGGCGTCAAGTGCGCAAGTTTGCCACTGTTGAGCTCCTATCGAACCACCGGCTCGATATGCTTAAACACGTGAGGGAATCCGAGATAAAGACATCTCTGCAACAGCTATATCAGCTGTGGAACAAGAAGAGAAGCAGCTCTGATAAAGTATTGGTCGACATGAAGAGATGGTTCAGAGTTGTAACTCTCAACTTGACATGAAGATTGCTGTAGGAAAGAGAATTCCGAATTATAGTGAAGGCGGTGAAACAGTGAAATGGAAAAAGTCATTGGACGACTTCTTTGAGCTAAGTGGAAAGCTCGTGGTATCAGATGCGCTGCCGTTTCTGAGATGGTTGGACATAGGAGGAGAGGAGAAGCTCGTGAAGAGGATATTCAAAGAATTGGACCAAGTTATTGAGGGATGGCTAGAAGAGCATAAGCAAAAGAGAGCCGCAAATGAGGCCAATAGTGAGGAAGACTTCATGGGAGTCATGCTGTCTATTCTCCGTGATGCAGAGGAGCACGATGCTGATACAATCAACAAAGCCACCAGTTTGGTATACATGCATATTGCAAAACCTCTTTTAATTAACTCTACCTCGTAAATTAGTCCATTGGGTCCTTGGTTAAATCATTTAGTTACTCATTGAATCGCACATATGGTGATCAAATTAACCAAAATTGTCAAATTAACCAAGCCCAGCTTATAGCCAACTGCCCCACTCTCTTTCCCACATGACTACTTCCTTCCGGCAGGCACACTCCTTCTAGTAAATTTTTCCGAGCTTCTTCGACATCCAGAACTGTGGTCCAGTCCAGAAGAGTCTCGGCCTGTAAGATTTCTTATAACCTAGGACTGCGAAGCCTCTGTTGCTAGGGAACACTTTTGTACTGACTTTATTTGGCATGAAATTCAAATAGTTAATCTTAAAAACCATATAATGCTATTAAAATAATGTAATTTAAAATTAAATAAAAATTATATATAAATATAAGAAAAATAAAAAAATAATATTTTATTTTTTATATCAATATATATTTTAATATAAATATTTTATATTTTATTTTATACAAATACAGTTTTAACGGAGTGAATTATTCACAATAATAACCTAACCGGGCTGAAACACTTCATCAGCTAGGATCAGCAAACATCCGTTCCCTTGAAAATCCTCATCCGCCGATGCAACTTGATATAGCAACCCATAGTCATGATACTTGACATGACATCAACCCATAATGGACCACCATCCAATTTTCTCTATGCGTGATTCATCGACCTTACGCTGTCCTTGAATGATCGCATTTATAACCATATCATTACGTCTTTGATCACATGGGTGTTCTTCTATGACCTGTCCCGAGCCTAGCTCCAGCAATGGTCCTGTAACCTTCGCTTCTTCTTCTTCTTCCTGTGTCATTGGTATCATCTCGAGATCACAGCCATCCAATCATGTCCATGCATCACCAATCATGCAGTCTCACCGAGAGGATCTCCTGGTTTGTCCCGGGAACAGGCTTTATCCATGCATGATGTTCACCCTACAAATGGGAGAAAAATTGCAGCTTCCTTCAATTGACCAGACAGATAGCTCACATCATTTTCATTTGTTTTTACTTTTTTTTTTTTTTCCCTTTCTGGGTACGTGCTTAAAAATTGCATGCTCCAGAGTCAGTGAGTTTCTAGTTCTTGGTTCATTTGTAATTAAGAGTGAAATATCGACAATTGATAAAAAAAAGAAAAATGAATACTAATATATTTGATGAGCTCGTTTACTATACACTAACAATGAAGTTGTGTAATTTTACAAATGAAATATAAAAACATATAAATATTTTATTTTTTTAATATATCAAAATAAAAATATATGTTATTATCTTAAACCAAAAAAGATGAACATATTAATCGTTTAATATTGTGAGGTGAAAAAAATTTATTTACATGTCATATTCAATATATATATATATATATATATATATATATATATATAGAATTCGGCATATGAAACTGATTTTATTTATGATTATTAACAAGTTTTGTTTGTGAAACTAAGGGAGACAAGAACATGCTTTCTATAGTGTCTGAATTACTGAAATGGAGAGATCCAATTTGTTTCCACTCAAAGTCATCGAAGGAGGGCCAATAACATGCTTTCTGGGTCAGTCAATTAGCTAAGATCCGAAAGTTAAAAAAGATTTATTAATTTAACAAAAAAAATTCTAAAAGCTAAAGGAGAGGTACATTAAACTATCAACCTTGTACTTTATTGTAAGGATAAATTTAAATATATAAAAGATTTTTCTTTGATCTTCAATTAAAAATAACTAATTGTTTGGATTTTCTAACTGCCCTATGAATTTCATTCCATTACACAACTTCAACAAAATGATATAAAAAAGATTATATCTAAACTATAGTACTCATATAAAAAAATAAAATTTTCCAAAGATAACACCCAGTCTAGAAAAGGACATTAATTGTTAATTTGACCATAATTAAAACCGTATTAATTCCATTTCAATTAAGTTTGATATGCTGTCATTTATTTGATATGACATCGTTTTGATTTTTAAGGTTAAAACACCAAGAAATAAATACATTTGAATTTTATCATAAATTTTTATTTTTTATTTTATTCAATTACATTTTTAACATTTAATTTACATTCAAATAAATTATATATTTATTTGAAAATGTATTTGAATACTAACTAATCTAAAAGATAAAATTTTATTTAAATATAATAAAATTAATATTTTAAATATTTTAACTGTCTTTTAAAACAAATGGGACCGGACATCCTAGCTCACGAACAGTCAACTAAACGAAACCATGTCGCTGCCCTCCTTATGAGGCCAACCCATCAAAGAACTCGATCACATATGCCCAAAAACCAACTCTGAACTCTCCTTTCTGATCTGATTCTGTCCCAGAGCTAGAACTTGGGTACTTGGCTTTTCGCACTTTAAATTTCCCTTGGAAGATGGAGCCGAGCCATAGGCAACGCTCCACCAGAAGCCTAGCGTCAGAAAAAGTAGTTGTTGCCGTTAGAGCCGAGAGGGTCATCTCTAAAACCACCTTGGCATGGGCTCTCACTCATGTTGTTCGTTCTGGCGACTGCGTTACCTTGCTGGCTATCTTTCCCGGTGAAAAAAAAGGTAATTCTGTCAAATTCTTTTCTTTTCTACGAGGAGGAGTACATATTGAAATTCAGAATTTCTTGTTTGCTTTTACTGTTTATACCTGTTTCGTTTACTCGGATGTTCTTGTAATGACTTCTTTTGGCTTCAATTTGTTTAAGGTAGAAGATTTTGGAATTTTCCCATGTTGACTGGAGATTGCGGGAGCAATATTCAGGAGGAGTTACCGGAACGGATTTGTCAGATCTCTGAGTCGTGTTCTCAGATGGTACTTCAGTTTCATAATCAAATCGAGGTAATTAATGTGAAAGTTTCTTAATTGCGCACGTTGAATTAGCTTTTTTCATGTGGCGGCATGTGGTTTCTTTGGTCCATTTCTCAGTCTAAGCAAAACTTTGCAAGAAACCAGAGTGATATGCTTTTCTATTCGCAAGAAACAGCAGCTTATGAACATGTAATGGATCTACTAACTGGTTGAGGTGTCGGGGTTTAGAAGATTCCTGGAACCCAAACAGGGGTTGAGCTCTACCGTCAGATGGAAACAAAAAAAGTTGATGATTGGAGGGCTTGTTTAGACTTTGGACTTCGGGTAGTTGAATGGCATTGGCATGTGCAATTGAAGTATGATCTACTTTAGGTAGCATTATTGCCAATCAACATTATTAAAGTTTTCTTCATGGGTCCCCCCCTCATCTCTTAACAGTGATTATGTCAATCTTGACTTCTTTTATATGGTTCACGAAGTGGGTCCCTTAAAACTCCATGTAAACTTCATAATTCTCATTTTCATGGATGGTACTGATATTTTAAGGGCCAAATGCCAATCAAACTCTTGTTCCGAGAAGAATTCCCGTTAAATGTGGTTAATAATGAGCTCTTAATTGCAGGTTAATGTAAGGATTAAGGTGGTGTCAGGCACAACTGGCAGCTCGGTGGCGGCTGAAGCAAAGAACAATGGAGCCAACTGGGTCATACTGGACAAGTAATTAACCATACAAAAATGTATTATTTCTTGTTTCTAAGCTATTAGTTTAATTGGTTGGTCACTTGGTCTTATCTGTGGTTTGCCCCTTTATATGTGCATCCTTTATTCTACTTCATTATTCCCAGATAACTTGTCTTATATGTTAATTTTAGGGGTAAAAGATTGACGGTAAATGCCTTTGGAATATGCGCATTGGCTGCATTTTCGCTATTATGTATCTTAGAGTAGTATTATCCAAGTAACATCTAATAAATACAAGCACATGCTATACTTCTTAATTCTGTTTGGTAATAGAACAATTTCATTAGTACTAATATTGTACTTTAATCATATTAAGCTAGAGAAATATGGATTCAAGTAGACTGAGTTGAGGTTTCTGTGCTGTGAATGTAGAGAATGTAAGTCTACGTTTCCTTTATCAACCAATTAAAAAGGCAAACCAGATGGAAATCATCTGCTTGAATCATGAATTTTTGCCACTCTTATGTAATAATAGCTAGCTTGGTCTGTAGAATCTTAGGAAAACAATTTTGGCATGGCAGACATCAAACTCATTTTATCTTAAATTTGAATTCATTTTTTGCATTAACTTACAAAGCGTTGTTTCTACTGAATCAGAAAACTAAAGCAGGAGCTGAAACATTGCATGGATGAACTTCACTGCAACATTGTTGTGATGAAAGGTTCTCAAGCAAAAGTTCTCAGGCTTAATTTACAATGCATAAATGAACTTCAAACTCCCTATTTCTCTGCTGCTGCTTCACCAGTTATGGATGCTGGAGACCAACTAGGACATAGGCTGAAGCATTCTACTCCAGTGAGCAGCCCAGAAGAACAAAGTACTTCTTATTCAAGAACAAGCCAAGAGAGGTTACTACCAAGTTCCAATTCAGCAAAATCTCTTTTCCTGGTCTATCAACAAAATCCTCTTTTTGAAGGGCCGAACAGAGGAAATTACACTCTCTTAGATAATCAGAGCAACTTGGATACCCAACTTACTGTTTTTGATTCACATGCGGAAAAGCTTATAAATCTATCAGCAAACCCAACATCTTCTGTGGAAAGTAATGACAAGAGTATATTTTGGATTCCCCAAAATCATGTTGATGAAAGGCCTTGTAAAAGCCAAAGCAATAGACAAAAAGTCATCTCTCCTGCCTCCAAAACCTTGCTTGACAAGTTTGTCCAATATGATCAAGATAGCAAGGAAGGTAGACTTGTCAATCAAAACCATGGCAAAGACTACATGGTTAACTCAAGCATTAGGGATGCAGTTGCTTTAGGTAGAACATCCTCAGTACCTCCTCCCCTGTGCTCATTATGTCAACACAAGGCACCGATCTTTGGCAAACCCCCAAGACGGTTTTCTTATGAGGAGCTACAGGAAGCTACAGATGGATTTGCAGAACTGAATTTCTTGGCAGAAGGTGGTTTTGGTGTTGTTTACAGAGGGATTTTGAGAGATGGTCAGGTGGTAGCAGTAAAGCTGTTAAAGTTTGTTGGTTGTCAAGCAGATATTGATTTCTGCAGGGAGGTACAGGTTTTAAGCTGTGCACAACATAGGAATGTTGTGTTGCTAATTGGGTTTTGTATTGATGGCAACAAGAGAGTCTTGGTTTATGAGTACATATGCAATGGATCCTTGGATTTTCATCTATATGGTATCCTTTTTCTCATTTTAATTTCTTTCAATATCATATTGCTTATAAGCTCCTGTACAAATTTTTGGTTTCTATATGCTCTAACTTTCTATTTGCATTAGGAACCTTTGTCTACCAAATAATATTAGTTACAACTGGTTGACAGGAAGCAATAGAGCCTCTATAGATTGGCAATCACGGCTAAGAATAGCAATTGGAACAGCTCGAGGCTTGAGATATCTTCATGAAGATTGTAGAGTTGGTTGTATAGTACACAGAGATTTGCGGCCCAAAAATATTCTCCTAACTCATGATTTTGAGCCTCAGGTACTTTCAATTGTTTTTAGGCCCTTCTGCAAGCATTAGCGTCCATGCCCATTCAAGTTGATACAAGCATGGAATTCATCTTAAACAAAAGTACAACTCATTGATCTCTTTAAATGATAATTTCTCATTTTTCCAACCCTGTACCATTGTTGCTTAAGTGGCTATATAAGCCGGCGATGATAGAATTAGAAATTCTTTGTTGAAGATTTTGTGGTTGGATAACTTCACCATTCATTTTAAGTGATAAATATATATATTTTTTTATTAAAATGCAAATTATGCCAAGGACCTAAGGTTCATTGGAAATATAGATTCCTCATAATATATATAATTGGTATATAACATATTTCATTCTTTAGTAACATCAATTCATGCCTAACTCTTTCTCCTTAGGTAACTGATTTTGGACTAGCTAGATGGCATTCTGATCAATGGATTGTTGGAAGTGAGGAGCGAGCCATTGGAACTTCAGGGTACTTTTCTACATATCCTTTCCTGTCTTTTAAGTCTCATTCGTTTTTATTTTGGATTAAAGGTAACCAACTGTTTTAACAACACAGACTTGGAACAGATATGCCTTGTTAGAACTAGAATCTCTGTACTTCCTTAACACCTAACATCGTTAGCCACCTGTATTTCACATAGAACAGTAAATATTTATTCAACTTGTGAAAATTTCTAGCATGCTAATGGGGCTGAAAATGACTAAATCCAGGTATCTTGCACCGGAGTATTTGGATGGTGGAAGGATTACACAGAAAGTTGATGTATATGCATTCGGAGTGGTGCTGTTAGAATTAATGACAGGTCAAAGAATCAGTGACTTGCAATTTTACAAGGGACAGAATTTCTTATCTGACTGGTTCCACCCTCTAGCTGCACTAGACTCTAACCAAATATTGAAAAATATTTACCAGTTACTTGATCCATGTCTGGCCTCCTGCAAAATCCATGACTACACTCATCAACTACAGGCCATGGGCCGTGCTGCTTTCTTATGCCTAAGTCATGATCCGGAATCAAGACCCCCCATGTCAAAGGTATGCTACCTTGACCTTCAAGCTCTAATTCATTTTATAGTCCTTTTTTTTTTCATAATCTTTTGTTCAGTGGCTTTTAAAGGTCATTGCCTGAGCTAGCAATTGAAATTAAGAAATTTGTGTCATTTGCAAACTGTTAGGTCCTAAGAATGCTTGAAGGAGGTGATCTGAGCATTCCTCTGAGTTTAGACCTGAACTCAATTGGCAATAGAAGCGGCCATTTGCGCGGATTGAAAACTCAAACACAACCCAAATCTAGGAGAAGCCACTCTCGAAGGCTTTCACACTGAAATGATTCGACAGACAAGAGGGAACTGATGCTTGTATAGTTGAGTCAGTTTTATTTCTTGATCACATGATTCTTTCTTCCTTTTGATGTAATTTCTTAAAATCACCACCATGGGCTTTTGTTTGAAGAAACTTCACCCTTACAATTGCATGTTTGCAATATGAGTTCATAGTTTGTTGCTCAAATTAGTCATAGCATAGAATATGCTAGTATCTTGTACTATTACTGGGAAATAAATACTATGATAGTGGCTTCTATAGCTCTTGGCTGTTCTTTAATTGAATTTTGACCAAGTCAAATTAGTTTTATTCTCTCTGTCTTTTTCAACATAGAAAAGTAACAAATACAGCGACTGGATTTGCATGATTAGTGAGGAAGAACAAGAATACAGGGTTTCTTTCCCACTTGGGCAAAAAACTAGTGGTTGGTAGAGGCATAATTCCTAGAGAAATATTGTTCACCAATGCTCTATATTGACTTTGCATCCACCTAGTCCGTGATTGAAGTTCAAAAGTAAATAGCCATAGGAAGAAAAATGAATGTGATGTTTACAGGGAGATTACTTTTTAAAAATTAAAGTAAATTGTTAATTTATTATTGAGATTTATCAATTTATGAAATTGTTTAAATTTACAAATCGTTACCAATAAAATACTGTAAAATTTTAAACTTAAATACTTGGAATATTAATCTTAATCACGTGTACCAATCCTATTACCATTATGTTATAAATTTAACCATACAAGGATCAGTAGATGATGGAAGAGAAGGAAACCTCGCCAGGAAGAATAAAATTGTACTGTGACTGGTTGGTATGAATTCAGCTTCAATGTCAGATTCAGGCCACTGATCAAAGCAGATAGGATTTTAATCCTTGAGTAATATCAATGTTTAGGATTATGCATCTCCATTCTCCATGATGTTGATTGAGTACAGAATCTTCTCCGAAGATTTTAACAGAAATAAATAAAAGAAAAGATCTTTTTATAAGAATGGTTTACTTGAAATTTTGTCTCCATTTTCATGGAAGCCAATTCATCAAGTCCATACCAACCTTTACAGTAAATATAGAAAAATCCCAAAATGCTTCCTTCCCTCTCTGTCAGGCAAACCTCTGCAGCCGACATACACTACAAGGAACACTCTCCTAGACTCCACGTGTCAATCCTTACAAATTTTTATTACAAAGCATGTAAACGTGGCAACATAAGATTATATCAGAATCTCAAAAAGGAATACCCGAAATTCTTTGGGATCAGTACATCCTATGCTGGCTGGTTCTGCTGGTGGACGAAAAGCTTCCGCCAGAGGGGGAAGACTCCTTATCATAAGTCGCCCGCTGTTCATTCTGTTGCATCACGGCCACCTGAGCGTACTCCGAGACGCTCCATACCTTCACGGACTTATCAAGGCTCCCACTGTACACAACCCACCGCTGCTCCTTGCTGGATTCCTGATCCTTTTCCACAGCCAAGCATTTAACAGGCCCCGTGTGCCCTGTTAGCACCGAAAGGCATGTGTGGATGTTGCCGTCCCTGCGCCAAACACATATAGTCTTATCAGCTGATCCGCTAAACACCAAATTCTCTGATGCCTCGAGGCAAAGAACTGCTAGCTTGTGCCCTTTAAGAACCCCGCCGTGGGATAATTTCTTTTCAAGTTCCCAGAAATTGACCAGACCGTCACTGGAGCCACAGTAAAGTGCTGAACCAGGGGTGTTGATTGCTAACGCAGTAACCGCACATTCTTGTTTTAAAAGGGTTTGAGCCAACGTATGCTTTGTTCCTTTCCGCAGCTGTTCTCTATTCCACACTTTAACGGTTCCATCTGCTGACCCTGTGAAAACCATTCCACTCAAGCCCGAAACCACAGAGTTAACAGCGTCGTCATGTGCATGAACTGATTCAATACATTTGGAATCAGAAATTCTCCAAACTTTAAAGGTTCTGTCCCACGAAGCAGAGTAAAGAAGACCTAGGTCCTCGTTCAAGCTCAAACAAGACACAGCATCCGAGTGTTTGATCCATAAAGAGCGTTTACGCTTCACTTCCACGTAATTGCTTGGTTTAATGGAACTTTTAAGGATATCTTTGAGAGTTGGCATAGTTCCAGCTCGCTTATGAACACTAGGGTTCTTAGGAGAGACTTTCCAAACTCGAATCTTCCCATCTTGATGACCAGTAAAAATCTTTTCACCGGATATCACAATGGCCTTGACCAATCCACTATTTGATTTGAAGCCGGAAAATTCTTTAAGATTCTTCCACACACGAATGTTCTTGCTGTCAGAGCCAGTGTAAAGAAGATCCTTTGAGGCTGCTAAGGAGTAAATATGTCCCTCTTCACGTACGAGAGACCCGATAAGGCTGTTGGTTGGAACGTTGTTGTCGTCGCACGGGGTCCATGGAGATTTCTTGAAAGGAGTGGTTTGGTTCCATGGTGACATGGTCATGGGTGAGCCTTCACCGCTCAGCCTGTTGGCTTCACAAAAGGCAGTGCCATTAGCTGATGCGCTGCTGAAACGGAGGCACAGATCATCTTCACTCATAGGAGCATTCATGGACATGTTAGGATCCGAATGCATAATGTTGCCAAACCTTGGCCTTCGATTGCTATCAGCCTCTGCAAACATTGTGCCCCCAACTCCGTCTCTCATTCCAATCCCAAGGAAAATGAAAAGGACACCGAAATTGAATATAGTAATCAAACTACCAAACACCCAAAACACCAAACCAAATTCTAAATGTAGAAAAACCAATAATAGAAGATGGACAGGAAAGATTTGAGGGTTGAGAGAATATATCAGAGAAACAACTCAAGGGTGGGGAGAGGATTTAGAAATGGTTGAAGGTGCACTTGCACTGCATAGTGCGTACATATATTGCAATTATAGAAGTGGAATGTGAACGGTGGAAGGAAATTGGGGCAATCAGATTTTGACAAGCGTTCGGACGAAAATGCGAACAGGAAGATAGCCATAGATCCAGGGTATCCGGGGTCCATCGCCTAATAACAACGTGCTTGGTAGTTTTATTAGTTGCGATTTGTGTTGTTATTATCTGTATGGTGGTTGATTTATTTTCTATTTTAAGAGCACTTTCGGGATTTTAAAACAGAAAAATAGAGCTGGGAAATCATCCCGCACATGAAAATGCAGGCGAAGCAAACCATCTAATCATGTAATGCGTGGTTAGCTGTATATAGACATCCATATTCTTGTTCTTATATTGTATCAATTTTGTTTTAAATTATAACATTATTATGATTCGTGTTGATAAAATAAAGATAAAATTTATTTTATTTTTTTTATATTTTGTTACCGAATTGTATTTAAATATTCCGGATCTAATGTTGTATATTTTTTAATTTTTGTATACTTTAAGAAATAAGCTAAAGAAACAATTGCTTGATGTGGGGTTTTATTTATTTATTTAGGATTTATATAGTTTGTTGAAACAATGTTTGAGTTTAGGAAAAAGGGTTTTTTTTTTTTTCTATAATTCTACTTCTTCATATTGAGTATGAAGCCATGAAAAAATAATTAGAGCACTTTGTTCCTTTTGTTTCCTTCTTTTGGCTATGATAGTGGCTTCGATTCTTAAATGGGAAAAGTAAAATTTTGAAGGTAAAAAATGTGGCACTTCGGAAGTGGAGAATTGCAATAATTCAAAATGATTCCATTTTTCCACATTCAGATATACAATTCGAAGGCAAAACTAAAGTGCATGCCCAACTTGCACTGCAAGGTTTAAAATGTAGACAAAAGAAATTACTGTGTTCTACAAAAGAGAAGTCCAATCCTCACCTCTACCAGAAGACAAGTAACTTAGGGGATATACGTATACGTATAGAAATTCTGGGTTTTTCTTTTACTTAATTTGGCTGTTTAGGCAAGTAAACGTGGGTGTTCATTGTCCAGTGGTCATATATTCTAGGTATCGTTAACCCAGCACAAAATCCAGCCACTATATAGACACCCAGTCTTATTATACAGGCAAATTAAATTGCTAAAGCATGGAGAACAAGTTGAGTGTAATGACACCCACACATGTCATGTTCACAAACAGCATGGAAAGAAGGGAACCTTTCTTTCCCCCAACTGCCAGGGCGCCATGCCACACCTTAAAAATCAGAGTTCTATTGGATATTAAAGAAAATGACTGTTCGATCATATGTTAAGACCATTTTGTGCCTCAATTATAAATCTTCAAGGTTTGATGATACTTGGTTCTGTAACAAAGAAGATAAGGTTAGAAAGTGCTGGAATTGAGATTTCAAAACACATTTTAATTTTCAAGTTAATATTGGCTTGTTCAAAAAAAAAAAAATCTAAGGTTAGAGGGAGAGAGTAGGGTTCCAAAATTATGAGAGTTTATTTTATATGTTGTTGACTTCCTTCTGTATGTGTAATCCGATGTCAAATCTCATCACCTCCATACATGTGGTAATTAGATAACAGCATCAACATTTTATCACGACAATTAAAAGATGGGACTGTGAGTGACTATAGACCTGACTACTATCTTTTTGACCCAAAATTCATATGATCTTAACAAATCATATCAACCTTTACATTTGGGTTGCGTTTGATATTATAAAAGTAATCAATTTGCACGGTAATTTAATTGAGTATAAAATGATTACAATATTTGGTATGGATATTAATGCTGTATAATTATTGTAGTCATAATTTGTTGTAAAGTGATTACAACCAATTATACAAAGTAAATTGTTTTCAAATTATCCTTTTAATAAAACAATCTAACCTATTATTATGAGTCATTATAATTTTCATAAATGTTTTAAGTAATTATCACGCATGAATAATATTTTATTAGAACTTATATGAATTATTATGACTTTCATGGATGTTATAGGTAATTATCATGTATGAAAAATATTTTATTAACACTTATATGAATCATTATGAGTTTCATGAATGTTATAAGTAATTATCATATATGAAAAAAAATTTTATTATGACTTATATGAATCATTATGAGTTTCATAGGTGTTTTAGATAGTTATTATGTATGAAACATATATTATTAAGATATGACTTGGTGAAAAATGATATTTTTAATTTTTTTAATTATTTATATTTGTAATGTAATAGTGTGAATTTCTTAATTAAATGGTTTAATACATTTTGTAATTCTTTATATTCTAATGTACTAACTAAATTTTAAATTAGTAATAATACATAAAAATTTAAAATTATAAATGATGAACAATATCAATAATATAATTTTATATCATTTACTTTTTAATTAATTGTTTTTATAGGTAGGAGTATTTTTAAAAAATTTTATTATTTTTCTAACAAAGTAAATGCATACCAAATACTAAAAGATTATTTTTTATGCAATTTAAATAGAGCTTTATATTGTATGTCAAATACTATAAAATTACTTTCTAATAATCACTTTCTAAATAGTTACTTTTTCATAAATCACTTCACGTTACAATTATTATTTTTTACAATGCACCAAATATTTTATACTAATACTTAGTTTGTTATATCAATTCGTATAGAAAACGATGTGATAAGTAACCAACTTTACAAAATGATAAAAGATTAATGTCAAATTATTATTTTATTTTTGATATTAATTTTTTATTATTTTATTAAAAACTAAATGTGATCGAAGAGGGGATTGACAAAATGTACTCCTGGATGGAGAATTTAGAACCAATGAACAATTGACGGTAAAACATGGTAAAACGCTTGCTTGCTGTAAAACCCCTCACACCTGGATACAACATGGGATGGTAAGAAAAATCTTTTACAGCCTTTGCCAAAAAGATAGAGAAAAGCCCACTTGATTTGCGACAGGTGTGTTGCAATTTCGAAGGCGAACTGTGCAACTGCCATGTACAAGGGACAGAAGTATGATTGTTGTTTCAACGTCGTTTTCCTAAAATCTTGATCATGTCACCTGGTACTCTGACCTCTGCTACAAGTCTCCCGGACTCCCACTTATAGATCAGTGACCAACCACCCCGCCACTGCTCTACGGCCACCTGTCCCGCACTGCGTAATGTTGGAAGCGTTAATGGCACAGAACCTAACCACTTGGGTTGTGACACTGGTTGCTAAGTATGGGAACGAGTCAAAGCAAAAAAAAAAAAACGGAAGAGAGAGAAATAACCATCATAAATGAAAATCAATCAATTCAGGAAGGGAGAAAAAAAAAAAAAGTTAGCCAATTTCGAAATCAAATTCCGAAGCCAAAACAGTTTAAAATTCCTACTTGCTTTGTTACTTTTCATGCTTTAGTTGAATCATTGAAGCAGTAAACCTGTCTAACTGAACCGAAAGGGAAAAATGCTAGTCGAACAAACTTTCGTCGAGAGAAAACTCGACGGCATCTAAATTTAGAGGAACTTCTAACTGTGCTAAATGCTTGCAAGAAACACACATATAAAAGAATTGGAATGGAGGAAGAAAACTAAACATTCAATTTTTGGTGAATCTGAAAGCAACAATTACGTTTATAGTTGTTCTGCGCGGCCATGGCAACTGATGCTTCCAAGTTCTCCGTTTTGGCCTTGGCTGACGTTGAAATGCAACGTCTATGTAGGAAAAGGCCCCTTTTCTGGGCCAAGCCTGACCAAACTATTTATTAGTAAACAAATTTTTTATGACTAATCAGCCTTATGCCACAAAGAATAATCGTGTTTAATAGTGCTCATATTTAGATTAATACTTTTGTAAGTGAACATTAGATAATTGGAAAGATTGTAATTCTTAATTAATTTCATAAGCAAGGCTTTACTGTTGGAATCCGATTCTTCAGACAAGGAACTTTATTGCTGTTTTAAATAACCTTGATTCCTGAGATACGTAACAGGGAAAAGGATATAAAAAGAACTATGCATTTAACCTGACATAAATTACTATTTTCAGCAAGAAAGCCTGAAACCGACCACCTCAAATCTTATGCATTTTGCTATCTGATTGCAGAACATTTCCCAAGAACACCTCGAACCCACCAAACCGACCACATTAACCAGTTAATAAATGCTCAAATCTTTCTCCTCTATAAATATCCATTGCTCAATTCGTTCGTTCTCACCCTCTGTTAAGCATCAACTCTCCTTTCGTAACTACCTTGTTTTCCTACAATTTGAGCTTCAAAGATGCCACTTTCTAAACCTGAGAAGAAGATCATCATCAAGGACGACGACAACAACTGCCCTGAAGATGATCAGCAAGAGCAAGAGAAGATGGATTCTGTCACTAGCCATCTCTACATAAAGCCAATTCATTCCAGGCAAACCCTGGATAAAGAAGTGGTTTTGAGGAGGATTCGTCACCGCAAGCGCATGAACAAGGTTAAGTCCGCACTGCAATCTTTTATTGGCTCTTCATCACCGGCGAAAACCAATAATGAAGTTTCGGTGCATAAAATAAAGTGGGTCGACGATGCTTTCGCTGCTCTTTAATTGTAATAAACTAATAATTGTGTACAGGTTTATTCTGTCTGGCAAATGATCAATTTTTTTACAGTTGTTCAAATCCATGTACCAAGGATTTGTGTGGAGGATTTGTCTAGCATATTTCACTGTACTATTGTTCTTGCAAAATTAAGCTTTGCATTTCCGAAATTGCATGGAAGTCCGCTTTCTCGTGGATGCAGAATATGGACCTTTGTGCCCATTTCTTTAGTTCCTTAAGGCCCAGTTTCGAACTAAGAAAAAACATAAATGGTAATGGGTTTAGATCAAACAATACAAGGGTCATCTTTGAAAACCAAAATTCATGAGCAGAGCTACAAAATCTTGGCCCAGCTATGGCATATTTTTCCGGAGTTTTTTGACTTTATCATCATTACTAGATTTTACCACAAACAGTGTTTCCTCAGATTTCAACTACTTGGAATTTATTTTTCTTCATAGAAGTTGACAGATTAAACATGTCAGACTTTGAAGCATGGAATTTAAGATCGATCCAATAACTTGTACGGCATGGCATCACTTTCTTGCACTATTTAACATTTGGAAGCAACCAAGGTTGTTTCAGAAATAGAATTGGCCACAGATTGAAGATCATATATAATATAATCGCGTCTTCATTGCCAAGATCCAGTGTGTGTTCACACCCAAAACGTGATTGAAGGTTGAGATTATGGTCCACCGGAATGATTGACACATTCATGATTTGATTGTAGAGATTGGACAACTAATGATTTCTTATGAATGATGAGTGTGTGGTTTTGTTGGAGTGATCGAACACTTTATCCAAAAGAAAGATCAGAAATAATCCATTGATATTGAGTTGTGAACAAGGATAATTTTTATTAGTTAGATATTACTTCTGTTCTTACTATATTTATATTTAATTTATGAAATATTATTTATTTTATTTGAAAATTTGAAAATTTTATTTTACAAAAGGTAAATATAAATTAAAAATTTAATTTACGACTTCGATTGGTTTCAGTGTGATACGATGAGATTTTTACCCTATCATATTTATAATTTTATTTTTTTAATTTTAATATATTATTTTTAATGATCATTTTACCATTTATTTTATTATTATTATTACGATTGAATCCAAATACATTATTATTTAAGGTCAATTTCACCGACATCACTGTTTTTAACCTCATTGAAACTAATTGTACCATTCTACTAAATTAATCTTAAATTTTCACATTATACTGATGCGAGATTGGAGCGATATAATTTCACTCTTATGCGGTCAAAAGCCAAGTTAGATATTGCATTTCAGATTCAGAGCTGAGATTTGATCAAGCAGATCCAGCTACCTCTTGTAGAAAGGGTAAAGCAAAGTTCCATATGAATTACTGTCTCACATCACTTTTCCTTCTGCTGCCAATGTCTCATACATCGGTATCAATTTGCTGTCCTGTTTTCCCGCTTGGAGTTCATTTGCCTTGTTCCCCACTACGCCTCAAGAATTTGTAGCTGGATCGAGATCAACGAAAGGGTGTTTCACCATTCATTTTTCTGTGCATGATATATAATGAGGCACCTCCCCAAATTTCAGGATTTAGACATTGCAAACATCTATAATGATTGAACGAATCCTGTTGATCTCATTAATTATGACAATTTGAAGAAGGAAAGAAACAAGGGTTTCTTCAACGATAATTGATTATTGCCATTATTTAATTTGAAAGATCCAATGCAAGACCGCAACAGTTTATAAAAGAAAAGAAATGAAATGAAAACAGAGCCGAACACGGCTTATTTCCGCAGAATTCATACTTGTGACCTCTACTACGGCCTATGGGCTACGGTATCTTTTCAAACTTTGCTTGCCGGTAGAAGCAACCAAACCATAGCTACATATTATAATGGAAAATTTATGGAAATATATTATTGTACTATTATAAAGAAGTCATTGTTTTTATTATCCATTACAAAATGATAAAAAAAAAATGCCAATTTTTGTTTTAAAGTTATAATTAATTAAAGACTTGAGTATTTTTTATTTTGATTTGCCAAAAACATTGAAAAGTTGTAAAACATGAAATTGAAAAATAAGTCGATATTGACTTCGAACATTAATTCAAATAATCATAATTCTAGATGTTTATATTCTTTTTTTATATTAAAACTTACATTAAACAAAAAAAATTATCCAACGTTATTATCAAAGAACCCCATATTCAACCTAGTTTAACATTAGAATATTAATATAAAGTAATTGACGTCAAACTGGATTTACAAATAGAGAGGAAATTTTGCAAAGATGATGGTAAAGCACAAAAGTGATGGAATGGTTCGCCGTGTTACGTGTATCGTACTGCAAATTAAGGCTCCAATCGAATTGTATTATTAATTCAAGTAATGATAGGTTTTTCTTCTGTCGTTCAAATGGAAAGGTCCCACGCATGACACAACCAACCCACCCCTTACGACCATAGCTAATATTCTGACTTTTTACAGAAGATCATAGGCATTTCTCTCAAAATTGGAAGATAATCATAAATTTGTAAAAAAGCAAAGAAAGTAAAGCAAAACTGAACTCGGGTTAATTTCAATTGATTTATTTAATTTTTAAAGAATAAATTTTAATAATTTTGAATTCATATACTTATATTTACATATCCTTTTAAAAAATTTGATGATCCAGTAAGTTATTTTCTTTGATATAATATTACTACCATCTCCTCTTTTTAGAGGATTATGTGATTTATCGCACCAAATATATTTTATCTACAAGGAGAAGGGAAAAAAAAATACCTATGAAACTTTAATTTTTGATGATTTTTAGAACATTATTGAGTATGCACAATGGCAGACATGACATGCATGCTGCTGCTAACAGGGTGTGAATCCAAAGCTAGTGCATTACACTTTTTCTGTCACTTCTTAGAAGTTTGAAGTAACCATAATTGATCCTTAAACCTTTTACATAATACATATTTTAATATGCCAGCATTTAACTCTAATATTAAATTTTAATAGTTTCATCGAATGAATATTAGATGTATTTTTGAACGCATTCATCAATTTTATAGTAATTTTCATTTTTGTTTCAAGGGTTTCTCACTTTAGCTTCTAAAAAACAATCATATTCGAGGAAGATAGAATATCAAATAGAAGCAAATTGGCAGTAAAAGCCAAGGAGAGAAATTTCTAGCAAGCATCTCTAGTCTGGTCTCATCCCTAGCCTCCTGCCAAGTTAACTTTCAAAGGATGTTTGGTCACTCAAAGGAAAAAAAGTTACTTGTGAACTTGGGTTTATCTCATGGAATTAGGACAATAAGACAAGAGTAGTGTGAAAACAAGGAAAAAGAAGAGAGTCAGTACATGATTTCTCACCCTACTCAATGATGAATCCCATTTCCATAGTTTTATCCTTTTCTCAAAACCCAAGACCGTTACTATAGTTTCTTTTGCAGTCAGTTTAACTGTTGATCGTTGCTGGAAAGATCACAACAAATTTCAATCTCACCAGAAACTACATTAAATTCCTAGCGTTCAACCAAGTCTAATTCTTTCTTGAACAAGTGCTTCATGTTTTATTCTTATATTCCACACAGGAA
Organism: Firmiana major; assembly: GCA_033439115.1. Taxonomy (NCBI): domain Eukaryota; kingdom Viridiplantae; phylum Streptophyta; class Magnoliopsida; order Malvales; family Malvaceae; genus Firmiana; species Firmiana major. Next base: position 50,918,901 of record CM065909.1, read on the forward strand.
CAAGAGCAGGACAGGTGAGAAAGGAGACAGAATTTCAGTTCTTTTTCAGGAGAGCTCTGTTCAAGCGCCAACAACTAGGAAATGATCTCAACAAGCAGAGAATTCCTATTTCTTTGATCAATTTACCCTTGAACAAACATTCTTTCCTTTGCTTTACAAGTTTCTATCTGCAAAACATGATTCTGAAAGAACCGATCCTTTTGTTCATAGCAATCTTTCTAGTTTTATTGTTCACAGCTCAATCATCCAAGTGCAACCGATCATGTGGCGACAAGCTTGTTCCTTACCCATTTGGATTCTCTGCCGGCTGCCAAATCCCTCTAAACTGCAGCTCAAAGAGCCAACAGCGTATTGCTGGTTTTCCAATCATTGCCATAAACGCTGATCGCGTAAAAGTCAGTATTGAAGCCACTTGCAACCGTTCACTCCATGCTCTTCACCGTCTGTTTGGGCGCAATTACGCTCCAACATCCAGAAACGCAATTCTACTGCAAAACTGCAGCTCGCCAGCGTCATGCATGATACCATCAACTATGGTTTACACTCATTTTGAGGCCCTTGCTTGCTCTCCTGATAGCAACAATATAAGTTGCTATTCAGAAAACAAAACTAATGGTTTCCTGGATTACAACAAGTTGACTGGAACCAACTGCAACTCCTTTTTATCGTCCATATCAGCAGAATCTTTCAATGAATCAGGAGTCCTGGAAGTCCAGGTGGTTGAGCTAGGATGGTGGCTTGAAGGACGGTGCTCTGACTTTTGTTCTGAAAATGCTATCTGTGATGAAATTATTTCACCCTTTAATGGACAGACAGGAATCCATTGCAGGTGCAAACAAGGGTTCATAGGTGATGGATATCGTGCCGGCGACGGTTGCCGGAAAGGTCAGTTCTTCACCGAATTTCTTTGAAATTTTACTTTAATTATTCAAGTTAAGTAATTATTTATTTATTTTTTGATGCTGCATACAAATCACACCTTTGTAATGCTGCCAACAATAAGCATGTAAGAGATATATTCCTGCAGTTTTTTTTTTTCAACTTTTTTAGTAATTTAAATTGCTGACCTTTTTACAAAATGAGCATTGAACAAGAAAACTGAGCTAAAAAACAAAATAATGAAATACCCTAGGAGGATTTTTCTCCAATTTCAATCAGCCAACAGAAGTAGGTTCATGTGAACAATTAATGGTGGCAAAGCATTGTCAACTTAAGAACAACAATTATTCATAGCAGACTGAAAGGACTCTTCATGCAAAGTATAGTTCAATGCAATTGCTTTGTCGGGAAGCAACAGTGTGCCTTGCTACGCTGTTAAATGATCAGAATATCCTGATTTTCTGGTTTTCTGGGGCCAATCATCATTTTCTTGAAGGGGGAAGGGTAAGTCAAACCTTACCATTTAGCACGAAAGAAGCCAAAGTTTCTTTCAACATTCGGCAAGTTGATGGATGAAAGATATTTTCTAATCATTCTTCTATTTGTCCGGTGCAAAGTGCAAAACACAAGACGTGTTAGTAAGAGGTTAGCATTCACCGGAGGTGAGTAGTTTCACCTAACGCAATTGAGGGACCCCCTGGTAAATTTTTTTAGCAATTGCAGCATGTTCGACTGCTTTAGACCTTTGACTTACAGAATCTAAAGGATTATATTTGAGAAAAACAACTAATTTTCGTATATATAATTCATATAAAAGCGAGGAAAAAGGTAGAGAAAGCAACTGTCTTCGGATCCAATGATATTAGGTGGCCTCTGGCTTCTGATAGAGCAAGCTTCTATCATTCTGATGCAATAAAGGTTAATTTTCTACATTGAGAGTAGGCAAATTTTGCCAAAGCTAGAGCAGATATGTTCACTTAGGGTGTTGTAAAGAAATAAACGAATTGAATTTGTATAGAGGTAAAAGGGAAGATTGATGGATTTGCAATAACAGTAATTAACTAAGAACCTTAGCATAATTGCAGATGATTTTGTTAAACCATTGCTTCACCTTTAAAATAGTACCCTCGCTACACCTCCATTGAATCGGAAAGCCTAACCAAGATGCTTGTGAAAGTTTTCTTTAAATTAGAATAATCTTTCTGTTTAAAATCGCAAACCTTTTCTGTCTTACAATTTGTTTTTATGTGTTTGTTGACATTTAACTAAACAGCATCTTCAGAGTGCAATCCTGGAAGATACATTTCTGGAAAATGTGGAGGACCGACTAGAGTCGCTATCTTGGTTGGAGGTAATCATAAATTAACATCAAACATGCTACTATAGTTTCCTTTCCTTGGTAGGAATATCTTGTTTTATTGCCATATGACTGGAATTTAAGCTTTTATCCTCTCATTTGTTTGAGAATAGGCATATGTGGCTAATAGTGAAGCATACTGTCAAGGCTTTGGTATTCCATTAAATGCCGGTGACTTAAAATCAGAGAAGATGACTTGATGATTTAACACATACAACAAATAAAAAATGGAATGAATGTATCCCATGTATTCAGCGCTAATATCGGTGTTGATTTTTTACAGGCATTGCAGCTGGAGTTTCTTTAATGATCTGTGCAGTTTTAATATGCTGCCGTGTGAAGAGTCGATCCAATTCAAAAGCCAAAAACAGCGCGAAACGCCTCCTATCTGAATCTGCAGATATCAGCATTCCCATGTATACGTACAAAGAAATAGAGAAAGCAACAAATGGTTTCTCAGAGAAACAAAGGCTTGGAACTGGGGCCTTTGGAACAGTCTATGCAGGAAAACTGGATAACAATTCATGGGTTGCTATTAAAAGGATCAAGAATAGAGACACTGATTGCAGTGAGCAAGTCATGAATGAGATCAAGCTAATTTCATCTGTCAGCCACCCAAATCTAGTGCGCCTGCTAGGTTGCTCCATAGAAAATGGTGAACAAATACTTGTGTATGAGTTTATGCCCCATGGAACACTAAGCCAGCATTTACAAAGAGAGAGAGGTGATGGACTTGCGTGGCCTGTTCGCCTTACAGTTGCTGCTGAAACTGCACAAGCCATTGCTCATCTGCACTCTGCTATAAATCCACCAATATACCACAGAGACATAAAGTCTAGCAACATACTCCTGGATTACAATTTCAGGTCCAAAGTAGCAGATTTTGGTCTTTCTAGGCTTGGAAGGACTGAAATATCCCACATCTCAACAGCCCCTCAAGGAACTCCGGGATACCTTGATCCTCAGTACCACCAGAACTTCCATCTTTCAGACAAAAGTGATGTTTATAGTTTTGGGGTAGTTCTGATTGAGATCATAACAGCATTAAAAGTGGTGGACTTCTCTAGGCCTCCAAATGAAGTTAATTTGGCTGCTGTTGCTACAGACAGGATTAGCAAGGGGCGTTTAGATGAGATCATTGACCCATTCCTAGACCCAAATAGTGATTCTTGGACATTATCTTCAATCCACAAGGTGGCAGAGCTGGCTTTCAGATGCTTATCATTTCACAGGGACTTGAGACCTACAATGACAGAAGTAGCAGTAGAATTGGAACAAATCAGGCTAAGTAGATGGGCTTCTGCACAAGAAATTACTTTTGCAGCTTCATCAGAAGTATCTCCTTGCTCCTCCTCATCTAATCTAAGCGAGCAACCCCTGAGCATGGCTGTTAATAAGAAATCTGGACTGGAAAATAGAGGCCTATTTATGCTTCAGATGACTAATGTTGGCTGTGCGAACTTGATGAAAAAATTGAAGGATAATTCACCAGTCTCAGTCCAAGACCCATGGTTGAGTGAACAAAGCTCACCTTCATCAAGCAGTTTGCTGAACATTGATGCAACCCATTAACCAGAAGTCACTCTTTCGTCAGATTTCAACTCCATCTCTACCTTTTAATGCTTGGTGTTATCAATGCGATACCGCAGTTTTGTCCCTCTTCATAGTTTCTACGAGTTCCTACCTACTGTATATATGTCGTTAGACACAACTGAAAACGTTCCTGTCAATTTCTTTTTCTTCCTTTTATGTATCAGTAAAATGCTTTTCGGACTTGTTGACATGAAAATTGAGTTATTGCTGTTCGCTACTTTATAAGCCAAAGAACGAATAAATCAAACACAAATATAGTTTTTGCTGTGCACCTGGATAAGCTTGATTTTATGAATTAACCCGGACATGAAAGTGGATTTAAGCTGTCAGAATCAGACTCCAAGTCCAAGTTCAAACCAATCAGGAAAAGGCAAAACCCAAATAGGCAAAGACTTCTGTTTAACTCAGAATTCTAAATTTTAGCGGCTTTGTTTTAAATCTGTGTTAAGTCAGAAAAAGGATAAAGCCCCTTAGACTAGTCTTTCTGGCTCCCTGCTGAGTTGTTAACCATCCAAATGATCTTTATTACATCAAACGTTATTTAACGGCTGGACCAGATTACAACCACTTACCTGTCTCAATAACACACGCACCTCTCGTTTCTTCGCTTCCAGACAGAAACAGTCTCGGCTCAAAGTTTGAATGCCAGTAAATCCCAATAACAGAAGTGCACAGTAATGCATTAGAGTCTTTTCTCCTATCCAAATCAAGTCTTGTCAAATTTACCTTTGACAAACTTGAAAGTTCATGACTAATAACTTGCCCTTTTCAACGAGGTTACTGTAATGGCAGCTCCCAAGGGAGACTTGCCGACTTCGATCTCAAACGAATCGTAACGTCTGAATAGTTCCACCAGAAAAAGCCTAGAGACCAGCACCACGAAATCCTTGCCCGCACACTGTTTGTTTCCCAATGTTGGATTCTCAGTCTCGGGTCCGTTTGACCAAAGCACGTGCCTTAACAGCCTCTCCCCGTCGTCACCCATGAACCTGTCCGGGACAAACTCCTCAGATCTCTCGAATATTTTCGGGTCTTTTGTCGCAAAAGGTTGGAACCCAAACAGCATCTCCCCTTCTTTCACTTCGAACATGGCGTCGTGGCTCTCGATCAAAAAGTCTTCCTTTGCTTTCGCGTACTGTGCCGTGACAGGAGGTTCGATCCTGAACCCTTCGTATACAACAGATTTCATCAATGGCATCTGTTCCATGGCAGCCATTGTGAGTTCCCCATCATTGGATCTGATGGCTGATCTGATTTCCTGTGCTAATTCAGTATGTAATTTGACTCCAGCTCTGCCAATCCACTTTAGCATGTTGGGGAAGAAAACTTTCATGCCACCGAAGGAATTAAAGCACGTGGCGAATAACAGATTATGACAAGCCTCCTCTCGTGAAATACCCACCTTCTCAGCTTCATCTTGAATGAAACCAGACGACTCGTAGAAAAAATCGTAAAGTCTCTGGTAATCTTTTTTAACAAGAAACGGCGGAAGAGGGAAAGTACGGATTAGAAGTTCTTCAACATATTTTGGGAGACCAAGAGAGAGAACCGGACCGATTTGTAACAGTACCCATTTACTAATCAAGCTTGGACCGTCTGCTCCGAGCTTAGTATCAGGCGGGTTTGAACCGAAGAAAGCTCGAGCCAAGAAGTTAAACGCAGCTTGATCATTAGCCGTTTGAAAACTGCTTTTGCCTTTCTCCGCAAGTTCTTTCTCTAACGTTTCGAATAACTCGGTGTAACAGGCTTCAAACTCAGGGATCACTTTACTTCTGCTAGACTTTAGGAGAAGAAAAATAAGTTCTTTGAGCTTGCCGTGTTTCGGCTCTGAAGGGTCGAGATAAGAGAGGATTCGGTAGCCGCCGGTAAGGTCGGTTGACGGCATGTAAGTACCAGTGAAAAGGTCCTTTTTTTCAACTTTCGACACATCAAAAAGAACAGGGAAACTCTTACCGTCGAGTAAAGCGACAACCTTTGGATTCGAAGAGATGAAAGGACCAGGAGGCATGTTTGTTCGAAACACCGTCGACTGGTATTTCTGGATTTTTGACTTAAAAAATTCTTCTCGACCTTGGTTGTAGAAATAATCAAGTCGATCCTTGATTGGACCAACAAAAGGAATCCCATAATCCCCAGGAATTTTCTTTAGCGGAAGCTTGGTTTCTCCCTGCTCCGCACCCGTCAACGGCGACTCCGCAGGTACAAATGGTTTCTCTGACACTGAAGCTCTAATCGGCCGGACGATAACCAGACGCGAAGACAACCTTGTCTCCGTTGATGATGCCGATGACAATGATTTGTTTGGTGAATTAAATTGCAGGCGAACAGAAGCACAAGGAAGAGAAGCCAATGCCATTAGGACGGTGGTTAACAACTAGTGATTTCTTCCAATAAGGTTAATGGCGGTCAGAGTGTTGTAGTCTATTTATAGTAGTGGCCAACAACATCGATGGAGAAAATAATAATAACTTGGTCCACTCCTCCACTCGCCAAAAGGTGTGTATCATTTCGAGATTGGCTTTTCAATATATTATCTTTTTCGGGTTGGATTTTCTCAATATATTATCTATCTTATATTATTTTTACTTATTATAAAATTATTTATAATACTAATCATATTTTTTTTTAAAGTGAAATTAGTTATGAACGCTTAAAATTTCGTTGTTGTTGAAAATTTTTATATAATTTAAACTCATAAACACATATCTTTTATGAATTTTTCAGACAGAACCCTCATTTTCAAATCTTTTTCCTATATGAATCTGCACATGTTTTGCAGCCATAAACGTCCGAATTTCTTGGTTGATCGTTGTGGATTCTAAATGGCCCTCACCGCCGGCCAAATTTCACATATTTCACTTTCATTTGAGACCGAACCATCACTTTCTAGCCATTGTCGTATATAAATCCGCACATGTTTACAGCCATAAACCTCTGAATTTGTTTGGCTAACCATCCTGTAACCAGCAGGTTCTCCCCACTGCTGACCAAATTAAGTTGGTAAGTAGAGAAATGGCTTTGAAGATTGTCATGATCATGTACCGACCGATTCATTTATGGAAAATGTCAGTGTTCTTAGCTGTTTTTTCCACTGGTTTGCTTCGGCTTCAAAATCATTTTCACATGATTAAAACTGTTTGGTTTCTTTTCAACATCATCGGTGTTTGAACCCCAAAAAAAAAAAAAAAAAATTGGTGCAAGGAGTATTTACTGTTTAGAGGTCGAAGTTGTACTCAACTGCCCCCTACAAATTCTAGTATTCTAAGGTTTTTTTTTTTTTTTTATTCTTAATATTCGGTGATTATATTAAATTCTAATTAATTAAATTTCATGAAAGTAAATGATTTTTTCAAGTGTAGTGTGTATACTTAATTCTCAAAATTTAAAGTCGATACTTTATTATATTTAAAAAAAATCAAATCTCTTACCATTTAGATCAACCGACAATTTGTACTCTAGAGTTTTGTTTTTGAGCAGAAACTAGGAAAAAGACTTGGCCAGTGAGTTGGCGCTCAGGACCGCTAAAGGGTCATGGCATAAAATTTGTGATGGAGTCTTGTATAATTATGTTTCTATTTTATAAAATATAAAAATTTAATGTTAAAATTTATTTAAACATATCAAATATAAAATTTATATTTTAATTTTTATTATATTTATATTTTTTTATTAATTTTTAATTAATATCATTACGGTCATAATTAAAATTATCAGATTTACTGCACAAAGGGCGAACGGAGGAGGTTGGGCAAGTAGACTGCTAGAAGTAAACCCATATAATCCAATTAATGGGCCTTGATGGTCAGTGTCAAACAGCTAACACGACTCTATGATGTCTTCCGCTCTAATTAATGCCCGCAATTGAAAAACCACCTCGTCCATTGGGCCAACTTGGGGGGTTCAGGCGGTGGTGTTATAATCCAGGAATTTCAATGAACGAAAACCCTAAAAATGGAACTTCAATCAGTTAGTCTTGGATTTCTTGTCCCAAAGTTCAAATCTTTCCACCATCATCCCTTCTCTGATCGATATGTTTGTAAGTGAATTTCTCATACAGTTCGCTCAAATTTGTTTCTTTTTTAATGTTAAACCTCTGCCAAAATTCATTAATTTTTTCAAAGCCAAAAACTCACTCTCGTTTCCAGTTAACAAAATTTGAATGCTCATTCAAACAACATCGTACTAAGAAGTGGAAATGGTGGCTTGGAGATGTCTCAAAGTGCACATTTTTGCTATTTTTCTCGAATTCTTAGTATATCAATATTTCATCAGCCCTGCTTTGATGTTTGAATTAGACTTGATCAGAAGTTGGATCAAATCGATTTAAGTCGAGTTTAGATAAGATATTAAAGTATTAAACGAGAGTTCAAATTCGACTTACACAAATTTTGATCTCAATTTTTTTATACAAATTCATTTTTGCATACAATTAATAAGTTTAAGAGAGTCTAAACTCATCAAAATATTATTAATTTTTTTTAAAAAAAATTATAATAAAATATAAAAATATTAAACACATTATAATTAATAAGTAAAATAGAATAAATTTGAATAGATTCTGATAAAAAGAATACAAAAAATATAAAAATTTAAATTAAAGTCTAAAAAATGCCAACTCAAATTAAATTATACAAAAAATTAAAAAAATTTAAAAAAAAACATTAGTCAAAAAAATAGTAAAAAAATATTATAATCATGAGACAGGTCTAATCTATTTTTTTAACGAATTTCAATTTTCAAATCAAAACTCACTTAATATATTTAATATTTTTATCAAATTTCGGTGAAATTATGGTTGGACATTCATTTTTGTAGCTGGGCCTGAGGCAGGTCTAGTTTAAACTAGAAGATTTATTTTTTTCAATGAGGGTATCTTATGCATAAAGAGAAAATGTTAGAAATATACTAATGGCGAGAGACCTATATATATTTCTATATACAAAAAGCCAGAAATCCAATATAGACAGAAGCACTTTACATGACTTCTCTATGATTGTTTCAGACACTTACTGCTTGGGCTGAAATGCAATCAGTTTCACAAGCAAAGTAAAAAATGGGGCATGCTGTGATGATGATACTTCAAGTTGGAGTTTTGGAGAAATTCAAGTACATACCTATTGTTACTAGCTTGGATCTTGCCTGCTTTGCTGGGGGCTGTATTTATTTCCTCAGCTTCTATTTTCCTTCTCTCGATGCTTTCGGTTGGCAGTAGCATATGGAAGATAGGCAGCCCAGAAATTCACGCACTGATGATACACTTACAGAAGAAAGAAGATTGAGAAGAAGAGACAAACCTTCTATTCTTTTGGTCATTAATTCGTTTTTGTTGATATCATCGATGGAATCCAAGGCAAAAGCAAGCAAAATTAAACTTGATTGAGAGAGGCAGCTTACCCCAAACAATCTCCAGTGCTTGCTTTCCAAGTCCAACGTTTCTGATGCCCAAAACAAGCTCTTCAAAAGACTAGTCTAGTAATGGGTTGGGTTAGGAATATTTAGGCCCTTATGGTTAATCTCTGATGTGTTGATTCACGCATAAGTGGGTTTTTAACTTTTTATAGAAAATGATTATTTTATGTGGAAATTTATTTTGTATATTTTTATTCAATGAAATTTTTTAATTGTATAAATTAAGAGAGGATTATGTGTTTAATTTTTAATTTTTTTTAATATATATTATTAAATAACTCTTGAGGAGATATATCATTTTGTTAGGATCATAATTCAATATAATTTTGAAATTTCTGACTATTATTGGATAATTATTTTATGCAAATATTATTTATGTTTTATCCTTTCAATCTTATCTAAAAAATATTAAAATTTGAATGTTTACGTATTACTCCATCAAAGAAACTCTTCTCCAAAAGAGAAGAAAAGATAAATCTTCGGTGATCCTTTTTCAATTGATTAAAGAGTTAAAAGAACTTTACTAATCTTTTTATCAAATTATTATTGCTAAAAGTCTAGGAAGAATCCACTTTGGAATATAAAGTGGAAACGTAGGCATATCCACTTGTATTGATGATTAAAATGGGAAGAGATTTGCAGTCTTCTCGAGTAGAACTGACAAAACACGATTCAGTGATTCAATCTAATTATAAAAGGATATAAATTAAAAATTTATAAAAATTATAAAAAAATATAATAAATTTTTTAAAAAATTTATTTTATATTTAATATACTAACATACATTTTTTAATCAAATTTTCATATTTTGCGCAATACAAACATAATTTTTGATCTTTTATGCCTTGCGATGATAAAGGCTTAATAGCAAACTAAAAAGGTTTGCTAAATTTGATGGGAAATAGGAAAAATATAAGAAAGAATATATGTATGTATGTATGTATACATGCATGCTTGATCTTGAAAAGCTTCAGTCAAATCACTTTTATATGTTTAGCATAAATATAAAAGATTTCATTTTACTTTTTTCTAACTACTGCTAGTATTATATAAATCATAAAATTAAAAAAAAAAAAAAAAACCCGAGTGGTAGTGGTGGGACTGGGAACATAAAATGCTATTGTTTATGCATCAAATCTGAAAAAGTTTGAGACTAGCAAATGTGAAAAGACAAATTAACTCACATAAGGAGTCATCTAAGATTGTTGCGGGAGTTCCGAACACATTGCACATCTTGTCGAGGCACTCGAATTGGCGAATGTGCAGAGGTCACAAGTCCAAGAACCTCGACTACACATTGTACAAGATGTGGCAGAACTACTATTTTCATAGGTACAATAAGCACAAACCCATTGCTCCAAGCTCGGAGATCCGGTAACAGCAGCAGCAGCATTATTCATTCTTCTGGGTTTCTTTGAGACACTCGAAGAATCCAGGGATTTTGCATCAGATAGCCCATTCTGTAAAGCTGTAACCAAGTTCTCGAAGTAGTTTCTAGTCACCTTGGTGAGCACAGAAAGCCTTTTACGGAACTCAATGAATTCCTTTTCTGGGTGCAGAATTTTCAGGAATGGTAGCAGCTCCTTCTCGGCGCAATCATGAAGCCTTTCCAAGCCAGACTCAGCCTGACCTTGCAAGTACTCAAACAAGTTTCTTTTAACCGGGTCTTCATCAAGCAAGTAGTAACCATATGCGTAAGTCCATGTAAGCACCCTCCTACATTCAACTATCTGTTGCCAGGCTTCTGTTACAAAACTGAGTTGAGCCTCAGATTGGGCTTGAACGCAACCAAGAATCTCAATCTGTTCGCTTTGCACAATTTTCAAGTCGGCAGCAGCCTTTTTCATTGACTTTAGATTGGTCGACCAACGTTCAAAGTAATGAGTGTATCTCATCACATACTTCTTTGCTTTTTCTCTTTTGTTCTCCTTACTACTTTCCTCAAAACGATTACAAACACTATGATTATTCCAATCATGGAGACATAACCAGCAAAATTGGAAATAGCATGGCGCTCTACATGACATGTGCGAACACCCCTTGTTTTTCTCAATTGGTCTTCTGCATTTGGGACAAGGCTTGGTAAAAGCCAGTAAGTAATTCACATTCTCAGCCTCCGAGTTGTTCTTTGTCATCCACTTTCGCACTGTTTCACAGTCCACAGGCCGATGGGCTTCTTCAGTACAATTCCAGCAAAACGAATGAGAACAAAAACAAGAAACATCGAATTTTTCACTCCCAGCAACAAAGTTAACAGCGTTTTCGCAGCCTGGACCAGGACACCACTTGATCATCTTGCTTTCTTCAACATATGACATAACAAAGTAACCAGAATACTTCTTTTTCTCTTCCTCAGATGCAAATAGATCAATCATGTCTTCAACTACAGCAGCGCGACAAGATGGCTCGGGACACTTTAGCAATAAACTTCCGGGTCCATCAGCAATGGCTGTTTTAATGTAGGAACTCCAGCAACCATTGCAATAAGGATGCCCACAAGTTGTGGACTTAATCCCATCACGAGGATAGGATTCAAAGCAGATTCCACAAAGAATATCGCCATGATCAGGCAATTCAATGATTGGTTTGACAGGCAAGCCTGCCTTTTCACGGGCTTCTTTTTCATCAGCAAACCATGCATCATGAACGTTACTAACACTCCATTTATAGTGAAGGAGTAAGATACTTGCCTCGACTTTTGATATAGAGAGGACAGCGGAGACTTCAGCAATATTATCCTCTATGCGCTGACGTATATCTGCCTCTTTCAGAACACTATAATTGTCGTTCAACCTAGAGAGATTACCCGATTCGTATTCTTCGAGTGCAATCTCGTCGTCGTTGTCATCGCCGCCGTTACCCTGGAGAAATTCATCATTGGAATCCTCGTTAAAGAAGTAGTCGTCATCACTATCCTCGTCCGCAAGATGTTTATCGTCCTCGTCAGAAGCCGCCATGAGAAATTAATTTGAACCCTAGAATATGAATCAAAAGAGAGAAGAGAGTGTTTGTTTATTGTGGTTTTGGTAAATCAAATCCCAACAGATCTGAAAATCCTATGATGAGAATTGATAAATAGAGATATTTATTCTGTTTATTGATAATAATAATTAAAATAAAAATAAAAATAAATAAATAAAAAAAAAAATGCCGAGCGGGACAAGGAGTTTGTTTGATAAGACGATATACCCTAGTAAGCTTAACCTGCAAGAACATAAACCCGAGAAATCAAGGAAAAAGTGCAAGTCTTTACCAAATTTTAAAAAATAAAAAGAAAAAGGCATGGGAATCATGTGCTGCAATCCACTTACAAGCTCAGTGCACCCTCCCACAAATCAAAACTAGTAATAACAGTTCAAATATGTTAATGATACGCATGCGTATAGATCCTACATTATGGAATTTTCCCATATCCTAGCATACTTAATTTGCCAAAATTCGGTAATAGAGATTAATATGATTATCAAAAATATTTTAATAAATTTAATAAAAAAATTAATGTGAATTTAATAAAAGCTAAAAAAAATATATATTTTTTAACATGTGTATAATAATTTTCATTTTTTATATGATAAAAAACACAATTTTACTAACATGAAATAAATATACAAATTTTCAGATCTAAATAAAATAAAAAGCTGTTGAGAGATTCGACGGTTTCAAACAATGAGAGAGAATGTTACTTTCTTCCCAAAGACAGCAGAAAAGGGGACAAGAAGAAAAAAAAATGAAAAAAAAGTTTTGATGGCCATTTGTTTGATAAGTTCAAGGCTGGCTGGGTGGTCGGATTTTGTTGCATTTGTCAGTTAAGAAACCAAGTAAGCTAACGACAGTTTTGTCCCTTCCCTTGTTGGCCTATTGTCATCAAATGTAATTAAGCAACACATTCTGACCGGTAATGAAGTCCAAGAGAGAATTGAAATTAAAGAAGACAACATCAATTTACATTAAACATGATACAACATTAACTTCTATCCGACCATGAATGGATATAATGGATCATAAATACCAAATAAAATGAAAAAACAAGAAGAATAATTACAGCAAGCTGACAACAGTTATACTCCAAATGGAACCACATAGGATTAAACAGAGGAAAAATTTTCTCCCTTTACATGAAGGCAAGAAGTTCTCTTATTTCAGTCAGTGTGGGGATGGTTTCAGTGGGGTAAATTTTTGCAACAAGTGTGGCAAAGCTATCATACTTGTCTTGAAACTCTTTCTGTCAAATTTGCAAGAAGTAAAACTAGTAAGCAACCAGCAATGCATCACGAAATTGGCACCTAAAAATTTGAAGCAACCTCAAACTCCCTCCTTTCACCCCACAACCCACCCGGGTTTCTCGAATGCTCCTCCCCATGGCATTGATTGATGATTGACAATGAACTTCATTAACCTCTTGGTAAAATGCTTTGGCAAAAATACTAACGCTTTGAATGGTTTTAGAAATAGAAGTTAGCTTACCTTGCACTAGTCCCTCAAAGAGGTTAACAGTTTTTCTGATGTTAAGTTCTTCCGTAACTTCTTATATATTGCAGCAACAGACTTGTCAGCCTGTAAGAGACAAGTCAAGATATAAATTCCACCATTTGAAACTAAGGGCAAGATGTTCCGAGGGTTGTTCATTAACAAACCCCAGATAAACTAAATTTTAACATCTTCTGGAGATCCATTTTAGACAAATCCAAGCAGGAAAGGTATATGAAATTAGTGAAGGACACAGTCAGCCAAATCATTCATTTGTTAGCAATCCACAAAAGTGATTCATTTAATGATTGCAGATCTGCAGAAGTTTTACCTAGCAAAATCAAGTTCAAATTTGTCAAGCATTATAACCAGCATAATGTTCAAACGAGAAAGGCATTTCTTTTCATGATTGAATATTTCATTTTGCATTCCCCATCCTCTAGTTAAGGGAGCTACAATAAGCTTTCCTCAAAGGACCCAAGCAACTCTTATCAAGACTCAGAGAATGAGCAGGAAAAAAAAATTAGAAAAATGAAGACACCATATTTTACAGATTTTAGAGCTGATGTGCAATTTGACCTTTAAATACTGCAGAAGTGGGCATAAGTCCAGCATTAATCCCGCAAGTCAGCATGATTAGGCCTCTTCAATTGTCCTCTCTGTTTAAATCAAGCAGGTGAATAGCACTTAGGAATGCTTGTCACACATTTGATACTTACCATAAAGATGAAAATAACACTAAGGAAATACATGAGAGATGTATTGTCCCTAATCATAAAATCCACCAAACTGGTAAAGTAGTTTCTCAAGAGCTCAGAGGCTTTCTGGAGAATTGTACTTTCTAAGTTTTTTAAGTTCTGCACCCTTCTCTATAACCTAAAATAAAGGCACAACAAAAAGAAAGCTATTTTTATTCTTAAAAGACCATTGCGAAGTAATCGAAAGTAAAACTTCCAGAAAACTCCAAGTTTAAGTGAATATCCAAGTAAGCAGCATGTGTTAAGCTCATATGCTACAAATCTACTGGATAATTTGCCTAACCACAAAAATGGAGAAACTGGGGAAATGATAGATCGGAGTCCTACAGTTTGCATGTTTCCATAAGTATAATCCAAATTAGGTACTTCATCACCACATGAAGCACCAGTTAATCACTCGCATGCTTCAATATTTTGAAGTACAAACAAAAATGTAGTGATGGATAACACACCTTGGAAGGGACATACAATCCTTCAGGAAGCTTATCAAGTTCCTCAATGAGTGCTTTATTATTTAAAGATTGCATCTCTAACTTCTTCTTCCGGTGCTCTATCTGTATATTCTGAAAAAAGCATTACATGCCAGCATAAGAAGAGGTGAAATATTGAGGTGAAGAATATGTAGTTTCTATCTTCGTTATTTTGTTTGGGAACAAAATTAGCAGCAAACTTGAAGCATACATTCTTTTAATTCGAGACCTCTATAAAGCATAGCTAATATTCCTTGAAGTTGAACTTTCCTACGCCTACCAGTTTTGCACAATTTTACTATAGTAAATTTCAGTCCAATAATTCAACACCGTGTTTAACACAATTCTAGCATAATCAATGAAATTTCAATTGAAAAGAAGTTAAAAAAAAAAATCGAGTAGAGAAAATATTGCCAGATTATTGGAAAAGACGTACCGGAGAGAGCGACGACTCTAGGCCCAGATCCCGCAGCTTTTATCGCCGCGAATCGACATCACGATTCGAAAGCTCACCTTACCTCCTCCTCTTCCGCACTCGATTTCGCCATGTCATTTTTCTTCGACCTTCTCCTTCCTTCTTCAGTCAAACTTTGTAAGCTTCCTCGGTGCCCAGTTTCCAAGAGCGAGAGAGCAAATGTGAAAACTGCGTTGTTAATACGCTCGGATAAACCGGGTGTGAAGTCTCTTACTTTATTAAAGTAAAACTTTTATTTCCAACAGTCTTGGGCTCATATGGTTTGAGGAAGATGGTCCAAGTTTGCAGTGTATGTGCATCAGTATCGTTCGGAAGATGGGACCAAGAATCCTAGTTCAAGACCCATTTCCAGGTCTTGGACATCTTCCTCTTGCTGGGTTGATTCTCACACTTTCAGGCAATTTGGAGCTCTTCATAAAAGATTTCTGTCGTACAATTATATTCAGTCTCAGTTTGAAAGCTTATACTACAATAGAACTTCGAGTTAAAATGATATGATAAATTGATAACTGGATTAAAGAAAAAATGGACAGAAAGGATATATCAAACAAATGATTCTGGCTTTGCCTCATCCTGGAATCGTCTGAGATCTATTGGGGAATCTAAGCTGAAGCTTTAAATGATAAGTTCTGTCAGCTTCGGATGACTGGGAATCACTATGCCCTAAAAACTACAATCCCACCTACAAATGCAAAAGAACCTGTTCCTCCAACCACTGTTAATTCTTCTCCACCCTTGTGTTCCGCATGCTTGGCCTGGACACTTAAACTCCCAGAAAACTACGGTGTCTCAAAAGTGAGATAAACTATATTGAATGCAGAATTAGCGAAATGTTCAATCAGAGTAATGAAGCCCTGTGCTCTTCCAACTACTTGGGACGTGTTCTCAGGTCCTTCCGTGAGTGAGCGGTGAAAGATAAAGGCTTCGGCATCTGACTGGGCAACAGGTGGGACGCTGCTGGAGCTTGAAATATGTGGCTGTTGGATGTACGAGGACAGGGCCAACCAAGATCTAGACGGGCTGTTTCTGCCTTTTTGTGGGCACCGGTGAGAGCATGGTCAAAAGAATAACAACCAGAATGGCTGAAATAACTGCAAAGCAAAATATTATTCCGAGAAGCATTTTGTAGAAGTGGATCAGCCTCAAATCTATTTCTTGAAATGATATGCATCTTTAGAGATCACTTTAATACATCACATGTTGAAATGAACCTGTTCCTCAGTGCTAATACTTTTGGCCACCGAATCCACTTCTCCAGCTTTAACCTAATGCATTAGAAACGATGGGAGTTCCTGGAAATGAGTTGCTTGTGGGCCTTGACAGTTAAAATAACTTCTGACTAATTATGATGATCATTTAAGGTGATTGATCAAGAAACTACAACAAAACCAACGCCAGAGTACATCAAGGTAAGAATAAGTGTAAGACTCGATTCATATGTCTTACAATCAAATCTCTTATATAGAGATAGATACAATATGTGATGAAAAAATTTACTCTAACCAAAAGAATGAAGGTTTTTATTTTTTGTAGTAGTAAAATAATAAGCAAATTGACAAGGCAAAGGGGCGGATGAGATAACAAGGCTCTAAAGGCCAATGCAACCAATCAAATATCTAAGGAGATAACAAAATTGATTAAAAGTATACACCCTATGGTAATAGTCAAGAAGCTGAAGTGGTACCAGAGCAATAACATCAATTAGTCAAAGGCTTAGCCTTGCGTATATGGCCCATGCTATTAACAAGATCTCTGCGTGTGCAGACTGGGAACATATTAATGTTCTTTAGTGCTTTCAACCGCCAAAGAACATATGGGAAGCTCAATTGATCCCTCGAAGAGAAACGAACGACTTCATTAAACCAGAGGCACATTAACATATTAGTCAAAGGTGTATGCTTCCTCACAATGACAGAGGCTTCATTGAGAGCTGCAGAAAAGAGTAAAATGCAAATCAAAATTTTGCCCCAAGATATGTTTACAGGTAATTTCTGGTTATCCGGGTAAGGTCCAATCAATTATATCTCCATTCTTTCAGAATTTTGCTCATTTTTTCTCTACATAAGAAAAGGGTCAAAATGGTCCAGAGGCTTCCTTCCAATTACTGGCCTCTCTTCTATTGAGGTTTTGTTATATGGGCATGGCTGACCCTTAATGCCACCAAGCTCAGCCAGGCTGCAGAGCCCTAGGCACGAAAGGAAGACCTAATTTTATCAAACCTTCTGGAGCATGTATAAATAGGCACAGGCGCCAAAAGCTTTGAAACATGTAAACAGATAGCTTATATGCCGCCCTCAAGGTCCTGAATAACAAATGTGCAACCCTCGAACATGAGCGGTGGGATCCAGAAAATGTCAACCAGAGTGGAAATTGAAGGATGAGAAATATATTGCTTATGGTGGAAACAAGAAATTAGGAAGTCATGCCAGTTGTGGGTCGTTGCTCCCATTGACCTTTAAAATAATAAAAGTTGCTCATTTGTGATATCTTTTACACAACCAAGAAAGAGAAGACAGAAAATACCTTTCTTTCCATTAAATCTCTTGTCCCCAGGAAGACCATCCTGACGATACTGAGTCATTTGTACCTCAACTTCTTCAGGTGTGGCTTTGTGTTTCATGACAACAGCCTTAGCCTCATCATAGACAGTACTACGAGCTCCATGTTCTGAAATTGCAAGCACAGAATTCCTACGCCAAAGAAGAGCTTCTAATACACCTAAAGGATCCCTCCTGAATTGGGATTTTGAGTCTATCCATATAGAATACTTTGCATTAGGAAAGAGTCGGTGGGCCAACATCTGATAGCCACAAACACGTTAAAACAATCTTTATGAAAATTCTTAGCACACATATTGACAACAGATGCAAAAGCATCAAAGTAAACAAGTTTAAGAAGGGAAGAAGATGGCCATTAATCCACATATTATATGATGATGAATGGTCATACTTTCTCTAAGATAATCTACAAAATTTGAGGTTAAAATCAATTTTAAAGCATTGGCTTCATGGATAAATGACTATAATGATCTAAAGTTGCCAACAAACGATAGGCAATGAACACTGCAAATACAAGAAAAGAAACTGGTGGTGACAACTGAGGAAGAGTTTAAACAAGTCTTAAACATGCAGAATAAGTTGATAGCAAATATTAGCAGCCAGAAAGACAAAATGTTTAGTGATCAAAAGGTGAATAACATCTATCATTTTGCCGGTTTATCTATACAGTATACCCATCATACCTTAGGAATTTTCCCATTCAACCTTTGGTCTACAAAAGGAAGATTTTGTAGAATCACAATACGCCATTTCCCAATAAATCCATCCTCGCCAATCTTATTGCCCTCTGATTCTTGTGCTGCAAGTGTAATTTCATCCCAGAATGCAACATAGCAAACCTGCATCAACAAAGTGCAAAATTCAAATTAAAAAAAAAAAATCAAAACCTTGAACATCTAATCAAAAAGTAAGTCTTCAGCATCATATCATATATGATTTACCTTTTTAAGAGATGCCTCTGACATTCCTATAGGCTGATAAAGATCATCTCCACCTCCAAATGCACAAGTCGAAACCACAACTTTGCAAGTTTGCATGTAACTTTTGTCCTTATCAGACACTTTAAAACCACCATTTTGGCTAAAAAAACCGCAATGTACAACGGCAGTTTCATTCACCTGGCCAAACAATTTCCGTACAGATATAAGCATAGTATGAAAAATCATAAATAGTGCAACATTAAAAACTCGACATTCTCTTTATTGAGGCTCAAAACCTTAAAGCTTTTCTCTCTATCATCAAAGGTTTGGTTTCCGGTGAATAGATTGAACCGTGTGCCATTAGTACGCTGCCATGAGAGAGTAGAGTTCCCTCCACCATAAGGCGTTTTGTGGTCTGATATGTACACCAGTCTTTTAACAGGACTACTAGAATCCTCATCCACTGGAATATCCAGATGCTCAAGTTCCTCAGCTGATAGAAGCTTCAAGCAACCTGATAGATTCCACAAACATTTTGTCATTTATTCATATATTTCTAAATATTTTCTACTTGACAATAATTTTGGTCCCAAAATTGAAACAGTTTCCTACGTTCCTTTAACCAAAGCTGAAAAAAAAAAAAAACCCTTTCATTTTTTTTTTAAAAAGAGGTATATTTGGTATTTACTTACGTTCTCTTACACCAGCGACAACATGAGTGGTAGGATCGAGCCGGTTCAAATTGCTGTCGGATTTCTTTCCTTGATTCAGTTCCTTCACTTTATTAAGTTCTGAGTAACCCGAAAAACTGGTATTCGACTTGAGGACCAATTCGGGTTTTCTACTGATCCTGGTGGCCTCGAAAATGAGCAGCACAGCTGCCGGAAGGATTATGAGGTGCGCCCAGTATTTAACGAACCAACGGATGAGTCGCTGAGTAAACTCAGTTCTGACTCGTTGGTGACCGCGTTTCTTGCGTTTCCTTCGGACTCGGACTCGCATTCGGCCGAGTTCATCGGATTCATCATCAGAGACAGAGATTGAGATGGTGTTGTCGTTGAAGATTGAAGAGGACATCGACGAGGAATAGAAAATTTGTAGAGATTTGAATTTGAAAGAATGGAAATTAATGTAAACAGTCAGGACTAGAAATTGGGATTTTGGGGGTTTAGGGCTTCGAAATGAAAATTGTTGGCGCTGAAGTCTGGAACACTGATATTCAGGGAACCGGAACTCTGATCTAGAAGCAGTTAACTACGTTAAAAATTACGAGGGAAGGGAGGCGGTTGGGCCCGCTATCTAAATCTTTTTTTTTTTCGATATAAATTCAAATTTACATGTATAGGATATATTAAAAAAATATGATAATTCTTTTCAGATGTATAATTAAAAAAATTATTATTAAATTAAAAAATAAATAATTTTTAGATAAGTCAAAAGACAATTTTTATTATACAAAATTCATAATCCTATGTAAGTTTTTATTTAAAAGAAAAAAAAATTTGAACCCTACTCAAAATACAGAACAATATAAAATCCATTTATATATATAAATACATGTAAAATACAAGCAACTACTGAAGTCATTAACCTAATTTTATCCTACTTATCCGAGAAGAATAAGCATTTTGGTTACATAAAATAAAATTATTGAATGTAATTAATAAATTTGAATAAAAGTTTTAAATCCAAATTTGACATTCAAAACTGAAGTCCATTAATATTTTTACTAAGTATAATATTATTATAATATAAAAACATTATTAATTAATAAATATAATTATAAATATTTAATATGAAAATTAACATGATAATTTTAACAAATCAATTAAATTTTCAAAAAATTAAAAGAATAAAAGACAAATAAAAAAAATTAAAACGACAAATTTATAAATAAAAAGTTACCAATCTCAAACTTGCATTTTTAAATATAAAACGAGTTTAGATTAAAAGTTAAGTCCAAATTTACAAATTGAGTCAAGCTTGGACTTGTATATATTATTGTTATATGGTTTAAGCCTCATCCGACTCTAATAAATAGAGAGATAAATAAAAAACTTTTAAACAATATAAAAGAAATACACCATACGATAATTAATGACCTATAAATAAAAGTTCAATGGCGAAAAACTGCTTTTCGCAACGCCAACATGGGAGCTATAGAGCATAAATCTTACTATCATTTAAGCAAAAAGCAACTAGCTGCTTGTAATCAACTGCTTCCTGTACATCACGTCGGAGGATCCGTGATTTTCTTCATGCTTCCTCCAACAGCAAGTTAAGATCAGAAATTTTTTTCTTCTTCTCTCCCACCAGCCTGATTGTTAGGGTAAGCACCTAAACTGACTCTTCAAGCCGCATAATAGCCGAGAAGATCCATCATTAGAACATATGTTAGTCATATTCTCGTATTTATCTCTGAACAACCATTGCAATGAGATTTTGATGGAGAAATAGATCAAAGTATTAAACACCAAGAACTATTAGTGCTAAACAGTTGTAAAGTGCATACCATATATTCAACAAGAGTTGAATGCGAAAACATCTTAGCGTTGCAATGATTAGAATGAGGCTTTCTCTACCCCATTTGCCCTGTAAGGAGCTATTCGATGGAGGGAACTCAACAAATCTGTCTCGATATATTCATACCTACACATGATGAAACAGATGTGAGTTACATTGAACATTCTGTCTATCCGTGGTCAAAACGAATCAACTCTAGCAAAACCTCGACTCTGATCTGCAACAACACTTCCATCTATATGCAGCTATGATGGTCACAAGTGCAATTAAAAGAAACCTACTATAAATTATAGTCTTTGAATGCATTTAGATGTGATATCAAATACTGGAGAACTTAAGGTTTACATGTCAGACTTACAAATTTCTGCAGAGATTATCTGTAGTCACAGAAAGAGCAATAATCCTCATTTTGAAACTCAAAATGTCATTCTCAGAGTAGGTATCAAACTTCTCCTCCAAAGCTGAAGAAAGCTTCTCAACATTAGCCTCAAATTGCTGCTGTTGATCCTCAAACAAACTCTGCCTAATGTTCCTCTCTGTCTTGCTCATTTCATTTTTGAATTGGTCATCACCAAAAGTATAGTAAGCAAATGCATAAGAATATGAAAGAATCCGCCTCGATCTAAAGAGTTTGTAGAGTCCACTCGTTATCCAACTGAAATCTTTCAATGTTGATACACCTTTCTCCAGTATGTTTATTTTCTCAATAATAGTTTCCTTCAGCTTAGACTCAATCTTAAAAGAATCTATATGAGCTTTATATCGATTGTGGTAGTGAATATAGCGCTCAAGGTAGAGCCTTGCAAGCTCACTTTTCTTGTCAGGCTTGTTCTTATATCGCCCACAACTATGACCAGCAATAGATGTAGATGTGTGTTCTCTACCAGTAGCACCACCGCAGAGCCAACTGCATAAACAGGAAAGAATTTACCATTTACAGATGTCTTTCAATTGATCTCATAGCCAACAAGATAATCATGTAATAATAAAGAGAAATCACCTGACATAATCCATCTATTAACCAATTAAATTACACATCATTTATACAAGAATTTCATCCATTCACATAAGAAGGCAATCAAAGTAAAATGTGACAGGCCTTTTTAGTGATTCCTCCAGTTAAAACTTCCTTACCAGGACTTTATGTCCACACCTGTACTATGTTGCAAAATGGAACAGAAATCACAGACTACATCAGCAAGAGACAAAGATAAGAGCTCTTACCAAAATGATTGCCCACATACACAGGATACATGGTTGCAGCCTCCATTCTTTTCTACTGGCTTGCGACATTTTGGACAAGGCTTTGTGTTGATTGTAATCCAATTAACTGTCTCTGATTCATCCTGGCACTTCTTGGACCAGAGTTCCCACATGAGACAAGAACAAGGTGAATGAGCTTCTGACAAACAACTAAAACAAAACTGCATGCCACATGGACATTCAACCTCGAAAGGTTCTTCATCTTCAATCCGTATTGCATTTCCACAATGAGGGACACTAGGGCACCATTTTACTCTTCTATTGTCCTCAATATATGATTCCAAAAGAAAATGATCAAATTTCTCTGAAAGATTAGGATCCCTTAAACTAACTAATTTTCTGATTTTTTCTTCATCACAAACAGCATTACACTTGATTGCCATGCACCTAATCCTTCTACTCTGGCCCGCATTTATCTTCACAATGAAATGTTCAGTCCAACCTAAGCAGAAACAGATAACAGAGAATTCAGCCTCCTCTTTCAGGCATCAAGAGGTTCATAAAGCACTTCATAAGATGAAAGTTAACAGTTCCATTTCTTCCCCAAATAAGCAGGAAAACTACAATGCTAGTGAACAAGAATTTGCTTAATATATTCATCAATTTTTTCTTCTTTAATTTTCTAATTGAATAGAATAAGCAAGTTGTCCTAAAGGGTCAATAAAAACCAATTTCTATTCCAACAAAAGTTTTCCCATTCAGATATAAGAATTAACAGTGAAAATTCTTATATGACCCTCCTCAAGCCCCACAATATGTAAACTTTGTGCTCTGGGTTTGAAAATATATATATATATATATATATGTATATATATATATATATATGTATAAAAGAAAAAACAGCGAAAATTAGTTTTCATGGAATTACATCAAACTATTGAAACATCTGTGACAGCGTACTTCAGCATTGGAACAATTCAATAGAAATACCAAGTTTACATGCATATTTAAGCATATTTGTATCCCACAGTTTTGCAAAATGTAAATATATAATTTGATTTATGGCAGTAAACTCACAGTCATTGCAAAAATAATGACCACAGTCCATAACAGTCAACATATTGGCGGATACATCCTCGTAGCAGATTTCACACGTAAAGGTAGAAGAGAATAACTGGTACGAGGAAAGAGCATGATGATCCAGCATTTTTACACCTGCTGCAGCAAGCAACTTATCTTTACCATACTCAACAAGCACAGCAAGCACCTTATCCACATCCCAACGATAATGAATAAGCAATGTCCTGGCATGGTGTTCTTTCAAAGATAACAAGTCAGTTATTCTGTGTAAGTCCTCCCTCTGCACCAATAAGCATAATTAGTAGCCATCATTTATGTAAAAATTCAACTGAGGAAGGTTTAAAATAAGAAGAAAGTGACAAATTTGTAATTCCAGATACAATATAGGCTTTACCTGAGCAGCTATGAGTGACTCCTTTGTTATAACCTGCAAAAACGGGTGTAAACAAATTGAAATTTAGAAAAAAAATAGAATAAGAAACTTTTTTTTCTGCTTGACTCAGTAAACCTAGCAGTAATAAAAATCGTTTTATATTATTTAAAAAAAAAAAAAGAATGAAAATCAAGAACCAGCCATTCAAAGCGGAGCTAATGTTTGAATTGAATTGAACAGTTATTAATCTAAAAAAAGAAGAATTAATCTCTTTTATTAAGAAAACATTATTCTCAACGAAAAGTGAGTAACCGAAAACGACGAGTAACCTTAGCGGAAGGGACGGTCGCGTAAGCAGAAAGCAACTCTGTCTCGAGGGCTTGAAATCCAACAAGAGAGTCATCTCCATCATCTTCGTCGTAATAATCGCCATTATCATCTTCGTAATCGTCGTAATAATACTCGTCATCGCCACTCTTACCCATTCCAATCCCAAACCAAAAATAAAAAAAGGAACCCCTCCGATTTGTACGTTCCGATCAAATTAAAAACAGAAAAGAGAGAAGCGATTAACGTTTTGTTGAAGAAGCAAAGTGGTAGAATGGAGGCGGAAGCAAGCCTTTGGCTTCTTCTCCGGTCTAGAGTGAGCTCTTGAGCGACGATCGCCCCGCAAGGAAAAAAAAGGCTTCGACGGTGAGACCGAGACAGGAAAACTCCTTTTATACACGAGTAACGGCGAAGAATTGGCGTTTCGCTCCGTTATCTCTTACGCCGTTAAGATAATTACGATACGAAAGGGCGTTGATTGGCAGGAGAAGAATAAAATCCGTCCACTTTACAGTTTTCGTTGTGCTACTTGGGCATATATCTGCCACGTGGAAGAAGACGTTAATGTGGCGTCAGCGTACGACCTGTGGTATACGTGGCTTTAAAGTACTTGTTAAATCGAGAGTCCTTGATGGAATATAACTAGAAAAACGTGTACGTCTTAGATTTATGAAAAGCTTTGTTTATTTCTCCATTATTGCTTTTGAGTGTTGACTTGTGTGCTAAATAAAAATAAATAATCAACTTTTAATAAAAATAGGTAAGAGTAGGATGTCTTTACTTGTTTCAACTTTGAATGCACACTTTGAAATGAAATCTTGATAAAGAAAAGAATATTAAATATAACTACATAACAGCTTATTTCATACCTCAAAAGGATACTTCATATGCAATTTTTGTTGGTTATGAGTGTAAACATGTCAAAATATTTTTGGATAATTTAAATTTGATTTAATAATTATTTAAATTTAATTTATTTATTTTGAAATCAAACTCGAGTTATAAAAATAATGAATCGAATCAAATCTAAGTATTTTAATATCGAATTCAAATAACTCATGAGTTTAATTAAATTTTTTTAATGTATGTATTGTTAATTTATTTATTAAATAACAAATTAACTTACTTTAATTTATTAAAATAAAAATTCTGATGATTATGATAATGAATTTATTAATTTGAGCCTAGTTTAAACTTGATAATGAATTTTTTTACTCGATTTGATTGCCTCTAATCTTAACTTTTATTTCAACATTTAAATTCAAGCATTGTTTTTATTCACAAGCTAAAATCTTTTTGACATTTAAATTCAAACACTTTACTTTTTTTATTCTCAAATTAAAATCTTTGTCGTTCGTACTTTTTTTAAAGCATGTTGTTTCATGTTAAACAAATTTTTTTGACATGCTAATTAATTATTCAGATTACATGTTTAGTACTTGAGATGTTAACCCAAAATTTTAAACAAAAACTTGTTGGATACCTAACTACATGGTTTTAGTTCTCTTTTTTTATTTTGTATTTTTTTATAGTGATTAATTATTATAAATATAAATAATATTCAATAATAAGATCTACTAAAAAAATTAATTCAAAGATTTTTCTCTTTATTATGCAACAAGCAAAGAGATAGCTTAATTTGAAGAGGACAATAAGGTAAATAAATAAATAAACCTAAACATCAAGCTTCAAAAACAATCACCATCAAATCACTTTTTTCACATAAAATAAGGAAAAGAACACTTTTTTTTTTTAATGTCCTATTCTTATCTTGCTGACATAAGAAAATGGTTATTATGTTATGATTGGTAGAATTTTTTTTTAGAATAAAAATTAATTCGGATGGGTATTGAAATTAAATTTAAGTTGATTGATTTCAAGGTAAAAAAAATAATTATTAAAGAAAGAATAATTTTAATAAAATAAAAAAAAATTGAAAACAAAAGTTTAAAAATAATTTTATTTTTTTACCAATTTATATTATTCACCTGCTATAAGATCCCAAGGCTCACATTATTATTTTCATGATATTTTCTCATAGCCAATTAATTATTATTCAATTAAATGGAATGCTCATTGAGATACTTCATTGCTTAATCTTAAATCCTAAATAGGGTCATAAGAATGACAATAAGGAAATTATAATATAAGATTGATAAAGGTTTAATTAGGTTTAATTTTGATCCTTAATGTCTTCCCCCAAGACCCAATCCTTTCATTATACCTTTTTTTTTATTATTTCAGAAAAATATTAATTAGTAACTATATGAACCAATGAAATTAATAACTATATCAAAGAAACAAAAATAAAATCCTTGATCTTTTACTACATCATATTATGATTATGAATTTTTACGTCATCATAATTATACTCATTAAATATAAAGTATGAATTAATAAGATTCAATTTTCAAAAAATTTAAAATTACATTCCTTCAAAGATTTGTTTTTCAACTCAATCTGAGTAAGCATTTTACTTACATCATCCAACTAAAAAAATTAACCCAAAAAAAAAAGAAGAGAGAGAATGTTTTATATCATCAAAATTCTAATTACAAGAAAATAAATATTCATTGTCTTAATTTCATGTAACATAAAATTAGATTTATTTTTAAGTAATTTTTGAGCATTTATTTGAATATTTTTATATTATCAATTGCTACTAATATTCTCTCCTTGGAGTCTATCAACTTAGCATAGGATAAATGAAAAAACAATAATAAAAGCATAGATAATGGTTTTACTTTACTGTTAGCAAAATGAATATGCTGTAATTGATGAGATTATTCACTTAAGAGAGAGAAGGTATAACTCAATATTCCTGACTTGAAATGCAAGAGAATGTTCAAGATCAAGCAACAAAAATGAGATCTACAAACAAAAGGGGTTCTGACAATGTGGAAATGTTGTAAGAAATCATCAAGAAACTTTCAGGAATAATGCTAATGATAAAAAATTTTCTACAAACCTACCAACACAGAAACGTATATTCCAAGTTCCAATACTAACGTTTAGAATACTATGGAGCTTTACGAGCCTTCTTGAGCCCAACTTTCTTCCTCTCTGCGACCCTGGAGTCCCTTGTCAAAAGCCCTTCTTTCTTCAACGGGCTTCTATGGTCCTCACTCACCTTCGACAATGCACGAGCAATGCCGAGGGAGATTGCCTGAACCTGTCCCGAAAGGCCACCCGCACGAGCTTTCACAAATACATCGTAACTAGTCTCATACCCCAATGTCACCAATGGAACTTTTATGTACTGCAGTCATAACGGATTCCCTTGAAGATACTCCTGCAGAAAAAATTTAAAGTTTTTAAATGGTAATTCTATTCAGATTTCTTAGATTGTCTTGGGTCTTAATTTCTTTCTACGGTTTATTTTTTTTTTCCTTTTTCCCCAACACAAACAAATCATCAAAAATCTGAGAGACAGCTAATTGATTACTACAGAACACCAGATACTAAAAGTCACCTTGGCATCACGGTAGTTGATGATAAACTTCCCCGTGCCTTCGTGGAGAAACCACGTTTGCGATGGCGCATTTACGACGGTCCGTTCCTATGATAGTCTGAGCCGCGAACACACGTGGGAGCCTGGAATTAACGTACTTCTTTAGGTTTTCTAAAGGTTCTGATTCAGGCGGGGCCGCCACGGTGGCGACAACGGAGAGGGAACGGGTGGTTTTGGAGAAAAGATAAACAGGGAGGGTCTTCGGTGGTTAGGGAAATGCGATGTTGTTTGGATTCCGGGAAATTTGAGAGGATAATGAGAGGGAAGAAAGGGATGATGTAAGCGAAAAAGAGCTAATTTTTTTTTTTTTTAATTTATTGGACAAATGGATTCTGATAAGAAAATCGGTGGGTTTTTTTTTTTTTTTTTTTGACAGTGTTGAGGCTGGGTGCCGCAGAGCAGACGAGACAGGGAGACGATAACGTGCACTAAATAGACGATAATGCCCTTGCATTTATGAAGTCTTTTTTAATATGAATTTTTTGAGTTTTTGAAATGGGATATTTAAAAAAAAAAAAAATTGTAATTAACGTATTTCTGTTTTAGAATTGATAAAAAAATATGCATTAAATACGGAAATCTTTATGTTACATTATTTTAGAAAATGTCTATTAAATCCCATAAATGAATCTTTGTCTAACAAATTAATACATATCGAAATACCATACTAAAATCTTATTATGATGTATATAAACTTGAAATTATATTTGTGACACGATTTGTACAAAATAAAATCATAGAACCTCAAATTCTTCATAATTTGAAACATGATTATAATATAATAAGAGCTGGCTCCTGAAATCATGGTTGATGAAAAGTACACATTTAACTTTGTCTATCTAATATATTAATCGGCACATCCAAGGAATAAAGGTTAAGATTATCGGAGAGTGTGCTTAGACGTTTCAACCCAACAGGAGAACTAATGATCCAAATCAATGTCTTACTCGTAAGTAGTGAAGACAATTGACTTTTGTCATTTATTAAATGTTCCAAAAACTAATACATTAATACATAAGCCATATAGGATGCAATAATTATTTCAAGTTTTCTGCTTGCCAGACAAAAACAGGGGACATGCCATTGATGCCAAAAAAATAACTTGGTTCATCAGATATCCAAGCATTCTGTTGCTAAGACCATATTGGTTGGTCTCAGTATTTAGCAGTCCACCCTGATAAAATGCTGAATGCAAAGCAATTGAATTCGGACGCATTCAAATCAATGCTCTCCTGTTGATCCTCCCCATCTCTTCAGTCGGCTTTCTGCTTCTTCGGCCTGCAGATGATAAGACTGCCGATTAAAATTTGCTTTGAACTGAACATGTTTAATGAAACAAAGAAGGGTAAGCATACGAACTTCCTTGTTCCAGTTGGTGATAGAAGTAACAATTATCAAGATTATGGTTTGTAAGAGAATGCCTGCAATCATGCCTGACCAAATACCCTGCAATCAACAATCAGAGTTAAGGAATACCTACGGTTGAAGAAAGTGTCGGTATAAATATTGTATACTCCGACAATATTCAAAATCCGTCAATACATGTACCATATTTATATTAACGGATATATGAATTGTCCGAAAAGGGTTCATCTATACCGACTACTGAATATGGTATTAATATAAATATTGTATACTGTGACGATACTCAAAATTCGTCGGTGCAAAAATGATTTAGTATATGAAAAATTTCTTGAAGTGACATTGTAGGCAAGCATCAAAGTTTATGAATTTAATCTGCTCTTTGCTCTTTGCGAGAATAGGTATAGAAGTTACCTTAACCCCAAAACCAAAAGAGAATCCAAGGAGTATGCCAGCCGGTAATCCAACAATATAGTAACATCCAATGTTGATGTAAGCAACAAGAGATTGCCATCCAGCTCCAACAGCAACCCCTTTAGGAACCAAATTGCGTGGGAAACAAGAAAAAGAATTAGCAATGAGTAACTTCATTGAACAAAATCTAGCTTCAGATTCCTTGGACTTACCAGACAAGACCGGTTGGAGGCTGTTTAAGAGTACCGTGAACGCTAATAGTATAGATAGCTTGGTAGTTTCTTCAGCAACAGCACTACTGTTGGTGAAGAGGTAAGGGAAGTAATCCCTGGTTGCAAACACCAAAATCATGCAAACAACCCCTATGCCTACGGATGTGATTGAAACAACTAGCACGGAAAATTTTGCAAGCCAAGCGTTCCCAGCGCCAAGTTCATTTGATACTCTCACACTGGTAAGAGTATGAATTGTAAGTTCTCAATCGTAGGAGTACAATTATAAGAGTTCCAGGAAATGGAACTAATCAAACATATAAGAATTTCTATGATGTGGAAATGGAAAACGGCGGGATGAGCACCTTATAGCAGCATTGAACCCGATTGCAATCATTGCATCCCATCCATTTATGTTCATGCTGCAAATACAAGCAAATGAAAGTTGAGAAAAGCTAGAAGAATCCATGAAAATAAATATAAAAAAAAAAAGAAAAAACAATAAAAGCAAACTTAATGTATAAGGCCCCCTCCGCATTAATGGTGATTTAAATTTCTGACTTTCAAATCATAAAAAAAAGTAACCCTACTCGCCCTTCATGTAAACCAAAAACTGTACAACAGACTAACCATTGAGTAAGAAGAGTTAATGGAACACCTACCAAACGGAAATGGCATCAACTGGTATCAGAGGGTTAGGCAGGCGACCTGTTATGACTACCAGCACCATCAAGTACCAAAACTCCAAGCTGCAATTCATTTTCCACAACTGCTGTAAGTATCAAACTAGATACCATGATTTATACACGGTATAAAGAGAATGGTGGAAAGAAACATGCCATAACATAATAGCAGAAGCCAAAGAAAGCTTGACAAAGCCAAATAGATCCGCAAAAGCTAGCCATGAGAATCCACTCCAAGCACCATCAGACTTGGTAATAAAAATGTATAACAACTGTCCAATTACTATAAGCCACCATGATGTATTTAAAGTTATTGCTGCTCCTATTAAGCCCCATCCGAGTTTCAATATCAGAAGCCAGCTGAAAAAGGTATGTAGCACTAGTACGACGGCTGATACCCAAGCCATTACCATGACTTTCCTCTGAGCTTGTAAGAACTTCTGTATAGGGAAGTTCATAGCATAAGCAAATAATTGCGGCAGCATCCACACAGCGAACTTACCTGCAACAAGAAGTTCGTGATGTTACAATATCTCATTTTTCTTCATATTTTGTAAGTTCAGGTTGATTCTAGATTGATTTCCCGTCAATTTTCCTTTATAAACATAGCAAAATTCCAACCTGCAGCATTGGAGATTTCAGTGGTCTCTCCAAATAGTTCAAGAATGGGAGGTGACCAAATGTAAATGGGAACCAATAAGCATGCTGTAGTCAACAGAATCACCCATGATCTCTGCATGTACACCCCCAACATCCTTAGCCTCCCCGCACCAAATGCTTGACCACATAGCGTCTCCAATGCGCTCCCCATTCCTAGCTGTTACACGCAGTTAGTCCATATTTGCTAAAATAAAGAGCTTTCTTGCAAGTCTAAAGTAACCTTCCTCTGACAAAAGAATCTTACCAAAACAAGAACAGAAAGGCTGCTTATGGACACAAATGACAAAACTTAAGCAGAAAAACTCACCATGACACCGAAAGCAAGACCAGCTATGACAGAGTTCTCAACGGACACCGCGGCAAGGTCTAGCTCACCAACAAAGCCAGCAAAGGTTTGAGTGAGTGCTCCCAATGAATACTGGCAAATTGCTGTGAAAATTGCTGGCCCTGCAATGTGCCATAACCTCTTCGACTCATACCCAAACTCCTTAAACCAGCTGACAGGTTTTTCTATTTGATTGCTATCATTGCCATAAGTGTTGATAAGGGGAGCACTGTCCATCGCCATAGCCGTCCTCTATGAAAGTTTTCACTGCAAATGAACTAAACTAGACGCTTACCATGAAGGGTTTCTCTCTATTTTATACTTTGAACTGTTTATATAAGAAAATTTCGGAATCTTTGGATGTCTTGTAAACTTCAAATAGGAATTCTGCTCAAAAGGTAGATAGCTTCCGGCTTTGGTTGAACGGTTTGTTTGAAAGGTTGTTGAAATTGAAACAATTTCTTTGATTTGTTCGGGATCTGGTTTAAGACACAAATTCACAACCTTTCAAACAAATCGTTAAAGTAGAAGCTCCCCCGCCTAGGTTAAGTATTCTACCATGAATGATAAAGTTTGGATTTTTTTACCTTTCTTTATAAATTTTAACTTCAAGTATTTTTATTTTTGATTTAATAATAAAATGAATCCTTAATAATATCAAATTTTAATTGAATAGAAATAATATATAAATTTTTATTTTATTATAAATAAATTTTTAATTTTTTAAAATTATACAATTAAATTAAAATTTGTTAAATAACATTAACTGATATTTAGATATTATACGTTAAAATTCACATAAATAACTTAGTTGACACTCTCGTGGTATGTTAAGTGTATAATATTAATAAAAATTAATACTATTTAACGAATTTAAATTTAACTGTGTGATTTTGAAATGTTGAAAATTTATTTATAATAAAATAAAAATTTATATACTAATTTCAATACGATAAAACGTTAATTGTTTATATTTATTTTATTTAATATATTAAAAATATATTAGATTATTAAACCTTTAATATTTTATCTATCTTTTAGTTTTTTTAATGTAAAAACGAATATAAATTTTTTATTTTTATTTTTTAAGAGAACCAAATGATTTTTTTGAAATTTTATTATTAAAAATATCTGTATTAATTTTTTTATTAATTATTATTTTAATTAAAAATAAATATTAATTATTCATTATTAAAAAAAAATTAAGCCTTTCATTAATCTATCTTAACTTAAAAAGAATTCATTTACTTAAAAAATTTTCTCGAATCAATTTTTTTAAATTTGATCATTATCACCCTCAAAACTATTATATTAATAAATTAAAATAAAAAATTTTATTTTCGAAATAATTAATTTTTTATTTAAATTGGGTAATTTCTTTCATTAAATGTAATTCAGCAAATCCAATCACATTTATTAACATTTAAACTCGCAATGTAGGTTTAATTAAAGCCCTTTCTTTTCTGTTGGAATAATTAATTAGTGGTTTACTATTCCAGAGAGCGACGGTTTGCCTTTGTACACGCCAAGATCTGATTTGGCTAAAGGTTAAATTTTGAGTATTGAAATTAAAAAAACGTGGCACTTCATTTCTCGTTTGTCGGCTAAAATCCAAAAGGAAAAAGAAGCCACGGTGGTTGGAGTTTGAAATTCCGCTGCCAGCCCTCCAGTCTTTGGGATGACCACGAACGGCAAACCAAGCCTTACCTGGCAATGCATTAAATGCTGAAACTGACTCACAAACACTCTTATTCTGTCTTAATCTTCGATAGGACAAGCAAATATGGAAGAATTAAAGAAGAGTTATAATATGATGTTAAATTTAAGATTGAGATTCAAATAATCTCAACACAACCAATGATTATGCCCCGCTTTCAGATTTTTTAGGATTGAGGTTCATATTTAAGATTTTCAGGTACACAACCATCTATCGTTAGAGAATGCAAGAATATAAGATACGTAGAATTGAAAGATAGGCCAGGTAAAGTTCAGTTTTATGGTACGTTTGATATAGTATATGTAATTATTTTATATTATAATTTAATTAAATATAAAATAATTATATAGTTCAATATCAAAAAAAATTAAATCTAAAATAATTATAGTTACAATTATTTTGCAGCTTTAACTGTAAAATTAATTTTACCTAAATTATCATTTTAACAAAACACCTAAAATTTTTTTATTATGATTTTTATGATTTTTATGAATGTTTATATGATATTATCATGTATAAAAATTATTTTATTAAAATTTGTATGAATTATTATAACTTCCATGGATGTTATAAGTATTATGTTGATGTCATGATAATTGAAAATTTACAATTGATACATTAAAATTTCGTATTACATTAATAATACATGAATTTTTAATATTATACTAATTAAAATTTAAATTTATAATAATACATGACAATTTAAAATTACAAATAAAAAGTAATATTAATAATACAACTTTTATTTTAATTAATTTTCATTGAAAAAATTATTTTTATAGTTATGAGTATTTTTAAAATTTATCACTACTTTCTCAACAAAATGACTATACCAAACGCTGCAAATTACTTTCCTTGCAATTTAAATAAAACTTTACATTGTCATACCAAACACTGCAAAATTACTTATTCAACAATCACATTTCCTACAATTATTTTATATTACAATCACTTTCTCTACAAGTTACCAAATGTTACCTTAGGATTAATAATTAAATAAATTAATTTTTTTAAATGTATTTAAGCTGATGTTAGTGGTGCGCTTTTAAAATCATCTAAAAAAAATATTAATTTAAAGATGCATACAAATTTATTTGAAGATACTCCAACAGTAAATGAAAAAAAAAAATAATAATAATAAAGAAGATAGTTTACATTCTCAATAAAAGAGACTAACAAATCCTAGAACTAAAAGTCTATTTAATTTTTTAAAAATAATATTATATATGGAGTCAGTTTAACAATTCTCAGTTTATGAATTAACAATTTAAAGGACAGTCCACCTCACAAGAACGTGAATGAACACACCAAAAAGGATTGAATTCCAATAATAAATACATATAGTACCGTATATATAGCATTAATTACCAGAGTTCTTCCGACAAGGCGTAGCAGCCATTTGCATTATATACATGTTCCAGTCTTTCTATAGTAAGGCAGACATGAATAAGATAATCATGGGTCCAAATAGACGACTTCTGCATATATAGAGGCTCGACGGAACCGCAGCAATTCCTTCATCAACTCCCATTTGTCATCCTGAGATGTAGGCTTAACGGTCAACCGCTCAAGCCCAGGTGCATTAGACAGCAGGAACTTGATAAAATCCATTTCCGATTTAATACCAGAGATGCCGGACACTTTTACCAGTATCAAATGGGCAAACAGCGAGCTCCAATGATCATCTTCCCAAAAGTTGGTGGATCTTTTCACGGAAGCTTGTTCCTCTGGTCGAGCCTACATAAAACATCAGATTTTTATAGTCCCCAACCGACTTATAAAATCAGGAATCAATACATGCATAACCTATTTAGGTTAACATTACATTAATGTGATATAAAAAGCTGGAGATATTACTATGTACAACATTATAAGAACCTAAGAAAGTAAATAAAACGAAACTTACCAACATTTCCAGCTCTTGGAGATTCGGACAGCTTCTCAGGAGGCATAGAGCAGCTGTATTTTCCCCCAAATCATCAAAATCTATGCGAATCGATAGATAATTCAGATCAACACATGGGTTAGGCAACTTGCTTGGCACATTTCCAATAGCCAAATACTGGAGTGAAAAGGAAGAACAATAGAATAAATTAGAATCCAAAGAGATAATAAAGTTTGAACAAGTATATCGGGATTCAAAAACCATTTTACGAAAAAACTTGTAATACAGTTTCTTCAAAATTCCCAGAGATAAGTACAGAAACGTGTGACTTTGGTGTTTGCAAAATCCTATAAAGGCTATATACTGCATGTCCATGTCTATATGATAAAGGAAACACAATGGCACTCAATTGGAATCTCACAAGAACCAACAAACTTGTTCAATGTTCAAGAAGATACTAATGCTCTACAATGAGGTTCAGTAAGTCATTACCTTCAAAAAGTAACTTTGAACCTCCAGCCTTCGAATATGGGGCAGATTAACAAATAATCTGAGCAATTTACTAGAATTATCTCGAGCATTGTTCTCATGATTGTCGATATTTGCATACAAACCAATGGAAACCAAAGCTAAATGGATCGTCTTCTGAAAGCTAACATCATCAAAAATACCACCAATGTCAAAGAATTGCAGATTTGGCGCATCAACTTTAAGATGTGTGACACCAGTGAAGTTCATCAATGTTAATCTTTCAAGCAGAGGGCAGCTAGAAATGAGGTTCTCAAACACATCTTGAATGATGGTAATGTGCTGAAGATCAAGGCTTCTCAAATTCTTGAAACCTTTGAATGTCAATGGAGGTTTTAGCAAGCAATTAAATAGCTCCAAATGAATTAAATTCTGGCAATTAAATAAACAAGAAGGCGGCTTGTAGCGCTGGCCCTTCCATATTTCCAGTATGAATTCTTTGATAGGGGTCCTCGATATACAAAGAATCCATCGATCAATGTCAGTGACTCCTAAAAGATCTCGGTGAGAAAGTTTAAATCTGTGTACTGGACCCTTGTGAAGTAAGAGTACATGGTCAATGATGTTTACAAGCTTGTTTTTTAAGAAAGTTTGGTCTTGGGAAGAGGCATTCAGACACTGATTATCAAACACCAGACAGGGTATCGTAGCCCATTTGTATCTCCACGTCCTTGACAGAACACTAGTCCTTACTGCATCCCTTATTGGCAAATGTGATAAAATTTGATCGATAACATGTCTTGGTAAGTTGCTGATCTTATCTAGCTCCGCCTCTATTTTGCTAGGTCTTGGTGGCTCTCTTTGCTTCTGAAGTACTCATAAGGGGTAAAACAAGCAAGTTAATGAAATGATACTAGTAAATATCGGAGTTTCATGCACAAACATAACTAGACAACCATACATGAATACATTCCATAAAAGTGGCCAAGAAAAAAGATTGGTTTCCTCTGCATCTCAGTGATGACATCAAATTGCACCTTTTCAAGTTATGCAGTTATTCATTTGAACAGAGAGGACCAAAGGCAGAACATCTATATTCTATCGACAGCAAGTACACAAAAGCATCACTAAACCAATTGACGTTCATTCTGCAAGCACATTGTCATGTTAGTTACAGACATGATGCATTATAATAGATAGTCATTCCAAATCTTGAAAGGGTAAATCTAGTCCTAATACTCCCTTTCCTCCATTGGTTAAGCTTATATACAAATCAAAGTGTGCCAGAGAGTTTCAAACTGATAAAAATAGGCAATGTAACCATATGTAGTTTCTCCATCACAAATACACAACACCATTGTGGGTGTTTTTATTTATGATTTGTATAGACAGATACTATGGTACCTTAAAAAAATGCAACATCTGTAAAAAAAAAAAAGAAAAAAAAAAGCATAAAACTTGATTCATTTATTAAAGAACATGCTCATCAAATCCTCAGTTCAGTTCAGTTCATCTGTACATGGAAACAGAACAGCTAGAGATATTCACTTCAATTTCGGGCATTTCACCGCATCATTGAAATGCAAAAACAGCTAAAATATATAGACAAAGGAAAGCACTTACATTTACAATGCTCATTCTGTTTACCTATTAGGGAATTTCAAGCAATGCTTTTCAATTCCCAAAAACATAATTAAACCGTCAAACCCTTGTTCCAACCGAGATCTGAAATACATATAAGCCCATAAATTTTACTGTTATTTGCCCCAAGGGTTATTTATTTACAAAAAGAATAAAGCTCGCAACTTCAAATAACTATATAACGTAAGCAATCCTTTGAATATAAAATTATAGAAAAAAATTAAAAATTGTTTTGACTTTAAGATGTCAATGAAATCAAACTTAACAATTAAGTTCTTTTCTGGGTTCTTTCAAAACAGAATCTGAAATTAAAAAAAAAAAAAACTGGGAAATGCCAAAATGAAAGGATGGTGAATTTCATTTCTTTGGAACTGAAATTAAAATAAATGTTCAGATTCGGCTGTTATAATAGAAAAAAGAAGAACTGATGAAGTAATAAATAGGAGGATAAAGGGGGAGGATTAGAATCAGAATGGAAGAAGAAAGGAAGGTCGTTTACCTGAAAAAGAAGAAAAAAAGGAAGTCACAGCAAATGTGACTTTCGGATCAGCGCTTCATATCAAAGGGAGGCGTTGGAGCTCAGGCGAAGCTCGAAGCACATGCATTGTGTAAGGGTTAGATTGACGGGCTTGAGCCTAGTGAAAATATTCTCAAATGGGTTGGGTTAAACAGTTGGAAATCTAGATTATAAATAAATAAATAAATAAATAAAGCCAAAAATAACGTAAAAGATTTTAAATACTTTAATAATACATTTTTGTGAACTCAGATTATTAACTGTTTTTTTATCCTCAAGCTACAATCTCTTTATTATTATATTTTTAAAAATTTTATTAATTTTTAATTAATAATTTAATCGAAAAGACTGATTTATTTTTCTTAAATGGAAAAAAGAAATTATAATAGAATCAATTCTAATTTTAATACATGTGAGAAATGATTATCCAAAACCAATAAAAAGAGTTACTAATATTACAAAAAGCTTAATTTAAAGATTAGTAAGATTAAAATGAGCTTTAATTCCCAATTTCAATGATCTCCTTTGACAAGTAATCTCCCAGGTTCTGATCAATTATATATCTTCAATGAATCTAGCATTACCATGCATAACCTAATCAAATGATGACCTCCATCATGACTTTGGTTTTTTATCCCTAAAAGGTTAATCATGTTTACTTTTGGCATCTATTTATGTCTTGTCGTATTAGTATTTGAGCTGCTAACTTTGTCATCAATGCAGGCTGTATGCCTGTTTATACGGACAGCTAGGTTTGAATTTCAGGACCATATCCTTTATTAGAGACGGGCCTTGGGACATCCGTGTAAGGTAGCTCAACCTACAAGAAAACCCTTGGGAATATTTTCAAACATGATCGCATGATTAATCGATAGCTTCAACGGGACTAGAATGGTGCAGGTAGGTTTGCTAACTATGGCGGATTCCCACCCTAGACCGGCCTCTTCTCTAGCACCCTTCAGTCTACATTTTCTAGCTTAGCTGATTCCCATTGGACGTTTAGACGAAATATGTTGTTCATGAATGGATATGTTAGCGAGGGTTTGCTTGTTAGATAAGGTACTGTTAGGTGGTCGTTGTCAACTTTGATTACAACTTATTTACATTGTCAAGAACG
This sequence comes from Firmiana major, assembly GCA_033439115.1. Lineage (NCBI taxonomy): Eukaryota > Viridiplantae > Streptophyta > Magnoliopsida > Malvales > Malvaceae > Firmiana > Firmiana major. The sequence continues at coordinate 50,957,805 of CM065909.1, forward strand.
CCCAACCTAACTCGTAGAGAAAAAATAGAGTCCTCAAATTATAAGAGAAACAGAAGAAGATTTCAGACATTTGACTTTCTGTTTCCAAATCTTCGCCGCCAAGGGACAAAAGCCAAAAGTTTCCATATATATATATATATACGTGGACATCTCATTCTCATGAGGTTTCCAAGTCAAGCGAGCTACCTGTATCTCTCTCAAGAATTTGAGTTTTCGTCTTAAGTTTTCAGTTTGCTGGTTATGGTAATCTTAACCAAAAAGGAAAACTATGGGAAATCTCAACACAAGCCAAGGGTCCGTGAAACTTCTTTGTAATTTGATCATCAGTGTCTTTTCTTCTAACAAGCTTTATTTTGCAGAAGAAGATCCAAATACAAGAGAAAATTACCAGCTGTGGATTCTTTCAACAACCCCATTGAAGCCCATGAAGGAATAAAGAAAGTAGAGACCGATAATGTGTGCGACTTCTCAAGAAATTCCGACCTTTGCATTTGCGTAGTAACTTGGAACATGAATGGACAGGTTAATATCCCATCTTGTAATCTTAATACGAAGCAAAATATTCACTGCAACTTCAAGTTAATCGATCATTATTAACAGGTTTCGTATGAAGATGTGCTGGAGCTGGTTGGCAGCAACCGCAGGTTTGATCTACTTGTGGTCGGTTTGCAGGAGGTGCCTCGAAGCAATCTTGCGCGATTGTTACAGGATGCTCTAGTTGGAACTCATGAGTAAGCAAATAAACCCTTTCTCTCTTCCTTTCTTTTCCAATCGTCCAGAAATTCTATAGCATCAATGATTTCATCACCATATTCGCCTCGTTCAAGCATAAGAGTTTATGGTTTTGACTGCGTTAATTTCAGTAAAACATTATTTATCAGGTTGTTAGGAAAGGCAGTTATGCAGTCTCTGCAACTGTATGTGTTCGGACCAAAGAGTTCAGACTTGTTCATCGGAGGTTAGAGCCTGTCATTTCTGTAATACATTGTGTAATCCATCGTTAAGACCAGAGCTTTAAATGGAGGTAACTTTGTTATTTTCTCATTCGGACTTGTTAGAACTTAAGGTGGATAAGCATTCTGTCGGAGGCTGTGGAGGATTGATCCGGAGAAAAAAAGGGGCTGTAGCAATCCGAATCAACTACAAAGGATTCAGAATGGAGTTTATCACTTGCCATCTCTCTGGTAAGCCCTGTTTCCTTCAATTACCAGCAATATTAAATGGCATTAACCAGACAAATGGATCCATTCATTTGGGCTTATTGGACACAAGCCTTTATAAAGTATGGGCCGCTAATGATTTCATTGGTGTTGTTCGTGCAAACAGCTCATGGTCGAAACGTAGAAGAGAGAAATTCACAATGCAGACACATCTCTCACTCTCTTTTCTCCAAGTATTGGAACCCTTACGCCAAGCCCGCCGAGATAACCATATGGTTGGGAGACCTGAATTACAGACTACAAGGCATCGAAACACATCCTGCCAGAAACTTAATACGAAGAAACCTTCACAGAGTCAGTCCATCTTGCCATTCTCTCAACGTCGTATATCTTTCATTAATTTTCATCACAGCCCTAGCGTGAGCTTTTCTGTTTATTTGCTTCCGCTGCAGCTGCTTACAAGCAAAGATCAACTCCTTCAGGAGGCCGAAAGAGGGCAGATTTTCAATGGATATTGTGAAGGAGAACTCATGTTCAAACCAACGTACAAGTACAATGTAGGAAGCAGCAATTACGATACAAGTTACAAGGTGATAGTGCTTTCTGTAACATTGGATTCTTTATTTTGTAAAAATATCTTCCTAAAGGGATTCTGCATTAATTTTCCCCTCCTCTCTTGTTTCTGTTAACTTTGCCAGGTACGAGTTCCATCGTGGACTGATCGAATCCTGTTCAAGATCGAAGATCCTGACAAAGTCAGTGCAAGTTTGCATTGTTACGAATCAATTGATGACATTTATAGTTCTGACCATAAGCCAGTAAGAGCCCACCTTTGTTTCAAAGTTATCAAACAGCAGTTAAGTCACCAGCGGGATGAAAACTGAAAAGAAATCTCCACTTCTATTTGGAATCTTGCTTCACAGGAAACTAATTCTGTTCTTCTTTTGAAATTAACAGTACTACTCTCATTGGATACTGCAGTAGTTGAATCATGTAAAATTTGACCCTTGGATCATTTTTTTCTTGTATTTATGAGATCGACATTAAAGACAACGAAGAAAACCGATGAATCTGTAATTTGTCTGCATAGATATATATTTATGGGAAGCTATAAAGATAAAAATGGATTTGAATCGAACTTAATTCCTTTTAAACAAAGATAATGGTGAGAAATAAACTAGTTGAGGGGTACTTCAATCTTTCACCTTGAATCAAAATTGGATCAAGCTGCGCTCACTTCACTCGCCAAGACGTATGCTCGGGTCAGTGTGGCTGACGTGACATGGCACAACGTGCCCAAGAAAGTGTGATAGGTGCTGACAAAGGACCCGTCTTGAAACGAAGCCCGTCAGGATGGAGCCATGGTGTGGTGTCTAACTTGGAACCTGGACACCACCTTACGTGGTGACAGGTTGGACGTGTCAGCCACTCGTTGTCCGACCATACATGGCCATAAGGTCACGTAGACCTCATCCACCAGGTCATACTGATTGTTTACTTTAATGAGGGGTTGGACAACTCATTCTGTGAAAGTGAAACAAAGAAATTTTTCATGTGCTAGTATCTCCTCCTCTTCTCAACTTCTCTATCCTTTACCGGCTCACCATTTACCAAAGAGCGGAATCCTACTCCTGTTTACGGAGGCGGAGGTGACTTCCGATCACACAAAGACCCTAACCTCGAGAGAGGGTGGCGGGTGGCCAGTCCATCTCTAATAAAGGGAAAAGGTAAGCAGTTAGTTCCGGAGATATTGCTTTGAAAGGAATTCTTAGAAGTGAGCTTGGTACCGCTTTCTTGCGAGTACTGGGTAGATAAGATTGAACCTATCCTTCAAGTAAACGGTAAAGTGAATTGGAAAGATAGCTAGTTCTTCTCGATCGTTGATTCATTTCTTTCTCTGCTTGATCTTGATAGGGCATTCAAGAGTTCCCATACCTCACTACACAAATGAAACTTCACTTCATTCTAACCTAGCCTTAATGGGAAGAGTTCTTTCTTACTAGATTGCCAAATAAGGAGGACGCGGGTAAGCGATCCAATTCATAATCACAGCGGAAACAGCCTATTCCCCAGTACATCTATCACTTTCTTTCTATTTCTATTTCTTATGAAGATTCGTTATAACGCTTGCTTGTGACCGAGTTTAAGGTAGGGAAAGATCGTAACACACCGTATAGAAAGATCATTATATAGTTGCTTTCAGGAACAGTATATACCCAAGGGTATGACTTGCGGTTTCAGTAAAGACTCAAAGGTGGCGTTTGGTAACTTACAAGGAAAGTGATTGCAGGGAAAGTGATTGCAGGGAAAGTGATTACAAGGAATGTGATTGCAGGGAAAGTAACTTTGCAGTGTTTGGTATGACAATGTAAAATTCTGTTTAAATTGTAGGGAAAGTAACTTCGCAGCGTTTGGTATACAGTTACTTTGCTGGGAAAGTAGTGACAAATTCCAAAAATACCCCTGAATATAAAAATAATTTTTTAATGAAAATTAATTAAAATAAAAATTGTATTATTAATATTACTTATCATTTGTAATTTTAAATTGTCATGTATTATTATTAATTTTAATTTTATAGAGTATAATATTAATAATTCATATATTATTAATGTAATTCGAAATTTTAATGTATCAATTGTAAATTTTCAATTATTATGATATCAACATAGTACCTATAACATCCATGAAAGTTATAATACTTCATATAAATCCATATAAAATATTCTTCATACATGATAATATATTTTTGTGGTAAAAGGGTAATTTGGGTAAAATGAATAAAATTAACTTTGCAGCCACGGCTGCAAAGTGATTGCAGCCTAAATGGATTGCAATCACTTTGCAGCTTCTGGACGTAAAGTGATTGCAGTTGCAATCACTTTACATTCAACTTTCTTGATAACAAACGTTGTAATCACTTTGCGTCCAATTAAATTGCAGCGCAAAGTGACTACTCCCTCAATACCAAACGGCCCCAAAGTCCAGACTGTAATCGAACTGCACAGAACCTACACCGGCACACACCCGGAAAGCCCGAAATTGCCATCGCAAGAAGCACGAACGGGCACATAAGCAATAGGCACGAGAAAAAGAAAGTACTCGCGAGCGTGGTTGTAAGAGCGTAAAGCAACTCGAACAAAGGGGGAGGAAGATCTGTTTATGTTAAGGGCCTGGGTATGTTCTCTCGCCCACCCAGTAAGATCGATAGCATGAGGTTTGGGCTTGTTCTCACTAAGAATGAGGTACGTAGTGTCAACGGGGATCTTTAGTGGGTCGAGTGCCTCGTCTATCTCTTAAAATTACATTTTGAATTACTCTCAATACAAATAAATAACAACCATTAAATAAATCGTGATGGATCATAATAAGCATATATGTTTTCCAATTCAAGCCTCCAAGTCAGCCCTCAATCTTGGGCTAAATATCAGGTGAGTCAACCTCCCACAGCCGAACGATGGTCAATGTATATGATGAAGCCTTCAATATTTTTATGCAACGTGTTTACAATGCACAAAGCAATGGTACATTAATTAAGAAATTAAGGTAGAAACCAAACCTTTGATTCACATTAGAGAAGTGGTCAACCACTCGAGTACATCTCTAGAAGACACCAACTTCTTCCATTTTGGCATATAAAAAAAAAAAAAATTCATATGTATTAGGTACTAAATATAAAATTAAATTGACTATAATTGAAGAGATATGTTCAATTTGAATATAAAATTATAAAAAATTAATATTTATCAAGTATAAGATAATATGTTTATTATGAAAAGATATGACAATTTTAAAAGGAATAATAAAAAAATTACAAAGTAGAACCAAACATTTGATATTATATTAAATATTTAATTTAAAATCAATTGATAATAAAATTTATTTGTCAAATTTTAATATAAAATCACAAAAAAATTAATATTTAACCTATAGAAGATAACATCACTTTATGTGTCATGGATCATTACATCTACCTTTTCCGTGTGGAGCCTAAAGTTAGGACATTTCACACTTCTCTTACATGTAAACTTCCAACCAAGCCAGAGAGAAAATATAGAATACACATTGGAAATAGAGAAATTAGCTTATGAATGTTTTCAACCAAAGCCATCTTTGTTGACGTTGACTTGTTAGCAACTCAAACAAAAATGTAGTGTTTTTTTGAATAATCTTTATCTGATTTTTCCTGAAAACATGTACTTGCATTTTTTATGATAATGATTTCGATTGGAATTTTATTAATTAAGTTGCTTTAAATTTATACATTCTATTATCTCTTAAAGTAAATTATTATGTTTTTGAAAATAATGGATTGATGATGATGATGATAACAATGATAATGGATCAATTACAGATTTTTTTTTTTTAATTTTATAAATATCATTTAAAATGATACCCAATTAAAAAAAATATTAAGTAAAAAAATAAAATAAAAAAAATAGAAAAAGAAAGAGAAGAAAGAACATGGTTTGGCTTAAAACTTTTCAATCACTTTGTGAGTCTTTAGATATTCTCTTTTACCCTTTTGCAAGTTAGTGGGATTGGAATCTTTACCAACAATGAGTTTATTCTTTTTCTTCTTCTTTTTCCATTTTTTTTTTCATTTTACATGATCTTTGTCTCTCTTTGACATCGTAAGACAACATTAACTCTTTTACTTTTTAATCTTCCAAGCTTTTGATCTGTTTGGGCACTTTCACTTTAAACCCGTGTATGTTACAGCTTGAACAACGAAATCCAGCCAAAGTGGTACTAAAACAAGAAAACAGTTAGTTTATAATTTAAACGAAAAAACTTTTTTTTTTGTTATTTTTTTGTCTTTCACTTTGCTTGACGTTTTCAACAAAGAAAGCTTTTTTTTTTTTCTCTTTTTTAATAATGGGGTCTTCTTGTGGAAGAATTAGAAGAACCCATTTGTAAAAATAAAAGCTTCCAAATATTAGGAATTAAAAGGTGAAATGCCCAAATGGGCTTGATGAATCTTCGTCAATCCCTTCGGGGTTATGACAAAAAATCATCATTTTTGCACTCTTTTTTCATGTTTGACTTTGAATTTGCGTATAGTTGAAGAACACCTCTTTTCTTAGCTTATTTGTCTTCTATCCCTTAACATGTTCATTATGTCTGAAACAAAATTCCTTAAAAAGAAAAATTCAGGGTTTTGGGTGTGGTAGATTCTTTTTTGGAGCCAAAGAAATAACGGGTGTCACTGTTCTTCATTGTTCTTTGCTTTCTTCAATAGATTATTCATTTTTATACACAAAAGAGAAAAACTGAAAGAGAAAGAGAAAAAAAAAAGGGTGAGAGGGGAATATTATAGCTTTTTTTGGTTACATAACATTATAGCTTTATAGGACTGAAAATATTGTAGCTTTTTTAGTTAATTTGAAGATCTTATCTCATCTAGGTCTCTTCTGCAGTCTTCTTCCTGCAGGCAATTGATTTGTTTTGAGGTGAGTCATTTCTCCACTTGTTTCATTCTTTACCTTTTGTTCTTTAAAAACCTGCAATTCAGTAGTCGTTATATGTCATGAATTTTATGGGCATCTGAGCTGGAAAGAATCTGTTTTTTTTTCCCTTTCTCTTTCTTTCTGTATCTCTTTATGTTTACTTGTTCTGGCAAGAAATTTGCTGCTTTTCACTCATTTTTAGCTTAAGCATTCTGGGTTAGCACAATGCCAGGTGGGTGATCGTGATTGCTATTGTTTTTTTCTGGTTTGACTTGCTTGCATTGCATTGATGACAAATGCAGCCGACCTGATTTAATCTATTGTAGGCAATTGAGATATGCTGTCGATATGTACTAACACCTTTTATTATTTTTTTTAAGCATAAAATAGTTGATCTGCCTAGCTTCTTGAGTCATGTTAACCTTCTTCTCTCATAGACTGCTTTCAATCCACTTTGATTACTTGGGTCAATATAATGAATGTTACTAGCATTTCCACGCTTTTTTTTTTTTGCTGTGTTTTGGTAAGTTGTATATTGGAATGGTGAATCTTCTGTAAAGCTGTGTTCATTGATGATTCTTCACTTAAAAGTGTATTTTTCTTCAATTTATCTAAGCATGAATTGTATATATTCCTTCATTTTGGCCTTCATTTTAATTTACTGCATTTTTTTAAAAAACAATTATTTAGATTTTGCAATATCTGTGTGTTTATTTGCTTCAATGTATGTTTTATTTGCAGGCGGAAACCTTATTGATTATGAGCAGATAACATTCTGCATAATGGATTGGATTAAAAAAATTTTTAAGGGCTGTACCCATAAATTTTCAGAGGAACCTTATCATGGACATTATGCGGAGGATCCTCAATTTTATGCACCTTCTGGCTCAGGGGTATTTGCATCTGTTGCTGTTTCTCCATTTCTCTTTCTATATTGCTATTCCATGTTCTTAAATTTTTTGATGATTTGATCCCGTCCTACTTCCTGTAATTCTTCTGGTGTGAACATAAGGTCTTATCACTTAATGGCTTTGGCTAGGTTGCATAGTAGACCTGTTATAAATTAGATTACGAAGAACAGGTTGCATCGAAGGATGCTTTCTTACACAAATAGGTCAATTTATTTCAGTTAGTTTAATTTGCTACTAATACGTCTGCTGTTATATCTTGGTCTCAACCTTGAATATAGGATGCATTGCAGGAGTATGAGAATGAAGAGATAGATCATGCTATTGCCCTATCCCTTGTAGAGGAAAGTGATCAGAAGGGGAGAAAGGTAATAGGTGAGTAGGATGTCTACCCAATGTTAACTTGAATGTTCGTGTCCTTAATTTTATAATTAAACCTGCCATAATTTGAATTATTAAGTTTTCTCAAATTGTTGCCCAGATGATCACTCTCAACTAGAGGAAGATGAGCAGCTTGCAAGAGCTATACAAGAAAGCATGAACTTTGAACCTCCTTCCCATCAGCCCCAATATGAAAATGCAAATATGTATCAACCTATCCCAGTCCATTTTCCGATGGGATACAGGTATATGAATATGTCCTCAACTACAATAACTGTTTCATACCAGCTAATTTAATGAGGGACTAAGTATGGATTTATCTTTGAGCTTTTTTCCTGCAAATGGATGCTAATAATGGCTTCCCTTGGCATCAATTATGCTGCATTATATTCAAATAGCTGTTGATATAGCGTAGAGTCCAGATCCTTTTTGCTCCCATGACCAAATTATTCTTTTTTGGTAGGATTTGTGCTGGCTGCAATACTGAGATTGGTCATGGAAGATTTCTAAATTGCCTCAATGCATTTTGGCATCCAGAATGTTTCCGCTGCCATGCTTGCAACCTCCCAATTTCAGATTATGAGGTACAAATCTGCATTCTTAGTAGATTTTTTTGGTGGCTATCAATGTTATCATCTGTGGTTCCTTCACTAAATGTTTGATTGATGGATAAGCTAATTTAGTTTTATACTTTCTTCTGTAGTTCTCTATGTCTGGGAATTATCGTTTTCATAAATCTTGCTACAAGGAGCGCTACCATCCGAAATGTGATGTCTGCAATCACTTTGTAAGTTTTTTTCTTGCATAGACTTATGTTCTATTTATTATAAATTTGCTTTGTTCGTAATTCATTCATTGCATTAACGTTCATGGCATTATTATTTATGATTAGCTGCATATTTCTATTTATATTTCAAACATCAAATGTAAATAGCAAAATGCACCGAAATATGCAGCAAATCATAAACAATCCTGCCTTGAACATTATAGTAATACCAAATAACAAGTATTTTTTTTTCATGTTTTCCAGTTTTCTTACCTAATAATGAAATTCCAAGTGCTAAATAAACCCAAAACCTGGTCATACAAGTAAATGTGAATGTCATGCAATAGTCTTATGCAGATATGATGGCATGAAGTGTAGTTTATAGTTTGATGTCCTTGGATACAGTTCCAAGTTTTAACAATGGAAAGTAGTAGAAGGGAACTTAGAATTATGAAATGTGGGAAACCTCTATATGCATATCATGTTAAAATCTTCTATTGTGTACTGTTTTTTAAGTAGTTTTGAAACAGAAGAAAGTAACTATACTATTCTAATGCACGACACTCATTGCTAGTTGTTGTCTTTTGGGATATATACTTTTGACAGATTCCAACAAACCCTGCTGGTCTTATTGAATATAGGGCACATCCTTTTTGGATCCAGAAGTACTGCCCTTCTCACGAACATGATGGTACTCCACGATGTTGTAGCTGTGAGAGGATGGAGGTGAGTATGATGAAATGCACCCAAAGTTGCAAGCATATTTATGTTTCAAAGTAAAATCTCGGCTACTATTTCTGAAGGAAAAGACAAAAAGTTTGAAAGCATGACATATTTGCTTATCATTTGCAGTCACAAGACACAGGATATGTCGCCCTTAATGATGGACGGAAGCTCTGCCTAGAGTGTCTGGACTCTGCAGTTATGGATACAAAGGAATGCCAACCTCTGTATCTGGATATACAAGAATTTTATGAACATTTAAATATGAAAGTGGAGCAGGAAGTTCCATTACTCCTGGTTGAAAGGCAAGCTTTGAATGAAGCCAGAGAAGGAGAAAGGAATGTAAGGGCCAAAATGCTGAAATAATGACATCAAAAATAATTTCTAGGACTATTCTTCTTAGTTATATTAGATATTTGGTGAAATATCTGTTTGTAGTCTTGTCTGATAGCTATTGGGACATTTTGGGCATGCTTCTTCTTGGAGATGTCATGGAAATATTTTTGCAAGCAATTGCTTTTCTCTTCTTTATATTCTATGATTGCATCCTAAAATTTGTCTTTGGGCAGGGCCATTATCATATGCCAGAGACTAGAGGACTCTGCCTCTCTGAGGAACAAACTGTCAGCACTGTAAGAATATTTGAGATTCTCTTTTGCTCTAATGTTTGATAACTTAGAAATTAATATCATTAGTTTTTGTATTGCTAAAATATTTGTACCATCTTCAACCTGAAATCATCAGATCCTAAGGCGACCGAGATTTGGGACAGGAAATCGAGCCATGGACATGATAACAGAGCCCTACAAATTGACACGTCGATGTGAAGTGACTGCGATCCTCATTTTGTATGGCCTGCCAAGGTATTATGTTCTTTGCCATAATTGCTTTTACATATGTAAAAATAGGTTGTCATATAATCTGACAATTTTCAATGACATCCAAATAAAGACCGAGTAATTAGATGCTGAAGAGTGGAGAGAAAAAGAAATATTTGTTCTACTTGCTCTCCGGATAGCAATTTCATGTTTGTTATCCCATTAACCCAAAATGAGGGGGAAAGGAGGGAAAGTCTATATTAGATTAATCATAACTACTTCAAACCAGAAGTCATGTTTGCCTTGATTCTTAAACAAACCTGAAGAACAGGTGGCCTGAATAGAACATCAATAGAAGGATCTTGTCAGGTTCTATAGTTATCATGATGATGGTGGTTGTTTAAAATGCAAAGGAGAAAAGAAAAAAGGATCAAGTCAATGGGGACTGAATGAATTCTAATAGCCTCTTCTGTCTTTTTCTAATTTCTAGAAACTTTGTCCTTTTTGCAAATCTTGCGTATATGTGGCAGATGATGCTATCTTTGAGGTTGCTTTTAATACTGCAAGTTTAACTAATGTTGATGTATTTGATGCAAAATTGAAATTCTTGATTATGTAGGTTATTGACTGGGTCAATCTTAGCCCATGAGATGATGCATGCATGGATGCGACTTCAAGGTGCTTTCTGTTTCCATCATAATATTGTAGGAAAAAAGTGCTTGTTACTCCTCCATTTGATGAACATTGACACATGTGCTACTTGTTTGTTAGGTTTTCGGACTCTTAGTCAGGACGTCGAGGAGGGCATTTGTCAAGTGTTAGCACACATGTGGTTACGTACGCAGCTCGATTCTTCTTCAAGCAGCAATGTTGCATCGAGTTCATCCTCCTCTTCTAGTAGGTTAAAAAAGGGCAAAAGACCTCAATTTGAGAGGAAGCTTGGGGAGTTCTTCAAGCATCAAATTGAATCAGACACTTCCCCCGTATATGGAGATGGTTTCAGAGCAGGCCATCAGGCAGTTTATAAATATGGTCTTGGAAAAACCCTTGAACATATCCGGATGACTGGGAGATTTCCTTACTGAAATCCCAAATCTCTCCATTCTTTCAAAGAGTTAAAGCTCGGCCTTTTCCTATTTGAACCAAAGGCCCAAGCACATAGGATCATTTCTCTTTAGGTAGTTTTTAGAAGTACTACTAATATTCATTCCTTGTGGCTTTCACTGCCATTCTTCATTTTTATAAAATTATTTAGTTTTTGAAACCGCGTTACCCACTAGTAGTTTTCCATAAATTACTTAATGCATGGAAGATGGTCAAAGCTGGTTGGTCTTTTATTAGATAGTAGCCTGGTGAGAAATGACCAAGATGACATTTGTTTATTCCTTAGCTTGACTTCTAAAATTAATAGAATCTGCAGGATACCATTTCTGGTTTGTAAACTGAATAGATTAAACTTACAATGTCTCCTACTTGAATACGTCGGCTCGAACTTTCAACAGGACTGCCACTATTTCCGCCATGCTTGGTCTCTTTGTTGGGTCTTCTGTCAAGCAGGCTACACTTAATTGAGCCATTCTCCAGCCAACTTCTGTCCGATTGTCACATTTTAGCCTAGGATCAACAAGGGAATCCAGCTCAGCTTCTGCATTCTCTTTTTCCATGATGGAAACAACAGTTTCTGATGGAAGTATTTCTCTTCTATCTTGTGTAATGATGCCATCTTTTCCAGTGATCAGCTCCAATAGCAGAACTCCAAAAGCATAGACATCAATCTTGGAAGTAACATGTCCTGTCTCAACATACTCAGGTGCCATATAACCTTTAATACCTAAAAGGCGATTTGTCAAAGCAACGCTGCCAGTTTCATTCACCATTGCAGTCGCGAGGCTGAAGTTTGCAATTTTGGCCCTTAGACTATTGTTTAGCAGAACATTGCTGGTCTTGATATCCCCATGCACATAAGCAGGATTGGTAAAACTGTGAAGATAGTGAAGTCCATTAGCAACATCCAAAGCAATCTGAATCCTTCTCGTCCAGCTTCCAATCTCATCAGGACTTTGATCGCAAATCCAATCCCTTAGGGACCCTTTTTTCATAAACTCATAAACAAGATAGAAACAACCACCATTTTCACAGGCACCTTGAAGCTTTATCAGATTGAAATGATTGATATTCTTCAGCAATTGTACCTCCCTGGATACATCTACTCTCATTCTTTTAACAGCCAGGATCTTCCCACCAAAACCAGCACGATAAACAGAACCGTTTATTCTATTCTTGGAACTGAAATTTTTTGTAGCTTTCTTGATCTCCTTAAATGTAAATACCCTTGAACCTTGGTCAAAGCTTGCAATTTCTACTCGGAGGTCTTCTGGCAGTTCATAATTCTTCTTTCTTTCATGGCCACTCTGAAGAACTCCATCCTTTCTCTTATTGAACATAAAAATAGTGAACAGGATGATGATGATGATGACAAGAACAAGCAAAAAACAAGCTGCTGCAATTCCAACTCCCTCGTACAATTTCCTTTTTGATCGATTTCTTTTGGGATGTTTTTCTAATGGAGGTGAATCAAGTGGTTGGTACTTATGAATTATGGTTTGTGAACTTGAAGGTAATGTTGGCAAAGGAATCAGGATTGTTGTGGTAGGGAAAATAGTTTGTTTCTCTTCCAAACCATTTGCATCAGTAATGCTCTTTCTGCTTACATTGAATCTATCACTGACCTCTTGAATATTGTCCTCCGAGCTAATAGAGTAAGTCACTAGATACTTTGTTCCACTCTTTGTCTGATTACTTGTTGGACAAGCACATCGAAGTGGAACTTTCAATTCAATTCCAGGAACCAATTTGTATTCACACAGCAGATTTGCTCGTTTAAGGGAACTACAAGTGGATAATCCCTGGTATGCCTCGGTTCCTATAGCGTAATACGTGCCATGGATTCTTGAGATCTGAAACGTGGCGTTTGCCTGATAATACTGAACCAAACAAGAGCAATTTACAGGAACGATTACCTCTTTACCAGTTGGGAACTTTGCATGCTCAGTTACATTATTGATGCTAGCAAGCTCTGTCAGGTTCGAGGATGTCAGAGCTGAAATGCGGGGAACTGAGTCAAAAGGAGGCTGAGACTTGTAGATAAGAAAGGCCTGGCATTGTCGATCTTGGCCATTGCAAGTGTAAAGAAATGCTGAAGAAGGCCCTGATTCATCATCATCATTATCGCAATCCAAAGCAGAATTTCCCGAGTAGTTTTGTTGAGCAATTATGAATACAGTGAAAACATTATTTAGTAAGAGGAAGCAGAGAAGTAACTTATTCATGGTGAAAGTTACAAACAGGAATTGATTTGCGGATTGGAGAAGGAATTTGAAGAATGCTAGCTGCTGCGATGCTCCCTGGTGGAATTAATGTCAGAATAAACGCGTTTAAGGATTATAAAAAAAATCCAGATAAATTATTGTTTATTGACTCAAACAGCAACATCCTAAGCAGGCTACAAAAATTTCCTTTTTCCTGTAAGTTGCTTCATTAGTTTAATAATCCTGCTTGCAAAAGAACAAGAATGACTCCAGGTTTTACCCGATTCTATTTTCCAATAACAAATGATTACTTTCATTTTCAAAGGAAGATTCTTAAGACCCCAATTCAATTAGTTTAATCACAAAGTTTATATAAAATATAAATGCTGGCCGGTGATTCAAGCTTGTTTGCAGCATCCATAATCCTGAACAAACCCGTGAATCCTAGTATTGCCACCCCTGTCGAGCGTCTGCATTCAGACAGGGTGTGAAATGAGACATAGTTCTTGGATAAATCAACTTATAATTAATAAACTATTCAATGATTTCTTTTCTCTGTGGACTGCTTCAGCATCATCGAAGCTCACAAAGACCGTTACTTTCGCCTGGTTAATGGGGGAAGGGGACGTCTGTTCGTGGAAATGACGGAAGATAAGACCTGGTTTTCCCCGACCCCAGTAAGAATTAGTCAAGTCTCTAGTTTTAGAACACTAAAGAAGAATACTTTGTCTTTTCGTCGGCTCGGTTTGACAATGTTGGAGATGGTAAGATTTCAGGTGACCAGCGGGTTCTGTTCTAAATTTAAGAGCGTAAATCAGGCAAAAGTTATTTAAGTTTGATATGGAATTTATTTAATTTTAATTTATATATTTTTAAATTAAATTTAAGTTATTCAAACAACTAATTAAATTATTTGATTAACGAATTAAATTAAATTTCAATGTTTCACGAATTTAAAAATTCTTTTTTAAATATATATTTTTAATTTTATTAACAATTTACTATTTTTTCATTATAATTTATTATAAAAATAATACACTAATCCAAATTAGAATTATTCAAATGTTTTTAAATCAAACTAACACCCAACACCCCTACGCGGGATGGCCTATCTATTTGCCTCAAACCTTCAAATTAGGCCCCAATGAAAATCCTGTTTAATTGAAGGATAGCCGAACCGAGAAGCCCATTGTTTTTCCTGTCAAACGGCCCAACTGAACCACTCACCTTTCAACTAAAGCGTCGACTGCCCATCTCTTTTCCCTTCGAAAAAAAACATGGAAACTCAACCAGCGTGTCGTCGCTGCAAAAATTTTCATGCTCTAACGAATGACCTCGAAATGCAATATTTGATCCTTCGCCGACGGCCAAAACTGTTGCTTTTCCCTAACTGAGAAACTTTAACCAATGTTCAGGTTCTTTCCTCTCCGCACCTCTTCCCTACTCCCTCATCTCCACCATCCTGTTAAATCCTTCCACGCGTCCTCTACTCTCTACTGGAAATTCCGGGACGAATACAAACTTACCCGACCCGAACTCCTCTCCCGAATCACCCGACTCCTCACCCTCGGCCGTCACAAAGCCCTCAACGACCTCTCTTTCGAGTTCTCCGACGAACTCCTTGATTCCGTTCTCCAAAACCTCAAACTAAACCCCACAGCTTCCTTATATTTCTTCAAATTAGCTTCGAAGCAACAAAAATTCCGGCCTAACGTAACATCGTATTGCAAAATCGTCCACATCTTGTCTCGAGCTCGCATGTACGATGAAACAAGAGCTTATTTATCCGAATTGGTCGTTTTATGTAAGAGCAATTCCTCTTCTTTTTTAATTTGGGATGAAACTGTAAGGGTTTATGAGGAATTTAAATTTTCGCCGTTGGTTTTTGATATGCTGTTGAAAATTTATGCTGAAAAAGGATTGATTAAGAATGCTTTGAATGTGTTTGATAATATGGGAAAGTACGGTCGTGTCCCTAGTTTAAGGTCATGTAATTGTTTGCTGAGTAATTTGGTTAAGAATGGTGAAAGTTATACGGCTTTGCTTGTTTATGAGCAGATGATTGGGATTGGGATCGTGCCAGATGTTTATACTTGTTCCATTGTTGTTAATGCGCTTTGTAAGGAAGGGAGAGTGGAGAGAGCGGTGGAGTTCGTAAAAGAAATGGATAATAAAGGTTTCGAGTTGAATGTGGTTAGTTATAATAGTTTGGTCGATGGGTTTGTTAGATTGGGAGATATGGAGGGAGCAAAAAAGGTGTTGAGCTTGATGTTTGAGAAAGGGATTTCGAGGAATGTGGTTACCTGTACGACCTTGATCAAGGGTTATTGTAAAAAATGTGAGATGGAGGAAGCAGAGAAGGTGGTTAAAGAGATGGAGGAGTTGATGATTGTGGATCAATATGCTTATGGTGTGCTGTTGGATGGCTACTGTCAAGTTGGTAAAATGGATGATGCTATAAGGATTCAAGAAAATATGTTGAAATTTGGATTGAAGATGAATTTATTTGTTTGCAATTCATTGATCAATGGGTATTGTAAGGTTGGTAAAACTCATGAAGCAGAGAGGTTATTGATATGTATGGGTGATTGGAACATAAATCCGGATTCATTTAGTTTTAATACTCTTGTGGATGGGTATTGTAGGGTTGGCAGTATGAGTGAGGCTTTCAAACTTTGTGATGAAATGCTTGGGAAAGGAATTGAACTAAGTGTTGTAACTTACAATACCCTTCTCAAGGGTTTGTGTCGTGCAGGTGCCTTTAATGAAGCTTTACACGTTTGGCGTATGATGCTTCAAAGAGGGTTGAGCCCTGATGAGGTCGGTTGTTGTACCATGCTTTGGGTGTTTTTCAAGATTGGAGATGTTGAAAGTGCTTTAGGTTTTTGGAAGAGTATTTTAGCAAGTGGAATTTCGAAGAGTAGGATTATTTTTAATACAATGATTAATGGATTGTGTAAGATTGGGAGAATGGATGAAGCGAAAGAGATATTTGGCAGAATGAAGGAACTAGGTTGCTTACCAGATGGAATAACATATAGAATCATGATTGATGGGTGTTGTAAATTTGGAGAAATTGAAGAAGCTTTTAAACTTAAAGATAAGATGGAAAGGGAAGAAATTTTTCCTACCATTGAAATTTATAACTCTCTTATTAGTGGAATTTTCAGGTCTAGAAAACTGAGTAAGCTAGGGGATATTCTTACCGAAATGTGTACCAGTGGACTAGCCCCTACCGTTGTTACTTATGGGGCTCTGATTACTGGTTGGTGTGATATAGGAAACTTGAATAAAGCATTTAGCGTATACTTTGAGATGACTGAGAAAGGGTTTGCGCCCAACATAATTATTTTCAGCAAAGTAGTCAGTTGCCTATACAGGCTTGGCAGGATTGATGAGGCAAATATACTATTGCAGAAGGTGTTAGGTACTGATCCTTTTTTAGCTCAGATGGCTTTGGACAGCTTGACGACTGATGTTAGATGCCTAAACATTCAGAAAATTGCAAATACTCTTGATGACAATGCCAAAAGTTTTTCTCTGCCCAACAATGTGGTGTATAATATAGCTATTACAGGATTGTGCAAGTCTGGGAAGGTTGACGATGCGAGAAGATTTTTTTCGGCTTTGCTACAACAAGGGTTCAATCCAGACAATTTTACATATACCACTTTGATTCATGGCTATTCAGCCTCTGGTAATGTCAATGAAGCATTCCGATTACGGGATGAGATGCTGAAAGTGGGTCTTGAGCCAAACATTGTTACTTATAATGCTCTAATAAATGGACTGTGTAAATCAGGAAATCTAGATCGAGCTCAAAGGCTTTTCAATAAGCTTCCATTGAAGGGGTTAGCTCCAAATGCTGTTACCTATTATACATTGATTGATGGATATCTTAAAGTTGGTAAAACTTGTGAAGCCTCGAGTTTGCTAGAGAAAATGATAGAAGAAGGGGTTTCCCCTTCACTTGCCACCTACTCTGCATCCGTCAATGGCCTTCGTGAGCAAGGAGAAAAAGAAAATGCTATGAAACCTTTGGCTGCTCAGGGTGATGTTGAATCTATGGATACGAAGAAGATCACCAAGCTTCATGATATGATGCATATCATCCATCCTTCCCTTGATGTTATCACGCAGAAGCAAACGAACTTGGTAGTGTCCTTAGATGCTGAAGTGTCAGACAATGCATGTTTCAAATCCGAAGCTGTGTGTTGATGGATGCTCACAGTTAAGGCGTTATTGGGATAGTTTTATTGTGGGAGTAATTTTAAAGATTGGCCATCCTTGTTTTCTTTTTTAGCATTGAAACTCTAGGTTTGGCTCATATCTTGCACTCCCTGTAGAAGATACATGCATGAAATGCTTTGGAACTTCTTGTATATCTTTTCTCATGATGGCAATTAGATGCAGCGGAGGTCTATTTCCAACATGCTCTATGGAGGAAGGCTGAAGACATATAAACCCATGTTTTACATTTGTGTTTTGGGATCGTCTATCATGGTCTTCAGCCGGAAGCTTAGAGTGGTTCTTTATGATCGTTAATCGAGAACCAAGCTAGATATCTTACTAAGCTTGACCCCAGAACAAGGTAGGATGGTAAATTTGTGTACGTGTATTAGCCAAGGAGCTTATATGGTTTCAATGCCATATTTAAAAAAACTAAGCTTATTGCTTGGATGACTATTATAAATGGGCTTATGATGAAGGAAAGATCGAGAGCTTGGAGAATAGAGAGGATGAAGAGAGATGTTTTTGTCAACAAGGAGAATTCAGAGATCATGTGCATTTTGACTGTGACTCTGAGTTTACGAAAGAAGTTTGACGAAGGATCCTTCAGCTGTGTAGGATTAATAGAAGAGTGGAAAATTGACCTGCAGAATTCGGCCATGAGCAGGCTGAAAGGAAAAAACTGTGATTTTCATTATTTTTCACATTGCAAGAAATGTTCGTATATACCAGGAAGGAAGGAACGGAATTGTCAGTTGTTATGCAAGAGATTATAACACAAGTGATTGATCGAATTAAGGATGCTATCAAATTTAAATTACATGGATTATGTCATATCTATGCTAGCACAATAAATAAAGAATTATGTGATGCTTGGAACTTTAAAGTAGCAATTTTAGAATAGGCAGCTATAAGAACTGAAGTTTGTTTCAGTGAAGTTGTCGAATTGTTGTCCTGTAGCAGAATTTTATTAACAAGGATAAATGAAATTATAAAAAAAAAAAAAAAAAAAACTGCTTTTACAATTCTTATACTCCAGATAGTTGTTGAAATTGAAATTTAGTCTAGTGTGGACAAAGCTAAGAGTTGATATTCAAACTTTCAGATTCAGTGAACTGTGTACATAATGTTTGAGACAACCTCTAATTTTTCATTTTGATCTAAAGATGGCAAAGGTTGTAACAACTGCTCGTTTCATGTATTTCTGTCCATATAGCAGCTCATACAAAGTCCTGTTGATAAACTCAATACGGTCTATCATCTTAATATTTGTACTCAAACAGGGCTCCCTCGTAGGCCGAGCTTAGGCAACTCGACAGGGAAATCAAAACTGCAATGACCGAGCTTAAACATCTTGTGGTTTCTGTCAGGATTTTAAAGTGAAGTTGAACATCTGGTATCAGAGTCAGAGCAGAAGTAAGAACAAGCTCTAATAGACTAATACATTGGTGAAATTTCTTTTGTTTTTCACAAACAAACAAAGCTTAAGATTGATTTGCAGAAAGGAATGCTTCATCTAACATGGGTGGAACTTGGAATTTGCTCATACAGCTCGATCTAGAGTAGGTAGACTGAAAGCTGTACGCCATCTAAGAAGTTGCTTAAGCTTCGAGGAAGCGTCCACGTGAAAAACGATTGCTAAATCAGTAACCGCGGCTCTACTTTGTAAAAATTCCAGAAGATTAACAATTATTTATACTGTCAAGTAATCTAGCAAACACCCTTGTTTGTAATTGATGCAGAAATCAGAAATAAGCAGTGCCACTGCTTTTAGAAAAAAAAAAAAAAAAGGATATTCATGGCTACATCACCATAATTGATGATGTTTAGCAAGAAAAGTCATTTCATCGTGTACCACTAGTCTACTACTACTACTATTTCAAGGGGTCCTTCATGTTCACAGCCAATCCATACCCTGTCACTTTAGTTGAATTATTACTAGATTATACTTTTTAAAAATTTAAAAAAAAAATCTCAATATAATAAAAAAAATTATACATAAATATGATAAAAATTAATAAATTAATTTATTATTTGTCACCATATATATTATATTATGATAACGAAATTTTTTTATGAAGATATGCGAATTTTTAAATAAAATAGAAAACAAAAAAACTAGGTTAGAAGATTAATTCAAGTTTTTAAATATTGAAATATATTTATTATAGGATGGAAGTATCTTAGATTTTAT
This sequence comes from Firmiana major, assembly GCA_033439115.1. Classification (NCBI taxonomy): domain Eukaryota; kingdom Viridiplantae; phylum Streptophyta; class Magnoliopsida; order Malvales; family Malvaceae; genus Firmiana; species Firmiana major. The sequence goes on from CM065909.1 coordinate 50,977,743, forward strand.
TGAAATACAGGAAAAAAAAAAGGAAGTTTCACGCTGTATGGTATTCGTCTGAAACGCGTTTTAATCAAGGAAATGATGCCATCATGATTGGTACGATTCCAGAAATTTCAGTCAAATTTGTGCAACAGTTTCCCCATTTTTTCAGAGAAATATTGGATAAGTTGGCTCACATATCAGATGGACCGCGGTTGAGAAAAGCAGGACCCACACGCTTTGACTTTATCCCGATCAAAGCCGTACAATTTTCATACCTTTTAAAAGTCATGCCACGCGGCATTCAATGAAGCCCTAATGAGCACGATGGGTTGATGTTCCGCCAATGCTTCTCTCTTGTCGTTTCCATAATGACAATAATCTACCGACACTCTTCTTAAAAAAAAAATAATAATTTTATTTTCCTAAGTAGTAATTACACTATTCTTAAAATTATACTTTATTTTCTTACATAACAGCCTGGCATCTGGAAATTATTCGTAGCTGACAAAATTGATTTATTAAAACAAAGACCAATAATGATATCTTTTTAAAAAAAAATTATATTCTAAATCGAAATTAAATTATTGATTAATTAGTCCTTTCTGATCTAATTAATTAAATAAAAAATATTTGATAGATCATTAGTTAAATTTTTATAAATGTGATTAATAAAATAATATATATTTTTTGAGTATATCAAAAAATAGACATATAACAGTTTTTTAACATTGTTTGTCAAATTAAAAACAAAATATTATTTCATCTAATCCTAACGAATGAAAGATCTTATTCAAATCATGGAGTTGAAGACATATAATAATCAAAATTTCGATTAACAAGTGATTAAGGATTTTTAAAATTTCATTTAATTTATTTATTTTTTTTTCATACATAATTGTGAGAAATAGTTGTCATTCACATTTCTTTTGTGCAATTTGTCATTTATTTTTTGATAGTAAGATGAAAATGATTCAGAAAGCACTTGTCATTTGGCAACAATTAATGTGAAGTGATAATAGAAATGATTAAATGGCAAAGCTTGGTATTAATTTGATTAGCATCTCAAGTATAATCACATCATTGATTCTTAAAGCAAAATTAATTTTGATATCAAAAGTAATTAGTTATTTACATAATATAGACTACAACTTCTTTAAAAAGAAAAGAAAACAAGTGAGAAGTTTTTACTTACTCTTTACTCTTTATATCTTAATTTATTGGTTCATATGATTGACTTTAGCCAAACCTATACATCTCATTTTTATTATCTTAAGAATATTATATTGATTTAATTTTTTTTTAAATATGGATTTGGAAATTTGGATTCAAAATTTGTATTCAAAAACTTGATTATATATTATATTATGAAAATAATTTAATTAATAAAACAAACAGATTAAGATGAAGTAATTAATTATAAAAATTTTATTTTTTACTTCTACAGGTAACAAGCATATATAAAAAATCAAATTAAAGAGTTCGATTTTATATTTATTGATAATAAATCTTAACTCATACTAAAACATATGTATTATTATATTAATTCCATTAATGAAGTTTAAACACTCAGTCAAATACCAAAGAAAGGATATGTAATTGTACATAATTTGTCTTTAATCATCCTTGAGTTATATGTATTTATTAATATGTCAACACTATATTTTACTGGTCTTAATCAAAGAATCTCATCAGCTGGCAAATTGTCTTTCCAGCCATTTCCGCTTGAAAGACAAAAATTGTACCATTAAAATACCAGAAGGAGGAAAAAAAGAATTACTATAATACTGGTTGGAATTTGCAATATTTATCCAAAGAAAGAAAGTGTTAGCTTCTTCAATGATCTTCATCCTCAAGCATTCAATATTTAACCTTATTTTCCAACCAAATCCATCAATGTTTCCAGGGCATAACACACATGGCTATCCTCACTGCTCTAACATGGGGGAAAAAAAAAATCTGAAAATGACAATAATAATTTATTAATTACTACATGCATGAATTTAATTTTTATATATGTAATGAATAATTAAACTTTATATACTATGCTTTGCTTTGTATTAAGGAAAATTAAAAACTTTACAAGGCAGATTTATTTTTAGTAAACAAAAAGAAAAGATCCATGAAAATTAGACAACTAGGAGAGCTCTTTGTCTATACAGATTTTGATTACAGTTCATGAACCCAGTCCTGTAGTTTCCGTCTGGATTTTCTTCTCCTTATTACAACAAATTTAACTTCTTTGAAGTGTAATCTTGCGGAAAGGAAAGAACAAAACAAATGCAGTATGTAATCTGATACCTGTTTTAGTACTTTGATCTACAGGATCTTCGGCTTAAAACTTTACAGCTTCACCGTTTCTTGATGATTCTGTCACTTTCTCAGCAGACAAACACTTGCTAGAAAGATGGTGATCATTGAAATCCAGCAGCAAATTAACAAGCATTTCCCGTTTCTGGTTTTTCGAATCAAGAATCCAATGCAAATGGGGTTTGCAGGAGATCATAAGGTGCCCACAAAGCGTCCAAAGGGCATGGCCTATTAGCATCGAGCCTCACCCATGGCTTCCCTTTTCCACTCCAATGTAAAAGACTGACCGGACCAGGATGCAAATCTCTGCACAAACCTCTAAAATTATCTCCGCCAAGGCCGTGCTGATTCCACCTGTGATCTACAGGCACTATGTTTCCAGCGAAAACTAATAAAAATGGCGGCAAAGAACCCAACTCGTAAATTCTCATTCTTTTCTGAAGCTCCATCCATTCTTCAATCTTTCTCGTGTAGTCTCCTTCTCTCCATCGATCAAGGTCGATCACCATTACTCCGGTGTTAAAGTAACAAGCTTTACGGTTCGCAAAAGTTAAGGATAAAGAAGGGTTTGACCAAAAGGTTAGAGTAAAGTAGGACGTGAAGTTTGCATTGCAATGTTCCGGTGCAGCCAAGACTGAGTTTTCCCCGAGTGGAGTAGCGGCAAGTTTAGCTATGTCGTCGACGAGAACCAGGTCCGAGTCAAGGTACACGACTCGGCGGACGCATAAAGGAAGAAGATTGGCTAAGTAACTTCGAGCGTAGTTCAAAGGGCAGTCTAAAGCTGAGCGGATTGAGGTTGAAATGAGGCGTGAAACAGAGGAATCATCAAAAGTGTAAACTTCGAAGTTCAGATAAGGGAAGGAGGAGGAGATGGTGGCACGTAAAAGAGACGCGTTGGCGGTGGCGGAGGCGACGAAATGGAAGGCAATGTTTTGGGGACAAGAGGAGTGTTGAAGAACTGAAAGAATAGCCGCCATGGATCCCCGGATGTAAGCTGAGTCAAGGGTCATTGCCACATGAACAGCTTGATCCGAGCATAAAATGGAGGCTTCACCATCTGCTTCATCTTCATCAATTATGACAGGGCAATCCGGAGAGTTATAGAATTGCGGAGCTTCCTTGAATTGTTGGGCTAATGGGGTAGCGGCGGTGGCTTTGGCAGCTAAGACAACAACATTGAAGAGTAAGAGAAGGAGAAAATGAAAGAGTGGTGATTTAGGCATTGTTTGTAGGTGAAAGTAAGGGGTGTTAGCCTTCAGGGTATTAATGCTAGGCTGGTTTAGATTTGTGATTAGGAAGTAAATTTTGGCTTTATTTCAAAGCACAGGTTGGGATTGAAAAAAGAGTGGAGAGGGTTAGCTGGAAATGGTGGCCAGGGCTGCAAAGCAAGGAAGGAGGGTGGCTAAGCCTGGAGTGAGGAAAGGGATTTTAAGGGGGCATACTCAAGAATTTTCTTTGGGTTGAAACTTGGAAGTTGTTGAGTTCACATTTGAGTCTAAGATTGTTTTGTTTACTCTGTCTTTTATATATATATATATTTCAAAAGGGTCCACACTATGGTCCTACATCCCATTCCCACAACTCTCAATCTCAAATGCTATTTTCCATTTCACTCAATTAGGAAAGGCTTTGCATTTTCTTGAAGTATAGGGTTGCTTTCCAATGGTAAAATTTGGGTTCAAGTAAATGAAATAATAGATTTTAAGTTCTGAGAATTTTAAATTTGTATCTGCACAACTCTCATGCTCTACAAATTGAAAAATGATTGTTTAAGTCAATATTTAAGATTTGTTGATAAATAATGCGGCAATTTTCTAAACATAGTTTATTTAAGTCGTTATTAATAAGCTTAGATTTCTTAATTATTGTCAATAATGGGTTCTAGGTGATATTGTTTCTTCAATGCCATGAGGTCACCATATCATCATCATCATTCATTGAAGGGAAAATATTGAAATGGAGAATGAAAACAAGGTAGGAACTTTCTTCATGCTCTCAGCTGCCTTTCTCAATAGTGACCATACAAGGAAAAAGAAATTAAAAAAAAAAAAAAAAAGTATAGCCTTGAATGAGTGAACTCTACATTTATTCGAAAAAGAAAATTCATGGGAAAAGAATTTTCCTTTTATTTTTAAAGTTAAAAACTTTATTCAAGTATAACATGGTTGTCGATGCTTGAGAATTTTAACCCTTTGGATATGTTGGACAATCGCAGTCCCAGAAAAGCATTGCTGAGCAAACCAGGAAAACCATCATGCTTTGCAGCCAAGTATGCTCTCTCCTACATCTACTTGCCACCTTCCATTAAAAACAATTATATTCATGTAATCTGTGTTCTGTCAATCTCTTTTCACAGTTTTATTACAGAACTGTAGTTTGAAGATTACGAAGTCCTACCAGGTAAGCTTAATCATTACTATATGGGTGCTTCATGTAAGTAAAATATGTTAATTATATATATAAATTCAAACATGTTTTTTAAACACTCATTGATTGATTTATTATTAGTTAATAGTTGAGAACAACGATGCATGAAACCAAAACCTACCAACAAGAAGAGACAAACAATCGAGAATCTGCTCTGTCCGAAACTTCTTTGTTTGCTGTGGCCATTTTTAAACCCTGACATGTAAATGAAGTTTTAATCTTACGGTAATCTTTGCATTAATTAGAATTTTGGTTGATCCTTCTTCTCTAGAGAGATTTGAAGAGAACTATAGGACCCACCATTAAAACAAGTTGCTAAATGGATCTACTAGTTGACTTTAAAAGCTGTATGATGATCAGCTAACATGCACTAATGGAAAAATATTGAAAATGTTGTTATTAGATTTGATCTTTTCTAAGGTTTTGTTAGAACTTTTTGGTGATTTTTGCAAGTTAATTGCTGAATGGGTAATTTTCTGTCATCACCAACTTGTGCATAAGTGGATGTCTTGACTGAGGAATGGAAATGGTGAGTTAGGGAAATGGAGAGTAACTTCCCCATTCTAGCCATCATCACTAAGCATCATCGACCCATCCCTATAATGTGCTCCCAAAAAAAAAATTATATGAAACAATCGATCCGAGTCAATATGCACATTTTTTAAAGAAATCTATTAATAATTTTGATAATAAATAATTATACAACATGATATTTTTGCTTCTTTACAAGGATGCATGTAACATGCCTGGCCAGGCAAAGATCCTTGGGAGGTACAATGTCAACAGCCAACTCCCAAGTTATTCATGGCAATTACGAGAATGTTATGGATAAAGCACAAAACAAGGAATTTGAAGATGGAGAGCTCGGGCTTTCCCTTCTCCTTCAACGTAAGCTTTGTTAACACTGCTGGCAGCAGATTCCAAGGTCACCGACAATCCCAAGCAGAGTGGTCATAAAAGTCGGCTTAAATGAGCTGCCATGCTTCAATCCTTTTGTCCATTTTGCATCAGTCATCCCAAAATAATGCTAAAGTACATGTACGTCGGTGTTTCAGTTCAGTACAATAACCGAATGATTTGGGTCAAACCCTTTGAAGAATTGAAAATTTTACAGTTGAAACCTTGACCTCTTGGGTGTTCCTCGTTTTAAGTTAATCTATTAAGGTGCATAAAAAAGTATAAACCTCTTGTTGCTAGGCAAGATCTAACGCTTTGACGGGATCGAATTAAAAAATCGAATTAAATATGATAATTTTTAATAGATACGAAATATGAAATATATATATACACATATAAAAATAATATATATTATTTCTATATAAGTTTAATAAAAATTAAAAGTTGATAAGTGCTACATAAAAAATGTAAAAAAAAGTTAAGTGAAGTACTTAAATTTAAATCGATGATTACTTAATTTGATTCGTTTATTTTCGAATCGGAATTGAATTCGAACTATTAGAATAACAAATTGCATCGAATTATAATATTTTAATACATAATTCAAATAATTTATGAGTTTAATCGAATTTTTTTTAATATTTTATTATTAGTTTATTAATTTATCTTATAATAAATGATTAAAAAATCGACAAGTTAAACTTAACTGGTAAAATTTGAATTTATTTTGAGTTCGAAAAGTTAAAATATTTTATTGAGTCGAAATTAAACTTTTCAAATTGAACTCAAATCGAATTTGAATATTCAATTTTTAAATCGAATCAAACTTAAAAATAATATTAGATCATTTCAATTAAATTGCTCCTCTAAAAGTCCTACTATTATATTAAATTACTCTAATTCGATTTTATTATATTATATTATTTTTTTTCTATCATATCATATCGCTAGAAAAACATAGATTTCAATGCACTTATTGTTATTTAGTAAGAAATCCGTACTATTATCTTGGGTATCACTGTTAAAGATGCCATGCCCAAATCGTTACCTCCAAATGAAAAAAGTGAAGCTAAATATCTCGAAATCGCAGGCCAAGGCCTATCCATTTAAATCGCAACTAGCAAGAGAAAGTGCTCGACATTATGTCACAGGGCAGAACCGTGACGTTTGATTTAAAGAAAGTGATGGTCACTTACAGTGGAACGACTGAAACACACCCAGACCAACCTGTTACTATGGACAGCTCGTAACGCACAACAATTGCTGCCATTTCGAGCCATGTGCGCCTACCATTTTGCATGATGGCAGAGACAAAACATAAGTCTATTCAGAAGCACAGGTCTGTTCGGAATCAGAAGCCAAAATCTTGACTCCATCAAGTGCAATTACAAGCTTCTGCATCTGAGCTATGTTTAATCTTATATTTCAGCTGAAATTGGCCAACAAAAACCACAACCTAAGAGCTAAGAGCATAAAAGAAACATGAGTTAAAACTAGCTCCCGATCAGACATTAGACAATGAATAGTGATTGACACCACAACTCCGCCATTGTTTTTTAGCATCATATATGTAGCAGCAGTCGAGCTTCCAGGCAATTTCGCAAAGAAGCCGTGCCCCTGCCCAGCGTTTGACGAAATTATTAGTAGAGGGAAAATGAAATCAACTGTCATGAGGCCAAAACTTTAAAATCTGCACGTTCACGAGGCCCCAAACACAGCAACCCATGTGCTTAAAGCTTAGTCCTACAAACAGAGGGGCCACAATCAACAATAAAATCTTGAAACTGGTGGGTCAGATGACTCACTGAGGTTGATCAAATGGAGCCATTTTAGGACCACATATCATAAAAGAAAATATGTGGCAACAATTCAAGCCTACAAGTATCTTGGATAAAAAGAAACTGCTTAAGTAGAAACAGTCTATCGAGAACAAAAGCCAAATCATGTGATGGTTGTCAGAAAATAGTTTCGGGATAAAACCAACACCAGATTCCACCATCATTTTGATTACATAGATCCTCTAGTGCCAAACAAAATCTACTTGGACAAAAAGCTATAGGATGTGTGCACACGGGACAGAAGAGAATGCACGACTAGCGGTGGTTGCCTTTTCGAAATGGTAGGGTTATGACTTCTAACCGGCGACTACAGAGAACAGGGAATTCCATAAAATATCGTCCAAAGACTAATATAACTAACCAATGATTTCTAAGGGGAAGGTGCCCCCACTGCATATCCATCTCTTTGCTTTATGCTTCAGTAAGAAAGTAACTTAGGATTGACAAAGAGGCAAAAAGGAGTTACAAAGCCAACATTTCAGCATGATGAACACGAGTTTTGTACATTTATCATCAAAATACCCTCCTGTTTAAAATAGAACAGCAAATAGCATAAATAATACCATGCAACTAGGGACCATTTTGGTATACACCATTTGTTACATCAAACAAATTCAATGAAAAAGTAACCTCCTGTAGCAAATTTAATAAATGAAAATTAAGCAAATAATAACCTGGAATCAATAATGAGAGTCACAAGATCAATTAACCAAACAAAAAAAAGCAATTAATGTGATTGCAACATGATCTACAATCACTAAAAGATCAGAAACATTTAGCATCTTACTTATATACACAGCTAACAAGCACACAAATGGTTCAGTCACTGAAAGAAACAGAAAGGCGCCATTTCTTATTCCTGCATGCATAGAATCCCTTGTTCATAAAATCTCAAGTGAGAGGGGAAAGAGCAATGGATAGATAACTTTAAGCATGGTCATGGGAAATCGATATAAGAAAACTTTAACTGCAAAGAGAAGCTAGTCCACCTACACTCCAACAATTTGCGCATCCATCTAAACCTCTACCAGCTATCCCCTCTCAGACTCAGGAAAGTATTAGAAGGCCAATACAAAATCTATTCAAAATACAAGAAGTTCTAATTTACAAAATGGATAGGAACATAAAATACTACTGCATTTTACATTTACTAAAATCTTTGAATATATCATGAATAGAATTATGATAATTGAGCCGAAAAGCTTGCTTCATGAGAGTTTACTGAAACTGTTATAAGAAAAGGAAAACATGCAAAACAGAGAGGGGGGGAGGTAAGCCAAATGAGTGAACTAAAGAATATTGTATCTGCTAAAACACAATGATGCATTTCAACCATTCAGAAGAAAAGATTCTCCAATGCATAAATACTGAAGCAAGCAAGCTGCATCCACCTATAATTGGCAAACATCAAATGAACAACATGAATATTGAAAATACTATATAAACAATTCTGCAATCACTAAAAAATAAAGAAAGAAGAAGAAAATGGGACTCTTAGATTTACACAAGATTTTGGATAGAGTGAGTGAAACTCACTCCTAACATAAGTTAGCAATTTAAGCTTGATAGCAGATTGCTCTATTGATAAATCATTGAAAATATAACACAAACAAAGATAAACAGAAACAGCATCTTCAGATAGTGGTCCTGCTGGCCTTGAGCGGTACGATAATGATGGTGATGGTGATGATGATGATGATGATAGCCATGTGCCTGACCACCGTGATATGAATTTGAAAATCCATTTGGGAACCCAGCAGCCGCACCAAACATAGCTGCATCAGGAAACCCGTGCGCCTGAAGGTTAAACAATGATGGGATAAGACCACCAAAGGCCGCAGATAGTGTGAAATTCCCAAACCTAGCAGTCGACATTGGTGCAAAACCTCCCAACCCTCCCATGAATCCAAACCCATTTTGGGGAAACTGATTTGGTTCTGGAGGAGGAGCTGTTTCAGGTCTCTGTCCTGCTGGGCGATTCGGAATACTAACACCCGGGATGGATTTAGACCTAGGATCACTAGATGATTTTCCCCTTCCATACAAAGGGACCAACTTTTCTTCCTCAATAAGGGCCTTACAAACAGGACATTCATGAGAACGGGAATGAATATGAAGCCATTTGTAAAGGCAAGGCCAGCAGAAAAGATGACCGCATAAAGTCACAATGGGGTCTTGAGCTAAGTCAAAGCAGATATTGCACTCAAAATTACCAGCGTCACCGTTACCATTGTTGCTAGAGCAAGATGGATTTTGGGGCGAATGGCTCGCTGATTCCCCAAACCCACTTGCCATTTCTTAAACTTCCAAAACTCGGACTCCTATAAGATCAAATTAGAACCAAACAAAAAACACAATACATTCAATTTCACCAGAAAATCTTAATTCAATGTAAGATTACAAAATAACTATTTTTTTCTTAAAAATTGGCGGAATTAATATAAACATTAAAACATCTCAAATTCATTCCATTTTGAGAAATTAAACAATCTCAAATTCAAATTCCAACCATCAGATCTCTTAAGAAAATAAGCATCACTAATTATTTTTTAAAAAAAAGAAATTCGTAACGATTAATCAACGAGAGACAATTGAATATCGCATCGGGATTCAACATTAACATAATCAAACGACGAAAAATAAAAGAAAACATATCCAAAATTTAAAAAAAAAAAAAAACAATAAAAAAGAGAGATATAAATGAAAATTACTGACCTTCGAATAGATAGATAATAAAGAAGGACCGCTCGATCAAGCAACCGACCGATCCCAAAACACAAAGAGAAAAAACAAAAGAATTGACGATGGTAGAAAAAAAAACCTTCAAAAGAACTTTGAACAGCGGAGAAAGCTATTCCTATGTGCTAATGCGTAACGTTTGGGTTTGGGATGGAAGAAGCATCTTCCGTTGAGGAATCTTCCACGTGGCACCAATCCAACGGTCAACCTCTTGACTCGATGACCTGTTTATGAGATCGTGCGGGCTCTTGGGATGGGCAGTTAACGGCGTTAAAATGCCGATCCGGGGAGGGTCCGCGTTGATTAAACTGGTGGCATGGACTAGTCGCCTTATCAATAGTGGGCCCAATTTCTTTGAGGTGCAAAGCCCATTTCGCTAATTAAAAAACGGCTCACTTTTTGTTTTTTTGTTGATAACGATTTCTTGTTTTTATCTTAACTTGGCTTTCATTAAACATTTTTCTTTATTTCTCAAAATTAAAGATCAAGGTTTAATGTTTAAATAAAATTAAATTGAAACATATTAATAAAATAACAAAGATTAAGTTATTTTCTAGCAAAGTTAATTTTTTTGTATGTTCGCGGTGAGTTTGATATTATTAAGTTATTTTGATGTGGTAATGATCTATTATTTTAAGTGTAATATTTCATTTTTTTAAATTGACTTCGGCCAAATCCTTAAATTTATGCAATAAATATATTTTAAGTCAAAAAATATAATTATTTGAGATAAAATTGATGATACAAGTAATGTCATTCGTTTTGTAGAGAATTACAAATTAATGATGATACAAGATAAGAGTGTAAATAAATTAAGCAATTTGTGAGTAATTCGAGTTCGATTTGAAAATTATTCGAATTAATTTATTAATTTTTGAGTCGAGTACAAACTTGAGCTATTCAAATAACAAATTGAGTCGAATTTGAATTTTTAAATACTCGATTCAAGTAGTTCGCGAATATAATTGAGTTTTTAAATATATATTAATATTTTATTATCAATTTATTATTTTATTCCATAAAATATAATTAACAAATAACAAATTGAATTTCATGAGTTGAGTTTGAATTTATTCAGCAAAACTTAAGCTGTTTAAATATTCTATCAAATCGAATTCGAGTTTTAAAAATTAAATTCAATCAAATTCAAATCAAGTTTCAATTCTAAAATTTTTGAATCGAAATAAATTCAAACCTGATTTTAAATTCTCTCGATTTAATTTGATTATACCACTAATACGAATCAATGCCCAAAATTACTGTTTCCTTAATTAATTTTAATCACACTTATATTAAATTAGTTTTATAAAGAAAAAATCAAATTAATAAGTTACAATGTATCTATCCTAAGACAATGAAGATTAAAACTTTGATCTGGTTCACATTTTTTCTCCAAGTGCAGGAGGGCATGGGAGGGGAATATTATAGTAATTTATGAAAAGAAAGAGATTCAAAAAAAAAAAAACGGAGGACAAACAAAGAATATAAGATTAAAACGACAACTAAGCACTAGATCATACATTTACATTAGACAGGTTTTAGGAGGGGACAGATTCTAGAAGATTTAAGTATGTAATATTTTATTAAGATAAATTAAATAAATTAGAGATAAGAAAATTAAAAATATAAAAAAAAAAGTTGAATTAATTGGAAAACATTATTATTTAGCTTTCGGTTTTCTAGAATGAGATGACCAATAGCTGCCTTAATTAGCATAATAATAAATTAATTATGTAGATTAACATACGAAATCAGTGAAATCATACCAGACCCTGAATCAATTAAAAAAAAAAAAGACTTTTCGGTTTATTTTATGTATACACGTGCTTACCTTGTATAATTTTATCTTTGAACGACGACATAATGGTCTGTCCAAATGATATATTTGTAAGAAAATTACATGTAATAAGTTAATGAAAATCTTTACAATATGTCAGTAATGCTACTTACGGATTATCAATTTTCTAATTCTTGGATAATACGTTAGATAAGAATTGAAAAATCTGATCACAGTGAATTTAACCTTAATACAACAATTAAATTTGAAGCTTTCTAAGATTTTGTGCCATACAACATTCAAGACGCTGTTGATTATTAAACTCAAATCATATGCCCTCGTAGCCATGCAATTGTCAAAAAAAAAAGTCATCAGTTAAATCTATGCTATGCTATATTAGACATTTTATATTATCTTTTTTTTCCCCATAAAGTGTCATAAATAATTGTCAAATTGACCATTCAAAAATCATTAATTCATCATTTTAAAACTTATTAATTAAGTACATATTATAATATAATTTAACAATAATATATAAAATTTATATATTTTTCTAAAAAATTATAATAATTTTTTTATTACTTATTACTATTTTTTATAAAAATAAAATTTAATTATCGAATAAAACCGAAGTCTGTATATGCCCAATGTAAACGATCATACGAAGTTGGAATCTGGAAAAGAATTCTTCCGTTGACTCCTAACTTTCAACTTCCAAATTCCAATATCCAAGCTGTGTCTGTCTGCCTCAAAGTACAAATAGCCTGCGCCGTCCTTCAATTCTTCTTTGTCATTTGTCATTTGCCATTCCATTTCTGAAGTAAAAGCCTTTGCAATTCCACATTAAATTTCAGTTTCTTTTTATTTTGGATTTTGATGTAACTTAAGATCGATCATGATGCAATCCTTGAAATACTGGCTGTCGGAGCATCCGTCGGTGGTGAACTTCCGTTGGAGTCCAACCCAATCGTTTGGCTCCACGTGGTCCTTCCTCTTCTCCTCCATCGCCTTCTACGTGCTCGCCGCTATCACCCTCCATACCTTCCTCTCTCTCATCCTCCCTAAACGTCTACGGGTGCCGCTCGGACCAATCCCAGCCATCCACAGCCTCTGCATCTCCTTAATCTCAGCCGTTATTTTCGTCGGTATCCTCCTGTCCGCAGCCGCCGATATTCGCGATACGCGCTGGTACTGGAACCGCACGAAAACCATCTCCACTCCATTTCAATGGTTACTTTGCTTCCCACTCGGAACGCGTCCTTCGGGGCGCGTCTTCTTCTGGTCCTACGTTTTTTACCTCTCCCGTTTCCTTCACCTCTTCCGAACATTCTTCACCATCCTACGCCGCCGTAAATTAACTTTCTTTCGCCTCTTCAACCAATCAATTCTTCTGTGCATGTCTTTCCTATGGCTCGAATTCTGTCAATCGTTTCAAGTCTTAGCCATTTTATTAGCCACTTTATTATACTCCGTCGTATATGGGTACCGATTCTGGACGGCGATAGGGCTGCCAAACGCCCGCTTCCCTTTCGAGATGAATTGCCAGGTGGTGCTTTTGGCGTGTAACTTGGTCTGCCATTTTGGGGTTCTTTTCCTTCATTTTCTGAAAGGTGGGTGCAATGGAATGGGAGCTTGGGGTTTCAACTCTGTTCTCAACGGCGTAATTCTTTGGTTCTTCCTCGATTTCTACGCTAAGAGGCATTTGAGAAAGGAAAATGTCGATGACATTAGCGGACATGGCCGTTCTTCTTCTTCTTCAGCTCGTTCCGGCGGCAACTCGACGTCGGAAATAAAGAGTGAATGAATTTCTTCACCCGCATTTTGTTCCATTGTTTATGAAGATGAACAGATAAAAAACTTTCATTTTTTGTTTTTTCTTACTTCCAATCTGTAAAGTTTGTAAGTGTATGCATCGAGAAGTTATTATTTTATAAACGAATAAGATATAGGATGTATTATTTTTATTTCTTTGGCTTTTTTATGAATATATATATATATATATATATATTTGTTTATTTGCTTATTGTTTCTTCGTTTCTAGAAGAAAGCTTAGGAAATTTACAATTGCTTGCGTTGCCAAACCACATAAGAACAAAGAATTACTAATTAATAATTAATTGTAACAACAAACATTAATTAAATAGTACTATTAGATTGTTAGTTTTGTATTTTTCTTTACCAATAAAGCTTTTCTAAGTCTATGTTTTGTTTTGCTATTAGTATTATTTTATTTTTGAAATTTAAAAATAAAGTAATTAGTTGGACATAAATATAAAAAATCATCTTTTACATAGTTATTTTACAAGATATACCCTTTAAAATATATAAAGATTAAAAAATAAAAAATAATGAAAAAATTTACTTATAAAATTAAAAATTATTATTACAGAATATCAAAAATAAACTCATGAATAAGAAACTTTAATTTTTGAATAAGAAAAGAGAATTATTTTGTTCAAATTTGTATTACACTATTTCTATATATTCAATTTTAATTTCTAATTAAAAAAAATAGAAATGATAAAATAAGCATGTCAGCAATTATCTCAACATATCTCTTATCTTGGGGAACATGAGGTTAACATGCTACTTTTCATCTAGAAGCAAAGCCCGTGACCTGAAAAGATCTCTATTTTCCAACACGTGAGCAAGGCTTTTATGATTTTGAGAAGCTTTTGCCAGTCAAGATGAGCGATGGAGACTAGAAGGGTTTTTGGTTGAAAAATCAACCACAGAACAGAACCTTCTAATTTTTTTTTTCTTCCTGTTCAGACATAAATAAATTAAATATATTTGTTGCGTTGGCTTGTCGTTCATTACCATAGACTGGTAAGCGCAGCCTGCCACGTTACTCATTCTCATTTATAACTCTTGGTACATCATTATTACCCCTCTGGTTTTATGTTGCAGATCCAAGCTCATATCCACTTTTTCTTTCTTCCAATCGTAATTCATGTAAAATTAATGGCATGTGATTTGTATAATAAAAATAAAAATAAATGTTATAAAAGTTTATTGATTGATTTATATGTTATAAAATATTAAAAATTTATAATTTTTTAAAAAAATTAAAATTTTATATATAATGTATTGTCAATATATCAAAGATTAACAATTAATTTATAAGCAAACTAAAAAAATATTAGATTTGTTTAAAAAAAATTTTAAAAAAATATTTATATTTATTTTTAAATGCTCGATATCTTTTTAATTTACTTCTTAAAAATGTGTCAATTTCTAATGTATTGGCATTGTATAAAATTTTTATATTGTTATTGCATCATTTTTATATAAACCCAAAAATTAAAAATATATTTAAACTTTAAATATATAATTTAAAAAATCGCATCATCCATCACACCATATGAGTTAGTATTTAATCATGATAAGTCAATAATCTCTTAATAAGTAATTAAAAAATTTAAACTCGGACTAATACAACTTCAACTTCATTCTCCAATCATCAACCAAAAAAAAAAAAATTGCACTATCAGTTTTCCTTTGTTTTTTTGAGTTAGTTTCTGATACTTTGAGAGTGAAAAGATTTAATGCCAAACAAAAATTTAAAAACGATCACATATTTTATTTTACTTTTAATTAATTTTTTTCTTAAAATTTACATAACATTCTACGGACTCAATTTATAGACTTCAAAAACTCTAGGATGGATGAAAGTGATACCCTTGTTTGATGAAAATAAGAAAATGGGCTTTAAATGCAGAGGGCCTGGCAATGGGGGTAGGTAATTAATGGGCCTAATGTCAATGATAGTTCATTGAATCAGAGCGGAAGTCTACATCGGAATAGAATTTTTGATTGATAAGCAAGGAAAGCCAGAGGAATGTTGGGGCCTTGGAAAGCATTGATAACGGCTTTGGAACTCCCTCCCCCACACGCCAACGCCTGGTTTTCCACCAACTTCATTGCCCAATCATAGAGCCGAATGTCAAAGTCTCTCCCGGTTTCCGCACCCCAAAAACCTCGCCACCCGACGATGATTACCCTTTGCCTTGCCTTCTCAAAAACCAAACCTTTGTATTCGCAATCCCCTGTTTCATTGACCATTTAGTATTATTATTCTTATCTTATTCCATTCTCAAATCTCCTTTTATCCTTCTCGTCCCGCTTCTTCTTTTCTCGACACCAGATAAGTATGATTCAATTTTTTTCTTAAATTTCATTTTTCATGTTTCGTTGGTTTTTATTGATTTTTGATAAGATCTTTCATATATTTTAAGATTGGATTATCTTCCTCTCTGTAGATTCTGTTTTGGACAGAGTCATGTTTTTCTTTCTTGATTTACTTTAGTTTTTCCGCAATTGTACAAATCTGCAATAAACAATTAATGAACTAAAGAAACGATGTCTAATAAATAACTGCTAGTCTTGCAGTTATTTTAAGGAATGATTAATTGATCAAAGGTTGGTTGAGCATTTTTCCTTATAATTCTCTGTCTTGGTTCAATTTTGATAAGAAATAAGAGAAGGTAAGAAAAAAATTCTACTTACGGAATTGGCAGAATATGAAGTTTCTTACGGCTAATGTCAATGCCTTTACGTTCAAGGAGAATCGGATACTTCTAGTAATTTATTTTTTGTTACTTGCAATTTAAGAAATGAATCTGTTCTAGGAGTTGGAGGAAGGAAGCTTGTAGTAATATAGTAAAATTTCAGCCTTTGAAGATAAACCGGGGTAATTGTTCAATTTCTGAGGCCACACATTCATTATCGATCTCTTTTGTTTTCAAAGGCTAACTATTGCTGGCCAAGATCTTTTTCAACATTTTTCCTTTCAAGAAATCAGTCTGTGTTTAGCCTCTCTGGTTGGTGCTTTTTGCACCAGTGTTACAATTGTAGTTGATTAGCCATCCCCAGTAGTACACCCGTCTGTTTGTAACCTTGGAAGGATTATCACCAGTAACATTATGTACTCGATTCAAAGCATACCGTATTGCAACTTGTATTGTGAATAAGTAGAATGGATTCGTTTTCTTTGGGGATGTGAGTTACCAATCAGCCATAGGCAATCATCTTCCTAGATGCATTGTTTCTCTGAAGACTAATCCACTCTAGTTCTGCTCTTTGATGGTCAGTGCTATTACGTACTTGGTTCATGGTTTTCTTTTTGTTTAGAAGCAGATTTGTATTTTGTTCTTTAGAACTATCATGGAGTTGTATTGCACTTGCTATTAGTTTTTTCTCTTCTCTTAAAAACTCTAGGAACAACTTGAGTGACTCTTGAGACCATTATTGCAGCTGTCTATCTATAGGAGGGGGAGTCTTTGGACGGCTGCCAGAACAAGATGGAAGTTTGCAGGCCCCTCAAATGTGATGATAAATTAAAGCACCGCCCTCTGACTCCTTTTAGGTTTTTGAGGGGTCTGATATGCTTAGTGGTATTCCTCTCTACTGCGTTTATGTTGCTAGTGTATTTAGGACCTGGGGCTGTCCTATTGCGATTGTTCAGCATACACTATTCTAGAAAGGCAACATCCTTCTTCTTCGGCCTATGGTTAGCTTTGTGGCCCTTTCTTTTCGAAAAAATTAACAGGACTAAAGTGGTTTTCTCTGGGGATAATGTTCCACAAAAGGAACGTGTCTTACTTATTGTCAATCACAGAACTGAAGTGGATTGGATGTACCTGTGGGATCTTGCAATGCGTAAAGGGTGTCTGGGCTACATCAAATATATCCTTAAGAGCAGCCTGATGAAACTACCTGTCCTCGGTTGGGGATTTCACATTTTGGAGTTCATTTCAGTAGAAAGGAAGTGGGAAACTGATGAAAATGTCCTGCTCCAAATGCTTTCAACGTTTAAGAATCCTCGAGATCCTTTATGGCTTGCTCTTTTCCCCGAAGGAACTGATTTTACGTACTTTTCAGTATTCCTTTGTACTCGCATCGATTCTTTTATAACTAAACCCAATATCCTGAAAGATGATGTTCTACTAAATATCTTAACCAAAAAAAAAAAAACATGATTTATTCTGTGTTGCAGTTGCAGAACTATGTATTAGATAGAGCAATTTTAGGTTCTATTTTAGCATGTGTTGTTGTTTGCATCTTATATCATTTTATGAATAATGTTGAACTCACTAAATGATACTTTTTCTTTTAGAAAAAACATACTATTCTTGAATGATCCGTGACAAGTATTAACATTTTGTTTGCCATTTGGTGCAGTGAAGAAAAATGCCAGAGGAGTCAAAAGTTTGCTGCTGAAGTTGGATTGCCAGTGTTGACAAACGTGCTGCTACCAAGAACAAGGGGGTTTTGCCTTTGCTTAGAAACACTTCGGGGCTCTTTGGATGCAGGTTCATTTAACTAATTTCAATATATTAATGTTTCTTGATAACATCTTACTAGCATTTCACAGCGGTGGTGGACTACTATACAGATACAGTCCAGGATTAACTTTTGGCTGACACTGTGATGTTAAATGACTTTATTTTTGCTTTTTCTCTTGATATAGCTTCTTCTAAAATCTATACTCTTGATTTAACTGCAGTTTACGATTTGAGTATTGCTTACAAGCATCAATGTCCCTTCTTTCTGGACAATGTATTTGGCGTGGATCCTTCAGAGGTTCACATTCACATTAGACGTATCCCTGTTAAGGACATCCCAGCATCTAATACAGAAGCTGCTGCCTGGTTAATTGATAAATTCAAGCTCAAGGATCAATTGCTCTCGGATTTCAAGTCTCAGGGCCATTTCCCTAACCGAAGAACTGAAGAACAACTCTCTACTTTGAAGTCCTTACTAAGTTTTACAGTGATAATTTCCCTGACAATCTTGTTCACCTATCTAACCTTTTCTTCCAAGTTGTGTAAGATATATGTAAGCTTAGCTTGTCTATATCTTGCTTACGTTACTCATTATAAAATTCGGCCAATGCCAGTTGTAAGCTCTGCTAAACTGTCATCTTTCTTTAAGGGGACAAGAGATGAATAATTTTTCGCTGTAAGACATTCTATTTGCAAGTCATAATAAAGTTGTATTTGAACCCCATTGCATTGCATTGAATCCTCTATGTTGTGATTCATGTTTTGGTTTTTGTTCCTTCTGAACTTCCATTATGCAAATGCATGATTGAAACTTCCAGCATAAACAACCAAGCAAGCTCCCGGTCAGGTGTTGGGCTGACTCATGCAAGAAAGCACACATTCAAATGAAGTTCAACATTGAAAGGACTCATGACTTATCCTTGGGTTGGTCTTTATAACAGAACACTGACTGATGACCTCGCAGATATTGTAGTAGATTCGACAGCCTTAGTAAGCAAGAAACAAACGCGTTTTTGGTGCAAAAATCTTCAAGATGTCTCGACTTGGCGTTACTAAACCAATCACGTACAAGGTCTAGCTAGCTAGAGCCTGAAGGACAGTTGAACAAAACACGCGGTTAGGATTAGGAGTATTGTAGTAAAAGAGGTATGGTAAAGGGTGGGTGTCTATTGCTGTCTCCTTGTCAAAGACAGACATGGCAATGTCTGCAAAAGTGTAGACTTTGTTGCTTTGCTTGATATTGGGTTTGTTCAACTAAAAGGGCCTAATAGCAATCGGTTCATCCAGCAACAGACAAGCTTTGTTTGGTTGCAAGTATTCCCACAGTAATATCTGAATATTATGAAATTTCGTTAAAGTATATAAGTAAAACTCAAACCCGAACTTGTGAGGTAATTTTCATGGAAGTGAGAGCAAATAATATCTCGCAAAGGGTCTCCGTACTAACTTCCATTAAACTAAAGAAAATTGGACTTCTTGTTCACTTGCAGGAAGGTTTTCATGTTTTCATCAAAGGAAAATAATAGTAATTGAGCAGGAAATACCAAGGATTAGACATCATCATTAATATTTAATAGAAGTTGATGAGAACCCTTTCAATGAATATGAAGTGATGGGTAGTTTTCTCTATTGCCTTGAGAACTTTTGAGAACATTGCTATTCTCTTAAGCGTGTTGGCTTTAACTTCATAAATAATGAGTGAGTCCCCATATGGAGCATGACAAATGAACACCATGGCCGAAAAACATGGAAAAAATGGCAAAACCAGACAGAGAGTTAGATGATTGGGCCGAAAGTCAATCAACAAGCTGGTACCCATGTACCATAGTGATAAGAGTTTTGCAGGAAACCAATCTGATTGGTCACCCGGAACTAATCGTAGGACCATAAATGGAAAACCAGGTGACTTGTGTTTGAAGAATGGAGTAATTATCCAAAGAAAAGGCATCTCTGTCTTCACTTAGATTATCATTAACTAAGCAACAATTGCAGAGTATAAAATATCCATATCATGAATACTAAGATATGCTGTCAATTAATAAAGATAAGATTCTTCATTGGACTAATGCCTCATGATTCAGAAGAAAAGTAAGTAGATCCATTTTTCTACTTTTCAACAGTTTGATGATTATCAAATAATTAGCATCAATCTTGTCAACTGTTCAAGGAGTTTAATGTCCGGAAGCAATAATTTAATTGATAATCATCCAATAATACATAATTAATGGTGTTTTTAAACTTCACAAACAGTATTAAAATTCTCATGTAATAATAAAAAGTTCAAATTAAGATGACTGATTACTAAAATTAAGAATTTAACATTCTATTATATATACTAAATGATTGTTGGCGATATCACAACATAACATTTTAATTTGAAATAACAAAATTCAGTAACGTTACATTCATCATATTTATGCTTAAATTTGTAGAAGAAATAATAACATTTTACGTGGTATTTTCATTGGTAAATAAGATTTGAGGGAAGAAAAATAAATGTGAGAATCCCATGAAAGAAGGTAAGATGGGGATAAAAAAAATAAAAAATTTAGATCAAATAATCGGTTTAATGAGTTAATATTTGTAAATAGTCAGTAGATCTGCATATGGTTCAATGATCAGTTATTAACTAAGAGAGATCATGGGGAATAGTGGAAGTGTGGAAGCAAGCACATGGCGCGGTGGTGCTGGTGGTGGTTAAGTGTGCTCAATTGAGGACGTGTGAGAATCGGAGGTTGTGCTGATGTTCGCCACGTGCGGGGGAATCAAATATTTTGTTGCTTCACGACACCATCATCAGCAACAGCAATCAAACAAGAAACTAAGTTGTCTGCATCTTAATCCTCTTTATTTTGCTGTGCATCTTGTGTATGGGAGAAGGAAAACTGTCTTTCTCACGTGACTTATTATTCTCTTGCAACCTGCAAGACATTTTTTTTTTATAAAATAAACTAAGGAATCATATATTAATCAATTGAATCAAATGCTCGAATGAATACAATTTATCGATTGTAACATTTATTCAATAAATGAAATAATTATTTTTGTATTTTCTTCGAAATAAAACAAAGAACATTATGTTAATCAAACGAATCAAATGCTCGAATGCAATTTATCAACAGGCTTACCATGAATAAAACAATTTACATTTACAGTTGCGCACACCTTAAATCATTAAATCCAATGAAAGAGATTGAGCATGCAAATATTTTAACCGACCACCAAAAGACGGCCAGATTAAAATGAAACAGAACAAGGATTTTATCAAATTATAAGAAAAAACTGGTAATTTACTCAATCATCTCAAAGAGAACCGAAAATCTAATCTTGTTCACGAAAAGATAGGACGAGGTTTTATATATTCGCAAGCAAAATTTATGGTGCAGTGGAAGAAGTGGACCCTAACATAGTAACATGAATACAATAACTTTCTATATTAACTCCCCCCATCCTCCCAATTCCCTGCATCAAATCACTTCGAATCCTTCTCATTTATCTCAACCTCTCCTTCCTTGCAAATCATTAATGGAGATTCCATCTGGGGTTTGTCTTATTCTTCTTCTTCTATTGAAGCTCTTGTCATTTGGTAAATTTCTTCCCATTTATACGTTGGACTGTAATTTGCTTTTTCTTTGTTCAGTACATTCCATGTTGAAGAGTATCAAAGTTGTTTGTTTTGATAGATTGTATAACAAAAAGAATGATCTTTTGCACTGAAAAATTTGAAGTTTAGTGTTTAGAATCAGTATTCAGTCAATGCTTTAAGCTTTTGATTCGAATAAAAGTGACTCAACTTTGCTTATGAAAATAATTCCAGGGTCGATATGTTCTTCAGCTACCCATTTTACACTTCAAAACCATTGCAGTTTCACTGTATGGCCCGGTTCTCTCTCCGGAAACGCCGCTGCCCTTGGCGAGGGTGGGTTTGCATTGTCACCTGGTTCGTCAGCCCAATTCAAGGCTCCATCCGGTTGGTCTGGCCGCTTCTGGGGTCGAACTGGCTGCACATTTGACAACTCTGGCTCTGGCAAATGTATAACCGGTGACTGTGGTGGCGTGCTGAAGTGCACCGGCGGTGGTGCGCCACCCGTCACCTTGGTAGAGTTCACCGTTGCTGGAGGCTCCAGTGATAAGGACTTTTATGATGTTAGTCTTGTGGATGGTTACAACGTTGCCTTGGGAGTGAAGCCAGTGGGTGGTTCAGGGGATTGCCAGTATGCAGGTTGTGTCACGGATCTTAATACAAATTGCCCGGCCGAGTTACGTGTCATGGATTCAGGTTCCGTTGTTGCTTGTAAAAGCGCCTGCACTGCGTTTAACACACCGGAGTTCTGCTGCACCGGCGATCATGCTACTCCTCAGACTTGCTCTCCAACAAAGTACTCGGAGATGTTCAAGAATGCATGCCCTACAGCTTATAGTTATGCTTACGATGATGCCTCTAGTACTATGACTTGTGCCGGGTCGGATTACTTGATCACATTTTGTCCAACCGGGTCATAAACATGATCTTGGTTTATGACCATGGTTAAGGCAACTTTTTTTTTGGTATTTTATAATATTCTTGGGTATATTTAATGATTGGGATTGTGGGAATTTGTTGATTGGGTGACATTAAAACCAATTGTTTGCTTCATCTGTCTTAGACAAATGATAAGTTTTGTCTGTCAGTTAGTATTTTTATCAGTTTTAAAGATTATGGTTTGTTTGTTTGGTGAGAAAGTAATGATATGTATGAATATGAAAACATTTGTCTTTATGAAATCCACTAACCAAAAATTACGTATATTTTTAACTAAAATTAAAAAATATTATATATTAACGTATCGACGCAAATTTTGATGCACTAATTTTTCTTTTACATGAAGCAATAGCAACAGGAACTACCACATCTACCTATAACCACGTCAGAAGAGAAATGAGTGCATAAGAATAAAAAGAAAAATATGAGACTTCCTTTCCTTTCAAGGCCTTCGGCCAAACATCTGATTACTTGCTCCTAAGAGCTTTCTTCCTTTTTTTTTTCCTTGCTTTTGAATACATTTTCAATTTTCTCTACATGCAGCTTTCCCATTGGAAAGCCTAATCCTGCCCAAGTTTTCTAATTGATTTTTGGGCGGAGGACAAAGAAACTCTACACTTTGGGCACAGCATTACGTGCCACCTTTCCTACAATAGAACCCTAGAACAATTACAAAGCCGAAATTAGAACAAATGAAAGGGGAGAATGGGTGATTGGGGCGAAAAGAAGGGGCTAAAACTGCCTATATTTTACAGACATTCCTTTCAAAGAGGTATTGCTTGAAAATAAACTACTCCGCAAGCGATCTAACCATGAAAGCTTCATCTCGCCAGAGCCGGTGCATTGACCGTCGCCTTCCTCCTCACTACTGAAGAGAGTTTGGTCTGAGCAGTCTAGTGATGCTCCACATGCTAAGTTATATGACTGACATGCTGAATGGCATACCCGTAGTCTGTTGTCTCCATCCTTATCACATTTTTGGATCGAGATCTGGTCATATAGGATTAGCATTTAGATTCATGCTCACATAATTGGCCTCATCAAGTTCTATGTTCATTTAAGGAGAAGGATTGCGACAAAAACCAAAACTACGGAGAACAAAAATGCTTGGTAACAGAGAGCACGGATGAGATAGTTTACCCAGCAGGCCAGTCGCTTGGCAGCTGCATCACAATAGCTGCTCCCAAATAGATTATTGAACAACTTTCGAGCACCACCCGGGAATAGACGATTGTAATTGGGTATGACAACAACTTCTTCTAGCTGCTGTAATATGCTTGCCTCACTGGGAGCACAGTGTTGCCCAGACAACTCCCTCTCCATCACATTTTTGCATACTGAAAGACTAGAGAGGAGAGTGGAGCTGTTCTGGCATGTGTAGCCCGCATAGTCAGAGCAGCGGAACTCACAAACTCCATTGTCACAGACACCACCATGGAGGCTGCATTGTTCATCGCAAACAGCTGCATATAATTCCAAGTAAAATGGTAAGAGAGAGGAATTATCCCGACATGCATGAGAAGAATTACATATAGCATGAAATGGTTTCAATAATAATGAACACCTTAAGAGGTGTATGTGAATGCGTAAGCATATTGAAACAGCAAACAACACAATTCTTTTTTTTAAAGAAAAAAGAGCGTAACTTCTGCATGTATGCTTAACTATGCAGTACAGGCACTTTAAAAGATGGAATCCCTCAACTTTTCCTTTACAGGCACACAACTTTCAGAAAAACCAGGAATAAGTCACATAAATAACTATTCAGCAACAGCAAGAATATTTTCTAACTAAAATAATTAAAAATAAAATATTTAATAAATAAACATATTACCAGTGGAGCAGTCGATGCCAGTACGACCATTTTCACATTCACAGACCCCATTTGACAGGCACTTTCCACGTCCGTTGCAATTGTTAGGGCAAGATCCTGAAAATTATACAAGACAAAATGATAAAGAAAAATAACATCAATTTATAGAAAAAGATTGGTTCAGAAGAGATTTAATATACCAAGATTTATCTTATACATAGCTAAATAATACAATAGAGAAGGAGGCTGGTGCTCACTTTTACTACAATCATGACCATGAAATCCAAGAAAGCAATGACATTTTCCATTGACACAGTCACCATTAAAATTACAAGAATTGGCACATTGCCCAGACACAGAAACAGGGCCAGTGCTACAGAGTTCGCGGTAGGCAGGACAAATCAGTTCACCTGCAGATAAAACATCAAAAGTGAGTTTATTGATGCATATAGATAGATCTTATTGACTGAAAAGTTAGTTTATCAAAATTACCATTAAAACCAGGGAACTGAACAGGTCCACCAGCTTCCGGACACAGTTTCCAAATACCGTCAACAGCAACCTAAAAAGAACATTTATTAACAAAACTAATGAGAAATTGCAGGGAGGAAAGAGTTTGAAGTTTAACGTGCAAGTGATTCTTTGCCAGCTTTAACTTTTACTGATATAAACAAAAGGTAAATTTCAGTCAGCCAGGTATGGAAAAAGATTGTGTTATTTGGACATTGCACTAAATCAGCATTTGCCAGAGCAACTGTACTCTGAAAAGATAAGATCACAACTCACAAGCTGCAAGCTGCTTTTACTAAAATTTACCGAGTATAAAACTTGGCTTTAGAAACATTAATCCATACCTCTAAAGAGTTATTTACACATCTGTGCTGATAACAACCATTTCCTTGAGTCACGGAACCCCGCACAAAACCAGTACGTACTAAGGAAGAAGCCATGCACCTATGTAATCACAAAAGAAAATTCATCAGCCATTGCCTTGAAAGTTCAAACTATGTCTGTCTAAGGTAAAAAGAAAAGTTTAAACTGTGTCCCACTGAAGTTTTTAAGGTCAGAACTCACCTGGAGTTACTCCCTCTCACTTCACCTAACATTCTGTCCGGGGCCCTTGCACTGTTAGTGTCTGTACAAGATCCATCAGAGTAAGCCACAAAGTAAGTGCAGTAATCAGCCAGTGAGGATTGACCACCTGCAAATGTCAATAACAGAAGTTCATAGACCTCACAAGGAAGACCAAACTAAAAACTCAATGATGTTGATAAGTGTAAAATGATTGCATTATATGCACATATCCTGAAACTGGTTAATTCACTACCATACTAAGTAGGATGCGGAATAAAGAATCACATTAGGAACAACATGTAGATCTAAACCAAGACTGAAAATATTTTTTCTCTGAGTAACTCAAATTCAAAATTCCATATGTTAATTATACTGATCATTCAATCTTCAGAAAGGAATTGGTAGGGTGTATGGTTCATAAAAATAGATCAGAAGGCCTCAGAAACATGAAGTAGAAGATAAAAAGAATCCAAAGAGAACATACCCTTGTTGGCCTGAGGAAAATACTGAGCCCATTGAGGTAGATCCCCACCATAAGTTACAATAGGGCAGTAGCCCTCTGCTTCCCTGTTATATGTACAACCAGACAAATTGGTTGTGTTGCAATGATATGCCCCCTTCCAGAGATTGCAAGGAGAAGTAACAAAATCAGTTCCTTGGTTGCGACCCCAATCAAGACGATCTGCCATGCTATAGTTAGCTTGGTACCATCCACTGTCCTCCAACAAAGCCAGGGTCATTTTCGAAACTACTGATCTTGTATCCACAGATCCCGTCATTATCTCATTCATCAAAAGCCTTTTTTCCCAATGAGATCCTGTAACCAAGGTATCACTCAAACATTAAGGACCAAACTACTAAACTGCTGCATCTTCCATTGTGAATCATATTATGTATTGTACTCTAGTTTTGAGATAGTTTCCATGAGTTAAAAATCCACAACCAATGCCACAATAGAGAGAAAAGAGACACAAATAAGGGGGACAGAATTGAATACCTGATGTACCGCGTCCTCCCCCATCTTCTAGCTCTAAGCCTGTAAAATTTTCTGAGAATGCCTGTCAATTAAACTATCATCAACTATTTGTTTGATTTTCTCATTTTATTTTTCCAATAATCTAAAGCCACAAGACTCAGCACAACAAAGAAGTTAAAATACCCCATAATGATGTCGTGAGTGCATCACAACACGCGGAAGCACCACACGAGTTACCATCCTCCCAAGCTTTTCATCCATGATATGTTCTGTAACCTGCACAATGCACACAGAGATGACAATGTGACAGTAAGGTCTAAATTGTGGCCATGACTAGGAAGCAACGTATGCTTTTCATGTTAGTAGTGACAAGACATTAACAACAGAGCATCAAAAGCATTCATACAAATACAAAGTATTAAAAGTTAAACTGATCTCCAATTTGAATGGCAATGAATAAGTCCTTGAGGGTTTGAACTTTGACTTCAAAAACCAAAATTTATTATACAAATTGTTTCAAGAGCAGCATTATCATCATCATCATTAGAACCTTTATCCAAATATTGGGATACATTATACGAATTAATATATGAACTCATGCTAAGTCGTCAGCATAAATTCTCCTCCTCCACTCATTCCTATCTAAAACAATGTGTTTCAAGATTATCATCATGGTAAATATCATGCAATTACCTGACTACGCCTCCTTTTCCTCTCATCCCTAAAGTGGGCAAAAGCATGAGGATCAAAGCCAAGAACATGCATAACCTGGATTAAAACAGAGATGGTGTTTAGGACATGAAATTTCCTTCTATACTTTTCCAAATTCATCAAATTAACATCACCAAACCTCATGGATAAGAGTAGCTGAAAGTAAAGTCTCTGCTTCAGCTGTTAAATGCCGAGGAGCAACATTCACATGACCTACAAAACAGACAGTACAACATTGCTTCTGATTTTAGATTTCTACTGCAAACAACAACAACATATTCCTCGCTTAAGAGATGGGCCAACGAGAATTACCAGCAATTGCACGGCCCCATTGGTCTCGTTCACATGCTACTGCCCATGCCAAAGTGTTGCCAGTGGTAGGTCTTGTAGTCACAAGAAGGACCAAGTCAGCATCAGCAACACCCTCTGCAAGAAATGTTAGATAAAGATAATGATTACAGAAGAATGAACCGAATACAAAAGTGCTCCTAGAGGCCACAATCAAGATGAAAATGGAATGTAAACAAAATAATGGAACTGCAATGAAATACCTTCAACATATTGACGAGGAAGCTGTACACCTCCATCTTGTCCACATGCAGAATATCCACTCAGTCTCAAATTCCCTTTCACAGGCTCTACAGCCAAGGTTCTCTTGAACCAGTCAGCTGTCTGCCCTAGAGCCTTCATTAAATTTCTTTCAAAAATTAGCATTGGCTTACTCATAGCTCAAAAGAAAGCATATTTATTTCTAGAATTTATAAAGTAGAACCTTGCGAAGGCGACGGCGTTTGTCCTCCCCAGATATATCATCCAAAGTGCAATTATACCAACAGTCACCATAAATTGGAGGATCAGCACGAGGATTGCAGGAAGGTGTGCCAGGAGAAGAACTCAAAGGAGGTTCCCCGAGCTGGTAAAAACCAAAAAAAAAAAAAAAAACATAGAAAGAGACCACCAAAAATCCAACGTTAGATTCACAACCATGACCAGACCTACAATGCTACAGAGTTTACCAAGGAAACAATGACACCCACCTTCACAATGTCACCAACTTTTCGACAATCTCTATCCAGTGAGTGGCCAACGGCATCATAATTTAAATATATTCTTATAGGTTGCTTAGCCTCTTTTGGACGCCCAAGCAATTCAGGAATTCCAAGCAGCGACCTTCCTTTGTGATGGACATGATTTGAGATACCAGAGTGCTCATAAAATTGAGGGGTAACAGAATAAACCTTAAGACCTGGTCTCCTCCTCTGCTTAATTATCTGGTCATGAATACAAGAATGTGAGACAATATTTTCACTACTTCCTCTTTCTGGGCCTTCCCATTGCTGATGATGCTCCCGAAATTTTGCGGTAGCAGCTTCAAACCATAACAATATCAATAAAATCTGCAATAGACACCAGAAAAGCTTGAGTTTTAAAGGGAATTGTACAAACAAGAAAACCCAAAATCTTAGAACCAAAAAGCCAAAGAAAAACTCTATGAAACAATGGATCTAACAAAACCAAAGTAATAGTGGATAATATCAGCACAAATATTAAACTTCTGCAGATCATAAGCTCAAAATTCAACTAACTAATGTGGCGTTGACCCCATAAAAATTACATCAAATAATTCAAAAGTAATAAAATTGGGAGAACGGCAAAATCTGTTGATGTACGAATCAAAGCTAATTTTCAAAATTACATAGTTAATTAAACTAAAAGCTCACAGCTTTATCCAACAAGTAAACCCTTAGTGAACAGTTTTCCTAAAAGGAAAGAACCCAAATAATAAACTCGTTAAGAAAAAGAATAGTAAATAGAAAGTAAAATAAATAAACATAAATAAAACTATGAAGTACCCAAATTGAATCCCATGTTTATACGAACAAAAAAAAAAATTCTTTTAAAGTATTAAACAGCAAAGCTGTTTTTTTTTTAACTAGTTTTCTTAGTAACCCCAACAGGTCTGCGACATTTTTTATTTTTTTTCTACAATTTAAACCCTTAAATCTTCCTAGCCTTTTATATACTAATCAAACAGCCAGGGAGATTTTTATTTTCTTGGAAACATAATTTTATAGTGAAAATGGAAGCTTTACCTCGAATATAACGGCAGCAAATCGAAGCTTAGAATCAAATCTGGTTATGGTGCTTGAACCAAACCGGATTATAAGCCCCATGAAATGTTCAAAACATAAAGCATTAACTCTTTTAATTCCATCAAATCTCCCACAATTCTCCAATCGGTTTTAGAACCCAGAAAGACAGCTCTTTGCTCCACATTTCAGCTCCAAATGCAACACCAAAAAAATTCAAAAAAAAAAAAATCAAAAACTGAGCTTCTTTCGATTTGAAGAAGCCCAACCAAACAAAAGAAAGAAGAAGAATATAATGGGTTAATAACTTGCTTGTCCTCTGAATAGAAAATGGGATTTTCTCAATCAGTGAATTAACGCTGCTAAAAAGACAAGATTTAAAGTTATTTTTTTGTTTTTTTTGGGTTGCAGAAAGATGAGAAACAGTGAGAGTGAAGGAAGGAAGGAAGGAAGAGAAGAAATAGAGAGAAAGAGATGATAGAAAAAGGGAAAGAAAATCAACAGACTGGTGGGGGTGGGTAGACACTATAATTTCTTTTCTTTTTTATTTTTATTTTTTTGGCTTTTTTTTTCCAATGTACTAAAATAAAATAATGAAAAAGTTTATAATGCGAAATAAATAAATAAATAAATATCAGGTGGCGTGGATAGTAAATGCCCTTCATATTTGGTTAAATTGCATCAATAAAGAAAAAAATTCCCAATTTCATTGAATATCGTTAAAATTCGTTTTTTGTTTTTATATTAACTGAAATTTTTAAAAAGTTATTAGTGTCACATGTTTTATTTTTAATTAATTTTTTATTTGATAATATATTTTTCGAATGTATTTTAATTTTTTTTAATCTTCTAATGAACTTTAAAAAAATTATTTATTATTAACAATACATTAAATAATTTCACATATTTACTTATAAATT
Source organism: Firmiana major (assembly GCA_033439115.1). Taxonomy (NCBI): domain Eukaryota; kingdom Viridiplantae; phylum Streptophyta; class Magnoliopsida; order Malvales; family Malvaceae; genus Firmiana; species Firmiana major. Next base: position 51,008,097 of record CM065909.1, read on the forward strand.
TTGATTATATTTTATTCAATGATAAAAAATACATTAATTATAATTTAGAGCAACGGATTTAGATTAAATGATTTTTTAGATAACAATTGACAATTTTTTAGTATTATTAATAAGAAAGTACCCTTCCACATAATTCATTTATTTATATCCATATAATACTATCTAATGGATTAAAAAAATCCAACTGATTGAGACATATTATAAGGGTACTTTGTTCCATTAAAATCTATAATTATATGAATTTATTAATTTTAATTTAATATTTTTTACATTAAAACAAAATTTTCCATTTAAAGGAAGGAAAAATATAGATTAAATCTTTACTATAAGTTGGTTCTATGTGCCAATAAGTCAAAGACAATTGAATCCCAGAACTTAACTTTACACGTGTTATCTTTCTATTTAAATCTATTAACTTTTGGATTTATGTTAGAACTCCAACAATTTTTTCCATTTTGATTTATATTTTAAAGTAAAAAATTATTTTATTCAAAGTTGAAATTTAAATTTTATTGACAAAATTAAAGAAAAACATGTATTTTATAATTTTTATGTTATATTAAAAAACAAAAAATAAACACATAACAAATTCTTGGTCTTGTTCATATAATTAATTTTTTTTTATTATAATCCATGTATAAATAACGAACACTACAAGATTATGTGCAATAGAAATGTAATAATTAATCCCATTATTTACAATCCAATCTAATTAACTCAACTTATAATTTTTATACCATATTATTAATATGATTCATATACAATGCTTTGTATTTAGTATATATATATATATATATATATAACATAGATTATGCCAAATTGTCAATCATGTGTCCTTTGTTACATATGGTAATATAATAGCATGATTTGAATAAGGCCTTTCAAAAAAATATCATGATTTAATCCTTTTCACTAAATAATATTCACATTATATGTGAACTGGATCTCAATAATTTTTTTTTTTTTTTGCTAAAATCGAAATTCAATGTTGATTTGGTAATGTAAATTTGTTTCATTCATGCAATATTTAATATTCACAATTCACACATATCATTTATTTTTTTATTTACTCGCAAAATAAATTCGAATGACTTAGGAGTATTTAAAATGCATAATTTATTAAAATTGTTTCCCTTAAATATAAACAATACAAATTGAAAGAGAAGTCATAGAAGAAACCTCTTATTGACCAAAAACTTACAATGATTTAAATTTCAACACAAAAAATGAAATTAGGTTTGACATTTTTGAAACTTGGAATTCTTCTAATTAATTTCTTCCCAAGAAAGCAACTATATATAAATATACCCATTTAAAGGAAAACGAGGGCAAAGACATGATCATACAACCTAGACGTCTTCAATAAATTATTTGGACAATAATCCATCCAAGAATAGCCCACATTTTTCAACAGCAATGTTGTCAAGGTTTCCCAGAAAATAACAATATAAATTTTTTTTAATTTCATGAACGAAATTAATATTTTAATTTTTTAATATATACCTTAAGATACTCGACGATCTTTGAAGATTTCAAAATTTACGAGTAAGAATATGATTTCTTTATACACATTGGGATTATTTTGGTAATTTGATTTCTGTTGGATAGTAACATCAGAAAGATGGATTTGCTGATTATTTTTTTCTTTTTCCTAAAAGCTTTGAAAGTGAGAGTTAATTTGTTTGTAATTCGTGGAGGATTTGGTATAACGTGAACAAGAGAATTAGTTTTGGAACATAAGATCTGAAAGGGATGGGATAAGCAAAAGACTGATTAGTCACGAAGCAATCACTGCAATTTGAGGGTTCCTTTGGTTTTCATTATCAAAATGGAAAAAACAAATAAATCCGAAAAACTTTTTTTTTTTTTTTTTGTTTTTAGTTGCCATGTCACGTAATTTTAAAACAAATTGGCGGAGGTACGGAGATTACGTGAACTAGAATGTTGGTTTAACAGTTATTCTTAATTCGATATAAAAAAATAAATTATTTTAAACATTACTTTAAATAAAACTATCATATTTTTATTTTTAAAATATAAAAATTTTATAAATTTATAATTCGAGTATCAATATATATTTTTTTAAATCACGTTCTTCATAAATAAAAAGGAAATCTCAAAGAAGCAAAAGATTAGAATAAGATCCAAGAAATATGTTTGAGGGAAGTTGTTAGGTTTGGTGTTTTGTAAACCAATTGTTCGAAGCTTCAATATTTTAATTATTAATTTGAGTATATTATTACATTACTATAATCCAAAAATCCATCTATCATTGTCTCCAAATGTGTTTTCTGACCAACTTTAGTTAGAATACAGCTCATCTACCTGACAACAAAGTTAATTAAGCTTTTAAAATATGTTTACGTGGTGATTAACTTAATGGCAACGGTATTGTAATTTCAAGAATAAGCCAATTGTTTTCTCCATTTTCTTAATAAAGAAACCTAATTCTACCGTTGTCCTGCATGAATATATAATTAATTAAAATGATTATAACAAACTTGCAGAAAATGACATTGGATTTAATTATAGAATAAGATCCATTTTCATAAAAGTTTTTATAAACTTGGGGTTTATGAGTTTGTTTATTAACTTTTTTTTGTTTAGATCTTTCTATATTTAGTGATCGCATTGGACTCGATTAATTTAAAATCAAGTTATTTGTCGAATCTCGTGAATGGGTGGCGCTCTCAACACTATTTACTCTATTCATAAAATTCAAATTCGAAATCTTATTGAACTCCTTACCACGTAGGCTAATATTTATTCAACCTTTTTAAATGATAATTTTTAAGGAATATTTGAAGAACGGAAACTTCAAAGGCGGCTTCCAACCAGGGAAGAAATGTCACTGAGAAGTCTACTTAAAAAGAAAAAGCTCCTTTCTTCAGCTTTAGAAGATGGAATATACTCAAATTTACCTCTTTTTGGTTACAAACAAGATGAAAATCGAACAGATAGCAAACATGTTCGTCGAAAGTTAAAACAGTAAGCATCTTTGGATGTGGACATGGCTTCTTTTTAACAAATCATTTTCTCGGCATTTTGAAATTTTCTTGGCGCTTTCTCCCTATAATTATTTATCTCTTATTTTCTTTAGATTTTTTTTTAAACTTCAAATTTATAAAACTTCTGTACTTTAAAAGTAAAAACATAATAATTTAAATTTGGTGAATCATCCGAAAAATTTTTCCCAGATTTGGGCAATTGCATGATAATTAAATAACTCTATCTCTTAACATTGCTTTATGTGCTTTTAGATTTGAATCTCAACAGTTAGGTTTAAAAAATATTAGGTTAGGGTGCCCACCACCCTTCAGGATTTTCTAGTGCACAAGCAAAGCAAATCCAATACCCGAAAGATGGCTGCATAATTAGGCAGAGCCACTGACTTTCCTTTTGCACAAGTAGCCTCAAGGAATTGTAAACCATAAACTTTTGATCTTGTTATAAGAAGGAAAAATATTGTGGGATTGGTACGAAAAGTTGGAATTGGTAGTGGTGGATCCATTATTGAGAGAGGTTACCACTTACCACAGCCATTCTCCATTGTTTGTTATATATGCTACAAGCCAAACTCAAAAGCAAAAGCTGAAACAATTTATTAAAATGAAGATTGGGCCATCTGTGAAAATTCAATTCTCCTGTACTCTACTTTGTCGTAAACCTAACCATTTGTATATATAGTTTATATTTGTATTTTATAAAATATGAAAATTTAATCTTAAAATTTATGTATATAGTGTCAAAATGATTAGGTTTATGTTATTGTTTTCTTTTTACATAACCAAATCCAAAGGAGGGTCATAAATCATAAATATTTACGAAGCCAGCAACATTTTTGCATGCTTGCTGGCTATGGCATGTGGCTTCAGTCCTTGGAACCCGCTTGCATTATCGAATAGCAGCACCACGTTTCCTTTCCTTGACTAGCAAACTTATGGGGAAGCAAGTGGGGTTAACCCAACCTCGGTGCTGTCGCTTCTAGTCTAAGCCACATGGAAAGGGGTCCCAACTTTGTAACAACTTATGGAAGTGACTGATGAGCAGAATTTTCAGGTGGCTTTCCCATATTTCTATCGTTTTCCTTGCAATTTTACAACCCCAAATGGCGTTATGATATCATCTTATCTTCTCTTTAATTACTTAGAAAATGAAATGAGAGAGCTAATTTGGTCAAAAATACAGGATGGCACACTTGCTTGTATTCTTGCAGCTTTCAAACTTTGGATTGAGCAGTAGGAAAAGAAACTACTGAAACCAAACCTGAAATCCATAAAAACAAGGATGAACAGTGCAAGATAGGCAGAGACTGAGTTAGTGAATAATGATAAAAGGTTTAGAAATGCTGGTTACAAACTTGTTGGATAAAGATTTTAATATTAATTTAAATGATCATATCTTTTAATTAAAGTAAATAAAAATAAAAATTCACTCTCATTTGAATATTGCACATTCAAGTTAATTATTTCCCTTATGGGTTTTTCGGTTTTGCGTTTAATTCATTTTCTATCCAATCTTAAGAAAAACACTTAAATACCAATAATATTATAAGATAATTTTGTCTATGTATTTTTATGTTTGTATTATAGCTAACACATGTAAAATATAAAATTATCATATCACGATTCGTATCGACATATTAAATATAAAATATTTATTTAATTTTTTTTAAATTTATATACAATTTTATAAATCATATTATTTTTTGTCTTACTTTTAGGAATGAAAGGCGTCTGAAAATGCAAGTGATCTAAAAAGGGTTAAGGAAAAGAAAAGTGGAAAGCTTTCAAGATTTTCTACTTGTAGTAATTCAATTAAAAAAAAAAAAACTTAAGCAACTTGAAAAATCTTCAATCTAAGAATTTAATGTTGTTTTGGTGTAGTGACTCGTAAAATAGCTATTGCACTTTTACCATCGCAAGAAATTCGAATTCATTCATTAAAGAAGGGTAATTCAAATTCACAAGTCAGAGATTTTATTTATTACTGGCAATAGGAGAATGATTTCACCCCAGCATGGAGTGGGCCTTTCTTACAAAACTAAGAGATAAAAAACAGCATTAAAGATTAGCTATCCTCAGTGCCGACATTATTACAGTGAGGGCTTCTTGCAACTTGTGTCATTAATATATATAGTTTTTGCCATTTAAAACATGGATAAGTTGGATTCCAGCTGAGCTGATTTTACAGTGGAAACTCTCACATGACAAGAGAAAATGGAAGCCATCTAGCAGCCATTAGATGACAAGAACCTAAGAAATAGTTCAACCATCCAATGGTTTCAAATAGCAGATGAAATCTGCAGAATCTGTTTGCTGTGGGGGGCTCCATGGAAACATGGTTTACAGCAAGTGAATTCAAAATACAATAATGCTGGATTGGAGTATGTTGGTGAAGATTTAAATTCTTATTATTATCTCGATGCTGGAGAGGGAAGTCAAGGGATTCTTTTCCAATAGCCAAAAAAAAACAATTAGCAGAGTTCTAATTCACAACTTATGGATAACAAGTCAATAAAATCAAATTGCTTGTATGTATAATCAAGTGATATTAATAAATTAATTTTGTTTTGAACAGTTCAATTTTGAAAAGAAAAAAAAGTATTGGAATGGTTGAATATTAGTAGATTGGGATATGGGCTATAACCCTAGAGGACTAGAAAGTTTTTTTTTTTTCTATTTAATTTCTAATTTACTTTTTATATTTAACTCATCTGAGAAAAATATTATGCATAAAAATTGTTAAATTTGCAATTTGCAGAAATCGTGTTCCTTGTCATGCCATCTGAACTAAGATTCCTTGGCACTCAAAAAAGAACTGAAAATGAAATGAAACATGCAAATAATGCTTGGTCTAATACCACTACCATAGATTTCTAGATTTGGGAGAGTTGTTGAGCTGATTAGTTGGAAAACATTTGATTTTGGACTGTTGCATTTGCATATATAATATATACAAATGAAGAGGTTGGATTTGGATATCTGATTTGCTCCCAAAAGTTTTAATAACAAATTAAATTGTCACTTGAGTCAAGCTCAAGTGGTATAATGGTGATAGGGAGGCATAATATCTGAATGTTTGCAAAAGAAGCAAATATATATTTTTTAATCAAAAGGGTTGAATTGCATTACAAAAGGGTTGCGAATGTTGAGTTTTTTTTTCTTAATTTACAAAATATACTCTCAACTTTTTTCTACAAAACGAATATAAATTTTTAATATTTTATTTTATTAAATAAATTTTTAACTTTTTAAAATAACGCAATTAAATTCAAATACATTAACTTTTATTTGTATTGTACATGTGACATGTTATATAGTCATTTATAGAACTATTTACATTAGTCATCTTCAAAAGATAGATAATATTATTTAATATATTTGAATTTAATTTCATTATCATGAAAAGTTGTCAATTTATTTATGTTAAAATAATTTTTTTTTAATTTTTACCGTAAAAAAAAAAAGTTCAAAAGTTAAATTCATTTTCTATAGAAGATTGAAGTCATTTTTTACACAAAATTAAAGATTTATTTAATTGTTAAATGGAGTTTTTTTATTTATTTTTATAGATGTTACAAATTTAAGATTTGATTTTCAATACTTACATATATATATATATATATATATATATATATATATATATATATTTAGATTGGAAATCTGGGATTAGGATTGAAGGGGAAAGGCTAGCTGGCTTTGTTAATGGATATTGAAATGGAAATATCTTAATTCTGTGGGACATAGTTTGTTGCGGATATATCATGTTGATATGTATACATTAGCTTAGTGGGCACCAAACTCTAATCATTTTCTTCTATCTCGATGATAATGGCCCAGAAAGGGTTAAACCATCTTTTTTCTCAAGAAAATGAAGTGAGCTAAGAGACGGTGAGGCGTTTTCTTTTCTTGCGCATGTGAAATTTTGTTAAGAGCAGGCGAAGGAAATGATGTTCGTTTGGTGAAATGGTGAAGAAGACAGCATTGATAATCCGATGTCAAAGTAACGTGAAAGGCTTTATGCACTGTTCAAGAAGAGTTGCCATTGCAGCCCAGGCAAGGATTGCTTGAAGCCCATTTCTCTTTAAGCCTGCAAGTTGCATTAGACAAAGAACAATCCAAAACCCAACACGTGAATCATACCTTGCGGCCGAAAGTTTTTTTTGCCGAAGGTTCTTATATCCGCATTTAAAGTTATAAGTAGGACTCAGATATTACCTTATAGATGAATTGATAATTTAATAAATTAATAAATATAAATAATAATGATAAATTATGTAAATAATAATATTAAACTAAATAAATTTTAAATTTTGATAATGAAATTTTAAAGTTTTAATTTTTTTTTATTATTAAGTTAATGTACCATAAGTTTATCGAAAATTTGTATGATAAAAAAATGATATATTATAAAATAGGAGTTTAAAATAAAATAATTTTTATTTTTATTTTTAATTAAAAAGTATATCGTAGCTTGTCAAATTCTACACTATTACTTTTAAACTCCTCTTTTGTTGTTTTAGAAATTCTATCCTTTTCAACGTTGAATTTCTCTTGCAATCCATAGAGTCAACGTTATGGTCGTCAAAAAGATAATTTATTAATTGAATAAATTTAAAGGAGAAAAATATCATATATCCATATTTTTTTTATAAAGGAATGGGAAATTTGAATTGAACGCTTTGATTTAGGGAAATCAATGAAACGAGTACAACATTTTTCCAATTTTTTAGTGTTTTTTTTACAGTGTCCTTATCCTTGAAATTGTACTCATTTTTGCATAAAAATTTATTATTTATATCATTTTTTTTTCCCATGAAAATTTAACGGGTCTTAAAGATCATTATACAGATAATTTTTTAAAAATAATTTATATCCATACCATTGTAGTATAATAAGTTTGAACATGAGACACATGCTTTTGTCTTTGTTACAAATACTCAAACATCATTCCAGTGTTGTTTGGAACATGAAAAAAAGCGAAGAAAGAAATTGAATTTGGAATATAAAATGTCATTCGTTGTTAGAAATTTAGTAATTTTATATAAAGCCACCCTTTTCACAAGACAAGAGTAGACCACTTTACAAGATCGTTTGAGATGGACCAAACCCAAAACCTGGGCTCAAAAACTGGGATTTCACGTTTTAGAACCTCACCTACACATGGACCTCATAGAAGGCCAGTTACTTCATCCCAATATATATATGTACACAAGAACAGCTCAAGGCTTAAATTAAATTTGAAGACTGTTGGGCCATGTCGTTCTCTTTGCTGTACACCTAAAGATAACATTAACATCTGCTAAAACTTTAATCTACCATGCCTGTGGATCTTGCTTCTTGCATCAACCACACAACAATAACTAGTCTGATTACTCGATGCTTGAAACGAAATTCTCATTCAAATTCAAAATTTTCTTCTGTGTTCTGTAATTTTATTAGTGCTAGATAAACTCCACTTGTTTCCTTTGCATGGGCGTCAGAGCAATGCCATGGAGGAGTTGGGATAAAATGCCTGGCGGAGTTTGATATATTTTTCGATGTCAAAGCCTCGGGCTTTCATGAGTTTCTTTTGTTTGGCTCTGAAACGGCGTTGAAAGTAGCCTTCAAAGGAGGGTTCGGTGGAAGTCCTGAGGAAAAAACCATAGGCCAAGGCGAAGTGAAGGGAGGTGACGAAGAAGCAGATGGGCTCCATGACATCCCAACTAAGTTCCCAAAACGTAAGCCTCATGAATCCGAGCGTTTGAACCACCAAGAACCCCAGCCCACAGAAAAGCTCACCACGAACCAGAGCCTTGGCTTTTTTGTCTATTTCAGCCTTTTGTTTCTCCATTTCTCCCAGCTCTTTTCTTCTTGGGTCATTTGGAAGGGCCATCGATTCAGAAATTATGGTCTCCATTGATTTAGCCACCTAGCGGAATAAAAATGTCAATTCATGGAAACTCATGTTTATATACCGACGTTCTATCAAATACAAATTTATGTTTATATTATAAATAAATATAATTTATTTCCCTAACCTAGTTTAATATTAAAATTAAAAGTATTTTGATTTCAAAAATTATTTTAATTTAATTTTAAAAATTAATTAATAAAGAAATATGATTGTTTTCGAATAAAAATTTAAAAAATCATTCCATACACTATTAATAAAAATTTTTTACTCTACAAACGAAATTAAAATTATTTCACATATTTTATTTTATTTTATTTTATTTATTTTTAATTTTTAATATTTTTAAATAATATATCTAATCATCTTATCGTGAAATAAAAAATGTCATGAAATTTATAAAAAAATTATCTTAAAAATTTTATTTATAAACTCTAGATAAAAAAATCTTAAAGATGTCCTTTTACGGTTTAGTTATAATTTTTGTGAAAAAAAAAAAGTCGGAGGCGCGTGGAAATAGAAATCCACTCGAACAGTGTAGAGAAAGTGGGCCCGCCTTCCTTAGTTGAGGCCTGAGGTTAAGTTCAACCAATCTACTAATCAAAGGTCCACCGCTGACCATTTCGGCTGAGCCCAGATCCACTCGCAACTTGCATGTGGAACAAGGTAACCACGCTTTTCAATAGCGCGTGTATCGCACTTTTCTTATCAGTTTAGGACATAAACGGATTATTAAAAAAACCGGCGAGAAATTTTATACCTGTTCGGGGCGAAGAAAAACGATGTTCCCTAAAACGATGACGTTTCCTGACTGATCGAGCATTTTGGCGAACTCTGAAGCTTGAGCTTCATTTCCACATCCTTCTAGGCAGACTTGAGCAAACTCATAGTAAGAAATGGAACTCTTTGGAATCTCTCTTAGCTTTGCTTTAAGCTTCTCGATTTGAGAAACTCTCAACAGCTTCCTCGCATCTTCAACCGAAATTTTAGCCAACGATTCGCCGGTCGAGAAACCCGTAGGCGAAGGTGGAGGTGGAGTGATTCCTTCCAACCGAAGGCGATCTCCGCTCATATTAATGCCTCGGAGCTTTTCTCTCAACTTTTCCCCGACAGGCACAGAAAAAATCTCCGAGAATCTCGGATACGACCGTGCGGAAACTCCCCTGTGGAAGAACTGTCGAAAGAATCCTCTCTCTCCGGAATCAGGCAACGTGACGTACTCTCGCCGGGGTATGTTGTGGAGTGAGATCGAAGAGTTTTCAACCGTGACCAGAGGTGAGATAACTGATCTGTAACCTCTCGATGGACATCTCGCGAGCGTTTCCCGGAGCGCCATTGTCGAGGGAAGAGAGTGTATTAAAGAAGAGAGGATTCTAATGTGTTGGGCGGTGGGTGGGAGAGGATCTGCATTTATAATGTCCAAAGTATGAGGAGAATCTTTCGGGTCTTGATCACAGAATCTGGGCCAGTTTTGTTACTATTTAAATTAGTAATAACGCAATAAATTTTTTCCTTTTTATTCACTTTCTAATATGTAAATTTAGCTTTAGTGTCCAAATTCACTGTTTAATAATTTTTTTCAATCTAGCATTTGATTTAAAGATAAATATATTTTAAAAGTCGAGTTTAAAAGAATTTTAATAAAAGAATAATATTTTTTTTGGTACCGATTAGATTGTCAATTTATTTAAGTGTGAAACTTAATCATCGAAAAAAAATATATTTGAAAGAGAAATTATGATATAATAAAAAATTCCAAGACCTAAACAAATAGGAAGATGCCGTTGTCAATGAAAAGAATTCATCAATTTACACAAAAATTCCTATTTTCTATTTTATCTTTATTTTTTATTATGTGTGTATATATACATGTAGTAGACGAAAAAATTAAAATACAAATAAGAATTAGATAAGAATATTAATTCAATAAATGAACTAAAAAAATGTTTGTCTCTGGACATTAAAGCTAAAAACTTGAAATAAAATACATTGATCTTTCAAATTTGAATAGGATGTGACGTATTTGGGAATTTTATATTTTAAACCGTTATGGTTAATATATCAAAGTAATTAAAAATCTAATTTTAATTACTTCAATTATTGATTTTTTTTCTTAAAAAAAGAATATTTATTAATATTTTTTTTATAAAAGATACAAGAGAGGAAAAAAAAATTCAATCTTTAAATCTAATTCTTTTAAAAATGAGTAATCATCGCTAACACTTGTTAATATTTTTTCAAATTAAATACTAATACTAATATTATCTATATTAATTTTAATTACAATTAAATCTGTAACTGCAAAATTTTGTTGACTAAAGGGTCAGAAATTTCATTGGTCGGTGTCGGAAACTTTTACAGACCAACCACCTTGCAGTTGTCCCTAAAAAAAAGACTTAAACTGTGCATGTTACACGCATTTGGAGTTTCAAGGCTTTTGTTTTTCTGTCCAAGTTGTAGTCGTAGCTAACGCCGAGGATCATGCATCTTGCATGTCTAAATTCAAAGTTTAGAACATATGTAATATGCCTGAATGCAGAAGAATTATGTTTGGAAATTGATTAAAACGTTTTTTAATATAAAAATTTAAAATATAATACTCAAAAATTAAATTAAAAAATATAAATCTAACAAAACAATGAGATGATGAAAATTTTTTTTTACAATATATATATATATATATATATATATATATATATATAATTCTCTAAAGTCATCATCTACCCCAAGATTTTGGGTGATCTTTCTGACATTGATTCTTGCGTGTTTACTTTACAAATCTTCTTTGACCAAATTATGGTAGAAAATAATAATAAATTACTTAATATTAGATTTGGTAATATGTGCAGTGTGTCATGTTGACATGACACAACACGAATTAAAATACGATGCGAATTATAAAATGTGTCTAAAACGTAAACATGAATACGATATATATTTTATACGTGTGACACGTGACACGATACGATTGACACTTTATAATTATCCGTGTCACATGACACGATACGAATAGATACGACACGAATAGACACGAATGAAAATAAAACATAATAAAAAATAAAAAAATCATAATATTTATTGATTTATAGCAATAATTTAATTTATATACATTTAAATATTATTAACAAATATAAAATAATAATAATATTCAATCCATATCATCCATAATATTTATTTAAAATTATAAAATATTCAAACAAAATATAAAAAGTTAACATTAAATCATAAAACATAAATAGTCAACAAATATTCAAACATTAAATTCATAGATACCAACTCAATACAATATAAGAAATAACAATTTAAAAAAACGTATTTCTCGTGTCGTGCATGTATTAATCGTATATTCGTATGACACGATCTAAGAAAACGTATTTTCGTATTTTATGCGTGTTTAGCCGTATCTGACACGACTAAATACGAAAATTATCATATCAAAATTCGTGTCGACACGGTTAAATACGAAATACTAATTTTTCAAACACATACACGATTTTTTCGTATCGTATTCGTGTCGTGTCACTCATGTCGTGTCTATTTTTATCGGGTCTACTTAATACACAATCCTGGATGACAAATACTAACTTATAGATATCAAGATTTTAAAGCGTAATTGTGATAAAAAAAAAAACAATTTCTAAAATGTAAGAAATTCGCAATTTAAAAATTAACAAAATAATTACAGATGTTATTGAGAGCTATTTTTTGAGAAATTTATATGATTCAAGTAAAAAAATTTTGAATCCGGAGTGCCAATATTGTGTTCTTTTTTTTTTTCGTGTTTAAAAAGAAGAAATTTCGTTTATGAAGCTGTAATTGAGAATAAACCAAAATAAAATAGGATTTTTTTTTCTTTTTTACTTGTAAAAATTGTCATGGGTGGCGGCTGCGGATGTGGAGATTCTTAATTCAAGTGGGTTAAAAATTCCTGGCCTTGCCAAGGAGAGGTAGGGACGATTTCTATATACAAGAGAAATGAAAGAGAAAACATCAGAGAGAATCCATGGAAGAATGAAAGAAATTCACATTAGCTAGCTCTAGGAATCTTTTGTTTATCACTGAATAAGAATTAAAGAATCGATCAAATTGGGGTTGGAATCACAAATGCAGACATGCCGTTGGGTTTCTATTTGAGGGCTGCAAATGTATGAGAGATTCTTGGACACTAGTGGCAGTGGAAACTCTAATACTCCCGCATTAATCTTTTTCAGCAGGAAAGATTAGAGGCTTTAGACCTATATTTTCTTTTTCCTTTGGCCTACACCGGACGCAAAAATTGTAGTAAAAAAGTATGAGTTGAACTCCAAATTTTATGTTTCTTCTTTGCAACGAGTCAATTTCAGATTTGAAACACATTATATTTTGCCTACTTATCCTGGCTGCTTTTGTGTCTATACTAAAAAGAAACAGCATCCTTTATTAGAATTTTGGGCTAAATATTGGCTTGAAATCTGCATCAATCATTGTGGTGACTTCCCGAAATTAGGGTTCTCAGCCAGCTCTTGGAAATCCACAACAGCATTCCTTAGCTTTGCTAGGAGTGAATATAGAAAAAGTGATCTGATCTGAACTAGCTATTGTTGTTACAATCTAAAATGATATTGCTTCAAAGTTAGAATGCATTGTCGAAATGTGTTGGATCAATTGGCAGAACTCGTTTTCTCGCTATAAAATGACTGGATTTGAGTCTCGTTACTGCTTTCTTAGACCCAAACCACATCTGGTCTTAACCTGGATTTTGGAGCAATTTATGTCTCCGAATTTTCTTGGAAAATTAAAAAAAAAAAAACAGTTTTTAAATTTAAATTTCTCTACATAGGGATAGGGAAAATCTTTCTTGAGTGGCCACTGATATGATTTGTTCTGATGGAAGGTGACCTAAGACTAATCAGTGACGGCACTTCGGTGACAAAGACACTTTTTTGCTACGAGAGGGCCACTCACTCAGCCACTAGTCGTTGGAATTATGGTGTTCTGGAACAACTTTTTTTTTTTTTTTAAATAAGAATTGCACAGTCCCTTACTAGAACATTATTGTTGTTATCAGATGATGCAATGAGATAAACAAGGATCATTTTAATTTTATCAAATCAGAGATCATGGAAATGTGGTTAGGCAAGAGGATCACCTGTAATTATTCGTTATGTTTCTGGAATTGAGTGGATTCCAGTGGATTGGACGATGCAATATTGTTGAGTGCCAACGCTAGATATAGATATAGAGATCAAAGGCTAATTCCTTTTGCATCAAACTATCCAATCTTTTATTATGAGTACTTCAAAAGAGAATAAACAGAATGCTTTACTCTCACATCAAATACGAATGTAAAATTATTGGATATATAAATATGAACATTACAGTTTGCAAATCTCAATAAATCAATTTTGCATAAAGAAAATAATAGTCATGTGATATCTGTACAAGTTAAAACGGCTTCTAGAGTTATTAGTTAACGGAGTAGTTTGAGTTACTATTGGCTTGTTGTATAATGGATTAGAAATTTTTGGATGTCTCAGGCACCGGAATTACCATTGAAGTTTATGCGCTTTCGAGCCACATTAGGCCCTTTCGAGGCATGAAGAGGAAAACACGTTGCCTTTGAACTAAGGATTAAGGAAAATTGGTTAATTAGGAAGCAATAGCATCAGCTTTTGTTTTGGTAGGCTTAGAAAGCATACTACTCAGAGTTTAATAACGTCACAAGGCAGTCATGATATCCCAATTTGATTGGAAATTGACAGGAGTGAACAAAGCAGTTTATGACATAGATTGTTGGATACCGAGGCTTAATTTAAGTCAATTGTTGGAATCAGCTTCTGATTCTGTACAGTAGCGAAGAAGAATTTTTTTTTAAACTTGACAAATGAAGTCGAAGTCTAAGAATAAGAAAATGAATCAAAAATAAGTGTTAATAAACAAAGTTTGATTTAACGATTATTATCATTCTTTAAAAACAATTAGATTCAAAATACGATTTACTATTCATTTTGTAGCACTCTATGAATCAAAATAAAGAAAATGTTGCAGATGTTGGAATTTGATTCCTAAACCTCTTGGATTTTACTTTTTAAGTATAGTTGCAGCTTACATAAACCACTTGAGCTAAATAGCAGATTCAGTAAAGAAGATTTTCATGCCTGATTTCAGATAATCTTTTGATTCTCCCAGCAATAGGTTGGGAAAGCGAACTGGCGTATCAGCAAAGATGGCCTCAAATCTTCCCCATAATTAGCAGCTGTAGATGAATTTATAGCAATGAATTCTTCCTCTTTTTCTTTTTCATATTGATTTTTGGTGTTATTTTATTGACAATAGAAAGTGACCTGAGTGTCCAAAATATTCCCACATGTAGCTTTGACATTATCATGGAATAACAATGGGAATAAGAACATCCATGCAGAGTTAGGCCAGGAATCCCTTTCTTTAACCCAACAGCTAGCTTAAGCTTGAAGCTCCCATTGTCATTGGATTTGAGGCATTAAGCCACCCAAGATTTTCTTTCTCCTGTTATATCAATAATTCACCTTGTTCATGTGGTTGTGATTTGTAAAGGAATGTTCACAATTCCTTCATTAAAGTTGTGTGGATGCTGTTGGGGATACCTTTACCTTTTGTATCGGAAGCAAGCCTACTCTTCATTCTTGTGCTGGTGTTTGAGGGCAGCTCCCATTTGGATGATTGATTGAATTTCCAACTTTCTAGGCGAATACAGTGCTCTTTATTGCCGTCATTAGATTCATATCAACAAGAAAAGGACGATATGCATGAACCATTTGATGAGTAGCAAAGTATCTATCCTTCTCGTATGGATTTGCTTACATCATGAGGAATTTCCAAACGAATTGCTCTAGGATAATCTAGGTTGGGATTTGGAAAACAAATACCTAAAATTAAATTTTAATATTCATTGAATTTGAGATTTAATTAATAAAATTTAAATTTTAGTATTTACAACATTTTTTTTTTTAGATTTCAATCCCTTTTAATTGTCTTGCGTCATTGAATTGATCATTTTCAATTTCATTAGCAATGTAAATCAACTTTAGGTCCATAACCAACATTTACTAATTACTATACTTTTCTTCTATTTTCCCTCTCAAGCAATGGTTATTACTCCGACTCGGCCGAGTGTTAAATATGAATTTATGTTATTTTTTGTATAATTGAGGAGTCGGATTTTCGTATTTATATTGGGCGAATATGTATAAAAAATAAAAATTTAAATAAAAAACAAGCCGAACTAACAAAGTTTTTTCAATATGAACTATATGACTCAAAATGGACACCTTTTTGGTTGAAAGTCTTCGACATTGGTTCATGACGTGAGGGAAAGCATTAGCATGAAAAGAAACATAGCAAAATTGCAAAAACAGAGTAGTTTTTTTTTTTAAATAGGACTCTAATGCTCCTCGATGATTGATGCTTTTCTTAATTTTTCAAACGCAAAGGACACTACACTTTCTTACATAAAAACATAATTGAGTTTTTAATTCCTTTTACCAACATCGAAGAAAAGCTCCTCTAAAGAAACAAATTGCTTGAATATAATACTCACGTAATTTCTTTTGATTACAACCTGAACTTTATCTCTTTTGTTTTATAATCCCTTCACATTATTAAACAAAGCACGAAATGAGGTTTCTCATTGGATTTCAATGACCAATCCTTTTGCTCCTTTGGGTAATAGTTACCACCATTGGTTTAAAAATGGAATCTCTGCAAACAATCGTATGATTTTTAATTTCAAAAATTAGAATTCAATTCTCATTATTAGTATAAATTATGATATGTTATATAGAATATTATTTTCGATATTAGTATGAATTTTGATAAATTTTTAACCTTGATTTCAAATTGTGATTTAGTGGTAAAACCATTAAAGTCCCTTAAATATACATTTTTTATTATAACTAATATATATATATATATATATATATTTTTTTGGTGTTCGAATTTGACTCACAATTAGTAATAGATAGGATCAACAACTCTTATAATTTGGTGTTCGAATTTGACTCATAATTAGTAATAGATAAGATCAATAACTCTTATGATATCTATTCTGAATTTAGATCCCTTATAAGGAATTGCAAAGTGTTATTGAACTAGATGGTCAACTTCGCTGTAAAATTCGTCCGACGACAAGCAAATAAGGTAACTCATGCCTTAGCAAGAATTTTTTATTTTCATGTTAGCCTCACTATCTGGTATGAGCCATTATACTTTATAGGTGTTCTCTTATCCAAAGATTGTACTGAAGTTTATTAGTAATAAAATATATATATATATATATATATATATATATATATATAAAACTTGATTATTGAATGCTATTCAAAGGAAAAGTAAACTTTTACTTGGAGTTGGGAGCTAAATTGCTAATGCTCCATTATCGAATTAATAATAAAATAAAAGCCGAATTGGAAAGCAGTTTTTGTTGAATATTATTAAGAGAAAATTGAAATGGAGCTTTTGACCAAATGACTTTCAGCCATTAATCTGAAAACAACATGTCTTAAATTAAGATTGGAAAGAAGTTAAAAAGAAAAAAAGCTAGCTATAGTGGCCAAACGATTGGACGTAAAGAAAGTCCCACAATTTGTGGGCTCTGGGAATGAATCTTTGACTGAACAGTCTGAATCTTCGCATGCTCTTGAAGAAAATTACTATCATAAATTCAATATTGGGAAAACCTTCCCAAGATAATGACAATGAAAAGGCTGTGGACTCAATTTTAGTACAAAGAAGAAAAACGAAAACAAATCAATGTGGCACAAGTGTCTCGCACGCCATCAATATCTTTTCTCCGGTTTATTGAAACGTGCAATTTTCACTCTTCTATGTCTAAAAATATATTTTTTCGTATTAACATAAAATTAAGTACACTTTATATATATATATATATATGAAGGGTGACGTGACAGAAGACTCTTTCAACATCTCAGTGCTATTTGTTTGCCCGCAAATTAAGTCGAGACCAAAAGGATGACGATGGCTTTGAAATTGTTGTTGAAATGCAGATCAGAAGGATGATGATGATGATGATAATGGGTTTGAACTTTAGAGATGTTTATATTCATAAGATCCAACAGACGTTCTGGGCAGTTGCCCAAGTTTAGCTCGCCAGTTAGTCCATTTTGTGTCTTTCTTGGGCATTTCGATAAACACTTGGGCTGCTCAATCCACTAAAATTTGGCTTGCCAAAATAGAAAAAGAAAAAGAAATCTTTATTTGCAATTAAATGTGTGAATATAAACATGGAAAGTGGCCAAAAAAAAGAGACAAGATTCGTGTAAAATGGGTACTGGTTTCAATTGGTAGAAATAGGCCTAGGGGTAGTTGCGTGGGCACAGTATGTCTTTATAGTGAAGTCGGTGTTTCGAGCAAGTCGGTCGGATATAAATAGCACGGCACAAGGGCCATGGGGGCCATTTCATGACTTTGAAGATAGTACAGTACTTAATAGAAATAGCAATGGTAGTTTTTTCTTACAAATTTAGAAGAAAAATTATTTTTAAAAATTATTACTGAGTTTGATTATCGGATATTTTTATCGTATTTATTTCGTATCAAACACCGGAAAAAAATAACAATTGGGTTATGAAGGTTGATGAGAGTTAGATTTGAGATGGTTAAGAAAGAAACTCCATTCAAGATTTCCAAGTGCTCGATTATTCATAGAAAAGCCTATCAAATTTACTGTGTTTGTAGCTGAAATGAAAGCCTATAATTGAGGACTATGAAGACTCTAGACCCAACATCTGCCTCCTATAATCCTAATTGCATCAGATTCTCTGAAAAAAAACAAAAATTTAATTAATATACTTTGCTAGGGCTTTGCTTTCAGTGTTTTTCTTTAACAAGTGAAGTGACTAAACACGAAATTTCTATGAAGGGTTCATTACAGAACAGAATTGGGTCCTTTTTTTTTCCTTTTTTAATCGTGTTTTTTCTGTTTTTCTTCCGAGTTAAGAGGAGGGTAAAAATCAACTGGACAGTAGCTGGGTCCCAAGATGATAGTGTAATCCTCCAGATTAGGACATCTGGGGCTGTATGGAACAATGAAGATGACAGATCATACATCTTCATCCTGCTCATAGGAGTTGGGTAGAAAACTATCTATGAAGCGATGGGGATTTATGAAACATTAACTCAAGACTTTGTCTTATGTCAGGAGGTAATTTTGACTCAGGTTTAGCAGACATTCATTAACCTAGAGTTAGTTTAGATAAAAAATAAAATTAACTCTAATGAAATTGAAATCAATAATAACAATGAAATTGATACAACAGAAACATTGTTATCAAACGGTACCATCGCAAAGATGACAATGAGTTAAGTTGAGGGTAAATTGAAATTTCGGCATAATATAAAGATGACAATTGAGTGAGTTCCAAACCCAGGCTCAATCCCCAACTCAAGAGGTTTATAAGTAAGAGGTAAGAGAAGTAGGCAAAGGAAGAAATAAGAATATATACATTTTAGGAAATCCACTTCCCCAAGTCAGCAATACATTCAAGCAAGCTTAGAAAGGAAGCCACAGGGACTTCTTAGAGGTCTTGTAACCAAGTTTTGGATTATATCTACATAACTGCTCTACCAAAAAGGAAGAACCTCTATAGCTTGAAGTAAATATTAATCTACTTAACAGAGGGACCAGAAAGATAAACAAGCCACGAATAAATATATTACAGATATCACTACCGAGGGAAGAGGACATTAGGATACCGAGTATCTGTTAGCGTTGACAACCAAACTCAAAAGTCTTCCGATCATTCTTCTTCGGGTCATTTGCAAACAGTCTTCAATCTCTTTGCAGCCTGAACAAATCCCACAATGACCTGCAGCTCATCCATTTGCTACACCAACAGAAGTAATTTTTATCATGTAATCAGAACTTGTCACTTTCAAATCTCATTCTTATTCAAAAGAAAGAGACATTAAAAGTCCCCAACATAATTGAGTTAACAAATGGAAACTTCTTGTCATATCTAAGCTACAATTTATTTCCTTTTCAACTTTCAAGAAAACGTTTTTTACCAGTAATACAAAGTTGGTGCTTTACCTTTGATTAAAGTCATTAGTTTCACAGTATAGTGGAATAAGTAAAACAAATCAAAGAGAAGCTGTGAGAAGTTGAAAGTTACCTGTGACATGAAATGCCTCTGAACAACATCAACCAGTTGCTCTTTTGATGGATTGGGGATGGCATCCACCTAACAATAGCGAAAGCAATTGACATTTAAACTTTTTTTCATTCGTTATAAATGTGCTACAGGTGGGGCTGATAGTTGTATTAATGTTCCTCCATGAAAAAACTTACAAGATTGAAGTGTCGCCAATATCTCCATAAAGCAGCCATCTCAAGTTTGCTTAGGTCAACCTTCTACATGGGAGAGATATTACGAAAAAACAAACCCCTAATTAGGCAAAAACTCCATAGCTACCATACTTCTGCAATACCTTATTATATAAATCCCAAATACGAGTGTTATAAAAATTATTTACCATGGACCCACGGGGTGTGGAAACAGACCCCTTAGACTGTGAGTCACCAGAAAGTGATTTGCTCAAAGTCTTATGAGAAGACCCGGTTGATTTATGTGTTCTATGCCTCGATCTCTGGGACTTCTGAGTGTCATCAGATGCTGGAAATTGAGAGATAGAACAAACAGGATTAAAAAAAAAAAAGTGTGGTGGGACCAACAAAAAGATAAAGAAATGAGACATTGGAGCTTTTAGAAATAGTGAAAGTTAAAGGTGAAGACACAATGGATCCTATGTACCAACCTCAACTACTTTTCACTAGAGAAAATTATCATCCTAAATCATAATATCAAAAGTATTATTATAGATCAAAAGCCACTAAGGATTATAGCATCCCCTTTCAAGAACAAAGGTGTTACACAAGACATTGCATATGAGCAGCACCATACTTAATAGAACCTTAAACCCAGCACAAGTTAATGAAATTATGAAAAGAACAAACAAAGGAGACAATTTAGATTCACATGACTAACATCCTATTGAAGATTGTTTTTGGTTTGAACATGTTTGCAGTTCAACCTTATACAGGAAACTGAAATATGGAGGCAGAATATGCAATTTTTGGGGGACAAAAAGGAAATAAGAAAACAAGCTCACCCATGTCTGATCCATTCCATGGCATGTTTTCGAATTCAAGGTCATCATCTTCTTCATTACCGGTAGGAGCTTCAATCACGCTGAGTGCATTTCTCTGTAGCTTAACTTCTATGCCATTGGTAAGAACCTGTGATTTTATTAATTAGGTAAACAAATATCACTATCAGTTACAAAGTAAATGCCTAATCTACTAATATGCTCCAAGAATTGGATACAGATGGAGACAAATTTCCAAATTTTTGTCATGAAAGAACAGGCAGGAAAGAGAGATGAGAACACTATTCTAATTTTAACAAATTAATTAATTCCCAGTGTAGGGAAACTACCAAGCCAAAATAAATAAGAAAACCATAGGATTCTTATAAATTAATCTTTTAGAATTAACATTGTCAATTTGTCTTTCAATCTACTAGCTCATCTAGAGTTTAAAAAATAACAGAAATCGAAATCAAAGACACACATGTAACTCAAGGAGAAACCTATGAATTTGTCAAAACAAATCTGCAAATTACTGGAAAAAGAATCCAGCTCCTTCTTTGCAGCTTATCAACAGTTAAAGGTTGAATCAAAGTATGATCATTATTTCCAGCAACCATGAATTAATCAGATAATAAATCATGAGATTCACAAATGAAAGTTACAAAAATTGGAAAAACAAAGAACAAAAGAAAGGGATGGAGTGGGATTTTCTTACAAACTAAGGAAGCAAAGTCAAGTGTAAAAATGATTGCATGCTTTGAATGGGTGATGAACAGCAAAAAATCTCTCTATCCAAGCAGAAAGAATATCAGAATTCATAAAATAAAATATGGGTTTCATATTGAGACACATTCCCAAATCGATTACAGCAAGATCCCAACAATAACTCAATCATGCAATCGAAAAAATAATCTCAATATAAAGATAAAATTCCTAATAAATTTAATTTAAAAGAATTAAATAGCAATGCTTTTAGAGTAGATTTCAAACGTTAAGGTAAAGTACAACCATATTTAAAAATAAATAAATAAATCCCAAAAAATCAAAATTCTTAGTAAAAATGCCAGAATAGCATCATCCATAAGCTAAAACACTTAAAAGTACCAGATCCACTTACAGATGCTTACATGCAATTAAAACCCAATCCAAAACCTCAAATTTGCAAGTTGTGAGCAAGAAAAACCCACTATTTTTATTAGATAGAATGATAAATATCAAAATTCAAGAAAATTTAGAAATGAAAAAGCTAAATTTGCAGTTTTATTCAAAAATAAATCTTATAAAACAGGACATGCAAGTGTATTAAAGAGGAAAAGATGCAATGAGATTAAGAAATCATCCAAAAAATAAAAGGTTTACTTTACAGTAGAAAACATTTAATCTTTAAAATCCTCAGACTGAATCCACATTACCTTGGAAAAAATCAAATTTGAATTCACTAACACTTAAAGAAAATACCCACATTATAAACCAAAAAGTCAAGAGAAACCAATTTCCAGATAAAATCCCAGACGCCATTTCCTCCAAAACTGAAAAAATTCCAAGGAATTACCAGCCAATGCCACCCGCCAAGTCCAACAGCCTTCTTGACAACGCCTTGAAGACCGACAAGCACCGATTTAGTACGGTTATTCCCAGTGACAACCACCTTAGTATGGCGTGGTAGCACCGAGAGCTCTTCTTCGCTACTGTCTCCGCAGCTCTGTAACTGCGAGAAACCACCGCCATTGACGGAACTCTCCATTGCCTCCAACATAGTTTCTCCAACAAAAAGAAACAAGAATTCCAAACTCAATGAGTCAATCGGGTAGGTCAAACTCCGTGGAAATTCGAAGCTTTAAGGATCAAAATTGCATTGGATCGGAAGATCATGCACTGGTGAATACGTATATGGGATTTTCGTAAGCAAAAGACAGATAAATTAAGGAGAAAAATGGGAATTTTGCGGAGAGAAAAAACACAGTTTAGAGAGAGAAAGAGAAAAAGAGAGAGAGAAAAAAAATTGTGTGTGTTTTTTTTCCCTAGTGAGAGAAAGATGAGAGCGACTGCTTTTTGTTTATTGGTTGGTGTCGCTATGAATCCCGACGACACGAAATGGACCAATCGTATACTGCCACGTAAGGTATTAGAGTTTTCTCGTTAATCATGCGCTACAGAGAGGAAGAGAGAGAAAAATACTTGGTTTTCGGTATGATTCGAATACCACTAGCGGTTTTATCTTTTCTGCTTCCTAAGGAGCGGTTTTGTTCAAGGGGGCAGTTGACCGTTTGACTAGCGGTGAAATGGAGTTTGTGGGGTATAGTAAAATGACGGCCTTGCCCTTCTTTGACATTTATGTTAAATTTTATTTTTTTTCCTTATTTTTAAGACAAGTTTATCCAATTGAAATCCTTTGTGTTGAACTAATTGGACTTTAATGTATATTTAAATGATTTGAAGATGACTTAAGTAAAGTGAAATGAAGCTTAAAAAAAAAATGACATTTTGGTTATGGAAGCACATGGTGGCAGTAGAAAATTCTTCTTCTAAAATCTTTATTTATTGAACAATGTCAGAGAGAGAAACTATAGTTTTAAGCTATCAAATTTTACTAATGTTGTTAGTTATATATAGAGTGAGGGAAAATTGAGATTGAGGTTGTTAAAATTCGAATTTAAGTTTTAAATTATTTTTTGAATAATATATTTTTTTAGAAGTTAGAATCATAATCGGTAATATTCTTGAACTAATAATTATGAAAGTTATTTTTATTCAAAATATAAATAAATTAATAAATAGTTATATCTAATTAAATTATTAATCATTAAACTAAATTCAAGCTCACGCATTGTGAACCTAAACTAAATTCAAGTTATAATCATAATTTGTGATATTCTTGAACTAATAATTATGAAAGTTACTTTTACTCAAAAAATAAATGAACTAATAAATAGTTATATCTGTTTAAATTATTAATCATTAAACTAAATTCAAGCTCACAGTGAACGTAAATTCTCGAAATTTTAGAGTCTCTTACTAGCCCTTAAGTCAATGCTTCACTTACATATCAAGACTCTTTTTTATTTTTTTAACAATTTGATTAAGGGGCTGTTAATAAGATAATAAAACATTATTAAGAGTTATAATTTCCTCACTTATCTTGTAAAAGTTATAACATAATCTTAATATGATAAGGTTTATTTTAATGTAAATGTTGAAAGTGATATTACATTTAAAATTTACTTTTGAATTGGATTTCAATGTCAAATAATAATTGATTAAAAATTTTGACTTATAAACCTAAATTAAAAAGCTTTTAAAAAGATATTTTTGCCATTTAATTGTAGTTTTTGTGGGTAAAATAATTTTATTATTCTCATATCTCTATTTTTTTATTTTATGCATATTTAAATTCATCACAACATATTTTTAGAACAAAACCAAACGTTTAAATATTTAAATCATATTTTTCTTATTATGTTTTCTTTAATTCAATTTTTTTTAATAATTAGAATAGTATTAAAGTAGGGATTATAATTTCCAATAGAACTTTTAGACAACTATTTTATAGAAAAATAAGTTATTTAATAAAAATGTAATTACAACCTTATTACATTTGTTCTAAAAATAAAAAAGGGTTATTGAAGGATAGGAAACAAATGGAAATATTATTTTTTTAAATCTTTCAAATGCAATTTAATTAAACATAAAGTGGGTTAGTTCAGTAATTTCGCAAGAAAAGCAAAAAAAAGAATTAAAAGAAAACAAAGTAAATATTACTAGTACGAGAAGTGCTACGACACGAGAGAAACGTAACGCAGGCTGAAACGTAACGCAAAACCGGAAATTCATAACGCGGGACCCACTTGGCGGGGGAGGCGCTACCTGCCGTCGGTGTTGTCTTATCCAACATGGGATACCCCCACCCCCCCTTACTTCACTTGCATGAAGAAAATAAAAAATAAAAACTTTTGCTTTATCCCATCAGATTTTCCCGCCACAACGGATCCATCACATCCGTTGATTTAACATGAAAACTGCCACTACCGTCGGATCATTTCGGCGTGAAATCTAGCAGTCCAATTGATAATATCATTATTTTTTATTATGTGAAAGTTTGAATTTGAGATTAACCTTATATTATAATATACAGTACTTCTATTTAATTATTTAAGGTTGTTGGTAAAAATATTATTATTAAAGAAGAGAAATTATTTTATATATCATAAAAAATTTTAAATTGTATAGACATAATTAAAAAATCGAATACTTAGAAGATAACACATGCTTTTGATTGATCTCGTAATTTTGATAATAAAATAAAAAAAATTATAGTAGATATATTAAATACGAATTTATTAAAAATGAGCATCAACCAGAAAACAGAGTCGTAAGAGAAGCGGACATGTTAACACTAACATGTGTAATGATCACAAAGTTGAAAGAAGAGTGGACCTCGGAGAAAAAAAAAAAAAAAAAAAGGAGACAAAAGGCAACAAGACAAATAAAGAAAAAAAAGCCCCTTCACACTTGATCAAAGCCGTTGATATTATATTGCCTCAGAATTTGATGTAGGGTATGATCTGGTTGTGATTATCGTAGGCATTGTAACACTGAATTGGTTCAAATGAGTGAAGAATGATAAGATTAAAAAAAATTAAGGATGGTTCGAAAAAGATGTTTACGTAAAAGAGTTCATTTTTTATTATTTCAGGTTAAAATTTCATTAAAATATTTAATTACAATTAGATAATTTTAAATATAATATAATTACATGGTATAAGAAATAGTATAGATTTAAAAATTTAAAAATATTATAAAATTAATTTAACATTTAACTAATCAATATAAATTAAAATCCAATAAGTTTTTTATTTATAATATTTAATATAAAATAAACAACAGAATTAAAAAAAGCCAAACTAAACATAAAAGCCTATTAAGAGTAAAATAAATTAAAGAGTAGTCTAATCATGGCTGCAGTCAGACAATAATATATCGGGTGGCAGAAATTTTGACTGGACCATTTTGCAGGGGCATGGGTTGTGGCTATTGCCAAGGACTTTGTTCTTTTGCTAAACTTAGAGTAATGGTCTTTTGTCTTTACTCGGCGACGGTATACTTTTTATCTGTCGGAATTACTGATTAGGATATTAATCAGCTTTTGTATTTTATTTTTTTTTAAGTAAGAACCTTCTATAAAAATGGAAAAAAGTGTAAATTAATAAAAAATACAAGTGAAAATTTTAAGACAACCCCCCGCCTGTAGCCACTGGCATGTACATTTATTTATTTATTAATTACAAAAGATGTTATGATCAAATTGGGTAAAATCTGTTTTTACCCATTCTTTTAAAATTTATGTTTATTTAAAATTTATTCGTTTAATAAATTATTTAATATTTTTTAATAATAAATTTTTTTTTAATTATATATTAACTCATAAATTATTTTTATATAATTATCAAAATTATATATTCATGAATTTATATTTTATTATTAAAGAACAAGCGTTTATAAACATGTTTATTAATATTGGTAAATAAACTCAACAAATATGAATCAATTACAAATAATATTAACAAAAACAAATAAATATAAATATTGTAATCCATGTTCGATTCACTTGCTCCATACACTGTTGTGAAGTCTACGGCAAATGCAAAAGGGAAATGGTAAGCAATAGCATCGGATAAGGCGGGATAGCAAAAGCAGACGAGACATTGGGGCTCCACCCATGCAACTGCTTTCCTGCTCACTTCACTTCCCTTCCTTGGTAGCAACAAGCTTGCCCACGCTTTTTCCGTCTTGACTGCCATGTGAAACCCCCCATCCATTTCTCAATCAATGTCATTCGTCGCTATTCACCACCCTTTAATAATTTCACATTTTTCTCTGCCTCTTTTCTATTTTTTCCTGGTTTTCAGCGTTTAATTTGCCTATCATGTTTGGTTCAATTGGTTAAGTTGGCTCTTTTCTTCGTCGTAAAATATCTGAATTTAGATACAAGCTTCCAATAATTCGATTTTTTTCGGTAAATAATATTTTCCAAAGCTAAATAATAATAATAATAATAATAAAGCAAAATTCACATTATGTGGCAAAAGCTTTTACTTATTTCCCTTTTTCAAAATAGTAGTAAATTATAATAGCAAGAAAGTTTGACAAGGATTGAATTTTTTCTTTGTTTGCGAAAGATATTCTAGGCAGTGCGCTGGGGCCACTAATACGAAGAGAAATCATACATCATGCATATGGACCAGGGCATGTTCCTTCCTACACATACAATCACCATTGCTAGCACCCTCCTTAAATTATTGCTTTTTCTCTTTTTGCACTACTTATTTTCTTAAAATAATATTAACTTTTTTACTCTTACTAAATCAGATAACATTTTTTAATATAAATGGTAAGAGATTTTAAAATTTTATCTTGATGGGATTTATATTAAATTTTAACGAATTTATAAAAAGTTCTTCAAACGTGAAATGTAATCAACATCTTAAAATTCTATTGGATTCATGTAATGGAAGAGATTAATGTGAGAAAAGGATTGAAAAGTGTTATGTTCTTGAGACCTAGAGAGGTCTAGAATTTAGCAGATCTTTGGTAGAGATGAGGAATTTAAGCAGACATGTGAGTGGAGGGATAAATTAGGTGAATAGTCATGTCTAGTTTTCCAAGTGTTTATAATTGTTGGTAGGCTGCGCTGTTAGTTGGGATTATTTAGGATAAAGCTTCGATGTTAGCAAGTGATGATCCTTTGCAGATAAAAAGAATTTTAATGCAGTCGTTGGTTGTAATTTACTCGACCAACCCCACTACTTTCCCTGGCTACCCTAAACCCCATTTTAGCAAAATTGGCTTTGAATTGTGAGGATTCATTTTGCTTCAACACATGGGAAAAATAACATTTGATCTTGATGAGAATTGAAGTTGTTTGACTCGAATTTAAGATTTATAACTCATCATAATTCTCTCTTGATCGTGACTTCATCTTTAAAGAAATGAGCCCCTGGGACGTTTCCATTTATAATATGCTAAGCTTTTCATGGAAAGCTTAGGGCATGTTGGTCTCCTTACGGCCCTTTAAGCTTTGAGCAGTGTCCGTAACTGAACCCAAATCCAAAGTGATCTAAACTAGCAAACCCAAAGGAGTTTCATCCGCTCATTTGTATTGTATGCAATGCACATCTTGGTCAAGTAGAGGAGTAATATATGATTTTGTACTCGTCAAAACACTAGCTTTAGGCTAGAATTTATGAATTTGAATAAAATTTTCATTTCATTTGTAGGTGTGCTGACGCTGTGATACATAATAGTTAATCTAGACAACAGATGATACAGCTCAGTAGCTTGTGAATGTTATGTGAGATAAATTAATCTAATTACCAAATTGAATGACAGATGGTGCTAAGTTTACTATCTTACAAATGCCTTGCGTGTGAAAAAGAACCATCTAAAATGGCATAAAGCATAGCTTCTTTCGAAGTTTTTTGCCAAAACCAGGTCTCTTTGTTCCACCTGCTGCTGCCGAATGGCTCTCAGACGATGATGATGAAGACGACGATGACGATGAAGCTTTGGCATGCTTTGCAGACTTCTTGTTTTGGTCTCTACTCCCTGAAGCTGAAATACTCACAGAGCCAGCAGCCTTGAGAAATCTATCATGACCAGAGTTGCTTCCCTCAACACTAAGTAGAAAACCTGCTGAGAAATCAAAGATCAAAACTTTTGCATATCCCATGGGAAAATTCGTCATGAGCATAAATTAAAGCTTAAGTAAATAAGTCAGTACCGGGTGAAATTATGGTTGGAACTTGATAAAATACGTACACACGCATTAACTAGATAGCAGACTAGCAAGAGCTATTATAAACAGGGAATTACATTTATCCAATAGATTACAATACCATTTTGTATCATTAAAGACACGTTTGATGTAACTAAACAGGATATAAATTGAGATACTACTCCAAGTAAGGACAGCCTCACTTGGCAGTTGAATTTGGTCCATATGATCATGCAGAATATATATTCCAGGATTTAAAATATGGCTGCTGTTAACATCAAAATCTTTCGCCTGGTGCTGGTAAATTCATGCATAGTCGTCGCACCAGCAAAAGGCATAATAATATATAAATTGGCAGGCCTTGATAGCTGTTGTCTATGGTTTCTTGGATTAAAATCTTTGTGGATTGGTCTTGCAAGGTTAAATTTCAATCTTGCCCAAGAACTAGTATGGCTGTAGTTACTCTAGATGTATCATTCTTCTTTTCCCACATATTCAGAAACTTCTCTTTAATAATTTTCATCTCATTGGGATATTGAGAAAAGTTTTCATTCATCTTATATTCAACTGGATGAGAAAGGCTGATCATGGGTCAGAAAATATGAAAGTTTTCAGCAGTTCAGTCAGGCTGATTCTAGAGAAATTAATCCACAAACAGTTTCAGATGCAAGAACAAGTCACTTTGATTTTCAGGAATTGGAACATCATTTATGTTTCTAAGGTAATGTAAGAAAACCTCATATGATATGGAGCAGAAAGAAGATGGAGACCAACGAGCCTCAACAAAGTAAGAAAGTTGACATACCTAAAGTGGCTGGAACTATAACCCCTTTGTCCGGTTTGTTTGACGCAGAGACATTAAGCTTTTTACCTGCATCATTCTGTTGTGAAATTTGGTCCTCAAGGTCTTGCACGAAAGCCATTGAATCAAAATATTCATCCGATGACATGCTCATGGCGCTAGAATTTTCTGAACTAGAAGGAGATGCTGGCTTATCCAGATCCAGCAATTCTAAAAAGTCACCTCCTGAACCTCCTGAGAAAAATTCCATTTCAACGAGGTTCTCTCCTTGATGCTCTGGAACTGGAAGTCTCTCTGCAACAGCCAATACTTGTGTCTCATCATGCGTGTTCACCTACAAATAATGGCTAGACCTCAAAAACACAAAGAGAACACCACCCAAATTTGATGATTGAAAAAAGACAAGAGAACAAAATATAAACCTTACAAGACATCCTGGCACTCAACAACCTCATCCGTTTGATTTCCAGATTCTAACAGTCATATAATCTCCCAAATTGCACAAGCATTTGCACATTGACCAACTAGTATAAATGATTCATAACCAATGAAAACTGGAATTTTCCTGATCTCTGAGAAGGATAATCCTAATCAAGGCACAAATTTCATGTCCTCGGGGGAATCTTGCCACCGTAAAGGTGACTTCGATATTTGTAACGTATAGCAGAAAGTCCAAGTAAATAGTTTGGTGTAAAAGCCATCAACTTGAAAAAATTATGCATAATATATACATTGTCAAATGATTAAATGGGAAATTTAACCTAATTTATTCCAAAAAGAAAAAGAAAATCAAACCACCAAACTTGCAATACAAAAGCGGAGATACAGATACTGACATACCTCAAAGTTGTTCGAGGAACCTATTCTTGTAATGCTGTTAGCATCCAGAACATGAGGTCGTGTAGAGTGATTCCTGGTTTCAGTGTAAACACCAGCACATGGCACTTTCTGCTGCATCTCATGGCTGGGAACAAGAAAAACTCTACACAGGGAGCTGGTTTCCTGCATATCATCCAACCAAACCGTCTAATGACTGGCAGGTTTTGTTGGTAGTTGAAATAAAACAAACATGTTAAAAAGTAAGCTTGCAGGACACTCAGTTTTAGTAGAGTTACCTTTTTCTCATTGTCAGCACACAGTCTCTTCTGAGTTGTGCTGAACACTTGCATCACCCAGTCAGTTTTATGCTCATAAGGGACTTGACCCTCAAAGTATACAAGAGTAGTTCTCCAACCAATTATATCAGGGTTGGAGAATACTTCAGAAGCCTCCTCTTTGGTCTTCCAGAAGCCATGTTCCATAGGAATGTTCTCCTTTGAGCCAACGAAGAACCAAAAATCAACTGCATATAGCATTAATTGCCATGAACCTTGTAACTCAAGAAAACTGATCCCCTTCCATCATAGTTGGTATCAAAATGTTAAGCAACTTGCATTATGCCTAAGAAAATATCAGCTTCACGTACGGCTTTCACAATGTATAAAATTTTACTTGAAATAACATTTACTGTATTACACTAGAGTTCACCACTAAATTATATGACACATTATTCTTTTAAAGAAAATAACAAGGTAGTCTGCTTGTGATAAGCCGGTTAAAAAATCTCAAGGAAAAATTAACATCCTCTATCAATACTACAGCTTTGAATATCCCATCAGAACTCAACTTTCTTAGAAAGTAATATAATAAGAATTACCTTACATTGCTGCAGCTCTGAGGACAAAAATTTAACAAGAAATGTAATCCTTATTGTCTCATTTCACATGCCTACTCTATGCATAACTTCTATATTCAAGAAATCCTGAACAACTTCGTGATAAAATGAGTACATATGAATAGACTCTTGAAACTAAGCTCATCAGAAAGAGTCAGAGAAGGGCCTTCGGAATGAATCACAGACAAGACTTTGCAACAAAAGGGTGGTACATGAAAGACTATTATGACTACTTCACAGTTACATTTACAGTGGCACAGAAACAGACTAACTTCATCATTCAAAAGAGAGATAAATTAAATAAAATTAGTATGTATCAGAAACAGAAATGATCAATTGTTCTCAGTGTTGCACAGTGTTAGATAATGGCAAAAATCAGGGTTATTTATTCATTAAAATAATAACCCTTACCAGATAAGTTTTTGGGCTGGTATTCGTAAGGATTAACATCAATAACATCGCTTGGTAGAGGAGATCCACTAGTCAATTTCTCTAAAGCGGTAAAGAGCTCCTCATTAGTACAGGTGAAACCAATATTCGCGAGGGGGGAAGCCGCTGGAGCAGCCATGGTGATCTGATTTTAATGAACACAAAAAACCACCTCATGATCAAGTATTTTATCGGGTCCAGCAGTAAAAGGAAGGCCTTTCAAGCTGGTACATATTCTGCTACTCATCAACAAATAATAATGCATTAAAAGGGAAAATCACCGAAAAGTACTAGTAAATGATACATTATTTGCAGATACAGATTGAGGCAGAATAAGCAGGGACGGATTTACAATGGCGTCAATTGCCTCCACTGAGATACTAAACCTTTTTCTTTTTGTATATTATTTACATAATATCAAGTTATTATATTCAATAACTTAAAGTTGAAATTATGAAAAATAATAGAAATAGGAAGTTAAAGATTATAATTTTTAAGGAAAAGTTTTTAAAATTTGAACAATTATATATTATCATTGAGGGATATGTTTTTTGTTTGATCTAAACTTCGATTTAGATTGTTTTAGGAGTTAACGCAGTCAAGCAAGACCAAAGAAGAAAAAGAAAAGAAGGAAGGCTAAGGAGAAAAGCACACCTCACTTTCCGGTGGAGTTGAGCTGCTGGGGGATCCGCCGTTCTATCTGTTGCACAAATAGAAATTCGAAGAAACCAATGATCAGACGCAAGCTATGATTACTTTCTTTTTTGTTTGGATTCCAAGAAAGTGAGGAGAAAAGAAACGTTGACTTGGGTTGACATTAAGGAGTTTTCCTTTCCGGTTTCCTTTTCTTACCTAAGACTATAGTTATCTTCTCCCTTTTCCTTCCCTTTCAGACCAACCAAACAGAGAATCTTAACAGTTTTCCAACACATTTCAGATAATTTCATATAAACAAATTATACTTTCGTATATCCAGGTAAATCTCTGATCAAAACGGATTTCTAATAAAAAAAAAAAGAAGCAAATTAAAAGAATATTTTACCAGCCTTCAACACAAGCCACCGGTAGAGAGTGAGCCTGCTTCGTTTCCTTAATTACCACTCTCCAGTCTCTAGCGATAGTATCCAACAACGTTAACGCCCTGTAAGCGCTGCCTATAAAGAAAAATGGAGCAATGATAGGCGAGCACGCGGGAGTTTCTTGTTGGTTGAAGGCAACCATAGCTATCCTAGTTGGCTAGCTTTGATTTTCTTTTCGCTTTTTCTTTTCATGGAAAATTCCCTTTCCTTGGTTTTAGGATTCGTAAAGTGAGAATTAATGGCTATGGTCAAAATCCATCTATGCAGCTAGGAATTTAGTACTAGTTAGAGTTAATTCTAGAATTTTCCACGCGATTCTAGTTGTAGTTAAAGTAAATTTTATGTTTCTTACCTGTTGTTTTTAGGACAACTTGCTAAGAATGTAATAAAATTACGTTATTTTCCGTACAAAAAGTGCCCATTTATATATATAGGTACAAAAGATTTTTCCCCATACACGGAAACCATTGTTCAATGAATGATTAATCATTGGATTTGCTTAAAAAAAAAAAAATCTTGAATCATGTAATTTGATAATGATAAAATAATAATTTTTTTATTAGCTAAAATTCAAAATTAAATTTTGAACTATATATTTTATTTTTAAGTAATTTTTTGTATTTTATTGTAGTCCAATAAATCGATTCAATTAATTTGTATTAAATAAACGTCTATCTTAAATAAAAAATTAATTTATGTTAAAAATTTATTTAATCAAAAATTAAAAATTAAGAGTTTAATCGAATGTAAAATAAAAGTTAAAATTTATTTATATACAATAAAAATATAATAGTGCTATAATTCCGAGCATGAAATGGCAGTAATACAAGATAAGGATTTGACTAATTGTAGAATTTTAGTAAGAAGCATAATTTATAGCACGTGTTTCGGTCATCAAACAAAATTTACACTCGCAAGTTGCAAACTTTAAATTTACGGAAAACTTTTATTTTATTTATAAGAGATATTTTAATTTAATTTTTTTTTAAATTACACAAATCAATAAAATTCCATACCATGAAATTTAAATTACTAAAATTTTGTTAGGCATTCCGGATGAGAATTTATGATCGTTTGCGGACCATTATTGGACAGACAAGCTTGTCAAAGTCATCAAGTGATTAATAAAACTGTAATTAAAGCGAAATTTTTAATAATAAGTGACGTCTTGTCGGCGTGGACATAAAACCACCCTCCGACGATTCTTATGATTAATTAGAGGCCGTAAACAGATTTTGGTGCATTCATTAACTATAAAACACTATTAAAAGCTTATATTCTTCTCGTAAAAAAAAAATTTGAAGTTATGTTAGCTATTAATACGTTTTAATTATGAAAAATGGCTTTTGAAAGTATGGAGCATCAGACCAAAGGCTGAGTTGCAGAGATCGCCATAACCCTGCTTGAGCAAAGCCGAAGCTTAAGTTACTCGTTTTTCCAGATAGGAAGCAGCGCCGAGGAAACGCCCCCTCCTCCCCCAAAACAACATGACCAAACAGCCAGAAAAACTAAAGCTGATTTGGTGAAAAAGGAAAATAAGATCAAAACAGAGCAGGAGTAAGTTGCAGAGCTCAAACTTTACCTTAAACAAGAGCCGGTTTGCAGCGTTCAATTCAACCTGTTTGACAAAACCGAAACTCGAAACTTAAGTTAAAAAGCAAACACAATTCCCCGCTTGTTTGTTTCCAAGGAATGCATGAAAAAGAAAGAAACGAAAACAGTAACATCCTTCACTTCACCCATGCAGTACTGCTTTGTTTCTTCTTTCAGGTTTGAAACAAAGACAAAAGCTTTCTAATCTAGACATGACGATTAACTTGTTTGACATCAAATCATTTCCAGCACCGAGAAACATAAACAAAAACTTAAAAAAAAACAATGGAAAAGAAGAAAACAGGGGAAGAAAAAGTAACCCACCGCTGATATCAACAAAATAAAAGAAGATTAATACTTTAAAAGAAAAATGAAGAAGAAAAAGACTGATTCTAAGTTTCTAACCTTCAATAGATCCGATGAAGAGAGTGACTCGGTGAGTCACTTTGTTACTTTGCTCAATCCACCTACTCAGACAAGCGGGGGAGTTTGGGAGCATTTATAATGAGGGATTCAATGCTAACCACAACAATAACCAGGGTTACCCGCCCACAATTAATAATGTTGATCGTCAATTTTATATAGGAAAAAGAAACATTGAGCCCAATATATGACGTGGCTCTCCGTCGTTGGATGAGCTCATGTAATCCGGTGGAGGCAGAGGGAAATTCCATATGGGATACGGTAATTTGATTTTAAAGTACGTAATATTATATTTTTTTAATATAACATTATTTTATATAATAATAAGAGATTGTGAAAGATTAAAAATAAGTATTTTTAAAAATTAATTAAAATTTTATAAGTTTTGAATAGTTATAAATTAATTATTGTAATTATTTGTTAATTAATAACTATTGATTTTCAAATATAATTATTTTAGAATAATTAAAAAATATATATGTTAAAACAGTTAAACGTTTTTTAAAAATTAAAAAAATTAAATATTTTTACAAAAATAAAATATTTAAAACTAAAAATTCAAATATCTATTTTTTGATTTTTTAAATTAATCAAATATTTAAATAGACCCACAAACTTTTAATATTTCAAGTTATATTCTAAATATTTTTTTCTTATAAAATCAATTATTACTTCACCTATAAATAATATAAAATTAAATTTTATTACAAATTATCCACTAGAGGAAGCTTGGTGGTGGTGCCAGTCTTCCAGGAAGCTTCCTTCGCTAGACAGCCTGGGCTGGCCATCAAATTTATGAGAGGCCTTGACAAATGTTTTATACCTTTTGACTTTGTCAACTTTGATTCGTGGATGCTAACATGCATGTCACGGTTTTTTAGAATTCAATAATAAATAAATTGTTTTTATTATCGAATTATTCATGAGTTTGAATAAATAATTAGATTAATTTTGATTAAGTTAAAAATAATAAAAAAATTATTAAAATTATATATTTTTAATGAAATAACAAAAAAAATTATAAATAAAAATATAATAAAAAAACATCCTCTTAAAATTTTTTGTTTTTTAACAATTCCTACCACACTAACGCGAATCGTGTCTCATACGAAGTATACAACATAAAATAGTCAATGATCTTATTTTTTTCTTTTTAAATTATATCTCAGTACCTTTTAAAATTTAGAAGTGTAATTG
This sequence comes from Firmiana major, assembly GCA_033439115.1. Classification (NCBI taxonomy): domain Eukaryota; kingdom Viridiplantae; phylum Streptophyta; class Magnoliopsida; order Malvales; family Malvaceae; genus Firmiana; species Firmiana major. The sequence goes on from CM065909.1 coordinate 51,044,123, forward strand.
AATTGATGTAATAAAAAATAGAAATTTAAGTTCAATTTGAGTTTAATTTTTTTATTTGACTATGAATCAAGTTATTCAAGAAAAAAACAAGCTTCATCATCATATCTTGATTTAAAATCTAAAATTACTAGAAAATCACTTTTTTAAAATAATTAAATGCAACTAACAATTTCTTAATAAATGATTAAAAAAGAATTGTAATATGTTAATTGAGATTAGTTGAGTTGGTAATGATTGTTCATTTCATTTGTATTTAAAATCAAGACATATCGTTAATACATTATTGAAATTTACAAACCAATTGAATTTGCTTTTTTTTTGTAGATTTTTAAAATTTATAAATTATTTATTAATAAAAGATAACGAGGATTTAAATCTAAATTGTTTATACTTAACATTCAAATCTTACCAATTTATGCCAACTCCATTGCTATAAACATTTTAATTCTACCATGGCATATCTTAACTTTTTATTTGACTAGAACATAGGTGTTGATCGACCGACCACCTAGCCATTCCTCTCTCCGAAAAGCCAACTGGAATTGTATTCAAATTTAGGAGATTACTTTTCAAAATACTTGATAAATTTATTTACTTTCTTAATTTCTTTGATAAATCACACATCCATCACTTATAATCTCCATCGTCCATCGTATTTGGGAAGATGCGATGATTAGTCAAAATAAGATCGACCATAGTTGGTGATAAGGTAGGGCCTTTAAAAAGAGAGTTGGTCAACTATATAAGTATGATGTTCTAGATGAACATACCAAATCTTATGAATCTTCATCTTAATTTTCTTTAAACTATTATGAATATTAATTTCATAAAATAGTTATTAAATAAAATATAAAATATTTATTATTTTTAAAAATTCGAATTCAACAAATATCATATTATTTTAAAAATTATTATCCAATACAAGTGAGACATGTATCATCATGTTAATATAGTTTGTGAAGTTAAAAGAATTATTATCTTACCAGTTGATAATAAATTTTAAAAACTTCACAGACAAATTACAAGACTATCATGTATCTTTAAAAATTAAAAAATATTAATTAAAAAACTTGTAACTTTATTTGTAAAGTTCATAAAGTTATCATTCTTCCTATCTATCAATTATAATATTTCAATGTTTTTTCAATTGAGTTGATTAACTAAACACTACTTTTCCACCTTTTAATGCACATTTTAAGCCCAAAGCCCATTAAAAAAAGACATAATCTCAAATAACAAGAACATGTTATAGAATCTAGATAAGAATATAAGGATGTAATCTTATTGGTAACTCTAGTTTATATATATATATAAAAAAGTATTTAAAAATAACTATTAATAAAAATGTAACTTCATAAAGCATATAACAATTATTTAATTCCTTAAGATAACAAATTTAGAAAGTTACATTCTTCTAATCAAGCTGAGTAAAACTTTTATAATCCCCCAAAAATATACGAATTTTTATGTTAAGTAATAAGGGATATTTTAAGTTTTATTTAATATGTATAATTTTATATTATTTTAATAATTTTTATGTCAAATTTAATAAGCTTATATTATCTTTTCATAATTTTTAAACGAATTCAAATTTAATACAAATAAATTCATACCGGAGATGTTCAATCTTGTTAAAATAAATTGAAATTTTTTTGATAATGGTAAAGTGAGATTATCAATTTTATTATTAAAATTTAAATTTAAAATTTATAATATGTTAATTTTTAATTAAAATTGTTGTTGCTCCAAACAACAATGAAATGATGTTGATGTCGTCTTCTCCACGTGTCTTGAATGTTCTGCAAAAACAGTGAAAGTCAGAGAGGCGCAGGGATCTGTCCCTGCACGCGCACTCCGATGCTTAAGTCAGAAGACCTGTTTAAGCGGAGTTTTAGTAAGCAAAATAGAGATTAGGGTTTTTCTGATCATACCTGGAGGTATTTATAGATATTTCTAGGTTGTTTTTGACGGGCTCATGACTCATATTTGTGTGGGCCCTCAAATTTTATTATTTTAGGCCTTTTATTTTTTGGGGCCCAGGCGCGTGACTGGGCTGGGGTAAAATTACCTCTATCAATTGCTCCCCACTCTTTCATTGGGAATTTCCCTATGTAAGAGTATAATAAGAGGATTATTTATTTTTAGAACAATGATCAGGCATTAAAACGTTTTGTCTGCGAGAGAGTTCTTAAACTGCGGAGCAAGCGCCACGTTTCGACCATCTCTGTCGCAAATATATATAAGGGTAAGGCATAGTGCGGATGGTTTAAGTAACGGTAAAATTTTATCGTTTAGCGATTGTGATTACTCTGCCGCTGTTCCATCGCACAATAGGTAAAGACACCATCGCCACACCTTCGCCTATAAAAACTGTAGGACATTGTGGCACCTCCGTTTACAAAATCTGTTGCGTAGATATACTCTGCCGCCTAAACATCACCTCGTAGTCTGTCGCTAATCAGTCTGTCATCTCATACTAGTCTGTCGCCAAGGTCTGTCGCCATATAATCAACTCTGTCGCCATATACTAGTCTGTCGCCATATACTCAACCCTGTCGCCGCATACTGTCGCCGAGGCCTGTCGCCTCACCCTCAACTCTGTCGCCTATCAGGTCTGTCGCGCACCGCAAAGTCTGTCGCGATATACTCGACTCTGTCGCCATCAACTCTGTCGCCCAGACTAGACTCTGTCGCCCTGGTCTGTTGCTCATACTCAACTCTGTCGCCATAAGGTCTGTCGCATATGGTCTGTCGCCCATAAGGTCTGTCGCATATGGTCTGTCGCCCATAAGTTCTGTCGCATATGGTCTGTCGCCTCATCCTCAACTCTGTCGCATTTAGGTCTGTCGCGCACCGCAAGTCTGTCGCGATATACTCGACTCTGTCATCCTCAAGTCTGTCGCCCATACTCGACTCTGTCGCCCTCTGGTCTTCGCTCATACTCAACTCTGTCGCCCTTAAGTCTGTCGTCACCACCAAGTCTATCGCTACTCAGGTCTGTCGCCACCTTAGTCTGTCGCCCATCACTCTGTCGCCAACCCCGTCTTTGACTCTAGAATGGCTGGTCCTGGCGTAGGAAAACATTTAGATTTAGGACCTAGATCGACTCTAACTGAACTTGATCTTCAGGATGTTATGAGTAGATACCCATTGCCCGAGGGTTATTTCTATAGGCTTCCCACCCCGGAGGAGAGAAGTATGCACAGCGTAGCAAGTGGAGTGGTTGTCTTTAGGGTCTCTATAGAGTTAGGTTTTCGTTTTCCCCTTTCTGACTTTGGGGTTTCTTTTTTGAGAGAACAAGGGATTTCCCCTAGCCAACTACATCCCCATAGTTGGATGCAGTTAATTGGTTTTGACGTGCATTGTCGTATAAGGGGTGTCGTTCCTACTCTTCCTTTGTTCTATACTTTTTTTCGGCTCCGGGGTAGTTCAGGTTTAATACCGTATTCTCTTCAAAGAGCGTTTGAACCCGGTTTTGAGAATAGGCTATTTGACAAACTTCCCAATAAAATCCATAGATTCGAGTCGGAATGGCTTGTGGTGGAAGTTCCTGAGGGTCTTAACTTTCCTATTAGGTGGGGATCTAGGCATAGTATCCCCAAGGGCCCTCGTATTAACGTTTTAAGAAAACAACTGTCCTCAACCATCGATCAATTATTAGTTGATAGACCAATTAATCTTTACGGGTTTCTAACGTCTGAAAACTTAGCTTCTGCTGGTTGGGGCATAGGTGGCGCTAATGTGATTAACCCTTCTATTCCTCTCAACTCAAGTCCTAGAGATAGGGGGTCCAGCCCCGAAGGTGCCCCTTTAGATGATGTGGATGACTGGGCTGGATTTGGTTCCACTTTTGTAACTCTCCCCGATGATGAGGACTTGGCGATAGATTCCCTTCAGGAGTTTCTTAATTCTCCTGAAGGTAGCATTTTTGCATTTTATATTTTGTTACTTTTCTGTATGTCATTTCTAACAATTTTTTGATTCCTGTTTTGCAGAAATGAGCAGCATTAAACGTTCTTTGATTCGTCGAAAGGGGGCAGAGGGTTCCTCTAGTGAACCTGCTGAAAAGAGGTCCCGTTCTGCTGTGGTTGCTCCGGGAGTATCTCGAGCCCGGACTCCTCCTCTCAGGCAAATAACCCCTCCTCCTGCTTTGACTCAGCAACCTGAAGGGGAATCAGGGGCCCTTTTACAAGACGAAGGGAGGGCTTCTTCTCAATCTCGAAGATCTTCCGGTTCTTCTGATAGACCTCAGGAGGGAGAAAGAGCGGTGTGTAATGTGACTTTGCCCATCCGAAAGAACCGAAGACGCCTGTACGTGGAAGACTCTATGTCTACTAGGCCTATCCTACCTAAGATAGACCCTGTTGATACGAGATCTTACCAGGTGGACGGGGGTTTCAAAATGAAGGGGGCCGACTTTCGAGTTTACCCTGGGGTGTTAGACAACGACACATTAGATACGCCCGGGGTAGCATCTCGCGTGGGCTGGGCCTCCATCCTTCCTAGGGATGAGAGTCGACTATTTCAGAATTTCCCGAAAGGAGAGGACCTAGCTGATCTGGAGGCTGTTAGGGTAATTTTCAGACTTTCCTTTATTTTTCTTTCGTTTTATTTTAGTCTGACTTTTGGTGTTCCCTTTCAGCTGGCTCAAAGAACTATAGTTAATAATGCTCAGCATCGGGCTTATCGTGAACGAACTGACAAAGAAATCCAGGATTTAAGGGATAGCAATATGGAATTAAGGAATACCAACAATCAGTTGTCTGTGTTGCCGGGAGTAGTGCGGAATCTGGAAGACCAACTTTCGAAGTCGTTCCAGGAGTTATCTATTGCAAAGGGAGATCTCGTAGTTGAGACTGCTAGATCCAACAAGTTTAATGACGACTTTCAACAAAAACAGATAGAGCTGGATTCTTTGCAATCACGGTTTGATTCTTTGACAGATCGCAATCAACAGCTCGAGCAATACATTGCTGAATTGGAGAGTCGAGCTACTCCTTCCCTAAATCAGGTCGAGATTGACAGCATTCGGGCCGAAGCTGTGAAGGAGTATAGGCTTTCCAAGGACTGTCTGAGGCAGAAGGAGGATTATTCAGTGCCCTATGTAAAATACTGTTTTTATCTTGCCCGTTCTTGGTTGGAAAAGCATAGGGAGGGCGAAGAATTCCCTGAGCTTCTTTATACTTCCGAAGCGATGGAGTTTGATGCCCCCGATTGGACCAGGTATGAACCACATGCCGAAACAGCTGATGAGGTTCTGAAGAAAGCTGCTTTAGATGATTTGGCAAATCTAGCTGGTCCTTGGGAGCCCGTGAGCCCAGACAACGTTCCTGAATCCATTGGCGCTCTTGATGATCTTAATGGTGAAGATTTGTCAGTTCCTAGTCACCAGCCTCCAGATTGCGAGGATCCAACAGCGCCTGATCTCCCGCCACCAGATCATGTGGATTAATTTTATTTTTCTTTTTGTTATTAGACTTATTTAGGAATTTATTCGTACTTCGCTTGTAAAGACTTTCCTGATATTTTATAAAATTTATCCGTTCAAGCTTCGTCCTACTTATATTCATTTTTGTTATTATCGCTTATTTATAAATTTGACTCGTGTGTTTGTCTATCCATGTATTACGCTCCCCAATTCTTGATAAAAAAATATATATATTTTTGGAAAGAATTACATATGTAAACGTACCTTTAGTTCTTACCGTTAATTTGGCCACAGTGACGCTATTGCGCCTCAGGCTCTTACGGCTCGTCTGATTTTATACGCCTGGCCACAGTGACGCTATTGCGACTCAGGCTCTTACGGCTCGTCTGATTTTATACGCCTGGCCACAGTGACGCTATTGCGACTCAGGCTCTTACGGCTCGTCTGATTTTGTACGCCTGGCCACAGTGACGCTATTGCGCCTCAGGCTCTTACGGCTCGTCTGATTTTGTACGCCTGGCCACAGTGACGCTATTGCGCCTCAGGCTCTTACGGCTCGTCTGATTTTGTACGCCTGGCCACAGTGACGCTATTGCGCCTCAGGCTCTTACGGCTCGTCTGATTTTGTACGCCTGGCCACAGTGACGCTATTGCGCCTCAGGCTCTTACGGCTCGTCTGATTTTGTACGCCTGGCCACAGTGACGCTATTGCGCCTCAGGCTCTTACGGCTCGTCTGATTTTGTACGCCTGGCCACAGTGGCGCTATTGCGCCTCAGGCTCTTACGGCTCGTCTGATTTCTGGCACAAGATTTATATTTACAGAAGCCAGAAATATAATTAGATGAATAATTCTGTATAATGATCAGGTGACAGTGTAAAATAATGAGGGAATACAAACATAAAGAAAGACACAATAATTAATTTAAATACAATTTTAAATGACTTGAATTCCATGTCTTTCCTATTTTCTTCCCTTGCAAAGTTTCCAGGATGCAGGTGTTGGGCCCAATCGTCCGTCTGATTCGGTATGGACCTTCCCAGTTGGCTCTAAACTTTCCGTCTTCCCTCAAAGCATTGGTGATGTGTGACTTCCTGAGCACCAAATCCCCCTCGGACATAGGCCTATCCTTTACTCGGCTGTTGTAGTAATTGGACACCCTTTGATGGGAGGATGCCAATCGGATAGCTGCAGTTTCCCTATGTTCATCGAGCAGATCCAGGTTTTTCCTTAGTCCTTGTGAGTTATTCTCCTCTCTTAAAGGCACCACTCTTGGTGACAATGCTCCAATTTCCACCGGAATCAAGGCTTCAGTGCCGTATACAAGGCTAAATGGTGTTTCTCCAGTTGATACTCGACTAGTGGTACGATATGCCCATAAGACACTAGGCAGTTCGTCTACCCATGCTCCTTTTGCTTTATCCAGTCTAGTTTTCAACCCGTGCAGGATAGTTCGGTTACTGACTTCAGCTTGCCCATTAGCCTGAGGATATGATACAGAAGATATCCTTAGCTGGATGTCAAGGCGTCTGCAGAACTCACGAAAGGCCTCGCAGTCGAACTGTTTTCCATGATCTGCATTCAAAACCCGCGGAATTCCAAATCTGCAGATAATATCCTTCCACACCATTGCTTCAACTTTTTTCTCTGTGATTGTGGCTAAGGGTTCTGCCTCAATCCATTTTGTGAAGTAGTCGGTAGCCACTAGAAGGAATTTTCTTTGGCCCGTAGCTAAGGGAAAAGGCCCTAGAATGTCCAAACCCCATTGTGCAAACGGAGTTGGTTGCACCGTAGTTTGGAGCGGAGCCGTTGGGGCAGTAGTCATTGGTGCAAACCTCTGACACTTGTCACACTTGCGGGTTTTATCCGCCGCATCTTTCTTCAGCGTTGGCCAATAAAATCCCGATCGTAGTATTTTAGAAGCGAGGACTCTAGCTCCCAAGTGTTCACCACAAATCCCTTCATGCACTTCGGCCAAGACATAGTTAGCCTGCTCCGGCCCCAAGCATTTTAACAAAGGCGATGAATACCCTCTTTTGTATAGCTCCCCATTTATCATTGTGAATTTTGCCCCTTGGATCCTTAAACGTCGGGCTTCCCCTTTATCTTGTGGGAGCGTACCTTCAGTGAGGTACTGTTTGAATAAGGTTCTCCAATCATCTCCCACTTCAATGTTGCACAAATCGATTTCTTCAATGCTAGGTTTTTCAAGTCTCTCCACCTTTATCATTCTTCCTTCAGTCTCATTAGAGGAAGCTAATTTAGACAGCGAATCCGCATGGGTATTTTCAGACCGGTTAATTTGTATCAACTGGAAATTTACAAAAGTTTGAGCCAAAGATTGGACTTTCTTTAGATAAGGAAGCAGCGTCGGCTCTCGAATCTCATATTGTCCATTAAACTGATTCACCACCAGTTGAGAGTCACTATGTGCCACTAGGTGGTGAACTTGCAATCTTTCCGCCAGTTTCATTCCAGCAATCAGAGCCTCATATTCTGCAGTATTGTTTGAGCCAGGGAATCCAAACCGCAAAGAGTATTCTATCGACTTCCCTTCCGGCGATATTAAGACTACACCTGCACCACTGCCATTTGCACTCGATGCTCCGTCAACATATAGTAGCCATGGTCGGGTCTCATTGTCAACGTTGCCACTTCGACCTGTACATTCTACTATAAAATCTGCTAATGCTTGGCCTTTGATGGCTTGTCTAGGTTGAAACATGATGTCATACTCCCCAAGCTCTACCGCCCATTTTACCAGTCTCCCGGAATGCTCAGGCTTCTGGAGGATTTGTCTCAGCGGCTGATCTGTCAAGACAGCAACAGGATGTGCCTGAAAATAAGGACGCAATTTGCGAGAGGCCATCACCAGAGCGAGTGCTAATTTTTCAGCAATTGGATAACGGGTCTCTGAGTCTAGCAGTACCTTACTTACGTAGTAAATGGGGCGATACACTATCTCATCTTTCTTCAACAACACAGCACTAACGGCGAATTCACCGACCCCCAAATACATATACAATTGTTCTCCTTCCAGAGGTCTCGTAAGTAAGGGTAATTCCCTCAAATATGCCTTTAGGTCTTCAAAGGCTTTTTGACAATCATCTGTCCACTCAAAATTCTTTCCGCCCCGCAAAGTTTTAAAAAATGGTAAGCTTCTTTCTGCGGATTTTGATAGAAAACGGTTTAGAGCCGCTATCCTGCCTGTCAGCCTCTGCGTATCTCTCACCGTGGTGGGTGGCTTCATGTCTATGATCGCTTGAACCTTTTCAGGGTTCGCCTCAATCCCCCTGTTGGTGATCATAAATCCCAAGAATTTTCCAGACTGAACTCCAAATGAGCATTTATTGGGATTTAGCTTCATGTTGAATTCCCTCAGCACGTCAAACACTTTGGCCATCTGACGCGCGTGAGATTCTCCTGCTCTGCTCTTGATGATCATATCATCCACATAAGCCTCCATAGTGTTTCCCAAGAGCTCCTTGAAGACTTTGTTAACCATTCGTTGATAAGTGGCTCCTGCATTCTTCAAACCGAATGGCATTACCCGATAACAGTATGTTCCGTCATCAGTAATAAAGGAAGTCTTTTCTTCATCTTCGGGATTAAGCATGATTTGGTGATAGCCCGAGAATGCATCTAGAAAGCTAAGAAGTTCATAACCTGATGTTTCATCTACCAGCCTATCGATTCGAGGCAGAGGATACGAATCTTTGGGACAAGCTTTGTTTAAATCTGTGAAGTCCACACACATTCGCCATTTCCCGTTAGATTTTCTCACCATCACTACATTGGCTAACCATTCCGGGTAGTAGACTTCCCTAATAAACCCAGCTTCAAGAAGTTTATTAACTTCTTCTGTGATCGCCTTCTGTCTTTCTGGGGCAAAATTCATCTTTTTCTATTTAACGGGCCTATGCCCAGATGACACGTTAAGCTTATGACAAATTACTTCTGGATTAATCCCGGGCATATCAGACGGAGTCCAAGCAAAAACGTCCGCGTTTCTTTTCAGGCATTCAGTTATCTCCTTTCCGGCTTCCTCATTCAATTGAGTTCCAATGAACACTTTTTTCTTCTCATCCCCTCTAATCAGCTCAATGGCTTCTGTTTTCTCCACAGGTTGAGGCTTAGGAGGGTCGTCTATACACAAAGTCTCCTTTCGCTGTGTTCCCTTATTGGCGGTAGAAGCAATGTAACAAGTGCGAGCCTTCTTTTGATCTCCTCGCACTTGTCCAACTCCATTAGGAGTAGGAAACTTCATTAGCAAGTAGCAAGAAGATATAACTGCTCTCATGTCATTTAATACAGGCCTCCCTAGTATCATGTTGTAGGCTGTTGAGGTTGACCTTACAACCATGAACAAAACCTGTCGAGTTACATCTTTTGGGCTCTCTCCCAAAGTCATTGGCAATTCTATGGACCCTGCTATTTTCACCTTCTCGCCAGCAAATCCGTACAATGGTGTCATAACAGGTCTTAATCTACTTTCAGACACATTCATTTTTTCAAAGCAATTCCAGTAGATTAAGTTTACCGAACTTCCATTGTCTACCAGGATTCTGCTCACAGGATGCTTTGCCACCACTGCTGATATTACCATGGGATCATCATGAGGCATGATAATATCACCCCTGTCTGCTGGAGTGAACACAATGGGTTCTTCATCTGCCTTCTCCTCCATCACAGCATTCACCTGATATGCTTGCCTCGCGTAACTTTTTCGGGAAGCCGAAGAACTTCCTGCCATTGACTCACCTCCCGCGATAACATTTATAGCTGGACCTGTGGGTTCATTATCCAGCCGATTACCTCGAGGGATGGGTCTAGCTCCTTCGTTTCTTGGCCGATTTCTTCCATTATCATTGTTTTGTATATTACGCGGGCGATCATTCCTTCGATCTCGCGGAGGATAACGCGGCCTTTCACTTCTCCATAGGAAGCGATTAATTTTCCCTTCTCTAGCCAACTTCTCTAACTGATCCATCAAATCTCTGCATTTTTCCGTGGGGTGGCCGTGAGCAGCATGAAACTCACAATAGACATCGGGATTTCGCCCCACATCTCCAATCTTCTTTCTAGGGAACTCCAACAGCCCAGTTCCTTCTATAGCAGCGAGTATTGCAGTGCGGGGCTCATTTAGTCTGGTATAGTTTTCATACCTGAGTCTGAGGGCTTTGTCTGATCCGACGGGTCTCGAAGAGCTTCTTTCAGGTACTTCTCTTTCCCTTTTTCTTCCTTCTCTGATCTCTCGGGACTGCATCATGTTCATTACTTCCTCCTGAGCCACGTACTTATTAGCTCTAGCAAACAAGTCAGAAAGTGTTACTGGCTGATCAAGGGAGAGGGATTCTTGCAACTTCTCAAACTTAGTCCCTTGTAGCATTGCCGCCATGGCTACTCCTACCGGTAAATCTTTCACCTCTAAGGTTGCATCTCGGAAACGATCTACATAGCTCTTCAATGATTCCTTATTTCCTTGTTTAAGGGTGAGCAGATAGGTAGCGTCCTTCTTCCTTTGGCAATTGATCATGAAGGCTCTCAAGAATTCACTTCGCAATTGATCGAAGGATGAGATAGAGCCTTCACTTAACCCGTTAAACCATTTCAGTGCATGCCCAGACAGTGTAAGCGAAAACGCTCTGCACATGATTTCATCTTCCCATCCATGTAACAACATGAGAGACTCATAACTTTGTATGTGGTCGTATGGGTCTGCTTTGCCTGCATAAGTAGCCATATGAGGCATCTTGAATTTCTTCGGTAAGGGTTTGTCCATAATCTCTGGACTGAAAGGAACTCTTCTTTTCTGATTGTCATCGGGAGCCACTAACTTCTTCCTTTCCAGAATTCTCTCGACAACTTTCTCGACATTTTCTGACTCTCGGGTCGAGTGTGCTCCCCTTTCTTCAGCACTTGAAGAGTCTGAGCAGTAAGTATTCTCTCTTCCTCTAGGGGCTTGTACCGTACCTTTTCTTCCTGCACCTCCCATTCCACAATTTGACCTCGTACCTTCAAGATAGCCTTGGGGGTCACGACTGTTCTGTCTCTGCCGCTCTCCCGATCGGTGGTCTTCAAAATCATGCTCCGATCGTTCAGCTGGGTTATACTCTGCCCGATCTGCGACAGCGTTCATCCTTCTCAAGCCTGCGGCAGGATTCACCTCTCTCCAACCCGTGGCCGAGCGTCTCCTCAAAGTCGCGACAGGGGCATGCTGTGGTTCTACGTTAGGGCTCGATGCCAGTCCCGCGGCAGAGTTTGCCCTTGGACATGCGTTAGTCTGCCTCTCCCTCAGACCTGCGGCAGAGTGTACCCTCAGACTTACGGCAGAGTTGTTCTCCAGCCCTGCGGCAGAGTGCAGCCTCAGGCCTGCGGCAGAGTCATTCTCCAGCCCTGCGGCAGAGTGCAGCCTCAGACATGCGTTAGTCTGCCTCTCCCTCAGACCTGCGGCAGAGTGTACCCTCAGACTTGCGGCATAGTTGTTCTCCAGCCCTGCGGCAGAGTGCAGCCTCAGGCCTGCGGCAGAGTCATTCTCCAGCCCTGCGGCAGAGTGCAGCCTCAGACCTGCGGCAATGTGTGTCCTCAGACCTGCGGCAGTGTCATTCTCCAGCCCTGCGGCAGTGTGTGTCCTCAGACCTGCGGCAGTGTGTGTCCTCAGACCTGCGGCAGTATCATTCTCCAGCCCTGCGGCAGTGTGTGTCCTCAGACCTGCGGCAATGTCATTCTCCAGCCCTGCGGCAGAGTGCAGCCTCAGACCTGCGGCAGTGTGTGTCCTCAGACCTGCGGCAGTGTCATTCTCCAGCCCTGCGGCAGAGTGCAGCCTCAGATCTGCGGCAGTGTGTGTCCTCAGACCTGCGGCAGTGTTGTTCTCCGTAACAAGGTACTCCCTCAGCGAAGCGGCAAAATTGTCCTCCAGTCCAGCGGCAGCATACTGCATCAGTCCAACGGCAGAATGCTGTCGCCAATCTCCTTGTCCCGTATTCACCACGGTAGAGGGTTGGCCTCTTTCGTATGTTTGCCCCAAGACACTTCCCCCTATCATCTGCTGCACTTCTGGAGGCAGGCTATACTGCGGCAGGGCATTTTTGAAGAAATCCACCATAGCTTTCAGCGCTGTGGTGGTCTGCTCGTTCTGACGCTTCAGGGCCTCAAATTCATCCACGGAAACAGTGACCACCCTGCTACCTCCACCATTCTGCTCTTGTCCTCTCTCGGGTCTGGGAGGAGGACTCACCGAGTTCTCTTCCCCCAGATTCGCTGCTGCTGTCGAACGTGTTCTCACCATGTTGATAAAAAATCTGGCTTTTTATTCTAGATTCCCACAGACGGCGCCAATTGTTGTTGCTCCAAACAACAATGAAATGATGTTGATGTCGTCTTCTCCACGTGTCTTGAATGTTCTGCAAAAACAGTGAAAGTCAGAGAGGCGCAGGGATCTGTCCCTGCACGCGCACTCCGATGCTTAAGTCAGAAGACCTGTTTAAGCGGAGTTTTAGTAAGCAAAATAGAGATTAGGGTTTTTCTGATCATACCTGGAGGTATTTATAGATATTTCTAGGTTGTTTTTGACGGGCTCATGACTCATATTTGTGTGGGCCCTCAAATTTTATTATTTTAGGCCTTTTATTTTTTGGGGCCCAGGCGCGTGACTGGGCTGGGGTAAAATTACCTCTATCAAAAATATTATTTGCACATATTAAATAAAACTTATTAATCCCTTCCTGTCTTAATGAAAAATTAATGACTTCGGCATTAACCATTAGCTATTTTTTAATTAAAATTTAATGATTTGATTATCACAACTATAGTTTAAAAAGAGAGTGTGTCAAAGTGAAACTGATCAGATGATCTGTCCGATAGCTCATATCCGGTGGGTCCCATCCGTCTAACAACTTGGTCCCACCTTCTTCTCCTTTCGCATTACTATTATTGTTCGGTCATTACTCGTAACGTACTTGGAACTTTCACGCGCCACCCTATCTATCCCGCCACCCCACGTTTCCTCTACTTTTCCACGTTCCCTCATCATCCTCCGTTCACTCCGCTAATCCAACGTTCTCAATTGCTCGCAGATTTTCTCGAAAAACGAGCTTTGACCAGCTCACTCGCACCTTATAATTTCCATAAAAACGAAAGCACAGACTGTGTTTCTTTTCTTTTCTTTTCCATTGTTTGGCTCTCAAATATGGAGCGAGAGATTCCTTCTTCTTTTCCAGCGAATTCCTCGTGAGCCTCCCCACTCTCATCCTTTTTTTATAATAATCCGCTACAACGCACCCCCACACCTCTCCTCAAACCTACGCCTTCCCCGCTGTTGGTAGAGTCAGAGAGATGACGTCAGATGGGGCGACGTCGACGCCGGCGCCAAGGAGGAAGCCGTCGTGGAGGGAGAGAGAGAACAACAGGAGGAGAGAGAGGAGGAGAAGAGCTATCGCTGCTAAGATATATACTGGGCTTAGAGCTCAAGGAAATTACAATTTGCCCAAGCACTGTGACAACAATGAGGTTCTCAAAGCTCTTTGTGCCGAGTCTGGTTGGGTCGTTGAAGAAGATGGCACCACTTATCGGAAGGTATCTAATCTACCCTTCTCTTCTTCTTTTCATTTCTTACAGAATGGTAGATCTATACGAAAGAAGCTGTAATCTTTTTAACTTCTCTGATCGTTTTTTCATGTTAATTTGGTTGGATCTAGTTCTTATCTTGATTTCAGTTTGGTTCTGCTTTCTGGGTTTTGTCCTTTTTATCTGTTCAATTTCATTTTCATTTTGCTTTTGTTTACTTGCTTGAAATGTTGGGTGAAAGAGAAAGTCACTGTTCTGGAACTAGTTGTTATTAATTAGACATTCATTAGTTGATATGTGTTGGAACTGAAACTTCATTAAATAACTGAAACTTCATTAAATAACTGACACTGAAATGAAATATTGATGAACAAATTTTCTTCATTAGCTAGAATTTATTGCCTTTTTTTTTTTCCCTGCAATGCTGTTGAGTCTTGAATACTTGAATCCTGATTGACAAAGTATATGCTGTTGATAACTTATGGTTCTTAGTTGGATTTGTTGTTCAGGGCTGCAAGCCACCTCCAATTGACATACCCGGCAGTTCAGCTAAAATTACCCCATTTTCGTCCCAAAATCCGAGTCCATTGTCTTCTGCATTTCCAAGTCCAATTCCTTCCTGTCAAGTGAGTCCTTCATCCTCTTCCTACCCTAGTCCCACTAGGCTTGATGCTAATAACCCATCTAGTCTCCTTCCATTCCTTCGGAGCGCCATTCCTTCGTCTCTTCCACCACTGAGGATCTCTAACAGTGCCCCTGTGACTCCTCCACTTTCATCTCCGACCTCAAAGAACCCTAAGCCAATTCCCAACTGGGAGGCCATTGCAAAAGAGTCCATGGCCTCTTTTAGCTACCCTTTTTATGCTGTTTCTGCCCCTGCTAGTCCAACCCACCGTCAGTTTCATGCCCCAGCTACTATACCTGAGTGTGATGAATCTGATACGTCAACTGTTGAATCTGGTCAATGGATAAGCTTTCAAAAGTTTGCACCTTCTGCATTGCAAGTGCCAACTTCTCCAACATTTAACCTTGTGAAGCCTTTGCCTCCACAAAATTTGCCCAATGATTTGATCAAAGAGAAAGGGCGAGTTGCAGAGTTTCAGTTCGAGAGTGGACAGGTGAAGCCGTGGGAAGGAGAGAGGATTCATGAAGTAGGATTGGATGATCTGGAGCTCACACTTGGAAGTGGGACCGGGAAGGCTAGGTGTTAAACAGTTGCAAACAGTCGAATAGTGTTGTGAAAGCATGTTAAAACAGAAGAAAAAGCTGTCTTGCCATTCCTGGTTCTCACTGTCAGACATTGAAGAACATCTCAGTTCTGTTGTTTCATCTGCTCAGCGGAAATAGGACGTCTAAAACCAAAGGTGGGAGGAGTTACATTTTCATCTGCAATTTTTCTTTGCTTTTTCTTTTTCAGTTAGTCAATGCTCCCATTCCCTGATTGAATTGTTAGGGATTTGGGTTGTTTTTACAAGCATTACTTTGTAGATACTGTGGTTTATCTGGCTGTGATAGAGTTGTTTTATCTTTCCTGTAGGCTTTATAGGCTTGAGTAATACCTCACAGAATTAAATTATTTTTAGTGGTTTGTATTGTTAATGGATGTATCTTGTTGGTAAGCAATTTTTTTATATTCAGTGTTGAGGTTTCATTCACTTGCCTTTGCAGTCAGCTTACAATCAAAGGTTAACGCTAAACCAAGAGGCAAATGGAGACCAACAAATTTTAGAAAGCCCTTTACCTTAACCTATATTACGAGCTAGCCGAGTTGGCTTCCTGTGGAGTGAGGATTGCCACAAGCTTCTGCTGTTCACCCAAACAATCTGATAATAATACACTCTCAGGATACTTTCAACGAAAAATGGACTATTTTTAGTAATTTAGATTGCAGAGCTGTACCGCAAAACCAGTCTCCGCTGTCTTATGGGAGTCGTATGGTCTTATCCAAAGCTTTTCGTTTGATTGATCCTCTAACCTTCCATTTTGTTTCCATTCGAGGCTTGGTCATCAGCAGTGTAGCTTTCTGTCATCATCGTACCATTTATGTAATTAATTAAGACTGGCAGCAACCTTTTAACTTACCAGTTTTTACATTACCTATAATGACAGCACATAAGTGGCAAGAAAATAACTCAAAACCACAATGAATTTCTATAAAGATAACATTTTATTACAACAACCGAATGACAAGAACAGCAGGTTTATGGTAATGTTACAAAAGCTACAAACACTATCGAGATGACAAGGCACACAGGTTTTCACAGGGAGCATTAGCATTTAGTAACAGGCAGCATCCGAAAGAATTCTTTCATTGTACAAAAGACTTAATTACTCTCTGGTTAGGTAGATGATACAAAGGAGGATGAAGAAAGATTCTACATTACCATATGGCGTGGGAAGATCTGGCCTTCATTCTCCTCCTACAATCTTCTCATTACTACAGTCTATGTGATTACTGATTAGTCAAGAAAAAGGTGAGTGCTAGGCTCAGGCATTCACTAGCGAGATAAGCATGTGGTCTCCACATCTGTAGTTAGCCTTTCTATTTCCTCAATCTTAGGTTTTGTATCCTTTTTGACATTCGAATTGCATTCTTGGTATCGGAAGCAAGTTACAAGATGATCATTAACAATCCCTGCCACTTGCATGAAGGAATAAACGACAGTAGGCCCCACACAACGGAAGCCTCTCTGCATCATATCCTTGCTTATGAGTTCAGCCTTTGGGGTCTTAACTGGTACTTGACGAGCATAACGGAACCCATTTCTTAATGGTTTGTGGTTAACAAATCCCCAGCAATAGCTGCTGAAAGAACCAAATTCCTGCTGAACCTGCAATATTTTAACAAATCATAGGGCTTTAGCATACAAGGATATCTTCTGTTTCTTTCACACTTGATTTGGCTGCTACAGGCAACTTGGTGCCTTATTTAGTTTCTTTTGTGTGTGGAGGGAGGGGGGGAAAGTTTGCAGACTCAACAAATTAGCAGTATCACCTGTTAAATTTGTCAATGCTATTATATCAGACATCAAACTACATTTTAAGGGTAATATGTGTTTTATTTTTATTTTTATTTTGTGCATCTGTAAAAGATACAAAACTTATAACAACTGTCTAGGTGGCACGAACTCGAAGCATTCAAATGCTTTGAATTGCTTTGTTGAGTCTATGCAGCTGTTGGATATGGCATGTACCTAAACAAGCAATGATTAAAGACTTGATGCTATGACGGACCTAGAGGATTGCTATTTTCCCCCTTTTTCCCTGGTCACTTGGTTAGATAACCAGATAATTACCTTAAGCATCTGTTTAGCATTATCCAGTATTGCACGGAGCTTTGGCTCAGAAAGTAATAGGCTACCATCAACTTTCAATGAAAGCATCTTCTTTTCAGCATATTGTGCAATTGATGATGGATCAAAATTGTCAAAAAGCTTCCTGCAGAAAGAATCCAACAATAAACAAAACACCGATCAAATGCACCTTCTTCTCTACTAGTTCTTGAAGCTTAGAAAATTAACAAAATTAAAAAAAAAAAGAAAATTAAAGAGAGAGGAAAATGAGAGAATCAAGGTAGTATCCTGTCGATGTAGTAGTCCAATTCTTATAGAGACTATAGACAAAGATACCTGAATATGTCTCTCTTATGGAGAATTGTAGGCCAGCTGAGTTCTGCTAAGGCTTGTGAAAAGACCAGTAGCTCAAACAGCTTCCTGTCATCATGAACTGGAACACCCCACTCTTTATCATGGAAAGAAGTATAAAGGGGGTCTGTACAGATAATGGATTATTCAATGTTATCACAAGACAAGGTCAAAGACAGGTCAATTGGTGAAACGAAGAGAGAATGAGACACACATTGACCTAACTTTATTTGTTGATAGCTTCAAAAACCTTAGAAAAGTTAATAGAATCACAAGCTGTTGTATTATATACAACAAAGTTGTACAATAGCATCAAATGTAATAAAAAGGACCGTAACACAGTTCTGTTAAAACTCATTGACAATTTGAAACTCAGGAAGTCTAGGCATGTCAAGTCAGATGGTTAAGATTCTTGTGTACATTCTTGGTACCTTGCTGTGAGCCCGACATGAAAAATAATAATGGAATTCAAATGGTCAAAGCCTTACTAGTTACTGATAACATAGCATGTCAGATCAAAATCTAAGAAACCATGCCTTGTTCAAGTTCAACCATATGGGTGGCACTGCCCGATGCTACTGCACTATTCCAACATGCTTAACCCACATTTGGTTCTGTAAAAGCAATCAGCAGCATTATCCTATGACCATTCCAAGCCTTCAACTCTGTCTAAAACAGAAAAAGGCTAACATCCCGTTTCTTAATCTAATTCATCCTTCTGGTATATCTGTGCATCATCACTAAACAAGACCGGCTTTCAAAGGTGAAATCAGGCTAAACCTTACAACAATGGACCAATTCATTCAATAAAAAAAGCCCAACGTGGGGCAATTTTCCGAACAAAGCTTGTTGGCAACGCCAGCTAGAAACAACAAGGTTATAGTATGCTAATGGTTTAACGAGCATTATGCTACCTAACTATCATAAAAAAAGGGAAGTACATTATAATTCTGACAGCAACACCGACAGCAAAATTAATGAAAATTATTTTAAACAAAAAATATCGCTGAATTTCCAGACATTTACTTCACTTTGGTGTCATTGTCAAAGCAATATGTCATTTAATAAAAGCTTTCAACTTCTCCAACAGAGAAGACTTGAATGAACCTTAAATGGGTAAACTCTCAACGCCATCAACATTTATTAGACACCGCCAAGTTCCCATATCTAACAAACCCGCAACTATTTTCAACAAAAGAAATTAACCGCCTCGGTAAAACTACTTTTTTTTTACCTAAAAACTCAGTAATTTACAGGTTTTTCTATGCTTTTCTTTAACTAACTTACCAGAAAATGGAGTGATCCAATCACATCGTTTTAATGGTTCCGATGTTACCGGAGATATTCCCGGGGCAACCTCGTCAGCTGTCGGAGCCACCTTGCCTTTTTCTGTCTTCACTCCGTTTCTCTTAACAGTTTTCCTAGAGCTTACCGTTTTGAGGGAGGCATTACTTGATGAAGAATCAGATGAACAGGAGCTGTCGACGGAGACATTGCTTTGAACAACGGAATGTGGGCTCTGGGAAACTGCAATTTTCGGTCTTTGTGGCTTTTTCATAGCTTCAGTTTTTCTCCTTGACTCGTCCGAAACCCTAACTCTGTTCCCGGTCGGACCGAGAATCGCTCGCGGTTCCATCACCGATTTCGGCGATGACTTAAGCTTCGCAGCCACAGACATTGCTTCGACAAGCGAGAAACCTTCAAATGTGAGCTGCTTTTGGCCTGATTTGAGCTCCAAGAACCTTAAACTTTATCTTATATAGCAAGAAAACACAAATTTACTGCTTTTCTTCGTTTTTGAAGTGGTAAGAGAGAGAATTACAGAGTTTAGGAGCGTAAAAGGGTCAGAAGAGTGCGAACAGAGTTTGGTTTTCGAAAGCAGAGAACAGAACAGAGGAGCGGAGGAAGTGCAGGATAAGAACAGAGGAAATACTAACTAAAAGAAACAGAGGGCACCTCCAAGTAATTTAAAAGCGGAAACCTGTGAATGGGTAAGGTTAACCAGTGATGTGGCCACGTGTCGGTTAAATTTTACCCTTTCGGTTTTGAAAGTGGTTGGATTTTATGCTCAAAATACCGAATTTGCCCTGCCTTGTGTCGCTTAATTCAAGTGACAAATCTTTGTTGTTTTATGACAACAAATATATGATTTGGTAAGCACAATGCACTTAAGTAGCATTACTCGTTGAAAATTTAATAATTTATAATATTAACATTCATGAATGATAGAGTAGATAGTGAAATTTCATTCAATTACATGCTTACATTGGTAAATCACTTTTCAATTTAATATTCATGTTCATTTGGCCTACTCATTATTACTTTTCTTTTAACTTTTTGTTTTTAATGGCTTTTTTGATGGTTAATCATGGTAATTACCTTGTAATCAGTTCGAATCATCACTTTTGGATTATGAATAGTGTGAGATCATCATATTTGTCATTATTGAAAAAATCCATACTTTCTTAAGGGGTAGAAAATCGTAAATTCAAAGGTGGGTCTCAACATTCTTGTTTTACTATTTAATAGACAAGTTTATATATAACATATTACCAATGCATAAATTTTAATTTTGTAATTGAATCATATCACGTTGTTTCAACTAATAAATTTAATAATGTTTATTTTTATTTTAAAATTATGTATTAATGAGAGTGTACGGTATAATTTAATGATAATATATGCAATTTATACTTTTTAAGTGTGCATTAAATATAAAGCTTTAGTGAAGTAGAGTAAAAATATTAGCGAAAGGGTCAAAATGGTATTTTAAGAGATGTAAACTGGAGGCGGCGGTTGAAGCGAAAGGGCAATAAAGTTTAGGCCAAGGGGTCGCATTCAGTTGGTAATGTAAAATGGGAGGTGGTGTTGGGAAGCAGTAGCTTTGCAGTGAAGTTCCTTTCTTTTCCTTTCCTTACCGTTGAGACAAAGAATCCAAAGCCTCCATCCGCCACCAGCAACCAAATCAAAAGCTAACTTTGGTCGGTATCCAACGGCTATCTGATCTGGTCCATTTTCCGGCTCGGGCCTTAAAGCCAGGGAATTGAGACCCAATTCAATATGGATCTTGACCCGGATCCCAAAATGGACTATGGATTCTGTTCGGCCCAAAACATCTTTCGGGCTTGGGTCTTCGGATAGTAGGTTGCGGGTTTGGCACGCATTTTAATAATATCCGTAAAGCTTTGTCGTCGATACGTTGCTGACATTGACAGTTGGGCAGTCCGAAAGGATTCAAACGCTGTCGTTTTGGTGCTAACGAAAGAAGGATTCTCTTTTCTTCCTCCGCCATTGACGTTTGCCACCCGTATTCTATTTCTTCAGTTCTTCTTGCCTTCTTTCTCTGAACGGCCATGGATTCGAAAGCTTCACCCGACCCTCTGTTGCAAACCCCAAACGCCCCAACACAATCAAAGCCCAAAGAAAAAGACTTCTTGAACCATCTCGAAGCTTACCTCGCCAAGCGAGACGGTGTCGATAAGCTCCTCAAAATCTCTCGTTACGCTACCAAGATCATATTAGCCTCCTCGGTACTCCCTGAAACGGTCCAACTTACTCGCCGGCTGAAGAGCTTTGAGTCAAGCGTCGGACTGAGTCGGAAAGCATTTCGACTCGGGAAATTTGTTCAAGACGTCAACGTTTTGAGAAACTCCCATTTGGATTCAAAGCAAGAGATTTTCCTCTCAATTATCGCCTACGGCGGCGAGGGTTTATATTATTTCGTTGAACAGTTTATTTGGTTGGCTAAATCAGGATTAATCGACGCTAAACATTCCCGCAATTTACAAAAGATCAGTGCTTGGGCTGAGTTTATTGGGTACGTAGGTAGTATAAGCCTTAAGTTTAGGGATTTAAAGAAGATGAATGAGGATGAGGCTTGTTTGGATTCGAGTATTGAAATTGCGGTTTCGAGAGGGGTTGGGTGTAAGGAAGAACAAGAAAGGAAGAGGAAACTGAGAGAAAAGAAATTGTTAAAGCAGCTTTCAGTTGTTCAAGATTTGGCTGATGGATTGATGGCGTTAGCTGATATTCAAGACGGTAAAGGAAGCTTTTCGGATCCTCTTCTGATCTCTTGCGCTGGACTGTTATCGGCTCTTATCAGTACCCATAAAAATTGGGTTTCTTGCTAGGTATGATCACAGGGATTATCTTGATTTTGCATTTCTTTTTACTAATAAATGTCTACATTGGCAATGGATTGGTAAGAATTTGTGCAAAATTCTTTCATATATACTAATACAGGTGTTGATTAATCCAGTTTACTGCGGCTTGATTTTGATTAATGAATTTAAATACTAATATATCTGTTTGACTTGCCTTATGTTAAGTGGAAACCATCCATATCTAATAGCCAAGGGTTAGGATTGGACTGCGACTTTGTAAGGAAATCCTTCATAGTGTGCATAATCCCAGTATCAACAGTGTTGATCCGTTGCATGTTCAATTGCACCAACAACTTAGTTTACATGCATTCAACTGATCATTGAGGAGCAAATCCTTTTTGTGGTTGTCATGGTAGCTTTTCTCTCTTAATCTGCAGACAACATTATATTTGTATGCTCTCGAAAGATATAATCGAGATGGGAGATTTGTTTCCCATGCTGACTTTGGCTTCTCATCTTCACGATGGAGTTAACAGGGTTTTTATTCACTTTATGCAAGGACTCTTAGTATTATAAGTACAAGGGAAATGTGTTATGTTGTGGTGGTTCATCTGTTTTGCCGCTTTTTAGATTACTGATATCTTGGGGCAAGTTCTTAAGTATTGAGTCCTAGAGCTCCTTGGAATATTCTGGTTTTGTATGTGAAAGATTTTGAGGTTGGACATTGACTCTCAATCTCTGAGTACACAGTTCCCAGCTATTCGCGAATGAGCCCTCGGTTAGGATACATGGAGTAGCTACTGAGTTCATTTCTTACCCTGCCTTCTTTATTAGCTCTAGATCATTTTAAGATTATATCTACATCTGATGCTCAGATAACATATAATGTAGAAACTAGAAAGGTATACCCAGTTTGTGATTAAAACATCCTGAGGTTCGATCAATTTTACTACTATTTTCTGCCCAAACATCATAAGAATAGTGATCTTACTGCATCCTTTGGGCAATGAAACTGATGGTTGCGACCGTCATCGATGCGAAGCTTGCTTAATTAACAACCTATTCTCGTACTCTAACAAGAATTTTTTTTAACAAAGAAGGTTGAAGCCTGGAATAGAGAAAGGGTTTGTGGGTGTTAAGGTTTGAATTTCAAATTTGTTGAATGTAATCTTTTAAAGAGTAGTGATATGAAACCATTTGAACTAAATCTACTCTATTAAGGATTATATGGAGATTAAAGAAGAAAGATTATGGTTTCATATTTGTTAATTGTTATCTTGGTCGGAATTTGGTAGATTAATTTGTTCCATATTGTCTTTTATCTGGACAATTTAGATATGATAGACGACAGCCCACCCAAGTTATAGTTTGGAAATTTTGTATATAAATTTGTTCCATTAAAAAAACTGTATCTTACGTATTGACGCGAAGTTTAACATGATAATTTTGTGATTTAGGACACTATACCAGGTTTATTTTTATCATGCATGGATGTTAGGAGTTACAGAACTGTTGGGACCGGGGCTGTTTGTGAGGTATTCAATCCTCAGTCTGGGCATGAAGATGTCCTGAGCCCAAGGCTCACTCATTCTGGGCCTTGACCTTAATTCAATCTTCCTCAACTTTGCGTAGTTAACCTATCACTATGAAAATAAGAAACTCATGAGATTTTATTTTATTATTTAGCAAAAGGTTAATTTGGCGAGTCGGATAATGCCATCTTTTTCTTGATACGAAAGAAAAACATCAAAGTCCTGCATGATAATGCCCTCGTCTTAAAGTAAAGCTGAAAAGAGATAAGATTTTTGTTGCTACGTAGAAGGAAGTCTTGGGTACGTAGACTCATTAATTAAAAGACAGTCTTGGGCAGTTACCCCTTGATTGAGTTGAAAAAAAAATTATGACATTGAAAGATTAGAAGTCGAATTTAAATAATTTTGTTTTATTTTTAATTATTAATTTTTTAATAAAAAATTAAGAAACCGTTAATTAGATTTTGTGTTAAAATTATATAAAATATAAAAATTATTATATTATAATCGGATACATCAAATATTTTTTTATAATTTTTATCAAAACATTAATCTATTCTAACATTATGCCATTAATCATAATCAAAGCTTAAGCTTGGTATAAAAATGGTGGAAAATTGAAGCCGAGTTACTACGGCGGCTGAAATCTGTATTTGGACGACAATGGGCGGCCCGAAGCCAACCGTTAGCAAAACGTGTCGAAATCTCATCGGCTTTAGGACTATCCAATAGGTGTAGAAGCCTAGAGGGCTGGTCCCATATGTTCTCCGAACTTAATTGTTGGAATCAAATCAAACGGTCAACATCAACGGTTTTCCATCAAACGGCTGTCGGCTTCTGCATCTTGATCTCACCTAAATTCCACGTCACTCCAAGTCCAACTCTAAATTATTATAATAAAGAATAATATTTTTATTTTCCTTTACTTTTTTTGTGTATTGATGATTAAGTGGTTCAATATCGAGTTTAAGTTTAATTTTATAAGTTTAATTTGATTTAATAAAATATTTAAATATTTAAATTTTAATTAAATAAATTTAAGTTTGATGAAGATAAATTTAATTTTAATTTTTATTATATATTATGAAAATAAAATATAAATAATAAGTTTATAAATAAGATATTCAAATATTCAAATTTTGTTTCATTTATTATTTAAATAATTTAAATTTAATTAAAAAAATAAATAAAATAAATTTAAATAATTATTAAATAATAATTAAATATAATATGAATAACTCACAAATATTTTAATTGATTTACTTTTTTAACTTTTACACGTGATTTTAATATAAATTTGATAATTCTTATATATATTTAATGTTTATTTTGTGTCAAAGTTGCACAAAATAAAAAAATTATCATATAATAATAATTATTATTATTAATCAAATAAAATTTTTTTAATTATATAAAATTTTTAATTCATCGTCATATATTATTTCGTTTTATTATAATTAAAATTAAGAAACCTATCTCGAGGAGGAGAGCATGGCGCTTTTCCCAGATCTAACAAAAGCCTTCCTTTTCGTTCATAAAGTATCCATTCCTCCACCAAACGTTTCTAAGCAAATCCGAATTGCATATCCAACCCAGAAATTACCTTAGAAAAAATTAAAATATTTTAACACCGTCTTTTCCATAATCATAACTAGCAACATGGAGTCCGAGCTCAAGGAGCTGAATTCGAAACCAGCCAAGACCCAACAACCCGACCCGACCCACGATGATGCCTCCTCCAAGGACGACCGCCCCCTCCTCAAATCCGACTCCTCATCCGCCGACAACATCCTGGAGCTCGAGAAGAGATTCGCTGCCTATGTTCGTAATGACGTGTACGGTACCATGGGACGTGGGGAGCTCCCATTGAAGGAGAAACTCCTGCTGGGCGTCGCCCTCGTCACGCTGCTCCCTCTGCGCATCGTTTTGGGGATGACTGTTTTGGTTGTATATTACTTGATTTGTAGAATTTGTACGCTATTCTCGGCCCCGAATCAGGAGGAGGAGCAGGAGGATTATGCACACTTGGGCGGGTGGAGGCGAGCCGTGATTGTCCGGTCGGGTCGGTTTTTCTCAAGGACATTGCTTTTTGTGGTAGGATTTTATTGGATTAAAGAAACTCATAAGGATTCTGCAATTACTCAAGAGAACTCGAAAACTGAGGTATGCCAACTTCCTTTAAGCTTTACTTATTGAGCATTGTTTCATTCTCCAAATTTGGTAGCTTTAAAGAGAATCTATACGACTTTAATCAATGTACATTAACATAAAAGGTACTTGCTTGATCAACATTTTTCTGAATTTTGTATTTTTGGATGCTGGATATTTCTACAGGGAACCAAGCAATCAGAAGAGCAAGAAAGACCTGGGGCAATCGTGTCTAATCACATTTCGTACTTAGATATCTTATATCACATGTCCTCTTCTTTTCCAAGCTTTGTTGCCAAGGTCTGTTAACTTAGCCAGACTTCTGGTTTTTGATTATGGTATAAAAAAGTAAAATTGTTGGTGGTTTAACTGACATGTGTCTGGTTTGGTTTTGTCAATTGGAATCCTTGGATTTTATTGCTGAAGAGATCAGTGGCTAAACTTCCTTTTATTGGTCTCATCAGGTTAGTTTGTTTTAACCTCCTAAATTTCTTCCGTGGTTTGGTGCCAAACAATGTGCAATTTGGTTGTCATTATTTAATTGTTTGTTTCCTGTCAAATTGATAAGTTCATTTGCTTTTTTTTTTCCTTTTCAGGCTTGATATAGTTGTGGTAAAAGTTCTGTATTTTACTTCACATCTAAGTTCTTAATCTACTGGCTTCATAGCTGATGTTGCAGCAATGTCTAGTAACCGGTTTAAATCTGAATAGAAATCTTTATTTTTGGAAAAAGTGTTGCGTGCATGCTTGTGTTTTTTATGCTTATATATTTCTTTTGTTCTATATCCTACCACTTCTATCTTTTCAGTGTGATGTATACTGTGTTCCTTGTATAAATAAAGTGGTTTAAGTTAGACTGATGAATGATATTTTGCTTGTTTCTTACAGCAAATGCCTTGGTTGTGTCTATGTTCAGCGGGAGTCAAAATCATCAGACTTCAAAGGTGTTGCAGGTAGAAAAACTGTTGATGTTAAACATGCTCTGCACCACATATTATTGATCAACGTACAATAAATAACGGGTCTATCTTTCAGGTGTTGTGACTGAGAGAGTTTGTGAAGCTCATCAAAATAAACCTGCTCCAATGATGATGCTTTTTCCAGGTTAATCATCTTTCTGATCCTCTATATACAATTATCAAATGGTTTAATTTATAGTGCATGCTGCACCCAAATACTGGATAGGTATATATGTATGTATGTATGTATGTATGTATGTATGTATGTATGTATGTATGTCTATAGCTGATATTTCATCACACAGCTAAGCTTCTGTCTTTCCTATGCCTATAAATTCCCAACTAGTAGTAGTTGTTTGATTCATATTCATCTTGACAACAGAAGGAACAACAACAAATGGGGATTTTCTCCTCCCATTCAAGACTGGTGCCTTTTTGGCAACAGCACCTGTGATGCCTGTTATTTTAAGGTACCCATACCAAAGATTTAGTCCAGCCTGGGATACAATATCCGGGGTGAGTATTTCTTAAGCAAATTCAGACGGTTTTGTGAATTTTGATAACATATCGTATTTATTCCTTAATTAAATAGCTTTTTATTATCTGTAACTCGAGTTAATGCATATGAGAGACTTTGGTTTGTTTCTGTTACTTAGAAGGCTGTGCTCTCATTATTAGGTGTTTTTAATTCAAATCATTTTGTGCGATAGAGTAACTGGGAATTCTTTGTTTGTTACACTGATATTCTGATGATGGTTCGTTTTTTGCGTCGTACGTTTCTATTTAATCTGATAAAAATTACAGTAAGCAGTTCTTGTAATTTTTCTTGGGTTTATTGGAGAAGTTTACAGAAGAACTTCTAAAGAGTGAAGCTAATTAGGTAGTTAGATAAATAAAAATTTAAAAAATAAGAAAAATGTTAATAAGATGGATAATTTTTTGGAAAATATGTATGATTTATTTGTCCCTGCAAGAAAACATTGAAATTGTTGTGAATAGTTTTTTTGAGCTAAGTATATTTTTTCTATGACATTTTTTCCAGCTGTTGTTGATGTTCTGTATTATTCTTTGTAGGTGCGTCATATGGTCCTTCTTCTATGTCAATTTGTAAATTACATGGAGGTAACATGGTTACCTGTTTACTACCCCTCACAGCAAGAGAAGGATGATCCAAAACTATATGCTAATAATATCCGAAGATTGATGGCCAGTGAGGTATGTTTATACCATCAACTTGTCTGATTGAAAGATCTCTCTTACCATCACTCTCCATGGTTACAATAGAAGCTAAACGAGGGCCATAGAAAATGTGCTATCCTAACCGGTGAAAGAAAAATGTAACTCCATTGGCATTTATCATATACTGTATTCTGTTTGTTCTAGAATTCTGAACCACTGGCTTAAAGCACCATCATTTTTTTTGTGCCAAGTAGTCACTGATATGCTGAAGAAAAACAATTTAGTCTTATAGAAATATGTCAGTATGACTTCAATTGTCATTCATGTAGACATGAGTTTTACTTTCTGTTTGTATTGTGGTCTGCAGGGTAATTTGATACTGTCAGACATCGGACTGCCTGAGAAGCGGATATATCATGCTGCTCTCAATGGTAATAATAGCCTGCCTAGTGTTTTGCATCAGAAAGACGATTGATAATTTCTTGGCTTTGCTCCCAAATGATATTTATTCTCAGATGAGTTTCTTAGGTTGCACCAGTATTTTCATGAATGCACAGACAAACCAAAGGGGTGGTTTCTCTTTCCCCATTTAACTCAAAATAATGCCATGTGCAGTTATATTGTAAACTTATTTATTCAGGGAAAGTGTGGCCACTAATGTGCTTATGGAACTGATTTAGTCAGATCATCCTATAAGAGACTCCTGGGCTTGGTTGTCTTACAGTACACATTAAGAATAAGCTGACTATTAATAAGTACCCTTAAAAACTTGTGTATCTATGCATATGTAGATCTGAAGTGTCTCTTTCCTGTTCCTGCAGGTTTGTTTTGCCAAAGCTAATTTGGATACGCCATCTGTATAGTCATTGCATGATTCTATTATTTATGGAAAAAAGTTAAAATTATATAAAAAAAAAAACTTCAAACAAGAGATTTTATTGTCATCAGTTGGAAATATTTGACCCAGAGTTAAGCCTTGATGTCTATTCATTTGTTTACTGGAGTTCCAGAAAGTTAACTTTGTTCAGTAGATGGAGCATAGTATTATTTTGCTATTTAAATGCCATGGCCGTCTGGGAGCCATGATTTGTAGGTGCACAGGGGGGTTTTTCTCATTTGCCACGCTCTGCTGCTGCATTCAACCGATGAGTTGAATCTTTAGAATTCTTCAGAAGCCTTGCATATGGATGGATTCCTGTGTGTTGGGGGAGTAAACTTAACATACATGTAGAATTTGGGGATGAATTGTGTAACTTTTGTACATTGGGAGATTTTATCATTAACATTGTACGCACTTTCTGAGTCTGCAAGAATTAACAATCCATTTGAATTGAAGCTTTCTTAGTTGATTCTTGGGCCAGGATAATATGCTCTCATTCCCACCATACTCGATTGGACTTTTAACAAATTCACTGAGAAACCACAGTATACCAATTTGTCTTATCGCTGATAATCTCTGAAATCATCAGAAACTCGCATTAAAGAATGGGCCTTTTCGGACAGGAATTGTTCAGCATCTTAAAGTATATCTTAACAGAACATTAGCGTTACAGACACGACATCATACTCCACAAACTAGAAAACACCGAAGGAAATCTTCAATCATTAAGCTTATGGAGCTTAGCTAGGCCGCTGAACATTCACTCAAATGCCAACCAATTGTCTCATCTTTCCTTCGGTAAAACATTGTTCGATTTTTTTGATTCCCATGGTGGCAGGCAACCTCTTAAGGGTGATTGTAGAAGTAGCGAAGACTTCTGCCGCATTGACACTGAAGATAGGCTACTGAAGGCGCACCTCAGCCTCCTCTTCTCGCTATCATATGGTTGATAATTGGGATCATGCCGCACAACAGAAGTCTTAAGGGCTTCAGGAAGAATGCAGTTGCACATTGAACCTAACACAGAAAAGATGAGGTATGTTATTGTAGTCATTGTGGAAAATACTTGTGCAAGTGATACAGTGAGCAACAACCACTACAATCTTGGGATGTTTTAAGCATACCAATTTTTGCCAGTCGATTAACCCATTTAGGAGTGTGTTTCCCAGTCAGCCTGTGAGAAATATCCTTGCAGAAATGGTTGCAATTCTTGACGATCAAGTGATATGTATCTCCATGGTACCTTGCCGAGTTGTGCTCCATGAATTCCCTTACTTGGATAGGGTCTAGAGACGTTGTCCCAATGAATATTGATTTCCTGAACTTGAAGCCCGGGCACTGTCGTGGTTCAACCTCAAAAACACCACTCGTTGGGTAGTCATGAGCTCCAAATGCATATTCCACACCGTGAACTGTACAGTGTGGGTTGTGTTAGCAGAAAAGCTACTTAAACTCAAAAACTAGATAGCAATATAAGGAGAACAGAATTCTCGAGTCCATACAATGGATATTCAATTTAAGCGCATTGCTTGATGTTATAAATTCAGTAAAAGGTTATTCTCCTTTCCTCCATTCTTCCTTAACTGCCGCCTTAAAATGCTATAATGAGGACTATTACCAATCCTTTCAACCATTATATTTCCCATTTAATTAATCGGTTTGCTCTGGACAGAAGCTAGAGATAATGACAAAAGAGAATCAAAACCTTTTCTAGATGCAAATTAAAAATTAAGTAAACAAAAGGGCAAAATCATACAATAAAGATAATCAAGCCTACCTTCTACACCAGAATGAAAGATGCCAAGGCCTGCCCAGTAAAAATAGCCATTCATGGGTGTAAGGTCATATACATTGAGATATACTGGTGCGCAGCCTGGATCAAAATTAGCTGGCTTCACCTTTGGGAAAATACGAGAGGCTGATTTGTTTTTCAAAAAACGTGGCACCACAAATTTCCATCTCTTCTTTGATTCAAAATCCATATTTCTTCAATCGTAAGACCAGACTTCACTAACTGCCTATAGAACCTGGGGTAAATTAGCAAACATTAGCTATTAATTTAATGGAAGTAAACTATTTCATAATCATAAGAGAGGCAAAACCAAGAGAACAATGGACACTAGAAAAGAAGTAGATGAAGGAAGCTCGGGTACGGAGGGTATGATTAGAGTGTACTTAATTAGACACCAAAAGTTTGTGTTGGCATTTAAACACTCTATTAGAATCATTGCTCTCATAATCAAAGATTGCAACAGATAGTCTAGTTATAGCACAAAACATCTTATAAGGTATTTTTTACCTAAGTTCAGTCATTGGGTAGGGATAACGTAATATACAAAGGAGGTTTCAACTCTTAGCATATAAAAAGCAACATATTTAGTGTCATGAACTAA
This sequence comes from Firmiana major, assembly GCA_033439115.1. Classification (NCBI taxonomy): domain Eukaryota; kingdom Viridiplantae; phylum Streptophyta; class Magnoliopsida; order Malvales; family Malvaceae; genus Firmiana; species Firmiana major. Next base: position 51,074,953 of record CM065909.1, read on the forward strand.
CATTTCAGATATCTATTAGTTTCATCAATTGAAATTTGAAATCCCTCGTTCAAAAACAAATATCAAGCATCACAACTCGTCCAAAGTGTTGATGAAAGTTCAATGGTTAAAGATTATCCTCTAAAAGTCCAGAGGTATGAATTTCAGTCGGCGGATAAAGAATGAGAATAAGTCAAATACAAGGAGAAGCAAACTGCTTTAATCATTTGACACAGAATAATGACAAAAATGATTGATATTTGTAGACTTGTATACACGTTGGAAACTATCTTTATCATCAATGGTGCTAAAATAATTAGGAAACATTATGCAAATTTAAAAGATAATAATGAAGACTAACAACCAGCAAAGAGACAGAGAGAAAAGGGAAAGGGTCCATTCAAAGCCTCGACAACAATCCTTAATTCCAACCACCTAAGTTGGCAAAACCAAACTGAAAAAGACAAGTAGTTAAACAATAACAAAATACAGCATACAAAACTCTAAGGCTAGCTAATTAACCCTGCATTCCAATGCTAGTTAATCTTCTGAAGCCTTTTGTCAACGAGTTAACTCACATGGGCAGGAAGAGAACTAAAGAAAACATTAAAAAGAAAGAGAAAATGAAACTCAATACAGCATGATCCAAACATAAGATGAAAATAAAAATTTAAGGTAAATTTAACGGGAACAAAGATAGTAAGTCACAGCAGTAAGTTATGCCATCAAGTCTGCATTTCCATATTCGTTTCTGATTGAACTAGATTTTCAGCATTACTCAAAGAACATTTAAATTTTTGTAATATTATATTGGTAAAAGGAGCAATCTTTATTGGTACTCCATGAAAAGAGAAAAACAAGTAGGGAAAAAACAAAAGAGAATAGATTTCATAAGAAGAAGAGAATCACTTCAGATCTACTAGGAATTGTCCATAACCAGAAGAAAAAAACAAAACCAAACAAAAACAACAGCAATGTAATGGATCAGACAGATTTAAAAAACCTTAATTTTCGCCAATGATCCAACCAAAAGGAAACATTTTTTTATAAGGAAAAAGAAAGAAACGAAGTAAAGAAATGAAAAAAAACATATGAGAGAGAGAGAGAGAGAGAGAGAGAGAGAGAGAGCTTACAGATTCAGAGAAGACCGCAATTACAATATCGAAGCAAGCTGCCATTGAACGAAAAGTTTCGTTTTTTCTTTCTGGTGGCGAACGGAGGAAAGGCAAAAGAAGAAGATGAAAACTTTACAAGAGAGAGATTAATTAGCTTAAGCCACCCTTGAAAACTGGAAGCTCTAAGCATTAAAGAAGAAGAAGAAGAGGCAAAGCCATATTCTTTCTCTCTCTCTCTCTCTCTCTCTTCTTCTTTCGTCTCTCTCTCTCTCTTCTCTCTCAATTTTTATTTTTAATTTTCCACTCCGCTGCTCAATCACTGCCACGTTTTCTTTCGGATAAATTACTGTTTTTTTTTCCACTGCTGTAATATGCCTTTTCTGATTCTCTTACCAAAGAAAACATCATACTTTTTATATTTTTGTACGTCAAATAAATACTACTGTTCTCACTTTTTGTCTCTCTCTATCTATCTTTGTCAAATGTGTAATATTTTTCCTTTATAAAAAATTAATATTATGCCCTTTTTAACAAATTTTTTTCATCAACTAATATGGGTAGAATATTACTAATGTAGTCAATATTTTTTTATTTTTTATTAAAATTATCAACATAATTTGTAATATATTATAAAGAAGATTAATAAAACGCTGTAAAATTTAGGTTTAATAGTTAATATGGCTTTAACTTTTTATATATAATGAATATAAATTTTTAATATTTAATTTTATTGTAAAGTTCATAAATTTTTATTTTACATATCAAATAAGTACTTGACTTTTTAAAATAATATAATTAAATAAAATAAATAAGATGTTAAGGTTTTATAAATATTCAATATTTTTATTTTACTGTAAAAAATTATAATTGATTGGGGTTTAATTACTTATTTTAAAATATTAGAGGTTTATACAGTAAAATTAAAAGTTAAGGGTTTATTTTTTATTTTGTATAACAAAAATTAAAAATATATTTAATTATTAAATTTAAATTTATGTTTGAGTCCAAAATAACATTAGTTTTCTCGGTATTGGTATTGTTAATGTTTGAGAGATGAAAAGGATATGATTAAGGTACAAAAATTATGTTGTATAGGCATGAGATTAGATTTGATAATTTTAAATTTAAAAATATAATAAAATATTAAAAAATATGAAAATGACGAAAATTAAAATTTAATAAAAATAACAATTTGTTTTTTATTTTTTATGTTTAACTTATTACCCAAAGTAGACACGAATGGCCGGATTTTTTTTTCCATATTAATAAGAGATACATCAAAACGGCAGGGTGTCGCATTCAAAACGCATCGAAGTCACGGAGAGTGAGGGCAATAAGAGATGTACATCTGACCTCTTCCACCACGCGTTCATGCAGGCTCTGCCGCATGAAGCCAACATGCACATCCTGTCTGGTGGACCGTCTCATCAGACTAGTAAGTGGAGACTTGTCTTTTCTCTAATCAGACATGAAAACTACACTTCATTTCAAAAATGGAGGAAACAGGAAGCCAACTTTCCAATTTTCAAACTTCAATGGCCAATTACCATCGCAGTTAATCGAAGAGAACCCCTGCTGTAGAACCTTTTCATCATTCGCTGTATGCCAGAAAGACAGGTAAAATCAACATGAAGAATTAACCAACCCTACCTCCACTTTTATATTCTTTTTAGGCAACAATGTTCAGACAACAAACACCATTTTCACTTTCCTCTGTGCTGATCTGCAAACCAACTGGTCCAATGGAGGTAAAATGCATTAAGCCCTTGTTCTTGAATCATGTAACATGGCTCAAATGATTACTAGATTTTGAATTCAAAAAGAAATCCCGACCAAAAGACAAGTAGGTAAAAAGAAGCTCAAGCCAGGGTTATTGATTTTCTCCCTCTTTTTGCCTGTTCTTTGACTGTAACATTAAACAATTTGGTGGAAAGCTTGGACTTTGTCAAACTTAACCTTCAAGATATGATCCAAATACACTGTTGGGATAAGAGTACTGTTTCTAATCTGTGACATTGCATACTTACACAACCTATAAAGAATCAAAACGATGTCTGACAACAGCTTGAATTGATTATCCGATGCTATGCAATCTCTCCTTATGCTGATCATCTAATCTTGCATCCTTCTGTCGACCGATTAAACAGTCGTTGCAGTCGAGCATACAGTAAATCACACTGAATCGAATGAGTTGAAATGAGTCCACGCATCCTGAAATTGCAACGGGTAATCAGACATTGTATTAAGAAGTGTCAACGTGCCAAAAGCCTGAAAGAGAACTTGTCTTGCAACTGATAGATGTTAAAACATAAGCAAATGGAAATAGTATCGGACATGTCATGTTTTGATAGTTGCAGCTAAGGGTTTTTTGAGGTGAATAACAAGGCTGACCAAAAAATAAAATCAAGAGCCTAAAAATTGACAAAACTTAAATGATATCGTCTAACAAGGAGAAATGCTGGTAGGCTAAACAGATTGTGGGCAAACAACCGGGCATCCCATGTGTATGAAGTTTCAGCTTGTGAAGTTCATATGGGATCTGTCTGGGAGTGTTCTTCCAGTTGTCTAAACTTGGAGATTGTTTGAAGTACAATAATTGATCATATCAAACAGTTGTTTGAAGTACAATAATTGATCATATCAAACAGTTTTGGTAGGCCAGCAGCAGCACCATTGACAAATTTCTAAGCTTTTAGGTTAATTTTACTTCTATTGTCACAAAGATACAATGAAAATTTTCATTGAGAATACACATATGAAAGACTATGCAGTAAGAACTATAGAAATTATTTCTCTATCAGAATAAAATGACACCATTGGAAGAAAAGATGTACTAATACATACTGATACGAGAATAAATGTTTACAGAAAATTATACATTACCTGTAGAATCTCAAAGACTTTTTCTGCAATGTATTTTTGATCCAAGGCAGCGCCCTTTTGCTGTAGCTTATCTGGATGTAGACACAGTAGAGCTTTTTGGTATGATCTTTTCACTGCCGGTCCTTCAATTATGTCAACAAGAGGCACCGGCTTCCAACCACTATCAGGCCAAAGAACCTGTGTTTATGACCAATGCAAGTCTTTTAGAGACAAAATAAAGCTCTCGTCATTGGCCTCAAGATCACAAAGGATATGTATTTCTTTTAATTTGTATAATTTGTATCATTTGATGAGTGATAAGATTCCCTTAAGCTTGACTGAGTCTTAACTCGTTTAACTTGAAAAGTTAAAATACAGATCCATGGAAAGAGATGGGGTGTAATTTAGTGAAAGTATAGCATCACTGGCCTACATAGTCATGGAGATTAACATGGGAGATGGCTTTACTTGAGAAAAAATAATGATTGAAGTTGGATCATTACTACTTACATATTGTAAGGTTGACACCAGTGAACGGATATTCCCTTGTTTTCCATTTGACCATTGCCGTATTTTAGCATCAATGGCCTGCATTCAATGAAGCAGCCAGCTGAAATATGTGAAGCAACAGGGGTGTTTGTGCATGTGGTTATAACTGTATTTAGTGTATTCTTTGTACCTGGATTTCTTCAGGATCATTGCCAAATTGTAGCAAGATTTTCTCTTCTGGCATCAGGTCTTCTATCTGTTCATAAGCCAAAGTGAACCAGCTTATTAAGGTTCAGCCAAAATCATGTCTTCCCTACTAACAAGCAACAAAAAAATCAACATGCTTTGACTGTTGCATAGAAATCTCAGATTCTTAATATCCCTGGAAGTATATGTAGATTGATTATATACAAGGAGAGAACCATTCACTTTGCATATGTGAAACATTTCTACAGGGAATGTATTAATAGATATAATGCAAAAGCATATATGAATTCACTTCAGTTTTCAAAATGGATAAATCACTTGCCAACAAGTTGTCCTCAAATGTCTCTGCTGGATCTTCGAGAATAGTCTTGGAGCCATCAGACACTGACGCCAACAGAGCAAGTGGATAATCAGTATTGGCCATTAGAAAAAATCTTGGTGTATTAATTGAAAGAAAGATTAAGGAAAAGCAGAGAGAAGTGACATCAATTAAACAGACTGGAAAAAGATACTGTAGAAGTTCATGTTCAGTGATGAACCTTACTCCTTTTGTATTTGTTTAGAAGTACCTGAAGCCATTATTCCATTAACATGATAAAACAAAATGCTCATTTAGAATGAATTAATCATGCAACTGTGACATCTCCAAAGCACCATTATAAAGTATATCTTATGCATTTAACACTTCTATTTTTGGTTAATTATTTACAGACAAATATTAGAAGAATAGATAAACTCACCGGTATCATTTACCAAGCTATTAGTGTTCTTGTCAGATGGACCATTAGACATATGATTGGCAACAGGAACATCAGGAGATGATTTCTTTGTTTGCATGTCAGGCAAGTGAATCTTCTCATCCCTTTCAGTCATACTAGGTTTATTCTCTGGCTTGTCAGCATGTCTTTCCTTCCATCTAGAGCTATATCTCTCAGTGACAGTGTCTGCTCTAGGTTTTGATGAAGCATCCTGGTTGAAAATTTTAATGAAGTCCTTGACCTTTCCTCTAACTCTGCCTTTTCCATTCTCCCATGAGTTCCTAGGGGAACCTTTTTCGCTTGTTGTACCAGCTTCCTCACTGTTGGATGTAGCTTTTTTCTTCACTTCCTGTTTCTTGATGCTTTTAACATCTAGAATTTCAGATAACTTCTTGTTACTCTTTTCATAAATGTCTTTTGTTCCAACATTTCTAGTCATCTTATCATTGACTGCGTACACAGAAGAAAACAGTATAAGAAACAGCACATTCAACTCCAAAACATAGCATTGTTGTTCATGGGATAATGGAAAAGGCACTCTTACCTCGTGCATTATCTCTGGGAATTTCTTTACCAACTGCAGGAAAATCCACCCGAGAAAGGGAATAATGAATCTTTTCTTCTCCTCCTGAACTGTGCAAGACAGTATTATCAGGAACACTCTTATCAGTACTTTTAAGATTGTTTATGTTTTCTGTCTGAGACTTGGGAATGTTGTCTTCCTTAATAATTTGACCTTGTTCTCCATGCTCATTCTTGCCGTGTTCTACTCTAAAAGATTTAGCATTTGATGACATTTTATCAGTAAAGCAGAAATTATTATGCAACTTTGCTTCTGGTTCCATTGCTATATTTTCACATGCTATCCATCCGTTAGCACTTGAGCACCTCTGCAGAATGTCCTTTTTCTTGAGGCTATCACTTTCCCTTAGAGGAATGGCTACTGGTACGCCTCCTTTGTCTGCCCATTTGTATATTGAGAAGTGAAAATGGCCGCCATTTTTCGGAATTTCTGAACTACTTGAATCTTCTTTTGAATTTCCTTTTGTTTCTGTTTCATCATAGCTAGTCAAGTTTGTTGACTCATTACCAGTAGATAACTCCTGAGATAAAGCACTAAAGCGAAATGATGATTGAAAATCATTTCTCACTTCCTCTTTATCTTGGTTTGCTTGGCCTGAGAATCTAGACAGAGTAGGGGAGCCAAAAGTGGGGAGGTCCATTCCTTTGTTCAGCTTGGCTGGAAGGCTGGCAGGTTAAATGCAGCAAAAGTAAGCTAGTGGCAAAAACGTGGAATCAGATTCACCTCAATCTTGTAAACAAATAAACTGAACAATCCTTCAACAGTTAAAGATATTTGACTGGCCTAATGAATCAACAACTCATGATAAGAAAACATGAAAGATGCTAATGCATCAGAAACTAGAATATTAAACATAGCTAAGAAACAAGAGAAAATCTGCAAGAACAGACAGACGGATTTCATTTATTGATCTCTAACCGGTATAAGTCTAGCACAAGGATAAGAAGCGATTATGGCATTTTTTTTTTTACTGTGTGATTATAAGTTTTCTGGTTTTATTGTCCAGTAATAGAGGAGGGTGTGCTTTGGTACAGGTAAAGATTAATTTGTGATTTGAAGATCACAGGTTAAAATCAAGTTCCATTAATGCAAAGCAAAATGCGGACCGAAAAAGAAAGTGAAAGCAGAACCTGAATTGAGCAGGGAATGAACTCCCGAAAGGATCAGCCCTTGGTGGCAAAGGCCTAGCCGGACTTAATAACTGCGAAGCACCTGCAATTGGGTCCCTGATCTCGTACTTCCTTGGGGAAGAACTCAAGGATTCATTCCCTCTAAAAATATCATCAAAGAAATCATTTCTTGAGTGTCTTCTCCGGCTCATCCCTTCTTCACCGAACACGGGCTTTTCGGTTAAACCAGACCATGGATTCCGTGATGCAGCAAGCTTTTCATCACTTCTTCTGAAGGCAGATGATGGATCCGTGATTTCACCAAAACTGTACCGTTTCTCATGAATTGATGACCTCCTTGGCGGACCACCAAAGACATCGCTAAAGTCCACCTCTGAGTGTCTACCTGGACTCTTGGGTGCAGAACTTGAATCCATCAATGTCTTTCGAGGACTATAGCCTAAAAGAAAGCTTTCTCTCTGTGAAAATCTCTGCATCTTCAACGTTAAACATAAAGAAAAAAAGGGAAATTGGCGGGAAATATGATGAGGTTTTTAAACTGTCAACGGGTTACAATAAGGAACTGAACATGTTTTCTGTTGATGAAGCAGAGGAAGTTTCATGAGATGAAAAACAAAATGCTTACAAGAAAGGAGAAGACGGCGGGATGGGGTTAGATTCTTGAGAGGTTTATCAAAGATTGAAGCCACAAAAGCTTAAGTGATTGCCTATTTGTCAATGGATAAAGAGTAGAAAAATGCCAAAAAAAACAAAAAGAAAAAAAAAAGACGGTGGAATGTCAATTCTATTTTGTCATTCACTGAACAATTTCCAAAATTTCTCTTGGCGACCGTTATTCAAGATTTTTTGTGATACAAGATTTATTCTGAGATCCTTTTCCGCAAAGCCAAGTCAGATTCACAGCCTGTTATCATGATTTCCCTCTTCTAGTTTTCGTATTAGCCTGATTTTTTCCGGAAGAAGAAAAATAACGGTGATGAAACAGAAAAGTTTCTCCAAGTTCCAATCCGAAATCATCTTAAGAGATGTTTGTTGGCAGATTATATCTGCATCAGAGTGGGAAAACAGGGACCATCCGGGACGCTTTGTTGGTTAGAGAAATACCAAATCCAAAGAAAGAACAATGACCGGAGAAGATCTGTTTGCCACAAGTTTGGGGGGTTCTGCTTGTTGTATTCTTCCAGTTCCAGGGCCTACCTTGAATGCAAAGTTACCTCCAAATTCAGATTCAATTGGCTGGTTATTTAGAATTAAGATTACAAGTGGGCTCTGAGTGGTCTTTTCAGAAGTTTACAATCCTGATTACAACATCTTATAGAAGGACCACAGAAACATGTAGCCCACGTCTTCCCACTATGTTTCATTACACAGAAGAAGTAAAGAGAGAATTAGGCCATGATAGTTGTGTACGGAGCATCAGTTGTTGAATGAAATTTGGTGGAAATGAAAACTTGAATGGTGTTTACGAGATTTAACCAAGGAAAACAACCTCAAACTGCCTTGTTATTCTTGGCGGGTGTCTTCTACTGGTAATTGTGATATTTCACTCTGAAATGGATGTCTTTAGCCATGGAGACAAAGATACACTGGTGCAAGCCACGTTCTGCTTTTGTCTCTTTGATAAGTCGACAATAAACAAGCGGCTGTCTCAAAATTTCCCAGTCATTTATGGGATTTTTTTTAAATCAATTTATTTTATATTTATTTTTATGTGTTTATACTTATTTATAATAAAATTAACTATTTTATAGCTATCGACATTATATTTACATTTATTTACATTTATGATCATTTATTTATATCTATTGACTTTAAATTTAAATTTATATGAAATTACATACTTCTATTAACATTAATTTTACGTTTAAAATACTTTTAATATAAAAATATATATAAAATAAGTTAACCTTATGATAAAATCGATTTTTATATATCCATTTACACCGTTGTTAGCCATTAACCTATCTTTGCAATATCTCAGTAAATTTGGATAATGCAAAGTAGGGAGGAGATAGTGGAGCAAATCTTTATCATGAGAAACATCAAAAACCTTGATAAGATTTGTCAAGCGTGTGGATTGATGTTCCTGTAAAATTTGACGAAAGTGCAACAGGTGAACCGGTGCGCCATCCATGGCCATGGGTCAAGATGAGATCCTCAGCAGTGCGACTCCTACTAAACAGAACCATCTGGGAAAGGGTCCAGTGCGTCTTGCTTGCCATTAACGTAGAACTCTACGACTGCTTTCATTCTTGGAAATTTATCTGGGTGGTAATTTAAATGAACAATTACAGGCTTTAACTTCTTCAGTTCAGCGTTTTTCCTTACTGTTCTAAACAGGACCTTACTGTTCATAAACATGTAGAAATCCATAGTTCTCTTCGCAGCATGAAGCCCATCATACCCAGGACGTGAAACGTAAAAGAGTTCTTCATTAAAAACAGCTTGGTCCCATAAGTTTGGCTCTCGACCCAACCGATCAGCCACACGGTCCAGAAGCTCAATTGAAGGGATTGTAGGTCTTATATAAAAGAAACCAGAGTTGAAAACCCATATTCTCACTGTATAAACTATACGTGACCAACCCATTACAGGATCATCAAAGACGTCATTATATCCATAAGCAGTCATATTATCGTGACCATCAGTCATGGATTCTACATCAGAATCCCGATAAAGATGGTTGAATGGGTTTTGTAGGAATACTACATCAACATCTGAGAGAAGAACGCTGTAACCCAGTTGCAAAAACTCCCTTAAAACGCTGAACTTCATTGCAGAGACAACATTACTGCCTCCTGTTCTCCCAACAGCATCAATACCCTCGTCTGAATCCCTCTTGTACACTGGAACATCATTTGATTTGCAGAATTCTACAGTGGGGTCATCTAAAGCTATAACTAGGTAATTAGGTATGCCAACTCTCTTGATGCTTGAAAACCAAATCTCCAACATCTCTTTCACATTTGAATTCGCAAGTACTACTATAAGCTCTTTCCGAACAGCAACTTCTTCTAAGATCTTAGCCAGTCTCGGGTTCACAGAGTCATCAGGAACGACGGTTGGGTTAGTTCGCAAGGCCTTGACAGTACCAAAAGGTCCGGGTTTGAGCCGTTCACTCAACACCAAAACCTGCTTCTGTGCATCATCTTTTCCTTGTTCAGCCAGTTGTAGCTTTTCTGTCAAATCCCTGAGCTGCCTCTTTAATTCAAAAATCGTCTCTGATTGCGACACAATATCAGATTTCAGCATCTTAATCCGCTCTGAGGATTCACATGGAGAAGAACCAATCTAACAAATGGCGGAAAGAACAATGGTATACTCATCAGACAACTAATAACAACGAAAAAAACAAGATGGTACCTACTTTGCAATGCTTCGATATCCCACCATAATAAGAAAGTTCGTAGTCTTTTACAAATCATAGCATTATTTTTGCATTCGGAATAAGGCATGGAAAGGAAAGGAAAGGAGAGAACATGGATTTTTTTTCTTTCACTTTTATAAAATAATAAAAAAAAGTAAGGATGAGAATCTCTCCTTTTTTTTTTTTTTCTCTCCATCAAATCACTCAATATTTTATTTACTCTGATTTGAACAAAATGCTACTAAGGCAAGAAATTCAAATGAGTAATTGTAAAATAATAATTTATACTTATAGTATTTTTTTATTTTTAAATAATGATTATAATTATGTATTTCTTATAACTTATTTACTTCTTATAATAAATACGCTTTCGTGGAGCAAAATGTTCCTCTTTTATTTTTTTCGAAATTTTCATAATTTGTTAAAAAATAAGTGTAAATTTATATTTTTATTTAAAAGTATTTCGATATTAAAAAATTTTTAATATAAAGTGTGGCTTAATTATTTGGTTGCCAATAAAACCGCTGAAATCCTTTTGACTCTAAAAAGAATTAAAAGCTGTTAATAAAACTCATTAATTCCAAAATCTACGCAACCCATCTCTCACTCGACACATTACATTACCAATAATATATTAAGATCAATAACCACTAAAAAACGAAATTTAATGAAAGAAAAAATAAAATTCAGTTTGTGGTTGATCAAAATAAGAGGTGAACCTGGAAATTTGATTTGCCAATTCGATGGTTTTGAACAGAGTACGTGGAGTTGATGAGGCCATGAGGGAAAAAGATAGCGATGACGCAGACAAGAAGAATAACGATAACAATGGCTATAGCAATTCAAGATTCGGGAAGTGACCGCCCTTTGTCACTACCTCCCGCCATCCTCCTTTCAACTCAATCCAACACTGAAACGCAGTCGTAGAGCGAGAAAGAGATGAAGAAGTGAAAAGCTTCTTCCTTTATATATTGCATCGATTACTTGGTAAGCAGGCAATTCTAATTGTAATTAAAAAAAAAAAAAGAAAGTAGGCATTTCTAAGCTTCTCTTTCTAGCTTCCTGTCTATATATCTCTATAGTGGAAATTAAATTTAAAATAAGATACGAAAATAAAGTAATTCTCGTTAAAAAGTTATTTTGAATCGAAATTAAAAATTATTAATAATATATGTTTTTGAATAAAATAATAAAAATAATTTAAAATTAAGGGTTAAAATTGTAATTGTATACTTTATTTTTTTTTCCCTGGATTATAAAGTAGCAACTTTAATTTATTGAGGACTTTAATTTATTTTGTATCTAATTTTGATTATTTTGGTTTATATTAAATAATTAGTAATTAATTGCAAATTAGGCGAATGATTTATGTCTATGGCTAGTTGTAATCGATGACTTAATGTTATGAAAGCTAGCATTAGATCCTTGGTCTTATTTGGTACTTCGCGAGCATTTTATTAATTATTGATAAATATGGAATTAAATCCTTCGTTTTAATCAAAGAAATGATCCAACAGGCAATATAAAATCATTGACTTTTCGATTGTATTGTCGTACTAGGAGATTTTGGAATACAAAATAGCAACCATTGTTTATTGAGAATTTTGATTATTTTTTTTACCTAAATTTGCATTTTTCTGGTTTATTTTAAATATTTAATAATTAATTGCAAGTTAGGCCAATGATTTATGGCTATGGCTAGTTGTAATCAATAACTTAATATTATGAAAGCTAATAAATGCACTTTAAAAATTTATCTTTACATTTCAAATAATTTAAAGATAAAAATACCCTCAAATAATAAAAAAATGATCTCGTTAAAAAAACAATCTCTTCTTCTTCTTCATGCTTTCATTCTCATTTTTAAACCATAATTGTTTTCATCATTCTTATTATTCATAAACTCTAAAAAACTCTATAATTAAAGAAAAAAAATTGAAATTATAGGATAGCATAAAAAAATTAAACAATAAGAAAACATGTAAAATTTAGGTAAAAACTGATTTAATTTAGACTGAATATTGTTCTCTAAGCAAATTCCCAATATGTTTCAAGTTTTTTGTTTTTAAATTATTATTTGTATACACATTTCTAAAATATATTTTTTTAGTACGTAATTTTTCACTACGACTTAGAATTTAAAGTTGAACATCGAAGTTTTGATGAGACCGAATGAAGAGAGGTTAATGTGGTTAACAAATGTTGGGCTACATTTCCAAACCCACTTGATTATTCAACACCTAATTCTCAGATATTAATACTTAGGGATGAAGAAGATGGTGGGAGAATGAGGAATTTTGGCATTTACAACTCATTAGTAGCAAATGAAAAGAATGTTTTAGCCATTGAGACAGAGATACACAGGTGCTCAAAACCACCTGCTGCTTATGTCTCTTTTTGACAAGTTGACAATAAACAAGCGACTGTACCAGAATCTGCTAGTCATTTACACCTTGTTATCCATTAACTTATCTTTGCATTTTCTCACTAAATTTGGATAATACAAAGTCGGATAGAGAGAGTGGAGCAAATCTTTATCTTGAAAAACAGCCAAAACCTTGATAAGATTTGTCAGTATGCATAATACATAGCATGCGTATTGATTGATGTGTTTGTAAATATTTGACGAAATGTTACAGCAGAAGTATAAAGCAAAAGTTAAATGAAAGTGAACGAAAAGAAAGACAGTCGCGCTTTTCTCAGAAGTAATATCAGAATAATAATCTACCAGTATCAAGCGAGTTTGCAACAAGTGATGAGCCGTCCATGGGTCAACATGAGATCCTCAGCAGACAGCAGTGCTACTCCTACCACTCAGAACCCTCTGGGAAAGGGTCTAGTGCGTCATGCTTGCCATTAACATAGAACTCTACAACTGCTTTCATTCTTCGAAATTTATCTGGGTGGTAATTTAAATGAACAATTACGGGCTTTAACTTCTTCAGTTTAGCATCTTTCCTTACTGTTTTAAAGAGAACCTTACTGTTCATAAACAAGTAGAAATCCATGGTTCTCTTGGCAGCATGAAGCCCATCATACCCAGGATGTGAAGGGAAAAAGAGTTCCTCGTTAAAAACAGCTTGGTCCCATGAGTTCCGTTGCCGAGCCAACCGATCAGCCACACGGTCCAAAAGCTCAATTGAAGGGATTGTAGGTCTTATATAAAAGAAACCAGAGTTGTAAACCCATATTCTCATTGTATGAGCATATCGTGCCCAGCCCATTGCAGGTTCATCAAATACATCATTATATCCGTAAGCAGTCATATTATTGTGACCATCAGTCATGGACTCTACATCAGAATCCCGATGAAGATGGTTGAATGGGTTTTGTAGGAACACTATATCAACATCTGAGAGAAGAACACTGTAACCCAGTTGCAAAAACTCCCTTAAAATACGGAACTTCAATGCAGAGACAGCATGATTGCCTCCTGTTCTCCCAACAGCATCAATACCCTCATCTGGATCCCTCTTGTACACTGGAACATCATTCGATTTGCAGAATTCTACAATCGGGTCATCTAAAGCTATAACTAAGTAATTAGGTATACCAACTCTCTTGATGCTAGAAAACCAAATCTCCAACATCTCTTTCACATTTGAATTTGCAAGAGCAACTATAAGCTCTTTCCGAACAGCAACTTTCTCCAAGATCTGAGCCAATCTCGGGTTCACAGAGTCATCAGGAACAACGGTTGGGTTAGTTCGCAAAGCCTTCACAGTACCGAAAGGTCCAGCTTTAGGCTGTTCACCCAACACCAAAAACTGCTTCTGTGCATGATCTTTACCTTGTTCAGCAAGTTGTAGCTTTTCTGTCAAATCCCTGATCTGCTTCTTTAATTCAGAATTCTTCTCTGATAGTGATACAATGTCAGTCTTCAGCATCTTAATCCGCTCTGAGGATTCACATGAAGAAGAACCAATCTAACAAATGGCAGAAAAAAACAACGGTATACACATCAAACAACTAATAACAATGAAAAAACAAGATGATACTTACTTGCAATGTTTGGACATCCCACTATAATAAGAAAGTTCATAGCCTTTTACAAATCATTATTAAGTGCAAATCATAACGTTAAATTCCACATCTAGCAATTTGCCACAGGCCATTTTATGCAACAAAATATACCAAACAAAGTTAGACTCAAAGCAAATTATCAAACAAAAGAAGGAAAAAGCCTAAAGGGGACCATTGCCAAGGAAAACGGAAGCCAGCTATTGCAAGTAATTTTAGAAGACGTCCTCTAAAACAACTCTATTTCAAGATTCTATTACTATGTTGTGCCATGTGTAGAAACAGAGCTAATCAATTCCGGTGCTGCTCTACCGAAGATCTAAGGCTTTGTTGGATCTCCTAAAAAAGGAGAATAAAATAGTACTATAACCTTTTGTTTCGTGACTGTTTCAAATTCCTTTCGCTTGTATCCTAGATTACTGTTTGTGATTTCCTATTAAAATCGAGTTAATTTAAATAATCTGCTTTCCTTGGAACACCCAACTCTCCAAAACAAATCCTTTTGACTCTAAAATTAGTTAAAGCCGTCTATAAAGCTCATTAATTCCAAAGTCAACACAACCCAGTTCTCACTTAACACATTAGCAAGAAAATATTAAGATCAACAACCACCAAAAATCGAAATTTTATGAAAGAAAAGATAGAACTCAGTTTGCGTTTTATCAAATAAGAGGTGAACCTGGAAATTTGATTTGCCAATTCGACGGTTTTGAACAGAGGTAGTGGGATTGATGAGGCCATAAGGGAAAAAGAAAGCGATGACGCAGCCAAGAAGAACTCCGATGACAATGGCTATAGCAATTCGAGATCCGCGAAGTGACTGCCCTTTGTCCTTACGACCCGCCGCCATCCTCCTTCCAACTCAGTCCAACACTGAAATGCAGTCGCAGAGCCAGCCTTTTCCTTTATCTATTGCATCAATCGCTTGGTAAGGAGGCAATTCTAAGCTTCTCTTTCTGGTTTTCTGTCTATAACTCCAAAGTGAGAACTGAAATTTAGACAAGATACGGAAAAAGTGCAGTCGTCGCTAGAAGTCGTCTTTTTTTTTTTTTTAAGGAGGAAGCAACGAGGAGGTTTGATTTGCTGCTTCGCGATCATATTATTGATTTTTTGACAAAGAAAGAATCATACCCTTCGTTTTAATCAACGAAATAATTGAACAGGCAATATAAAATCGTTGACTTTTCTACTGTTTTTTTTTTATCGCGTTGGGAGGATGAGGATTACAAAAAAGCAGTCTTTTATTTATTGAAGATTATAATTTATTTTTTAATTATCTAATTTTGCATTTTTTTTCTTGTTTATTTTAAATATTTAGTAATTAATTGCAAGTTAGGCCAAGGCTCTGGCCAGTTGTAATTTATTAGTAAGGCATAGAACGAAGATTCCTCTTTCACACCCTCATAACACAACTGGAACAGAACATAATACATTTATTAATGAAAAATACTAATATATTTACAATGTTGGTTGTGGTTTGAACATGGAGAACATGAAGGAATGCGACCCAAAAAACAAAAGAAGCAGTTGGTTGCTGACTAGAAAGAACAAGGGATCCTCCAGACCCAACTGATGAACACAAAGGGTTTGCTTCCTGATAACAAAATCGGATCGCCGCATCGACAAATCAAGCAAAACCAAGTTCACTAACTTCCCTACAAACACTTGTTCTCCTCCTGCATAACTAAGAATTAAAAGATATTAGCATCTTTCAAGTGAACATGAGTGAAATGATCATGTAACAAAGGAATGTCAAGATTGTTTATCACATCTCAGTTTAATGGTTACGTTTCGATGCAATTTAGTACAAGACAAGTGGATTTAAGAGGGGGTTTTTGTTTTCAGAAACCGATAAAAAAACTCAACTGATAGAGGATCATCATCAACAGAGTCTTTATCCCAATAGTATAAAAGATATTATAAGCAAATGAAATCCTGAAATTTGGTAGGAACAATGAAGCCATGCGTGTTTAGAAAGAAGGGTATGCAAAGGTATATAAATAAACCCCTTTCATTCCTCTTTGTTCACTTATCTTTAGTTCCTTGCTAAGGGATCAAACAAATTAAGAGCAAATGCAAGAGAGAGAGAGAGAGAGAGAGAGAGAGAGAGAGAGAGAGACATACTTCCTTGGAGATGGCAATATATGACACAACAACAGTGATGTCATCAAGCTTTCCACCATAATAACGGAACCCAGCATCTTGAGCGGCGGTTGAGAAAGGTGTTTGTCGGTTTCTATCCTGAGCTCGTTGCCGTGCCAATGCTGCTATCTTCTGAGCAGTCACTTGAGGCCCCAAACCAGCTCTGGCCGCATGAACCACTACTGCAGTAATTTCATTATTGTACAAGTTATCAAACAGTCCATCTGTGCCAGCAATAATAACATCTCCTGGAGCAACAGGAACTGCAAAGACCTGATTTGGGCAGAAGATTTAGATCATTTAGATATTTCATAATCAATCAAGTAAACTAAAGCCTCAATATTATAAACAAGCTGGAAATTTCTTGTTTGAGACAGCAAGGTGGAAAAAAATAGAGGCGTGAAAGATGTAACAGGAATCAAAACATGTAAACCAATGCTTTGGTTGACCAATTAGTTATCAAAAAATATAAAAGGATATCCTCTCCCCTTCAAATATTCAAGTTATTGGCTGCAGGAAACATTCAGTAGAAACACCATCTAACATGTCAGGGCCAGCTAAGCAAATGTCCATCAAAATATAGATGTCTTTCTCAGAAGATTACACAATCAAAAGTTTATTATTCGTAAAGTCAAGATAAGCAACCTTTTCCAGAATAAGCACAAGAGGAACATGTGTAACTACCTGACCAGAGCTAGGTAAATCACCATTACTTCCACTCTCAAGTTGATATGTGAAGTTAAAATCATGCTGCTGAACAGGGGATCTAAATATAGTGCATCCATCTCTAACCACCATAAAACCACTGTCCCCCAAGTTTATAGCATGAAGACCCTGCAGTAAAACCCAAAAAGTTAATATACTATCCAGGAAGTAACTTCATCCAGTCATCTGAGATGAAGGTAATTTGGGCAATTTTGGTCGGAGAGGAATGTAGATTAATACACAAAGCCTCAATTCTGAGTTCTGACCATTCATCATTTCAAGTTTTAGCAAGCTGCCACTAGTCACTGATGAAGATTTTTACCCCCTTAATCCTTATTAAGGTCATAAGATAGGGAAAACTTATAGGCATCGCTCATTTCAGGTCATTCTCCACATAAGACATGAAATCCCTTACAAATTCATTTGGGCAAAGACATCCAATTGCAGGCTGTTAATTCACCAGTTCATGTTAAGCACAGAAAGCAGTATTTTGGTTTAGAAGAGAGGCTTTGTGTTCAAAATAATATTTCAGGAAAAAGCTTCCCATGATGGAATTATAACACCAAGCACTATAGGCAAGCCTAGAACAGAACCGGCTTACCTGGTCTCTGAGTGCTATGATGCATGCTGTTGAGGAACCTTTAGCTTTTGTGCCAGAGTGAGCTTTCTCTAAGACTCTTGCAGTGTCAATTGAACCCTTGGGCTCCTCATGGATAGCACATACAGAATTAGACATGAGTTCCCTAGAATACAGTCCAGAATCAACACCCAGATCAGCCCAGCCGCCAACCCCATCTGCTACACCTATTGCTTGTTGATCCACACAAATGAAATGAGCATCCTCTCCTCCAGTATCTTCTTTATCAGGATGGGGAAGATAGCATGATCCTGAAAGCAGCTTCAGAGTTTCGCCAGTAGGAATCTTCCTGTCGTCATTGTCAAGCACAGCATCAGTATAAATTGCATACAATATTTTAGGGATTTAGTCAAAAGGAAATTGCGAAAACTGCACAAAGAACATACCCTTCTGATGACACAGAAGAATTGGCAACCTGTTCCTCATGTCCAGAATCAAAGGAAACATCACGGGCGGTCCCAGCTGATAAACAAGAAGGCACTGAACTATGGTAAGCCCTTGAACCTGACCCTGATGAAGGGTTAAAGTTCCACCATCTTTTTCCAACACTATACATAAAATATCCATAAATTGGAGAATTGTTATGTTTCTCATGGTTTTTCAAACTCATTCTAGCTTTTATGCAGCTATTCAAACTTCTATTGCCATAAAAGATGTCAGCACAACTTGTTGATGATGAAAGGTGCTCATGCTTAAACTTTAATGTATCCACAAGATATCCACCAATTACAACTCTAGAACCAGAAGCAGCCATAGGTTTACTCTGAAATTTGCTCACTGACGGAGATATTTGACTGGAGTCAGCAAGTCCACAATCAATATGATATCCACAAACCTCGAAGGCAGGGCCTGAAACAGATGGAACAGAAATGGTTCGAGAAAAAGCTCCAACAACCGAAATGTTCCTTCTTCGGTTAGCTAAGAGAGAATCTGATCTTGCAGCCAAAAAAGTCCCTGTTTGCAGAAGTCCTTGCAAATCTGCAAGCCCTGAAAATCTTAAAGAATGAAAAAACCTATAATTCCCAAACCCTAGCTTCCCTGTTCCAATCAGAACTTCTATCGAATCTTGAAGCCTGCATTCTGTTCTCTGGATTCCATTCTGAACTGCACTCCTCAATCTCCAAAAGTAAGTAGATGGCATCGTATCTTCTTAAGCAAAGCAATTTTGCTTCGACTGTCCACAACAAAGAACACAAAAGTCACTACTACATGCAGAAGAAAATCTCATAACGTTTTAAAACATCTAAACCTTATATTACTTAAAAAAAAAAAAAAAACAGATAATTCCTGCTCTCCCTTCGAAAAATAGCAGGAATTAAGAAACCTGAAAACAAAAACAAAAGTTTGCAGATACCAAGTTAACAAACCAACTAAACAAACAGAGAAACAAATAGACAAAAAACAAGATCTCAAACGATAATACTATAAATATAAGAATATTAAAGTCAAGAAAACATAGGAAAATACAAATAGTAAAGCTTGCCTGCCTAAGCTTAATTTCAATTAAAAATCGATTTCTAATCTAAATCCGCCAAATAGAGGAATCAAAATCCACCCAGCTACAATATAATTGATTCCAAATCAGGTGGTTAACAAGATTATCTAACAGGAAAAATGGAAAGAAATCCTAAATTCGTTTAAACCAAAAACGCATAAAACGAAGTCAACACTCTGAAAAAGAACGGCAAATTAACAAGGCAGGAATCCTCACCTTTAGAAAGCCATAAAAACCAAAAACATCGAATCGAGAACCCTAATCCCAAAAGTTCTGGAAAAACAAGAAATGAACCAGTTCTTCTTTCCAATTTTCTTTTGAAACCTTAAAGAAACAAAAGATTCCAAATCTTGGGGTACAGAATTTTCTCTGAAACTCTGCAAGAACGTTGCAAAATGAAATGGAGAAAGTCCAGGGGTCGAGGTGGAGCTCAGCAAACGCAAATGAAACCCTAAAAATAGTTACAGGGAGGGAAAGTGAGAATCAAAGCCGCTAAAGCTTTCTCTTTTTGCTTGGAATTTTTAAGGATGAGATTCGATTTTAATTCCGGCTTAATTTTGGCGAAAACGTGGCAAAATTACAACTAATCGTGTGTTTTTTTCTTTTTGAGACGGATTTGATTGACTATACTGGATGAGACAAAATTTACGCACTGGTTTGGGGACTTTCGACGAGCATATTATTGTCTTTACGAAGCTTTTTAACGGTATTCCGCATACTATCGGAGTTGGGACATGTCTCGTGTACTTGCCATGTTTGATCATCCAAAATGGTTGGAACTACAGATCGGGAGTCAACCGCGAAGTCTTGGATTTTAGGTTTTCGGCCCCAGATTTTTTTTTTTTTTGAAATTACCTCCGTTCTTGCTTTTGTACTACTCTATTTCTTAGTATTTTAATTTTAAAATTTTTCTTTTTGATAAAGAGAAAAACCCAATTTTAAATTTAATCTCTTAAAAAAAAAATTAAGCTTATTTAGACTTTAATAATCAAGTCCTTTATTGTAGATTTTAACCAAGACATTGTCGCTTGGTTTTTCTTATTATATTTGACTTTTCTATTTGCTTATTATAAGAAATGAATTATTTCTCAACTTAGTATAAAGTAAAGAAAAATCTTACTCAAAATAACCTCTTCCACGTATAAAAATGTTGGTTTTTATATCTAATTGAAACGTGTGATGTTAATTAAGTTTTATTTTAATGAAATAAATCTTGAATTTAAATCTTTGCTCTTTTGACTTTTCAGATAATCATTACATCAAAATCTTTCATTATGTATTAGTGATCTAACCATTGTTTCTTTTATGCATTGGTAACAAACAAGGGTTCTTCATGCCTAAGAATGTATCAATGATCATTTAATGTTATAAATATGATGAAAATTACTAGAATAATTCATCTTTTATGTCATTAACAAGCAAATTTTGTTCTTTCAAGCTTAGATAATGATACAAAAGAAGCATGCATCATACGGTTGTCTCGTCCCTGCCAGTCTTTATTTTGTAATCCTTGTTAAGAGTATCTGTAAACCATACTGGGGCTGCAGGGTGATGAACAGCATAGGGGCATGAACGTATGTTGGTGACACTGCCAAAGAATACTGCCGGATAATCATGGCTAGAGCAATTTTCAACTCGACCATGGCTAAATTCTGGCCAACACAGATTCTAGGGCCCAAACCAAATGGTATGAATGAGGCTAAATGCCTTCGAGACTCTTTAAATCTTGAGGGATTGAATTTGTTAGCATCTTCTCCCCATATATCTGGGTCGTGATGAACAGCAATCAGTGCCAAATAAAGCTGTGTACCAGCAGGAACGTTGAGCTTTCCTAGCTTAACATCCTTGCATGCTTGCCTCATTATCAACACTGCCGGAGCGTAGAGTCGAAGTGTTTCATTGATTATCAGGCTCACCTGTTCATAAATTAATTGTGCAATATTAAATCTCTCACTGTGAGAAAGCAGGATATGAATTAAAGCTGAAAAGGTTAAATCAGATTCATGCTACTGCTAGTGTCTAACCAGTAAAAGTCTATATCCTCACGATTAAGAAGGGCCGGATTATCTGCTCAATCCCAAAGATCCATCAAATTTTTAACCAGACTTGAGTATAAATATTAAACTTATTAAATGGATTTCAGCTTAAAAATCAAGACTCGATAAAATAAGATAAAATAAAACCGAGTTGGACTTGAATTCATCATTTTTTAAGTCCAAACCCATTCGTCATTTTTTAAGTCCAAACCCGACCTAGCACATGAACACATCTACTCACAATTCTTGCATATGCATATCAATTTGAATTCGGCAAATCAAACAGGAGATTATAAAACTTACAATCTTCAAGTCATTCAAATTCTCTGCAACAGGGAGCTTATCGTTTCCACAGACGCGAACCACTTCTTCTCTTGCTTTGTCTTGCCATTCTGGATTCAAGGCCAAAAGTAGAAGTGCCCATGATAAAGCATTGGCAGCTGTTTCCTTTCCTGCAAAGTAAAAGGTCTTGCACTCATCTATTATTTCTTCATTTCCTAACCTCTCTTCTTCACCATCCTGATTCTTATATGAAGACATCAAAAGACTAAGTAGATTTGAAGAATTGTCTCTTCTTTCGCTGTTAGCCCGGATGAGTGCCCTTACAGCTTCACGAGTTTCCTTCTCTAGTCTCCACCTCTCTCTATTATTCCTAGTAGGCAAAAACCTGACACAACAACTTCTTGTCTTTAGTTATCATATATCTATATATAGTTATAGTCATTAAGTTTTGTCGCAATAATAAAAGTTACACATTTATATTTATAATATCAAAATTACGAATTCAAATAAGAAAGAAACGTTGCATACATGTAACTTTTTTCATATCCATTCAAAGCATAGACCATTAATTTGAAAAATATAACCTTCTTAGATCTCGTAATATAAGAGCTTTACGTACTAAATTTGACCTTTTTTTACCACTATTATGCGAATAAACTTAATTTCTTAAGGGTTTTTTTTTTCTTTATTAGGAAAAAGGGTTACCTGAACCCTGGGATATAGACACTTCTTACAGCCAGCGAGAAGAACTTCATCTGCTGTTCTTGTAGCATAAAAATACGTTTTCCTTCTTCAAAACTGCTTCCAAATGCTGTTCTGGATATAACATCAGCTGAGAGGTCATGAAGTTCTTTATTCACTTCCAACTCAAATTCATCTCTCCCCATTCTTTTTTCCTCCCACCTCTCAAGCATTCCCATGGTTGCAGCCACAATTTCTGGTACCCAACCCTGTTAAAAGAGTTCTACAAATAAAAAATTTCATCCCGTTTATAATCCACATGGCAGAGGAAGGAGTTTGATTTACCTTAACTCTTTCCATGCTAAAGGCCTGGTTTGCAATCCTCCTATGAAATGCCCATTTCTCGCCGTTCAACCCAACAAGTCCCTGTCCAAACAGCGTCCTGGACATGGGGTTAAACCCGAGCTTATCAAATGACCCGCTGGTGTTCATAGCAACCTCTTTTATCATATCCGGATCGGAAATTCCCAGCCTCGGTTTTGATCCAAACCAATACAAAAACGGTTTCCCATACATGTTGGACCACCTGTGGTAATACGGCGCCACACGGTGAAGGACATCGTGGTGGTGAAGTGAAGCTGGCTTTGATTGAGCTTCTGTAAACTGACGGCGGATCTCGGCTGAGTTTCCGAAGATGGGACGGTAGCCAGGGCCTGTTATTCCTTGCTTTTTGAAGTGGTTTTGGATTCTCCAGGGAATCCATACAATTGAGTATACAAATTTCAAGAAACAGATGCAAAGAAATGCTATGAAAACAAGAATCAGATGAGTCATTACTGCAATCTCTGTATCTCTGAAGAGCGTCTAAGTGGGTTAGAGCCGGAGGCAGTCAATGGTGGGTAGGTTTAGAGATCAGAGTTCCATGACCGTTGAATTGCTTATATATAATATAATATAATATATTAAGTCTTACAGTCAGGCTTTTATGAGTGCTTTTCAGCAACTCTTGTACTTATTACAAAGACACAGGATAATAGAAATGTTTAAACTTCGATTTTAATCTAAAGCGATTTTGACAACAAAAGCATCATGCTGTTGTCTTTGTTAAGATTATCTGCACACCATGTTGGGGCTCCAAGGAGATGAACAGCATAGGGGCATGAACATATGTGGGCGACACTGCCAAATAATATTGCCGGATGATCATAGCCAGAATAATTTTCATCTCGACCATGGCTAAAGTCTGGCCAACACAAAATCTAGGGCCCAAACCATATGGAATAAACGAGGCTAAATGCTTTCGAGACTCTTTAAATCTTGAGGGATTGAATTTATTAGCATCTTCTCCCCATGTTTCAGTGTCGTGATGAACAGCAGCCAGTGCCAAGTAAAGCTCTGTACCAGCTGGAACGTTGATCTTTCCAAGCTTAACATCCTTACAAGCTTTCCTCATCAACATCACTATTGGAGGGTACAAACGAAGCGTTTCATCGATTATCATGTTCACCTGTTCAGAAAGTTAATTATATTTGTTAGGCCCAATATTTACATAAGCCCAGGAAATGTTTGGCAGGGACTTGTAATTCAGCTCGCCCGACGACGAAGCCCAATCACTTGGTCTGGCAGTGGAGAAACAATTAAAAGTACGTAATTCATCGTGAGAAAACACCTAAATAACGGAACTACCCAAAAAAGGACACCTAACATGCTCTACTCTAATAAATGATTAAGCGTTGAAAAAATGAAGAAAAATCCTCAACCTCAAGACACGAGATCCAAAATGACTCAATTTGAGCATCGTGCTCACTAAGTATGAAACTCCAACTCTCCTTGACTGTGCTATGCTTTGCAAGTACTCTTGACTCTCAATCCAGGGGAAGGATTCCACTCAGATATTGTTGACCTCAACAATATTAATTCATGCTACTGCTAGTTTTTAAGTTATAACCAACAAAATCCTATACATATATATATATATACATATATATATATATATATATATATATATGATTGGAATTCTCCCAGCTGGAATCAATTTGAAGTTGGAAAATCAGAGAGGAGATAGAAAACTTACAATCTTCAAGCCATTCAAATTCTCTGCAACTGGAAGCTTATCGTTTCCGCAGATGCGAACCACTTCTTCTCTCGCCTTGTCTTGCCATTCCGGATTCAATGCCAAAAGCAGAAGTGCCCACGATAAAGCATTAGCAGCTGTTTCCTTTCCTGCAAAGTAAAAGGTCTTGAACTCACCTATTATTTCTTCCTCTCCTAACTTCTCTTCTTCACCATCTTGATTCTTATATGATGACATCAAAAGACTAAGTAGACTTGAAGAATTGTCTCTTATGCTGTTCGCCCGGATCAGTGCCCGAATTGACTCACTCGTTTCCTTCTCTAATCTCCACATTTCTTTGTTATTCCTAGTAGGCAGAAACCTGATTCAATGTTTAAGGACAATTTGTATTCGCGTCATGTAAAATTTTGTATAATAATTTATGTTCATATATCAAACACAACTTTATTTAAAAATTATGCGTCATATTGTGTTATTAGTCATATTGTGTTATTAGGATACAAACAAACTTAATATTTTTAATTAAATTTAAGAAAAAATGTCACCTTAGCCCGGGGATATTGACACTTTCTACGGCCAGAGAGAAAAACTTCATCTGCTCTTCTTGTAACATGAAGATGCGTTTTCCTTCTTCAAAACAGCTTCCAAATGCTGTTCTGGATATAATATTAGCCGAGAGGTCATGTAGTTCTTTATGCACTTCCAATTCGAACTGATCTCTCCCTGCTCTTGCTTCCTCCCACTTCTCAAGCATTCTCGTAGTAGCAGCAACAATTTCCGGTAACCAACCCGCCTGTTGAAAGAGTTTTGCGCAGGTTTGTAGAAAATAAGCCTGTAATAACGAACTATAAAAATACTAGTATAAGGAAACGAAGCGGTTTGATTTACCTTCACTCTTTCCATACGAAAGGGCTGGTTTAAAATCCTCCTGTGAATTGCCCATTCTTCGCCTATCAATGCAACAAGTCCCTGTCCGAAGAGTATCTTGCCCTTCGGGTCAAACCCGGTTTTATCAAATGACCCGCCTCCGGTGTTCATAGTAACCTCCTTGATCATATCCAGGTCGGATATTGCCAGCCTTGGTTTCGACCCGGACCAATACAAAAACGGCTTTCCATACATGTTGGACCAGCTATGGTAGAATGGAGCCACACGGGGAAGAACATCGTGGTTATGAAGTGCAGCTGGCTTTGACATAGCTTCTGCAAACTGACGGCCGATCTCGGCGGAGTTTCCGAAGATGGGACGGTAGCCAGGGCCTGTTACTCCTTGCTTTTTGAAGTGGTTTTGGATTCTCCAGGGAATCCATATGGTTGAGTATGCAAATTTCAAGAGACTGATGCAAAGAAATGCTATGAAAACAAGAAGCAGATTATTCATTAGTGCAAACTCCATATCTCTAAAAAGGTCTAAGTGGAAGAGAGGCAGACGAGCTGTTAATGGTGGATTGCTATATCGAGATCAGAATTCACGTGGGATATATACAGCACACGTCTGCTTGGATTATTGAAACGAAATGTAGTAATTATTATTATTACTAGAAAAAAATTCTTAGTTATATATATATATATATATATATATATATATATATATATATATATATATATACATATTTATAAAAAATAAAAAAAAAAACCTTAATCTAATCTCTTTTAAAAAAAATTTGGTTGTCATGCCTTATTATATTGAGATTGACCCCAAAGTTGATATCATTTGTTTGCTTTATCTTGGCGTGTTTCGAATGTCTTTTACCGTATCCGCGGCGTGTCCATGTTTGGTATTGATACGTATGGGAACGAAATGATTCCAGAGCGTCGGTGTTTCATAGCAGATGGATCAATGAGCATTCAGTTTATATAATATTTAACTCTTCAATGATGACACTACTTTACAACAACCGTTGGATGAACACAGTCGACTAAACAGTGGATTAAATTGCAATTGCGAGTCATGCTGTAGCAAGTAGAAACCTAATCTTTTGGCTTATTGTCTTAATTATTGATATGATTCCTTCCTTCATTTGGCAGCTGAGAAAATCTCAGGAAGATCTCAGCAGATCAACAAATCCTTTTGCTTTTGTGTTTTGAATGTGTCTGAAGTTTCAGATGTTGTAACCAACGTTAAAATTCCTAGTTTAGATCACAAATGTATAAGTTTTCCCAATCCAAACATTGCTGTGTGATCAGAGTTCACAATGAGCTAACATGGAAGGAACTCTTTAGAAACAAATCCTTGATGACTCAGCTTTTCAACAAATCGTTGTGCTTATGATGCAGAAAATATATTTGAAAGTGAAAGGACAACCCTTTCGTATTTTAAAACTACAATGTTTTGAGATTATTAAATTAAAACGCACTGCATTCTTTAGAATTATTCCTAATATTGTTTTAGCTTATTGTATGTAATGGTGATAAAAAAAAAATTGAATATGATAAAATCACGAGTTAAAGTTAATAAAAATTATATATTAATATAATAAAAATTAAAAAAATATATTTTTATTTGATATTTTAACATAAATTTTTTATATGAAATTTTTATATTTTATTCAATATAAATATAATTTTTAATGACAGTCGAAAAAAACTAACTAATGATATTTTTATCCGGTGTTTAATGATTTGATAGTAATGATTTATTTATAAAAGTAGATTAATTTGAAAGTGAAAGAGCAGCACCCTTATACTATATATATATATATTTGGTGAGATTATACATATATATTTATATATATATATATATATATTTATATATATGAAGAGAGAGTTGATTGGTTTTTGAGATTATTAAACTGCAAATGCCTGGCATGCTTTAGAAAGTAGAAACCTAATCTTTTGGCCTATTGCCTATCTGCCTTTATCATTGATGAATACTCGCGTTTAAGAAATCGGAGACAGCAGCAGATCAGATCAAGCAATGACAACAGAAAAAATCTCCACAAAATCTCATCTTATAATGCATTTGAAGTTTTCAGATGCCGAATCCAACGTTAAACTTAGTTTTGAGATATTCATAAATCGATCGGTTGGAAATGTTTTAATCATAATATTGGTTCAAGAATGCTTTGAATATAATAAAAAAAAAACAACATTAAGATTCTTAGTTTCTATGAATGTATCAATTGAAATTTTCTTAGCATGAGATTAGTTGTAGTTAAATTTAATTATTATAAATATAATAAATAATACGACATAAAAATAATATTCAAAAAAGATTTAAGAGTGTTTGTATTAAAAATTACTTAAAATTTTATAAATATAATAAAAATTAAAAAATATTATATTCGACATGTTAAAATGAATTTTGACATAAAAATTTTATATTTTTAAACTCGGATGGTCAAGTCCATAAGTTTCATGCCATTTTTTAAATTTCATTGAATTTGTCTTTCTTTTTTTTTTCACATTGGTCATAATTTAACGAGGTTTCCTTCTTCAAAGCAGAAAGAAAATGGGTTTCGGCACTGGAATCTACTTCAGATTTGGGCTGCCAACATGGGCTTAATCTCATGAGCCTGATATGTAGTATAGTACTTGATATTTTTGGTGGAAGTACACGATATAGAACCGAATGAGAATGACGAAAACGTTGCATCAATAATACGTAAGAACAGCGAGTCGGCTGCGACCACGATGTACGGCAAAAGCAAAACACATGAGCTTAAGACAGGAAGCTAAAAGTTAAATTTGGTAGTTTATGATCGTGTTAAGTAATTTGATATTAAAATTTACATAAACACATTAAATTTAAATCTTTTAATTTTTATTAAATTTTAATTAATATTATTTTCATAATTTTTATTCATATAATTTTTACATTAAATCATCATTTTATGTTTATAATTATCAAATTTGCTTAAAGCTTCAAAACAAGCATTAACCTAACGAAACATTCGAATTTTTTTTTTCTTCTCTCATATTTGGAGTGGACCTGATCGAATTCCCTCTTTTTCTCTGAATGTTTTCTGAGTGCTAAGTCGTTTGAAACGCCAGGTAAAAACCTCACCGCCAATAAAATCCCAACGGCCCAGCGACCAGGATACATATGCACCTGTGGCCTGCCAACTCACCTCATTAAATGGGGTTTGACAGTTCTGAAATCTGAACTCCAAGGCTTCCGTATCCATTTCTGTTTTGCATTGACTAGCCGACCCCCTTAATTTGACCAACGCTTTAATTTCAACCTCATCATAATTGCCAAATACGGACCGTCATCTTCGAGAAATCATTTCAAACTTGAACTACTCAAAACTCTGGACTATAATTCAACTTAAATTGGATTCTAATGCTAGCAACAATTTTCTTTTTTACATTATTAAAGGTTTGTTTGGATTGTTAATATAATTAATTATGATCAGTTTGATGAATTGAAAATAATAAATAATAATATAATTAAATTTAATTGTAGCAGTAATGATGAAAAATAAAATAAAATTATTATTAAATATATTATATTAAAATTAAAAGTAAGTGATATAATAAAATATTTCATCGTAGCTTAAAAAAATTATAAATTTTTTTTTAAATGTTTCATTTTTTTTATAAACTATAAATTCAAATTCAAATAATTTTATTTTTTATTTTAAATAGCCTCGCCTCTTACTTTTTATTATTAAAAAAAAATTGAAGTGGACTTGTTTATGTTAGGCCAAATTTGATAATTGATATTGTATAAAACTTTGTTTATATATGTTTTTTAATATTGTAGTCTAATAGATATATAAATTTTATTTTATTTTTTAAAATGTAAATCTCATCTTTCTTTTGTTCTTAAACTTTTTTATATTAAAAAAAAGTCATATTTCGTTTTCATATTTTTTTTATATATTTTTTTTTATCATCATCTAAAATTATAGGTTGGAACTTGGGAGTGAAACAACAATCAAGGAAAAAAAATAATAGAAAGAACTGTATAGAGTAGCATCATATTTTGTGCTAAATTCAGAAGTTCCTGTACAACCTTTTCTATGATTGATAACTCCCTGAGTTTTAAATTGAACTTTACGGCGAAAGGGAAGGGAACTAACTAATAAAGACAGTACTAGCAAAAGAAAAGCCAAGATCAATGTCTAACTCTAACATCCTTCTCTCACTTCTAAGCACTAGTGTCGAAGACAAATTCATATGTTGGGCTTTCTCTCAGGCGCACCTTCCCATGTTTCTCCAGGCGAACTGTCTCCTCCTGTTCCGTATGATGTAGTAGCTGCTGCAACATCGAAGCTATGGCCTCCGAAGGAAGTGAGCAAAGCAGACAGCCCGTTTGAGGAAGCTCCGCCATCGCCCATGCCGAGGCCAAGAAGATCAAGCGTGGTGGGCTTGTTTCCGAACAGCGAGGATGAGCCTATCATGGGATTAGTCAAGCCAGAATTTCCATTCGAGGGAAGGCCAAGGCCAAGACAAGCTGCCACTGAATTGCTTTCTGACTTAACAGTAATAGGATCTGCCAAGCCTAAACCACGGAGGAGTGAAGGGTTTGATGCCGCGGCACCCATTTGGGCAGCCTTTTGTAGCAATGCGGTAGCAGACATGGCTGGCTGCGGAGCATAGTGGCAATGTTCATGTTCAGGTCCCGTGAAGATGGAGGAGCCATTGGAGAGGTAGAGAGGAGAGGAAAGAGAGAGAGATGTGCGCTCTAAGGGTTCTGCTGATTGAAGGATCGAAGATGGTCGAGAGTTTGTTGCAAATATGCTAGCGAAAACATTGCTGTTTGAAGTAGAGGCACTAGCTGCTACTGCAGTTGGTGGTGAAATTCCCATTGGATTCTCTTGTATTTCTGTAAGCATATAAGCAGTGATTAAAAGAAAATCATGAGAAGCCATTGAAGAGAACTTGCAAAAATGGGAATGTAGCCCTATTAACTTGAAAGCTTTGGGAAGTAAAAGCAAAGGCAATAATGGCTTCCTTTCTTTCCCTCAGTTCAACCCTTTTCGCTTTTCGATCATTAAGCTTACGACACAATAACCTTGTCTCTCCTAAACCCAAAGCTAAACTCCTCCTCTCGCCTACCTACCACATTTGTTAGGTTCTCTCAAGTCTAAATATCCAAACGAGAACGACACCAAAAAAAGACAAAACAGAGCAAGAGAAAAATCAAAACTTCATTTGAATGGACTGTCGTGTTTCTTCAACACACAATAGAAAAACAAAAACAATTATTAAAAAATGAAATTACCCCAGGATTGTCTCTACTTTGACCTGTCTAACTAAACAAAAACAATATAAAAAGACACACAAGAATTTTTTACCTGAACTCTGAATCGACAAACCCGGTGAAACTACACTAGTAGTTGACGGTGTTAAAGGCTGCGGCGGTGGCGACGTCGTAGCAGCTACGTTCGCATTCCCTTCTGAATTTGCAATCGCTTGTGTTCGAGTCCTCACGCTTTCCTCAGCTAGAGCATCGCAGAAAGCTCTATGCGTTATAAAACTATCCCTCCTTCAAGAAGACATCAGCATCAGCGTCATCCACAGGCAAAACCAGTACCATGTAAACGCACCGTAAGATGGAAAGAAAAAGAGTTCAATTGTGAAACGGAAACGGATGAGATTGTGTTGTACCTAGAAAAGATGGTGCCACAATCGCATTTGTATTCTCGGGTGCCGCAAGTCTTCATGTGGGCCTTCCAATCGGATTGAACAGCGTATTTTTTTGAGCACCGCTCACATTTCCATTTCTTTTCCCCGTGTTTTCTGCAAAAGTGTTTCTTGATACCGGTAAGATCACCGAGGGCTCGAGCTGGGTTATGGTGGACGCAACTTGGCTCAGGGCACACGTAGACTCGCTTTCGAATTTCTTTGCTGGTTCTTTGCCGTAGCTTCCATGGTAAGTTATGGCCCCGTCGGTGAAGTTGAAGGTTTTGATCGCGTTGAAAGCCTTTGTTGCAGATCTCACAAAAGAACCGGTTGGTGGCTAATAGGGTTTTTGGAGATAAAGCTAATACCTCAGCATCTGGATCTGAATGAATCAAAAGAAAAGAAAGATTATTCTTTTTTCAACATTGCTAGACAAAAAGAGAGAAAACCTGGAATTAAATTTAAAGCATTGAGATTAAAAAAAGGGTTAACTTTGACTGTTCTTATAATTAACCTGGCATTCCAGGAAGATTTCTTTTCTTCTTCACTGGTCCTTCTCCTGTTGGTTGAGTGCCTTGAATCTGATTACCCGAAGAAGACG
The DNA here is from genome assembly GCA_033439115.1 of Firmiana major. Classification (NCBI taxonomy): domain Eukaryota; kingdom Viridiplantae; phylum Streptophyta; class Magnoliopsida; order Malvales; family Malvaceae; genus Firmiana; species Firmiana major. The sequence goes on from CM065909.1 coordinate 51,106,688, forward strand.
CACTTGCCTCTCCAGAAACTGTAGAAGCTGCCATTGCTGTCGAATTCTCAAGCTCCACCGTGCTTTATTTTCGCTAAACCCCAATCAAAGACAACCGAAGAAGTTCTGGTTTTTGTTGCCAGCTTCTTTTCAGCTCAAAGAAACAACAACCCAGTTTTAGTCAGAGGAATCTATCAAGCTTGATACAAAAATCCACCGCAAATAATGGTCTGAATTTCAAAGATTACGATTGTTTTCCTTTTAACAAGGAAAACAGATAAAAACTTGTAAGAAAAAGACAAAAGTCCTTTTGTCTGTATATGGCTTTCATTTGAGTGAAAACAAAACGTAACTAAATGAAAACCCCAATTCAACTAAGTCGTCGAGTCATGACCGTAAGAACACGGTGAGGTCAGGTCCCATAGGACTGCTTCTCTACAGACGGAGAAAACACAGAGCCATTGAAGATTGAAGAGAGAGAGAGAGAGAGAGAGAGAGATTTGAATGAAGTGAAAAAACAATGCAAGAAATAGTTAAAGTGGCGCCTCCGGCTTGAACCATGGTTAAGTTAATGGAATTTGTGGATATTCAACTGTGGTTAGGGATATCAACTCCTCTTCCGGCTGCGTTTCCGAATATGACCGTCCACGTGTCAAGTCCTCCGGCTTGCTGACATTTGTCGGGAGAAGTCGGGACTAGGCGGTGATTGTCGTTTACTGAAAAATGCCCCCTTAGAATATCCCTTTTATTTTTTTTTTTTTCCCCTGAACTCCATTCTTCACAATTTTTTGAACCTTTCTGTGATGTAAGATGTCAGTTATACCCCTGAAAATTTCATCTTCCTCGAAGATAACATTTTGGATTTATTAGCCGAACTAAACGCATGTTTTACTCAACTGAGTAACAAAAGTATTGTTTTTTTTTTTTTTTATCTAGGATTTGAAGAAAAAGAAAAACTAAAATAAAACTGAATATTTATCTAATTGCTCTGTTCAAGCTTAAAGATCGTGTGTCTTATTTATAATTAAAGTGAATTTCTATATATATTGAATATTCAAATTGATTTGAAGATAAAAAATTTCAAGAGACATTAGAATTTGTTTTTTTTTTAATTTTTTGAGTTTGAAATTAATATTATAAAAACATAATAAAAGAAAATAATTGAAGAAAAAATTGGGAAAGAGGGTTTTGAAATGCAAAAAAAAGGTTAAAAAAATACAATTTTTAGAAATATTGCATTTTTTTTTTTTTATCTTTCTTAAGAAGTCTTTGGTTGTCTTAGCTGTATCTGTTGTCCGTACGTTACAGGATTTTGGTGATGACAAATGTCCCTGAAGTCCTCATGTTCTCTCCGACAGATTTCAGGGTTTTCATCCTCTGTTTCATGAATTATCATGCTTCATGCTGTTTCAGATTTAAAGATTGAACAAGCTTTGAATTTTCTTTTTTCTTGTACATTTTAATGAATAAAAAAAAAACCCAGCATCAACCCATTCTTACATGATTACGCCATTAGGGCCAAGGCTTTTACTTTAATGCCACAGTTATTGTATTTTTGAATTTTATTCAAGTTTAATCATAAAATAATTTAATCATTTTCAAAGCAATTTTATATTGTTTTGAAGTATTCAAGATTTATTTCAAAATATTTTTTTTTTATTTAATGTCAACTATTTTGATTGCTTAAGCCTTAAGGGTTCCCTTTCGTCAGATAAATACTACTAAATTACACTTAATTATCAGATAATCAAGTTTAGTAATAAAAACTAAGTGAAATTTAGTGTATGGTGCCAAATGTAGAAACTTTGTTGTTTAACTTTATAGATATAAAGGCAAAGTAGAGTTTGTCTTTACGTGGAAAAAGGGCAGTGGCTTTTGGAAAAGTAGAGATTCAATGTCAGCATGAGTGGCAATAATCAACAACACATGTTTTTAAGCTTTGATTTGAGACTTTGAGTTGAGTTTGAGTGAGCTGCACTGGCCTGCACCACCGTTCAGAATCAGACACCATTCAAGGCTGGGCCCTCGTACCATGGACGGCCTATGTAGATTTTTCGTTCTTTTTTTAAATTAAACCTCCATTTGTTAATTACTTGTTTTATCATGATTTTAACTTAGTGGGGCCACGTATTAATAGTCATAATCCGTAAATTATTGAACTGAAGAATAATTAGCTCGTAGGCCTTGAATTTTATTTTTTTTTTACAATCAAACGATATTTTATTGTTATTGAATTTCAATACGATCATTTGATAAGAAAGTACTTATAAAGTATGATACTTCAAATCAGATAGTAGAATTAGTATAAAAACAAAAAGCTCTTATTAAAACATGAGTTACTTTATTTATTTGTCTCTTAATAGATTTCATAGAAAAATTGATCGTCTGATTCAGTAATATTGTACAACTCTTTATAAGAGATCAAATTCAAAATAATTATTTAAATAATTATTGATCATATCAACTACGACTTTTGAATCGAATTTAAACATCACATAATCATATTGATCCCATCAAATTCACAGTAATATTTAAAGCACTATTGTTTGTTCATTATTTTTTTCGTAAAATCAGTTCATTGAAATGTATAATTTTTACTCTTAATATATATATAATATTTTTTAATTTGATGTAAAATTAAAACATAATATCTATTATTTTTGGAAATTTGTAACATTTTATTATCTCATTTAATTTCATGACATTTATGTCTCGATTAATTTATTTTACTTATAACTATTGAAATACAGTGCTAAATTGTGAATTTTTATATACGAAAATTAATTCAAATATTATTTATCACATGATCATTATTTTTTTTACAAACTCAATTCATGTAACATGATCTATTCAAGTTCATATATTCAATAAATTTTCTTTTTATATAAACATCTTATATATATTATGTTTTAGAATACACATAGTAGCATTTGCATCCTCGTCGTAAAACAGGATTTGCGAATTATAATTTTCTTAAAAATCCTTTTTAACCTCAAAATAAAGTTATTTATTCATTTCCACGTCCTGCCAATATCGGCAATTTGCGTAAAATCAAAAAGAAAAAAAGTCATTTTGGGATTATCAACAACGATAAAAAAATATATTTATAATCAAAATTTAAATTTTAAAATTATCATTATTTAAAGATTTTTATCTAAATATTATATTTGATTCAAATAGGATTAATCACATATAATCCAACAGACGTGAATACCTGTCTGTATTCACATGTAAGAAAATCAATGGTTGAAAATAAGCCGAGTCTAGAGTCTAGGCTAATAATGTTGACGTAGCCATTGTCAAGAGTCTGCTTGGAAATGGGGAATAGACTGACGTGGGTAGAATTAGTAAACGCAGTTTCTTTTACGTACTAAGCCAAAAAGGCATTTAGCATGTATGCTAGTTTGGATAGGCTAGAAACAGAGAGGCTTCGTAAGAGTTGAGCCAATCGAGTGTGTTTCTAACGTTTTAACTAAACGCTAACATTCTATGGAACACTACAGCTGATGTTTGAACACTAATGACTTTGTAATTGAACCTTTATGGACAAGCACATTAGTAGTAAGTTCCTAGGTGCGAGTTCTGCGGTCGTCGTGACTGATGTTATGTATCACTAGCAATACAATTTAGTATGAGATTTTAAAATATAAAAATGATGCGAATAAAAATTATATAAAAATATGATAAATGTTAATATAAATTTTGATATAAAATTTTTATATTTTATTTAACATGAATATAAATTTTATATATAAATTTAGAATAGATCATTTTTATTTTTCAAATAAATTGAAGTTAAATGAAATCTCATTGCGTTCTTTTGATATTTTCCTCTGTCAGTCTCTGTCTCTCTAGCGGGCTATGGATCAAAGGGGAAAACATCATAGTGCAAATTGTACTATGAAGCAATCTACTAATTTTAACAGGTTTCAGGTCGAAGAAAACATGAGCTTTGGAGTTTAATGACTGATGATCTTCTCCAACAACAGGGGGGTGTGTGTGTGTTTTTATTTTATTTTTTAATTCAAGTTTGTTACTGCAAATGTAGAAATGTGAGGTGATGAGCACTTGTCAAAAAGGAAAAAAGAAAAGACAGGGTCTGGACCTGGAGTCATCATCACCAAATTGATGAACCTTTTGCATGCCCTTTCTTTTTTCCTGATTCCAACGGCAATAGGCAACAAAAAGGTCAATCCAGACAGGCACAGTCGCCCTCCACCCCACTTTTCTTTCTTCTCTTTCACAAAAGATTTGCCTGCAACTCTTATAAATTAGATATGCTAATTTGTGTCAGTGTAGTATAAAATTTAAAATTTTCGTACTAAAATTTGTATCAAAATTTTAAATATATTATTTATATATAATTTTATAGCGGGGTCAGATTTAGATACTAGCTCTAGCATGGCTTGGTGGGGTGGATTAGTCAATGGTTTTGCCTTTTTGCATAAAGTTTTTAGGCTTTGGTCCCTATTGCTTTACCAGGTGCCACCAGCCTACAACATCTGCAAAACTAAAGCATTAGCACCAGGGCTAGGATCAAAGAGTTCAGTTTAGTTCCCGACTTTTCCGTTGGTCGGCGACCACAGTACTAGTATTATTATTTTTAGCCTTACTAAGAGAAAGGTAAAGGGCTTTTCAATGTTGATAGCTGTTCACTCTGCGACCTCTACATGTTATTTTATTTGGATTTAAAATTAATTCTTAATTTTTTTTTTTCTTTCAATTTTTAACATATCATATCTAAAATTTTTAGATCTAATGAGATGGTAGAATTCTCCAATGTGCCTTTCACTTTCACTCGTTCAATCACTTTTTCTTTGATGCCACTTTTTATACGTTTACAAAAATTTGACGAGTTGGTTAAGAGTTTTTCAGGGGTTCGGTCTTTACAGTACGTACATAAGTGTGTATTCTATGAATGAAAATACTGTTTAATAAAAGAGAATAAATTCAAAATGACATAATAATTCATGATCTGCAGGTGTTGAAAATCTCACCCCGCATTACATCGATTGGGACATGTTCGAGGGTGTAACGCTCGGGACCTAGATAAACACCTGTCTTCTCTAGTAGTGCAAGCCCTTCCTCTCTGCCAAATCTTGACGCATAAAGCTTCAGGTATTCAATGTCCTACATCCATATTAATAACAAAGTTTTAATTTTTATGTATTTAATATTATATACAAATATTATAAATCCATTTTTTTATAATATTGATGTTTCGTGCTTTTTACTATCAAAAAGTAAATGGGATTCAAAAATAAAATATAAATATAGAAAAAGATAAAAGCATAAGGTGTTTATAAATGGATAAAAAGAACTTCAATTTCTAACAACTAAAAGGAAAAAGTGAACACTTATAATTTGACTTTGTAATATTAAATAAAACATATATTAAAAAAACCGAAAGTACCACAAGTTAAAATTTGATTAAAACTTATGTACGAATATAACAAAAGAAAAAAATGTATTTAATGCAAATTTTCATATTTTATTATATATATGAATGTGAGGTCTACTCAAAATGGAGAAAAAAATAATAAAGTTCGAGGCTGAGTCAATTTGCCTCACCTGCAAGCCACTGAGAATGCGCTCTAGTCTAAGTGAAGCCACGGGCTGACTTGAAGATGAGAACACCTCACCGGGGTAGAACAGAACGCCATCGCCTGGAGGGAGGCCCCGCCTAAATCTTATCTGTGAAATGGTGACAAAGAGTTCAGAAATGACATTCAGTTCTTATTATTAAGGACTTGAGATGCCAAGTGAATACCTCTGCACTGGGAACTGTTGCCTTCTCGTAGCAGTTGGCACCCCAGTACAAGAAACCAGTTCCACCTTCCTTCCATACTCGCCACATAACAGCACGATGCTGTGTTCCACGCATACCAAGATGCCAGTTTGGATGAGGGTCAGATGGACCCATGCACACATATGTCCACCATTCCTAAAAAAAGAAATTACCACTCAAATCGGCATAAACTTTCTCAGCTGGGGTTTAGAAGTTTTATTTTCACAAGACACAAAATAAAGCTCTAAAACCGTGCTGTAGAATTTTGGACAGTGACAGGACAGAGACACGATCAAGCTGTGGCAAATACATTACATATTCTGATGAAGAAGCGAGTAACAATCTGTTTCACTTTGCTAGATGCAAGGAAGTAAATAACGTTTTGCATTAATCTTAAAATCTCGAAGGGAGGACATTCAGTATGCTAAATCCCACCATGCACGTCATTATAAAAAGTTTAATTTCAACAACGGTCGTAACAAACTAATTAAATGAACTGTAGTAGATTCATCCCATCATCCCATCCCCTCCCCTCCCACTCCATCATCCCCCCCCCCCCCACAACACACACACCACAGAGAAATAGGCAAAAACCACCAGTAAGCATTACCTCTCCATATTCTGGCTGCATTTCAGAAATAACATCCTTAACCAGATCCTCTCGATTACCGAATACCCACTCACTGCATGCAAAACCACAAATTTTACACATTCTTGAGGGTAAGAAAGAACCCTTTGCATAACAATAAGCAGAAATACCTTGTACAGTAGATTTGAGTGTGAGGGCGTAGGAACTTTGGCACTTTTACAAAAGCCTCGAACGGAGTTGGTGCAAGAGGAGCGTCACTTGGTCCTACATAAAAGAAGCAAACCAGGACATCACAATAGATCAGAGAAAGAAGCCTTGTAACAACCTGAAATTTTGTAAAGTCTAATTCTACAAGGTTGAAATAGCAAAAATACTCCTGAAATCTTGATGCTCAGTCCCGGAATCACATAGTTTTCAATAATATATCAGGACAATTAGAGCAGCTATCCAAAAAGTATTTTAACAGTTAATGGTACGACCATGGCACCTCTTTACCAAAAGCAAAGGTAAATAATTTCCCTGAAAAACTTTATACTATGATATTGGGAAGCAACTATCTGATTCCACATTCAATCAGTTAACAAACAATTGCTCAAGGGAAAATTTTAACTTACGAAAGAGGTAGAAGACATGTTAGACAGAAAATTTAACAAAGTGGGGTCTGAAATCGTACCACAATAATAAGTGGTTAATACACGAGCATCAGAAGCATAAGCATGAATCTCACTTGCCATGTTGCGAAGAGACTCGTATTGTTCCATGTTCAGTGGCTGCAGAAGAATTACATTCTCATCAATGTATCAAGCTTATCATAATCATACTAATCTGCAGCAATCAGTATGCTAAGGACTGCAACTATATCAATTATTGAAATTACATCCAAAAGAAGTATAAAGATGCAGAAATGCTTGACCTCACTGTACAGACCAAAGTTAATAAATAAAGAAAAGCAGAGATATCGTGTTCTTTCCAGGATGTAAAGTCTCATTGACATGGTATATAACAGTTAATTTTTTTGCCAATTGAAACAAAGACAATACCTCATCCCACAGATAGAAGTAGGCTTTCTTCCAATGATTTTTGGTTCTCAAAATCTCAACTTCTTTCTGCAAGTAATCCTTTGCTGCCTCATTACTGTTGCACATCAACAAGCCATGGACATTGATCAGTTTTGTTAACAAAGTACTTGAGAAGCGATCATCAACTAACTCTATACCGGGAGACTACTGGACCATATGGAACAGCATAAGCTGCTAGTCGTGGGTCTGAAAAGTATTCATCTGATTTTGGATGATCCGCTGCAGTAGCAGAAGAGGTAAAATCTTTATCGAAGTGGAACAACAGCAAGCACTCGCAACTTTAAAAGTAGATTAATGACAATACACTTTGTTACCTGGCCAAGGAGATGTGTAAGTCAAAACACGCATACTATTACCCCATCTGCAAAAATATGGGCTGATTCTGTACTGAAGAAGCCACTTAAAATGCTGATCCAATGCATCATACCACTCATTGCTCCCGTGTTCAACACCAAAGCGATCCTCAATTACAGTATCAGATATCTAACTACATGGTTAAGCAGACACTCAATTCTCCAGAGAGGAGAGAACGAAATACCTATAACTTGTAATCAGCCATTCCATAAATAATCTGAATTTAATCACGCAGGGTATAGTGAGGACTGGGGACCCTTTAGTCTCTGTTCTCATCATAAAGGTGGCAGCCTACACAATTTATCAATAATGGAAAGAATTCAACTTAATAAACATAGAGGATACACCAAATACAGCAGGAAGTGAGGGAGTTATAGGAATAATGAAGTCCCAAACAGTCAAACTTAACTTGACCCGTACTGAAAGGTTTGATATCACATCTTCATCCATCATATCAACTGGCCCATTATCTGAAAAGAACTCAGAAAATGATGGAGAGAGAAGAACTCTTCTTAAAGATGTAGTTGCAGATTTCACTCTTTCTACCTAAAAAGCAATTAACCATATGAACAGCTTGAAAAGAGAGAAAGGGGAGAACAATGTAAATAGATTCAGATATTCACCACTTCATCCAATGGTTTCCCTTCTATGGGCTCCACAGCATCAAGACAGTTACGAAGTTCAGTGAATAGTTGATGCTTCTCAGCTTTGCCCAAGCATTGTGAGGAAGATCTGAGTTGAATCGGAACGAATTCTTGAGATTACATGTTCATAATAACACATACGAAAAAATTTGGGCAACATCATGTAATTCATGCAAAACGTAAAAAATATTAAGCAAACTCTTTCAACGGCAGGAATTTTTTTGACCATAATGGACATCACATAATTAAAGGTAAAGTGCGTAAAAGAGGAAGGACTGTTACTCTGCATCTGCCTTTGTAGCAGTAATGATGATCTCCCCTTCATATAGGCCTGGGGGCTGTGCATTTGGCACATCTATTGAAACCCAGACAGCAGTTGTCTCCCTGTAGCAGGGGAAAAACAAACACAGCAATCTTAGTCTTGAGCAACAAGAAGCCACTCAGCATTTGTTTGCGCCAGCAAAACACACACTATGAAAACCATTAGTATACCCAGGTTGTAGCCTTATTATGCTAATTGGAAGATCAAGGGGTACGAGAGCATCAGGTACACCCAATATAGGAACCACGCGTCGTAATGTTAATGATTGGCCAAAAATCAACCTGTGGACAGCAAAATATTAGCAAGAGTATCGTCTAAAAATATCCCATATAAAGAGCCATAAGTTGTCTAGAAACTAACCGATCACCAGATGCAGAGCATAAGTCACTGCCCTGAACCTGCACAACCCCAGCAAAACCAGAACCACTCCATGAGACTTTTGGACGGATAGCGATTTGAACACTTTCCCTCTCATTTCTAGCTGCCAAAAGGCTTATCTTCAAGATTAAAACAATCATTAGAAGCCAGAGAAAAATATTTAATCAAAGAAAATCTGAGCCATTTCTTGTAGTAATCACTCTTTAAATTTGCTCTCTACAGTCTCACATGCCCCAAAAAGAAAATAGAGAACAAAAGGAAAGCAAAAAAAAAAAAAGAAAAGAAAAAAAGAAGAGTTGAAAAACATCAATTGCACATAAAAGGACCAAGTGTTTCTGTTCAGTCTACATGCTACCAGAAAGAAAATCTAATTGAGAATGAAACAGAAGTAAGACTATAATATACAAATCATAGACTGTGAAGTCTATCCTGAAGTTCCCCTCAAACCTCCTCCACTGCGCCCACCCTCTTCCCACTGCATGTCCCATGCAAAGATGTGAGAAGCTATCCCAATAGACTATTAAGATAAGAGAATGAATACATCCCTATAAAGAATGAAGATGTCCAAATTAACTCCTTGAACCAGCACGAACATATTCCTAAAAAGACTTTCTTATTCTATTATTCAACAGCAACAATCAAGCACTTTGGCATTGACTTACAGGTTCTTTATCTCTAGGCATTTCTTGTGGTCCAACATTTGCAGTGCTCGGAAGGCACCATACATGTACTAAATCAGCAGTTGGAACTTCTGTGGGGTCAATCGAGAGCTTGAGAGGATTTGAGACGTGGATACCACCATCAGTCCATCCATATGCTGTGCCTCCCCCTGCAACACCTTCAACCGGTGGGACAACCATATCTTGCGGATTTCCTGCCAATTTGTACCATTCCAAATGGAGTAGATAAGATCAACGTACTGATCCAAATTTTATATTCACAATGTTGAGGAAGCTGACATTGACAAGATAAAGTTAAGTTAAGAATAACAAAAGAAACTGTTCCACTCTAATGCTTGGTTTCACATCCTAACTCATTCATTTCCAGAACCAAGTTGAAAGTCTAGTTAGCCAAAATAAAGAATTTGAGTCCGTCCTCTTTCACTAGTAAGCGAGGAGCAAATACGCTCATAAGACATCACAAATAGTTTTAAGTTGGTTTGGTTTTACGGACATATATACTCAACCCATAATTCAAATATAAGAAATCATCATCAAATTCCAAGTAATCTCTTATTCCATGATTCACTAATACCTAGAGTTAGTATCCTCTGAATTCAACCTTATATAGCAATCGGCGGAACCTATAAGGCTATAAAAAAGCTTTTCGATTGCATAACCGCCATAGATCTCTCCTAAAAGAAAGAGAACAGAATCGAAAAGCAACAGAAAAAAATTAAACAACAAATTAAAAGCAAAGAATATTATACTGAGTAAGCTTCGCAGTGCAAGCTTCCAAGTTCATTTTCCTTTCTTTTTCGTTTTTCATTTTCCCCCTGGTTTACTCAGCAATCAAACAGGAAACTACAAATCGGAGACTGCTAAATTAAACTGTTGGAAGAAGAGTAAAATGAAAAACCGCCATAAAAAAGCAAGGTTGCAAAGCGAATTCGTGAAGGTAAAGAAACGTAAGGAAAACAACATGGAGACTAACCACTAGTGTCCATTTTCACTGCGGTTACGCTAGTGCGCTGCTAGCAATTACAACGATCCTCGAAATCTTCATAGTCTTTTTACAGTTCGGTCTTGTTTCTGGATTTAAGAGAGAGCCAAAAATCGACTGACGGAAATGATCGCCTTTTTTTTTTAATTTTTATTTATTTTTATTTTTATAGACTGAGCAAAATATGTTTGCTAATGATAGGAAAGAAAAATGATAATTCTACTCCAAAATTTGCTTCTTACACGCCCTTTTGCCTCATGGTGCCAGTTGTGAATTGTGATGGCATGGCATTGTTTAGTAATAGTACGGAGAGTGCTCCGAATTAGAAAAATTGAATTAATTCCATTTTTCAGGATTTTTTTTCTTTCAATTTAAAATAATGGCCATGGGGAAGAAAATTTATTTTTCTTTTAAACAAATAATTATAAACTTCACGACTTGGGAAGGAAAATTTATTTATTTTTTAAATAAATAATTGAATTTATTTTTCTTTTAATCACATAATTACTTAATTTATGATCGCTTTTGATTCAATTGATAAGAAAATATTCATTTTTCTTGTAACCAAAAACTAATATTCGAATTTTATGAAAAATATTTTCAAAGTAAAATTGATATGAAAAAAATCTTTAAAATTAATTGGAAAGAGGATAATAGGATGTAAATTATAGCACTTGCATTGAGAAAAAATAAATAAAAAATATGAAAAATAAGTGTTTCTAAGGTAGAGCATAAGAAGATCTTATATTCCTTAAGAGTAGACTTGTAATACATATATATAATTTAAGTTCATACCATATAAAATCGTATTCATATTATGTAAAATATAAAAATTTTATATCAAAATTCATATCAACAAACTAAATACGAAATTTTTATCATATTCATATATAATTTTTATCAAAATTTAATTAATATCACATTCTTATTTTATATCCGTATTGTTTTTATTTTGTATGATCATATTAATCGTGATTAAAATTATTAAGTCAACCTAAGAGTATACATGATTTCATATGAACTATGAGTCACACCATCACATGAACTTGGTCTTCCCATGACAAAGACATTTCATCTGTTAGCCATTAGGATTTACATTGTCAATAGCAAAAATTAGACCTATAGGTTAAAGCTCATAGAAAGAAGAAAAACAAAAATATTGCTACATTAAGTGGAAAATAACAGCTTCTTTTGTTAGAACAGTTCCAACAATGGCTAACAATGCCAATGTTCACAATTTTTGCAAGGAATAGCTATGAAAATAGTGTATGTATGGTGAGACATGCACAGTTCACTACATACTAACAGTAAAGCCACATCAAAGTAAGATTTTCAACCAAATAATTCAACAAAATTTCACACAAGGATCTTCATTGCAATCTGTCAAGCCAATGCCAGTCCCAACCTTAGGATAGGTACCTGAAATTTAGGGAAAAGATAGAAGTCTTAAATAAGAGTGTTTCGACTATAGTGGTCGGCCCCAAACTACAAAGAAGATTAACTGTTGCAAGAGCTGTTGAGGAAATGATGGGTATCGTGTTTTTTCAACAAAGTTGAAATAACAGAACAGTTTAGTTTCGACAAGCCATTCAACAACATTGCAAACAAAGCTCCAATCTTCCACAACATCACTAACTTAAAAAGCAGTCTTCAAATTTAGGTTATATTATATGAAGATTACAATGCGCAGTATGCAACCTCAAAGTACATTTCAAAACATCAAATGCAAAATCCGCATGTATAAGACAATCAGCAAGTTAAGAACATTAATTTCCGAATCCCAATTTAAGCCATGTATGGCGGCTTTCAAAGAGGAATTAGTGAAGAACAGGAAATTTAGCAATATTTGATTCTAATTCATCTACAGTATCGATTTTATAATCCTAATTTTTCAGGTCACATCAGTCAGCTTCAATAATCTCTAACAAGCTTATAAAATTTACATTCTATGATCCCCCATTTCCTTCTTTCGTTTCTAAATTATTTCTAAAAGAACAACGATAACACAATGTCAAATTTAGCCTTACATTCACCAGGAAGATGCAGACAATAAACCAAACTCCTAAACCTAGAAGGAGCCTAATTTCACATTTCTATGACAAACAAGGCACAAGAGAGTCCAGACTTATAACTACAGTAAATATTAGGATGAAGAACCAAGTTCCAGACTATAAAATTTCTGCCTATCTCACCAAAAGTATTTCGTATATGAAATGGAACCAGAGAACAAGGCAAGGGATCCACCTCTTGCAGAACTCAGTTACATATCGTGAGCTGTTGTAGAAGATGAACCACATCAACACAATCACCAAAGTATCTGCCGTGGTTTAGGAACCGGCAATTTGGATATTACAATGGTATATAGACTTAAAAACCAGTATGGTGAACAAAGAAGCTAATAGGATCCTTTGACTCTATTCTAAACTCATAAATAAGAAAGCCAAATTCTCAAAATTCCAAAATTTAAACATTATGAAATAAGGCAGCTGACCAAAGACTTAAATCGTCGACAAGGCCAATCAAAGAATACTAGAAAACAAAAAACAGCTCTTTTTATAACAATAATATCAGAATAATTCTGTCATAGGAGAGGCTTCAACAAAATGACAATGTTTCATCCTTTTCTTAGTTAAAAGATGAATATCGATAAAGTCATCCAAACGAAATATTAACCCTTACAGCATGCAAATCTCGAAAATTCCAAACCAGAACTTAAACAGATTAGAACTCTTCAGATAAAAGGGAAGTGAAAAAGGATACTGAACAGGTAACGCTCCCACCAATCCAACATGTAGAGTCCAAAGGTGACATTGTAGAGATAGATCTTGCGTTGAACCCAGTTCATAGCTCTAACCGTGATAAACAAATAAATAGATGCCTGGAAAAATCACGACAGATACACAGAAAATGATCAATTCAAAAAAATCTGAAGTCATTACAACGATGCGAAATCACCTTAACTTAAAATTCAGTTTCTATCAGATGCAACTTTTTTTTTTCCTCTCAATACAATCGCCATGAAGCACATATTCATACATGATTATCATAAGAATGTGAGGAAACTCAATAACTCAACATCCAAAACTTAACGATATTGCTTAACTTACCGGTGCTTTGAACCAAGAAATAAAAGCACTTTTTCAAGGAAACAAGGACTGAATATGCGAAACCACAACAAAAAAGAAAATTGAACAATATTTCAGCTGTATCCACTGAGAAGAAGCTTAGGTTCTTCGGATGAAATGAAAATAAAAATTTAAACGCAAGTATTGAACGGCGAGAATTCTGAGGGAAATTCAAGAAATAGCTTCTGATTTCTTTAAACAACTTAGCAAAAAGGTAAAACAAATTCTTGAGGAAAATAGGAATCAAAAGCTTACCTCACCGATGCAGGGGCCGTCGACGGTTACGTAACTGGCGGTTCCGGTGATCGGATCGCGAGTACAAAGCTTTTCGGAGATTTGCTATAGCAAAGAGATTTTGGCCTTTGGCGTTACAGTCACAGAAGACAGCAAATGCTTCTCCCTAACAACATTAAATGACGGAAATGCCATTTATATTGTGACGTGTCAGTTATTAATTCGCTCCATTCTAAACGCAAATAAAGAGCACCCGTACCGTATATTAAAAGCCCCACCGCGATTCTGTCGCGGAAAACAAAATAAAACCTCCATAAACTGCAAATTTCGATCTCCTTAAATCTCTCGCTTTTCCCTCTCAGAAAGAAAAAAAAAATTAGGGTTTCGAAATTTTGAAGCGGAGTTTGAAAGCCAATGGAGAGTGCATTAGCAAGCGCCTCGGCGATCGTAGATCAGAGGCAGAAAATCGAACAGTACAAACACATTCTATCAACTGTTTTCTCTTCAAACGACATCGTTCAGGCCAAGAAATTCATCGATCATAGTAACTGCCTTTTCTTTGCTTGATTTATAGTGTTATTTAGGGTTTTTTAGGTTTAATTATCGTAGTTTGATTATTGTCAGTGTTATCGGACGATGTTCCACTGGTGGTATCAAGGCAGCTCTTACAAACTTTCGCACAAGAATTAGGAAGATTGGAGCCAGAGGCACAAAAGGAAATTGCTCATTATACCCTTGCTCAGATTCAGCCTCGTGTCGTTTCATTCGAAGAGCAGGTTCGTTTTAAATTTCTTCAAATTTTTTTATGGGAAAACAGCCCTTTAAAGAAGCTACTTGGAATGTTGTTCCATTTGGAATTTTGAAGTACTTTTGAACCTTTAGATACCACATTGTTGATTCTTTCCATTTTCGAAATAATTTGAAAGCTCTTTTGAACCTTTTCCTTTTAGATGAGCTACTAATGGGCTTATGGAAAATGGATGGTTGTTTAAGGAATGCTGTTTACTTTTTATGAGTTATATAGGTATTGATTATCAGAGAGAAGCTTGCTGAGTTGTATGAGTCAGAGCAGCAGTGGTCAAAAGCAGCGCAGATGCTAAGTGGGATTGATTTAGACTCTGGAATGAGGTCTGAGAGTAAGATTCTCTTTAATTTCACTGTTGATGGCTGCGGCATATTTTCTTTCGTTCCTATTGATGATACTCCTATGTTTGTGATCTGGCTGTCAGGGTTATTGATGATACATTCAGATTGTCAAAATGTGTCCAAATTGCTCGCCTCTATCTTGAGGTCTTTTTTTTTTTTTGGTTGTTGAATGCTAGTAAGTTAGCATGATATATTGCTGACATGTAAAATCAATTTCAAAAGTTGACTGAAATCATTGCTTGAATATATTTTACAGGATGATGATGCTGTTAATGCCGAAGCTTTTATTAATAAAGCTTCATTCTTGGTTAGCAACAGTCAGCATGAAGTGTTGATCTTACAATACAAGGTTTGGCATAGTTTTCAGGCAAATTACCGTAATGTTAGAGCTGAAAGCCTTGTCGTTCTTTAGTTTACCTTTTTTTATTTTTTTAAGGTCTGTTATGCAAGGATTTTAGATTTAAAGAGGAAGTTCTTGGAAGCAGCACTGCGGTACTATGACATATCCCAAATTGAGAAGCGACAAATAGGAGATGAGTATGTAATTAGGTTACAATTGTTTCTATAAAAGTTTTGCTTGAAGAAGTTATTAGCTGACATATACAAAAGCTATTGACTCTGTGAACTTGTTCTATATCAGTCTGTAGTCTGTACTTAGTGTATGCATTAATAAGCATCATGCTTTTCATACCATGAACAACTATCAATTTGCTTGTATCTGATTTCCCCTTTTCTGAATATTGGGTTATGTTTGAGGAATTATGAAACAAAAATTATCAATGTTCTCCTATTACAGAACAATTGATGAGGATGCACTGGAGCAAGCTCTATCTGCTGCTGTAACATGTACAATATTGGCTGCTGCAGGTCCTCAGCGCTCTCGTGTTCTGGCCACCCTTTACAAGGTAAAAGCTTTCTCTTGATGGAATGTAATATGAGAAATTTTTTTATTGTTTGATTCTAATCATGTTAATGGTTTGGGGCATTTTTCAGGATGAACGATGCTCCAAGCTGAAGATTTATCCGATATTACAAAAGGTTCTCTTTCTCTCTCATGCCTCCAGGCACACAATTGCACTAATACTCACACATGCATCACCTCATGCACTAGTCTTGCATACTGTTGTCTATTTCTATTGTAGAACCTTAAAGTCCATTCTGATGGGGATTTACATGGAAATTAACAGGTTTATTTGGAGAGAATATTAAGAAAACCTGAAATTGAAGCATTTGCTGAAGAACTGAAGCCACATCAGGTTTTAAAAAGTTTCATCCATTCTAGATGTTGCATTTACAATAAAAGTAACTTCTCCTGCCTTCGATTTAACCTTTTATTTCCCAACAGAAAGCACTGCTTCCTGACAATTTTACCGTGCTGGACCGTGCCATGATAGAGCATAATCTCCTGAGTGCAAGCAAACTTTACACAAATATCAGGTTAGAAACATTGCACTATTGATTTTATCTTATATTATTTCAAGGTTTGGAAATATTTAACAAAATCTTTTTGCTGTTTTTTTCATAGTTTTGACGAGTTGGGTACTTTGCTGGGCATTCCTCCTCATAAGGTACAATTCTATGTGGCGCTCTTTTGCTACAATTAAGCAACAATGGATGCTGTCATTACAACCTTATAAGCTACTTGTGTAGCTTTTGGTTCTTGATTTTCTTTCTTCTCTCTCAATGAGGAAATACTTTCATATATTGTAGTTAACAGAGAAGATGATTGGTTGCTATTTCTTTACAGGCTGAGAAGATAGCATCGAGAATGATTTATGAGGATAGAATGAGGGGATCAATTGATCAGGTTTCAGTTTCTGCTTTAATAGATTCGATGATCAATTGACTTTATGATTGTGTTTATATGATCCTCAAGTAGAACCCGACTTAAAAATTGTCTTCATTAGGAGTTATGTAAATAATTAATAATCTTATGCACCAGGTTGAAGCAGTTATACATTTTGAAGATGACACTGAAGAGCTGCAACAATGGGATCAACAGGTAATGCGTCTTGGGTATGGACTTAATTATGGCCGACAAGCCCACTTTGCTGAGTTCTCAGCTTTATTTTGGCTTATGATTCTGCAGATTGTTGGTGTGTGTCAAGCTCTGAATGATATACTTGATAGCATGGCAAAGAAAGGCATGGCAGTTCCTGTCTGATCCGGTGCACCTGCCAAGAACAAAGAAAATTATAAGAGGATTGACCAATATGCATAAAAGAACACTGTCCAGCACCTCTCATTTAGGCCGGTTTTAGTTTCTTTTGGCTTTACTTTTGTAACTGATTTTGTCTGTGAGATATGGGATTTTGGATAATCGATTTAGGTTTCTGTAATTATTATTGTTATTTTCATTATTATTTTCTGTTGTTTATCAAGAAAAGTGCCTTATTGATCTCAGATATGATGCCCAAATCAATTTGAGATTAGCCAGAAATGTGTTTAATAGCCTTAAATTAGTTGCACCTGGCTGTCAACTCTTTCCTTGCCACCACTGAGATGAGATGGACTGGGAGAAATGTATGATATGCCGGAGTTTATTGCATTCACAATATATAGTTATATACTCTCAATCAATTATAATGTAAAATTAAAATATTTATTAATTAAAAAAATACTTAAGTTCATAAAATAAATAGAATTAATTTTTTTTAAGTTTTAATATTTATTTTTAAGAGTAAGCAATTTTTTCATTTTATTAATTAAAAAAATGACTTTGTAATCAATTAACAATTTTTAATAATTAATAATTACTAAAGACGCATTTAGGCTCCGAACTGTATATTAAGTAACATGGACGTCATTGACAAGTTACCTCGTTTGATAAGTTTGAATGAAAGACATGCAATAACTCTGCCCCTACTTACCTCCTTGCTCATAAGTTCCAGAAATTTTGTGTAGCGTAAGGTAGGAGGTGGTAGTTTCTGTCAGGCTCAAATGAATCATCCTGCTAACCTGCTCAAGAACCTCTGACACAAACATGTAAACAGAAAATGTTTTGACAGGGTCTCAATTGATTTCTTGGTCCACGGATCTGGGTAGCCGAGATTAGAGTTCAAATGCTTTGAATCATGCAATTCATAAGCATTGCTTCTAAACAATACAAAATCAATACAACACTAGTGAAGATTACAAATAGACATGAAGCTAAGGAAATATCCTCTTTCTATTTCTGTAAAATTTGTTCTCATTTAATTAAACCTACTCCAAAAGTAGCTATGAAAATCCCTTGTTAATTACAACCTCTTAAACCCTTTTTTTCTACCCTTTCGTTGATCATTTTGATTATAAATAAAAAAATAAAAAAAATCATCAGAAACTTGAATCGATGAAAGATACCTTTAGGCATTGAATCAACAATGAATTCAAACTATGTCCCTAAACCTCTGGATGGGGAGCACTTGGCTGAATCCTTTCCAGATTGTAAGAGCACGTCATGATTTATCGATGCCAATTGTGACAAATTCTGCAATATGGAAACGAGTTCATGTGTTGTATAAAGTAACCACGACTTTCAATATATGAATTATGGCAGCATGTTACCATAAATGTTTCTGGAGATCAGAACATAGGACACAAAAAAATGCAGAAACAAAAGGAAATGTCCATGATTTGAGTGATAGCAGTCAGTTTACAACTGCTATTTGATAGAATTCAGTTTCTGGAAATCGTAAGACAGATAGATATGCATAAACAAGTTTATCTTGAACAGATTTAAATCTTCTTCGGGTTATCAATTACTGCAAATGTACGTGTGCATTGACCTCTGTATGTCTCAAGAAGATCGAGTACCATACCTTGAAAGAGAAATTTATCAATGAGAGATTAAGAGGAGAGGAATCAAACTCCGCTAGTTCACCACATTCATCCATCTGTGGATCAGAGGAAATAAGAGATGATTAGGATAGAATCACAACATGCAGGCTGTAGCGGACAACGGATTTCATCTAATTTAATAACATTTTTTATTCTACAAAACCTTCTAACAGAAAGGAGGAATATTGCAGCCATACTGTAACATTATATAAGATGCAAACTCGAGTACAATAAAAACGCAAAGCCTTTACCACTAACTGGGGTTGGCTACAAAGATCAAATTTCGCCATGGTTCTCTAGAAGATCAAATTCTATATGTAAAACTCTTGCGTTCTCAAATTATGATCCTTTGGAAGTAAGCCAACTTTTCAATTTGATGCACAAGAAGATAGTGTGGGCCATGAGTTAGTGAGTTACCTCAAGTCCAGAATTCAAGTCTGAGTCACAAGTCTCAGTATCAGAACTACTACAATCATTCTCGTCAGGGATTCCACTGGAAATTTGAGTAAAACGTGACACAAAATAGCTGGTGTCA
This sequence comes from Firmiana major, assembly GCA_033439115.1. Classification (NCBI taxonomy): domain Eukaryota; kingdom Viridiplantae; phylum Streptophyta; class Magnoliopsida; order Malvales; family Malvaceae; genus Firmiana; species Firmiana major. The sequence continues at coordinate 51,126,342 of CM065909.1, forward strand.
TCTGCACTGTCAAGGTGTGGTACAAAGGCAGCCTACATGAAGTTGATGCTAACACTTTAATATCGGATCTCCAACAAAGACAAATCAGAAATTTTCTTCTATTCTCCTAACCATGTGCCATTTTTTCTCTAAACAAGTGAAAAGAGTACTCTTGCTGTTATATATAGGACATATACATGCATATAAAAGCAAGCAGACATCTATAAAAGGAGAAAAGTTTAAGGAAATTTACAACTTAGGCAGACAATAGAAAAAATTAATGTATATTACATATAGAAGAGTTTAAACATACACAGTATTATCATTGGGTATGGTAGGAAGCTCAACAAAATAAGATAACAAAAACCACCAAATGAAATAATATTAATGAGCAATAGATGGACATATTCATATGTAACCGATATTAATAGGCATTGCACCTGGTAAACCTTAACATATTGGATTAACAAAGAAATATAACTGTTAACTATGTTGTTTGAGGCAAGAATATAATGAAAGCTGCAGATTCATACCTTTTGCAATGCAAGACTATCCCAGTTAACTCCATTGAAGAAAGCATGCGCTTTTACCTGTAAGATGGTCCCGCTTAATTAAAAAAGCCACTAAAATTATAGTAACATGAATGCTCTTTCAAGTTTTAATAGTGAATGGATGGCATACTTTGCTTTTCCAATGAAATGAAAAATTAAAAGTGAAGTACAACCTCAGTTGATCCATTTGCTCCTAACCGCAGATTGGGATCATGTATAAGAAATCTGTAAGAAAATGCACCGGTACTGAATAAGTTATTCTGAGTAAACTATTCCCTTAACATGATTAGTCATGAAAATACAAGCTAAAAACGTATCTTTAACTCAAAGACAAAGATCAACCTGTTAATTAAATCTTGAGCCTCATAGGACATCTCACTAGGCACAGATGGCCATGGAATTTTTCTGTTCAGAATGTTGTCAAAAATTATCTGCAAAGCCACGAGAAAAACGATAAAAGCATGAAACAGAGCAGTTTGTAGTCAGCCAACATTTTTTTACCGAGCATTCTGCTAAAAATGAAGGACTTAGAGGAATGAGTTCAAGAGATAAAAAAAAAAAAGGTTATATTAATGTATACTACTTTTCAGATAACAAATGCAAAAAACATAAAATTCTTATAAAGATACTGGGTAGTGAGAAATCATACAGTGGCAATTAATAATTCAGGATGAAACAATGTTCAATCAACTAAAGTTCAATGGAAAAGTTTTCATCATGTACATAACATGTTTCCAAGAGATTAATTTGATAAACAGAGTTACCACCCAGTTCAATGAGAAGAAAAACACAAAAAAACAGTGAAGGAAACGATAAGTGTTGCACTTAATATGAAACGTAGTTGCAGAATATGATGCAAGAGAACAATGGATGATAGAGACAGCTATTTGCTGTTATATAACAATCCATAGCCATGACTTCGAAACCAAAATTAGGTCTTGAAATGTTTTCCCTTCTCAAGACTTAATCTAAATATCAGAAATATTTTTCTTTTGGGCAGTAAAATCATGTTCTCAGAATTAGAGAGGCACCTCAATGAATTAAAAGAGAACCCATTCAACATGAAGATCAATACATACAAGATTCTGCATGACTATAAAACTGAAATAATAATTCAATATCTAGACCAAAGTTGCATCAGTAATAGTGAGGATATCACTGAATGAAGAGAATTCTTGAATATATACCTCAGGGTGTTCAGCAGTGAAAGGTGGAATTCCTGTTATGAACTCAAACAAGATTATCCCCACTGACCACCAATCCACAGCATAACCTGCATGAATGACAATGTAGTGATATCACATGCCTGGTCTAGTAAGGACTTAGAATAAACCTGACATCAGGTCGAATCCAAACCATGCTCAGTGCCAAGAAGAATTTCAGGGGCCAGGTAGTCAGGTGTCCCAACAGCTGAGTGTCGACTTCTATCCTCTGTATGTTGAGTTTGTAGATTACAAGCATCTAATGACGTCGTTCTGGTTGTCTCAGGTCCAGATAAATCAATAGTGTTGTTTATGAGGCCAATTTTTGATAGCCCAAAGTCTGTAAGCTGGTAACATAAGCAATAATTAGCTCGTTATCATCACAATAACACAAGGTTAATTCAAACATGTAGAATGAGTAAGTCAAACTAGAAATCAGTGCTTCTTGATCAGCTATATAATTTACGTAATACATTAAAAAAAATTACTGTTCATACACCAGACCTTAATGTGACCATCATGTGCAATCAGTATGTTGTCCGGTTTCAAGTCACGATGCACAATTCCAAGGGAATGGAGATACTCTAAAGCAAGAACCTGTAACATGGATATAATTTAACAAAAGATCATAAAAGAAAAAGATTGGATATGCATAACACACCATGAGTTGGTACAAACCAGTTCTGCAATATATGTACGAGCTACTTCTTCCTCAAGACATCCAACATTTTGGAGCAAAGAGTACAGATCACCACCATTGAGATATTCCATAACCAAATACAGGTTATCTCGACAGGTGAATGAATAAAAGAATCGAACCTGAAATGATGAACTCACATCTTTTATTCAACTAGCATCATTCTAAGACGATAAGACAATTTAAGTTAAAACATTAACCATCTTTTCAAACAATAAAAAGAGATACTGCAAAGTTCAATGTTCAACCACAAGGTAAACTTGAAAAATGTAGTTAATGCATTTTATTTCAATTGAAGTGAAGGATGTCATAGCTCAAAGCATGCTAGAATTAGCAATTACCACAAAAGGGTTTCGAACTGCTATGAGTATATTCCGCTCGGCTAAAATGCGCTCAATATCATTTTTACAAATCATATCCAATTTCTTGAGAACCTGCATAAGCAAAAAAATTGCATTATAATAAAACCAAAAATCATTTTTTTCAAAAAATGACCAAGATTATAATTAATTGGTTGAGTTCTTCACAAGAAAATCAAAAGCTTGAAACTTATAATTAAACCTATTGCTAGTATGTTCTGACAGATGAAAACATAATGTTGAACTCAAATTGCAATCAACTAACCCAAGAGATGTGTTGGCCGAGCAAAGGCTCTAAAATTTATTCTCAGAACAATCAATTGAGCAACCACTTGGTTCTGTCACTTTCCGTGTCACATACATGTACATTTGAAACTAATTCTGACTTATAGATTCTTGTACAAAAGAGGACAGGACTAAATGTTCACTTTACTTTCTGTTGGTAGAAAATAACAAAAAAAAAAATTTACCTTTATTGCAAATAAGTCACCCGTTGTTCTTTTACGTGCGAGAAAGACTTTTCCAAAGGCTCCTCTGCTAATTGGTTTGATGATCTCAAAGTCGTCTATTGTTGTCCTTTCTTTGTGGGACATACTTAAAGGAGTTGACATTGTACTACTTTGAGATGCATTATCTGAGAGAAGTCTAGAGTTTTCCCTTTGTTCACTGCAACGCGGACTTTTTATATCTGTTACTTCACAAGCTAGTATATATTTCTCCCTGCATAAGTAGTTAAGAAACGGGATGAATGATTCATCAAGTTAAGATATGGGATCAGTCTCCAAATATTACTCTTATCACTGTACTACCTCAGAAGTTTTTCTATCCGGCCTCCAAAAGTTTCGATTACAAGAGCTTTAAGCTTACTATGCCGCAAAACATCCTGCAAGTCTTGCATGCATGCAAGTAAAAACTCGTGAGACCCTTCTTTGGTCAAGTCTGTGCCTGCTACACAACGGGCTATATCTGAAAGGTCAACCATCTGCCCAAACAATAACAAGAGGACCAATTTAAACTCACAAATAACATCACACTTTCACATTACAGCAAAAGCATTAGATGCAAGACAGAAGCTCTTTCTAAACATAAAAGGGATATACCAGAAAAATGATTGAAAGAACATAAAACTAGACACGTGCATCCAATATATGCATATGCATATTAGCATTTTCATAAAAATATATATATATATGGACAGATTGTAGTTATCCATTAAATTAGGTTGTTAATTGGGTCAATATATAATAGAGTGATCCTGCTTAACAGAGGTACATAAGAAACAAATTAGTTCTATAACAGTCAAGAGGATTTTATTTAGCATTTTGGCAAAACATTATGAACATATGTTGCACCAATAATACAAGGATGAGAATGTCAACTACTAAAACTTGAGATCCTCTAGTCCAACAAACCTGTTGCACATCCTCTAGTTCAGAAGGATTGTTACGCTCCAACCAGAAAGAATCAAAGTGACTTGCTCTTGGAGTATTTGTAGAGGATAATGATGTCATGCTTCCCGTTGAGGATGATGCTCCATAGTTGCCAAGCCTCATGCCCAAATGGCCCTTAAAGTCAATAGAGGTTAGATGAGAATCCTCTATACAGGCAGTGTCCATCTCATGTATGTCCTCAAACATTCCTTCAACACCCTTGTTTCGCCACTCACTTATCTTGGGAGAATAACCTTCAGATGTGACTGCAGAGCTCAGATTTTGCATTCTTGAATTCTCAGGGCTCCCAATGGAACTCGAATTCCGTGACTCTATAATCTGTTCTAATATTTCTGCAAGCTTTACTAGGCGTTCATCTACATCTATACAATTTAGTGCACATTTATCCGCATATGCACATATATAGGAATGAGATTCTAAATGAGAAATCGGAACGGCTTCCTCACATATCCTACAGATTACTGAGTCAGATTCATCTAGCGTTTGTTCAGGCTTAATAATTGAACCATCAAAATTATGGTTGTGCTCATGAAGTGAACTACAACAGGAAGCGTTCGCAGAATTTCCAATAAAACTGCCATCAGCTTGACAAAATTGTTGCTCCTGTGAAGTAAAATCAGATCGAGATCTCTGTGTAGGTGAAATTTTCTCACATCTAGTGGAATCTTTTCCATCTGTTATATCATTCCGCCCAGCTGGCTCAGAGAAAGAAGACACCTTATTCTGTTCCTGCAATTTGTGTTCACCATCTGCCCTATGATAAATAGCATTAGCTGAACGAGAGTCAGCAACTGCAGGAGCGGGAACCCAACTCATTTCAACAGCAGGAATGCTTTCTAAACATTTCTTAATTTTGTTAAGAGATTTCTCATCAATTGGCTCTTTCTCTTTCTGAAACTGCAACAGCCTTGTGCAGCGTGTCAAAATAAAGAGCATGCGTGTGCACAGCCACTTCACCAATACTGTTTGACACTGTTGTCTTTTTTCAGTCAAATTTTGAACAATTGTTTCACACTTAACACGAAACTGAGAAGAGCTCATTTCGACACATTGTTGAGCAAGAAACAGAAGATCCTCTGCCATTTTGCAACCCTCTGAAGATGAGGAATCGATGGTCTGAAGAACATCCATCACATCCCCAGCAAAAGTAGACAGCTCTATGTCCACCATCTCTTTAGCAGCATCAAATCTGGAATGTAATGAACCCAGTAGTTCCTGATGATCAAAGGAAAAGGAACAATTAGCTGATTAATCAAAAAGGAAAGAGTCCAATAGAACTGCCATTGTGGCAAAGCATCAGAAATATAATTACCACCTTCTCCCTTAAGGTAGTCTAATACTCTACTATTCTTTTTCATGCAGAATTGTACTAATAGTGATCAAAGTTTTCTATAGCAAACTGGTAGAGTAAACTAGCCAAAATGTGATTAATGATAATAAAAAATAAATATGAGAATCAAGCTGTGACTTGAACATGTAATATAGATGAAGCCTCTCCAAAAAAGAGATTGTAATAATAATACCACAAAAGCTTCATTAAATGTCTAGAAAATTAAATTTTCAAAATATATTGCAAAAACCTTTACTTTTTTATCTCAAGAAAAAAAATGAAAATCAGGTTATTAACCAAGTCTTTCTTCACTAATATCAGCACGGTACCTTTAAATCATTGTAGCTGTGGGCTCGAGGATGGACAGATGGAATACCACCCTTAGGCCCTAATTCATGTGAAAAACTCTTTAGACCTTTTGACATTATGCTAGAGTGTGCACTCTCTTCTGAAGATTGCTTTCCATTCAACCTATTTTCCTTGTAGCCAAGTTTAGTTCTTGCAGGTTCCTCTTTGTCACGGGTCTTAACTTCTGAGCCACCATCCTGTTAATTAGCAGCATGGTTCCTCAGGTATATTTAAAGCAAGACAAGTATATCATGAAACTAATATTAAGCAAATGTTAGAGAAAAATTGGCATAGTTTAAATATCACCTCATTATTTGCAACAATGTTAAAGGCTTGAGCGGAATTCCTTGGAATATATGATGAAAACCAACGTGCTATTTTCTTTCCTTTTTGTTCCACTACAGATAAGAAACCAGAAAGAGCATATAAATGTTGCATTAGAAAATATGGAAAGGTAAACCAGAGACTCAAGGTAAGGATAAGACAGCAATTGGATAAAGAACATGGAAAAATTAAAGCAAAACAAAAAGAAAATAAGACACCCAGGAAACGTTCACCTGAAATTCTCAGTATAAACTCCGGTATCACCAAAAATTCTAAGCCACCTGAAAACTAAGCCTAAGAACTAATGGCCCAGTGAACCATTAAAGTTGCAGGAGTCCATTTCAGAATCATGTTTCAAGAGCTGAAAAAGGTTTCTTTGCTTAAGTAATGGAATGAAATTGATGAAATCAACGGATAACTATTTCCTTGTTACATGATCTAAAAAACAGAGTCCAACCAAACGACAAAAATATAAGCACTTTAACTAACTTTCTTGTAAGCATTCATTATCTATGGATGACAAAGGACAATTTTGTTTTCCGTCAAATGGTTATGTTTCAGCATCAGCATGTGAAGTCTATGGAGAGACGAAACATATTGATTGAAAAGGTATCAATAACGAGATTCCTTATTTTCTTTTCACTCTTAATCATTCTTAAGCTCTCGGATGATTTGAACTTTGAAGACGTTTGATATATCATTACTAAAATTCCACTCATATTCAAGAATTCGTTTTCTTCTCTCTCCATGTTTTCTCAGGAAACAAACAGAGCTTTAACACAAACCTGTAAGCTAGAAATGATAATAAAAAAAGAAATATATAAACCTTCTTTAGAGAAACCGGAGGTTTTTCCTTGTCCACGAGCGACTGACTTCTGTTTCTGCTTGAAAGGAGGCTTCGAAGTCCTTGACTCGTTCAGCTCGCCCAGTTTCGAACTTGGCTGTCCCTTCAAAGAAACTCGCGGAGTTTTGATCCGATTCAATCCGGAAGGAATCCCGACTTCCGACGAGAAAACGTGGTCGTTTCGACTCGTATCAGCCATCAATCACAAAAATCCGAACTAAAACCCTAATACTCGAGCTTCCTTCAGCTTAGCGAAGTCGTTCATAGATAACAATAAAAGAAATAAACATCAACACAAACAAAAACAAGAAAAAACAAAAATAAGAATAAAAAACAAAGGAATTCGAAATAAAAATACAAAAAAAAAGAGAATAATAAAAGAAAAAGTACAAACAAAAATGGAGCTCCTGAGAGTGTTTAGTTGGCGAAAGGAAAGAGTCGTTCTTGTCGTTCGCGTGGTTGTTCGTTTTAGTTGCAAAAGAAAAGCCAGCAATGTGGGAGCCGTTTCTGTTTCAACGACGGTTGATACTTTTTAAAAAATAATTATATTTTTCACTTTATAAAAATAATAAGGAGGTTGGCTAAAGAAACCGAACACGAATGAAATGGTTTTACGATAAAGTTAGATTAAAAAAATAGTTTTTTTTTCTTTTTTTGGTTAAAGATTTTGATTAAAAAATTATTTATTTTTATTCTTGTAAACAAATTTGGCCTCCAAAATCCCACCTGAAAACACCTAAATTTTAATTTTAATTTTAATTAGATATTAAATTATTAATTTCCAACTGATCCCTTTAGCACTATAAGTTTAATTTTTTTCTCTTTTATGCATATCAGTCACAAGTGAGTATTTTTTTTTTAATTTCATTTTAGAAATGAAATTATATTTCAAAAAATTACTCAAACTTTAATTCAAAAGAGTATGAAATTTTAAAATGGGCTAATTAGACGCAAGAAATTTTTGACTTCAAAATCCTTACAACTTCATATTTTATATTTTCAAAATAGCATAAAGTAGTCAAAGCTTTTAATTAGGTATATTTTCCATGTAAATAATCTATATATATATATATATATATATATATATATATATTGGTTACAATAATTATCTATATTTTTTTTTAGTGATATTGGATTTTGAGGTTTCATTCCGTAAATATTTATGCAAGATTTAGTGAATCCAAAAAATATATATTTTTGTATATTTTTCTAATGAATTCAAAATTTTTAAAATTGTAATTTGATAATTATCTAATATATTATGAATAAAATTTTTTAATTTCATAAATAAAATTAAAATGACGATGCTGATAAAATTTTAAAAAATAAAAAAATAATAAAATATGTAATAACATCTTATTTTATTTATAAAACTTAAAAATTTCTTATCAATCAAATCATCGGGTAATTTTCAAACATTAACTAGTCAAGCTTTAGATTAGGTATATCCCCACCTTCATAAGTCATATTTAAGTGCACTAAATAGGATTACTTTTCTTCCATTCAAGCAGCCTCTAATGTATGGATTCTTTTTCAACTTTATTTATTTATTCACTTTTTTTTTTTTTCATTTTCAAAATTTCATTTTTCATCTTTTTTCTTTCAGTTCCCTGAAGCCAATAAACAGAGGCATTTCTGCAGAAAGAGTGCCCCATTTGCCATCTGCACACAGACAAATGCTATAAGAACAGTGTGATTTGTGAAACTCTCCTTCAAAAGAGGATATTGCTTAAAACATTTGCACTTATTCTTTGCTTATGTTACTAAAATTAAAAATACAACGTGGGAAATGGAAATGGCTTCAAAATATCTTAAAAACAGCCAAGGCACAATCTAAAAGAACCTCCCTTGAAGTAGAAGTTAAGGGCAACTGGTTTTAAGAGTTAACTATTGTCATCCACAACTTGGCTGTTCACAGATAAACCCTCTCTTCTTTTAGAAAAGCCGGGGGGTTCCAGGGTTGAACCCCTAAACTTTAGCTCTGCAGCAGCTCTATAATGGGGATCCACAGAAGCAGGTCTCAAGCTGGGATCAGCAGAGTTTGGCCTGAAAGAACCAGTTGCTCCGCCTGGATATTGCGAAGGAGCTGCATACCTTCGACCTTGAAGACCGCTGCTTCTCAACTCCGCAATATCAGCATTCCTTGAAGAAGAGTCTATGAAGGACCTGTCCCCACTGCTAGATCCTAGTGGGGCGGCATTAGCGGCTGATGTGGTGCTAAAGGGTTCATCTGGTCCCCATGAAGTAAGTGCCTCTTTCTTCTTCGCAAAGAATTGCCATGCACCGAATAAGAAAAGTATGAAAAATAGCACAGGGCTGGTCCATAGCATCGTATTAGATTCCCCTTTCAAAACTGGAAGGTTAGAGCGATACATTCCCACAAATTCTCCTCCGAGGCCAAGAACAACAAGCTTTTCACGATCACTGGCTATTAATGGCATCACCTGTCTTCTCTCTTTATTTGTATCCATCACTTGGTAAGATAAGAAAGATGACCTGATCTCGTCCAAGCCGGCAGAGAAAAGAAACCGTGGTGCACCAACCCTAACATAATGCAGGGTAGAAACATTATACACAAAAACCTTTTCTGGATCAACAATAAGCAAATATCCTTTAATAGCCTGAAAAGCAAGAGGCTCATTCATTTCCAACTTTTTCTTGGACCTAACCCTGCACTTAAAGTTCATAATATCGCCCAACAGCAAAACATGAATCAAATCACCATCTGATGTAAAACCATAAGCTTTAGACCGCTCTGTTGCATCAAAGACATAATTCCGAGCAAGAGAATGATTAAACCCTTCACATTCGGATTCCTTAATTTTCATGCTTCGCAAATCCAATGACCCAGCACCAGTCTCTGTCAAGAACAAAAGCCTTTGCTTCAAGAACACGAGAGGCCTACTCGTTGGCATAGCAGAGCCATAAAGTGTTCCGTTTTCTCTAAATACCCTGATTTTTCCACTAAGGTCTGTAGACAATATATACCTCATTCTTCCAACATGATGAACTTCCAACGTAGTTATCGGCAACCCATCTTCCCCACTCTCAGAAGCCACAAATTTGCCAACATTTTCCATTACGGGCGAACCCGACTCTTCTCCATTAAGTCTTTCATAAATTCTATGTACCAAGATCACACCATTTTGATGTCCAGTAACAACAACACTCTCATTCTTATACACAGACATGTATGAAACCATTGCCATAACCGGTGACTCGCACTTGGAGTAAAACTCAGCCACAACATCCCCATTCCTTAAGAACACATAAATCCTTCCTCTTTCATCCCCAACAGCAACATACTTGCTAAGTCCCTCGAAATCACGGAACGGCAAAACGTTTACACATGTTGCATCAGAATCTAATTTCACAGCCGACATGAATTGAAACCTCTCAGACCAAAACGGACTGTATTTAGTAACTGAAACAGGCCTCCCTCTTTCCCCACCATCTCTAACTTTAACTTCTTGAGTACTCGCTTTACCAACATATTTTCTTTGACTAGTTTCATCTTTCTTTCCAAGATATGATCCTGAACTGTCAACACTAGGCCCGTCATCAACTTTTGAAGACTCTGATAATTTGGATTCCAACCTAGAAACTACCTCACTAAGATTTCTTACTAATTCTTCAAGCTTATGTAATAAAACTTCCTGGGGACTAAAATCAAGTGAACTCTGAGGTTCAAGTTCATGGTGAGGAATCTGATCATGCTCGTTTCGGGTTGAGACAGAGTTAGAGTTTACAAAAACAATAGAAGGTGGTGAAGAAGCAAAAATGAAAAGAAAAAGGAATAGAAAAAACCTGCCTTTGTAGGGATTTGCCATGAGAAGGAAAAGCTTGAAGACTTTTTTGATTCAATGTTTTACCATTACAAATCAAACCCTGTGTGAACAGCCGATATTACTTGTGCTTTCTGGATCTGGGTTTGGAGAATTTCTGCTGGAATCTATGTGAGATTTGATGAATCTGATTTGGGAAGATTGGAGTGATGGTAGGCAAAGACACAACTGTTATAACGTTTTGACTTGGGTGTGTACTCTGTACGAGGAATTAGGGCAAGAAATTCGGATTTCCAGACAAAAGAAAATCACATTCGGTAAAAAGACCATATCTAAAAATAATGATTCGGTAAGGTTAATCCCACCAGTAATTTTCTTGAGGTCCCAATTCGTCTTTCTATATTGTGTTTATTTATATAAAGCAGGAAATTATCATATTAAACTTACACTAATAATCATTAAAATTTAATTTAATAATTATTATTTCTCATTTATATTTTTAAAAAAATAAAAAATCATATTAATAATATTTTTTAATTTGTATTAAATTATATAATTTTTTTTATCAAATTTTAAGTTTTATATCTTCAGTAATATTCTAATGTCAACATCTAAAATTATCAATCTAATCTTATCTTAATCGTATGCCCTTTTCGGTTTTCACGCTCAAAACTCTCGTGGTATGTTTTATTATGTCCATTTCATTTTCCCCGTTTTGGGTTGGGTGGGCCCCGGGAAACGCGGCGTTTGGTAACTGTTCCTAGTCGACATAAGTACAGGAGCTCCAACATTGTATTCACAAGGCCAACATTAAGCAAGAGTTAAAGCAAAAACATCCATCGCACTTGATATCAAATGTAGAGAGCTGAATAATCTAGAGTCTTTATGATACATTGGCTTTATTCGCTGTTGATTTCTTGTCCAGCTTGAATGCAGCAAATATGGATTCAGTGTGGCCAACAATGCTAGTACGAGTGCAGTGTGTTCTATGCAATGAGGAACGCCTTAATATTTCCAATAATTGAGCTCGTGAACTTGTTTCCATCTCATCTTTTCTAGGTTGAGCACTTGGTTTGGTTTGTGAGTTGCTAAACTTGGCTAATGCGGTTTTCGTTGGCCGATTCTCCCTTTGTATCTGCATTTGGAAATGAACCCAATTAACATTTTTGCACAGGGAAAACAAAGATGTTTTAGAAATGGCAGCACAACTATGGCAATTGAATGTTTGCAGTAGTAGGGATTATAACATCACGAATATCAGTTAACAAACAATAAGCTTTCCTTTTTATCCCTTGTTCATTGCATAGATAGACAAAATTTAGTTACTGTAAGAACCAAGACTTCAAAGTAGAAATGACAGAAGCTGGAAAATTTGAAGTGATTAGGCCTACCAAATTGGAAGAATTTTCTGCCATTGTGACAGTGCTTTTGCTAGTATTGTCTCCCCGTTCAAATACAAAAGAACGTAGGATGCCTGATCCATGCTTGCAAGATGATGGTATAGAACAATTTGATCCCCGACCTATGAAAGATGACTGCAATATTTACCAAGGACAAAGTGAAACTTAGTTGTCTTAAAAATTGAAATCCAGTTCTACAATATAAATATAGGTATACGATCACTAATAGAAAAGATGACTAAGATCCTACTATGCTTAAGATGTAAAAGAGTGGATCCTATCATGCTTGAGATTAGGAGACATCTTGTCAGGGAGCTTGAATAGCCCCAAACAGAGGTCAAACTAAATGCCAAAATATGTTAGAAGCCAAAGAAGCTTGGATCAAATAGAATGGGCATGGAGCAAAAGTTTATCCGGCAAAATCCAGGAGTGAAATCAAGAAAAATAATCTGTTAGATTATGCATGCTGAACTATATTACCATTAGAGGTTACTTATAGTAAAAGCCACTTCATTCGAATCATCACAGTTTTTTATAAGGTATGCCAACGTAGTCAAAATCCAGACACAGCAAAATAGCTTACCTTCAAGGATACATTCCCTTTTTTTCCCATGAACAGCATGTTAGAAAAAGCTGCTAAAATCAAGAACAGCACTAATGGCCATTAGGAAATGTTATTTATAGCAAAACAACCTGGGCTTTGGAAATGCAAATAGCTTTATCAAGATAAATTTGCTGATAAAAATCTTACATGATGTTTTGGCTTTTCTTCTGGTGTCAGGCATATTATTCACCTTCTTTATATAACCAAAGAGCTCTTTGGACCTTGCATCCTCTGTTGGTGGCAAGAGCTCAGCCTGCTGATTCTGTTGCAAGTCAGTTAATTTAGTTCCTATCTCATGATCAGAGCAGTAAAGAAAAAATAGATACATACCAATGGACCAAAAAAAAGGTTATTAATGCTCAAATCTAAAATTGCTAATAACTCACTGCTTTCTCTGACAAGCACTGTTCAACGAATTTTTTTTCTGCTGCCTCGTCATCAGATGATATGTACATGTCATCCTTATCTGTAAACATTTGAGGAATCATTTCCTTTATCATTTTTATATGCATGCGCAAATTTACTGGAGGTAAATCTTCTGTAGTTTCAAGAAAATCCTCTTCCTCTTCCTCTTCCTCTTTATCATTTTCCTCCAATCCTTCCTCATCAAGCAAGGTTGTTTCTCTCTGCTTTGGACCCCATTTCCGCAATAAGTGCTCTGTTTTTGCAGCATCCTGCTGGTCAAGCAACTTCTGATGAAGTTCCATTCGCCTCTCAATATCACTTTGCTTTTCTTCATATCCAGTTGCTATCATATCCCTAAGTTCTTCTAAATCTTCACAATCTTCATCCTCTTCATTGTCGTCATCTTGGAAGCGAAGCAAATCATTGTCACTGTCATCTTCTTCTTCAGCTTCTTCATCAACAAATGCTTTAACAGGATCACCATTAGGTGCTGGAGACAAATCAACCGCATTGTGTGGTAATGGATCAATGTTCTCCTTGTCATTGTCCTCCTCTTCAGATGAACTACATGAAACAAGGTGATAAATTGTGCATATTAAAGCAAAACAAATTTATAAAGGGCAATGATAGTTTCATTTTTACAAGATAAAAAGAAAATAATCAAAATAAGTCGCCTTCACATAACTCATGTATAAATGTAAACTGACTTCAAAAAAATTGCTAGACTTGTTCCATTCGCTAAACAATAATAAGAAAAGATAAAAACCTTGAAAATATGTGGCAAAACACAGATAGATGGAGTTGTCACACATACAGGAAGAAAGTTTCTGTAGAGAAGCACTATCCCGAGAACTAATGGTGCTATGAATGTAGATCACAAGCCAACTGAAAGTAAATGACGTAACTCTCAAAGCAAATAAAAGAAAAGTAATAAGACTTACATGTCATCAGGAGGAGCAGAGTCAAGCTTTAAGTTCATAGCAAGCAAGGATGGTGCCAGAACTTCTAAAGGACTATTAGGAGTCTCCTCTGCAAGCTCATCTTTAGAATCACTTGTTTGGGAATCAGGAAATAGATCCTAGAATATGCAAAGATACAAGCAATTAGACTTCAGAAGTGGCACTTCTTCAAACAATGAGATGGTGAGAGGGACAAAAGAAACCTGAGTATCATTTACAGGAACTTGAAATGCTTGTTTGGGTTCTTCCTCGCCAACAGCCTGTAATTAACAGATGCTACCATCAGAACACAAACAAGAGTACCTCAACATGATGCAAAAACTCATCTGACCTGAGTTTATCAAACTGATAATCACATGTATTTAAGCATCATTAGGAGCAACATCATTCCCCAACTTCAAAGGACACAAGCTCATACACAATATAATTGAAGCTTAACATATACCGAAAAATTTATGCCAACTTTACTCACAAGATCTATGAAATTTCCAACATGCAATTATCAGATTCATCAGCAAAATACAATATGAATAACTCGCAACCTGTGGCAAAAGATTCTCATGACTTGAAACATTCACAACATTCTTTATTTCGTCAGCAGACAAGGTATCTGAAATCCCGCGATTTGAAATTGCCTTCTCACTTTCAACTTCGACAACCCTATCATTGCCTCTTCCCACGCTAGCAAAATTTTTGAATCCAAGCTCATCCATATCGTTGCTTGAATTACCATCATGATCATCAACAACAAAATATGTCCTGGAAAATGTGGCAACTTATCATAACCATCTATAAATTGCCATAACATGTATAAAGTAAATGGCAAAATATAAAGTTCATTACCCACTTTTTTGAAACCTCAAGCTTCCTTCGCCGAATCTTCTCCAAAATTGATGATATAGGCTTTTGAACCAATGGTGCTGGTTTAAATGCAGCGTCTCTAGTTTCTAGCCCAAAGAAATACATAATTCAAGAGATTCAAATCAGTTATGTAATTACTAATTACAAACATAAGTTTTACATAAATCTAGCTTGTTTATAATACCTCGTAGCAGTCTTTGAGATTCAACACGAAGTTGGGCAAGATGTTCTCTTCTTTCCTAAAAAAAAAAAAAAAAAAAGTGTTGGGGGGTGGGGGGGTGTAACCAGATAACGGAAAATCAGCATACAAATAATTTAATAAAAAGATTACTATATTGTTATTTATAGTCTAAAAAGAAGAGAAATATTTCTACGCACCTTCGCTGTTCTTCTTTCTGGTAACATGAGCATCTCCTCATCGCCGACACCTTTCACTCCCTTTTTCTTTTTCTTCTCTTTACTCTCTAATTCATCAAAACTAGGTCGTTTCCTGTCCGATTCCTCCCTTTCCCAATCCCTAATTTCCATCTCTTGCCTCTGATCTTCACCATCTCCATCAACCTGCTCGTTTAAGGAATCAAAATCCAACGTCCGCTTAGCAACTGAACCCCAAGCATTTTCCTCAACACGCAACTCATCAAAGCCGGAACTCAATTCGTTTTCGCCGTCAGAACCATCGAACCGGAACCCATATCCCGATTTCGAGTCCTCCACAGCTTGGCCGGATATATCGAAATCTAGAGCTCCAAATAGGGATGGATTCACCGCAACCGTTTTGACCTTCTTCAATCGTTTTAACTTTCGCTCTTGAACAGGAGAAGATTTCTCACCGGAAGGTGAAAGTAGTTCTAGTTTCTCGTCGCTGTCCATCTCTGCAGCTCTTTTCTTTTCTTGGACGTAGGCGGTAGAGAGAATGTAACAAATGCCGAAATGTTAAGGTCTGTGCATCTAGACAGGTTCGTAAAAAAATGAAAACTGGAGGCAAAAGTAGGATGTGATGGGATTAAGGAGGCAAATGTTTTTGAAGTATCTAGGGGACAATTGGCAAAGGGCGGGATTTAGTTACTGAATTCGAATGGCAAAAGGACGCGGGAACGCGGCTCGCCTATCTGAAGTCGTAAGCCCAAACGACAAAAGGGTTAAACAACCTGAAATTTTGGATCAAAGTTAAAAGGCCTCTTTCTTTTCTTTGAAGACCCTTGCAGCCTTTCAGCTTTCCTAGACGCCAAGGCGGTCGTATTTGTCAGCCCATTCAGAATCCGAGAAGATACAACACGAAGATTGCATTTAGCTTGGAAATGACAAATGAGCCAAAACATACGCAGGCCAATTTTAACAAGCTAGGTTTCACATTCTCAGCACCCGTTAAGCAACGAACCTGCGTGATTTCCTTTTTTTTTTTTTTAAATTCATATTTTTGATTCATAGAAAGTATGGAGAATCGAAATCCCTCTTAAGGAGTTATAACCACTAGATCAATTTTTGATTGTTTTGCCTGATTTCCTTCTTCAATCTTCAATTCACATGCCAAGTCTAACAAAAGTATCTTTCTGCATCTCTTAAAGGAGAAAACAAAGTTTAACAAATACCATGGTCTTGCAAGAATGAGGACCTGATGTTCATAATTTGATAAATAAATAATACAAGCTTGGTACATGCAACACGACAGAGCTGTTATTAGCCAGGTAATCAACCCAGTAAAAATGGTATCCAGGGGCAAAACTATGTTTTGAAACTATTGAAGAAGCAGCTTAAGTAAGCTGTTGGTCCAAATGTATATAATTCAAACATGGAAATGAATGAGATTGATGAACAACAAATTACATTTCCAAATCCCAAGTACTCTCAGCAATGATTTTAGGGATCTTAGATTCTTCAGCCAGGTTGACGGATGCTGAAATCTGGGAAAAAATAATAATGGTTAGAAATCATCTCAGGCGAGGATTAAAGTACCTTAAATCAAGTTGTTAGATCACTAAGTAGGAACTCATCATGTTAACAAATCGTATCAAGTCATCAAAACTTCATTTCAAAATCAACATATCATAACTCAACATACCATGTTCACAAAACTCAAACAATTTTAACAAGTTTCAATATCATACGTACAATAGGTGCTTTTGCTACATTTTTCTTCTTTTACGAAACAAAATCACTTAAAACACTCTCCAACTTCATTTCTACGGTAAAGAAATCTATGAGATCCATGGCATCCTGGCTGTCCTCAAATTCCTGCCAAGAAGTAAACAGTGAATACCCAGTTATCTAAGGGCTTTCAACATGGGTAATTCTTCCCCTCACTCGATCCTCTTTCTTTCTCTTCACAACAACCCAATGGAGGGATCAAATCTACAACTTTTCTCCTATTTCCATAAGGTAGAATTTTCCAAGCCTCACCAGTTGAACTAAACAATACCTAACTTGCATCACCAAACCTATCTAACAAGGCAAGTGAGAAGACAACTGCGAATTGATTCTGAAGCTGTACTATATATAACATGAATAAATTAAGCAGAAATTTTCCAGGTTTTGGGTTGTTAACAACGTCAAAATTCATTTCTAAGTTGCCTCCCCAAGCAAAAAAAATTAAGAAAACAAACTTAGTTGGAACTTGTCTCTCATCACCTAAAGGATCCTATAGTAAATCTAAATATAGGGTGTCCTCTCGACAATACATCCAATTCTTACCATAAAGCACATGTGACCATCTACAATCTCCTTAGGCCAAGAAAAGTAATTGGTCACACTAATGCAGGAAAAGTCTCTTTGATATTCTTATTTAATTAGTTAAAAGTAATGAGAAAACTTGCATTTTATCTTATTCATCAAATGCCCGGGTCATTCGGTAAAAACCTAGCCTTAAACATATAGAAATAACATGCACATCAAGAATAAGCAAAATGATCAAGCAATCCAAAGCCATGCTTGCTTCAAGCTCTCCTCACATTTCAAGTAGCATTCAAGTCGTGAGTTGCACTGACTACATTCTACATCCTCTTCAAACAACAGAAGACTGAATCGGGAAAACAGCTAAATCTCTAGTAACTGCAGGATGTAAGGAAACAGCAATTATCGACTTATCTTCCTCGGAACCAGACCAGAAAGCCGTGTTTTAAAAAATTTCTTCTCAAATTCAAATTTCTTAGGCTTCATATTACTTCATTTGTGATTCTTGCATTCAATTCCATCCTCATATGACATGAATAGATCATTCCCACCTAATTCTTTTCTGAAAAATGGCATGTAGCTACATCCTAATAAACGGGGAAAAAAACAGTATTTTGCAATGCAAGTGTTTAACCAATTATCCTATGAAACCTTAATTCACTTCTGTCCTCAGAAATTATGAATTCGCTACCACAGCAATCACTTTAGATACATTAATTAGTTACATTAGTTTGAAAACCCGATTTCACAACAAGAATGGCAGATTTCAAGTTATGCTACAATGGCCCCAACCAGAACCCAAAGAGTACCTACGAGATATCTTGCAATTGAAACACTCAATTTCAATGAAAAAAAAAATCAAACAAGATAAAGGAAAAGATGTCTAAGCATATACCTTAAAAGTCCCATTAAACTTGGAATTTCTCGACCACTCCAAAGCCAAATCCCTGCTCATTGTCTGATACGTCGCCTTAAAAACATCGTCATATATTCTCCTCGAAATTGCAAAATCCCACGCATTCTTCCCCAAATCATAACATGGCTCGAAAGTTGTAACCCCTCTGTGCACGTAACTATACTTGAGCTTACAGTTCCCCGTACCAAGCATGTAATTAGCCGACACCTTGTTAGCAGAATCGAAAACGAGTGCGCCGTCCAGCACCGTCCGGTTATCCCCCTTTCCGTGAATGTAAGTGAGCTTCAACGGCTTATCCGCAACCCTGACTGAGTTCATAAACTGAAACCGAAAATCCTAAACCCGAAAAAAAAAATGCAAAAATTCAAATAATTAACAGGTCAATGATTAATTAAGCGTCTAGTTAAAGGAAAAACTGGCTTTCAAGTTAAACCAGCCTTTTTGGGGACGTCATAGTCGATGATGAAGAAGCCGGGTTTTTCAACAGCTAAAGTCAAACCGTTCAGGCTGGGACCTTTGACGACCGTGGCATCAGTCATGGAGGCGCGTAGCTTGACATCGCCGGTGTTGACGGCAAAGGTAACAGCGGCCGAGCTTTTCTCATTTGTGTATCTGCCTTTCAAAGACACCTTCATTTCTTTCGGAAAAAACAAGGAACCGAGATAAGCGTGAGAGGTTGGTGGAGACTGGAGCGGTCGAGGGTTTCCTTTTTTCTTTTGTAGTTTTACATCCGGGAAAAAACAAATTTTGGCGCATCTTTACGGCATGATGGCTCGAGTCATCAATTGAACCTTGGGCTTTTTCGGTGGGCTTGCTCGCGGATTATGGAATTCTTAGTCCCAATAACAAGCCTAGGAGACAGATTAATGGGCTAATACCCGTTGTCACAATTTTTAAAATCTTTTTTTTTTCATTAAGATAAAAATTATCTCATTTGTTGTTGAATATGGCCAAGTGAATTAAAGAATTATCATGTACATTTTAAAAATTTATGTGTTTAATAAAAAAATTTAATTTCATCTAAATAAATATTTAATTATTAATTTACACTTAAATAAATTTTTAATTTTTAATTCATATCTAATAAATTATCAACATTTAATTTATACTTAAATAATCTTTCGATATAAATAAACCCTTTATTTAAAATAATAACCTAATCAAATACAAATGATTTAGTTAAGCACAATAGAAGTATAAGAATTTAGTTTTATTATTGCATATATAAAAAAAAATCTTTAATCGAGATTGAAACATTGATATTTGTCATTCTTACATAAATAATACATTTTGTACAGATAAGTTAGCAAAATTAGCTTATGATATAAAGTTGAATCCCAAAAATTAGATGAGCTTCACTATGTCTTTTCGGCTTTATAGCTGCAGATGCTCGGGGTGTCTTCTTTGCACATGGATTTACGATTTAGTTTATTTACTTGTAACAATATATATATATATATATATATATATAAAGAATTTACCAAAAAGGATGAATGGTTCAATTTTTTTAATATTTTAATATAAAAATTTCAAAAATCATTTTTTTCTTCCTTCTCTTCTTTAAGTTTCACAAATTTAAGTAATCATTGATTTATCAGCTAGTGGGGGAATGAGATATAAGAGAAAATTTTAATGTTTTTTTTTTTAGAACAAAAGATGCATTAGAAATTAAATAATTTTTAGTCTGAGATTACAACAGATAATTCTGTTGACTTTATGGCTCATACGGTTATATAACAAATTAAGTAAAATATAAGATGGGGAGACTTAAAGTATATAAAAGAGTTAATATCTTTACTTCTTATCTTTGTTAAACGATTTGCACAACTATTAGCCTCTCTGAAGATGTGATTCATATTGACGTTCCTCAGCTTTTGCAAAAGCACCCTGCAATCAGAAACCATAGCAAAATGAGGATTTGAAAAATTAACTTCATCAGTAACATACCTCATGGATCAGTAACATACCTCATGGTATTGATAGAGTTGACTTCAACAATCAGATTGTAGAAACTCTTCTTAATTGACAATTATAAACCGTCTCGCAACGTCTATAGCTCAGCAGCGAAACTAATCGCATATCCAATGTTTCTCATATAGTCACTGACTCAACATTTGTTTGAATCTCTGAAAATACCACCAGAACCTGTTTTCGCTGGGTTTCCCAATGACAAACCGTCAGTGTTCAGTTTGAGGAAACTAGGGGATGGAGGCTGCCAACATACCATAGTAGTAGTGTTAGTTTTGTGACTCAGTTTCAACCCTTTGATTATCCAAAACTCTTTAATCTTCACTTGAAACTTATTCCATCATACTTCAGTTTGTTCCAATGTATTTTCAAAAATAAGTTTATTTCGATTTAACAAAATATGTCAAACTGTAAAAGAGAAAACAGTGTTCCAAAGTATATTCACAATGTTGGATATGTCTAGGTACTAAATATTTTCAGCAAACCAATCTTTGAATTCAAGCGATAAAATTTTTTGCAAATTAACGAGTATACCAACTAAATCCCACATCTCTTTGACAAAACTACAGCTTCTCATGCAATGCTCAACAATCTCTGTCTTCACATTACATCTGGGATAAGTTGTAGCAATTTGCATGCCTCTTATCCCTAGACCATGTTTAGTAGCAACTTTCTTATAATTACAGTCATAGAAACAACTGAATTTTTGGTATACCAACTAAATTTTAATGTTCTAGTACCATAAAATATGTTAAAATTTCTGCAGAGACGGACCTAGTTATTAGTCACGTCATATTTGTATTTCACATTATTTTTCATACACCATTTCCCAAACAAGGCTACGGTTACATCTTTTTGGTTCCTTTTCTACTTTACCTACCTTTTCTATTTAGGTTTCCAGCTTAATAAAACAAAAATACAAAGGATAAAATTATCTATTTCTCTCTATTAAATATTTTTTAAATTATGTTATTAAAAAATCACATACCTTTGATAATTTTTTTATTATTTTCAATTGAAACTAATTTCACTATTTATCTGAATTAACCATTAATTTGAAATGTTTCTATCACTAATTAAAGGGAAGGGAGCAAAGAAATTATATGTAAAAGAACAAGTTTATTATTCCAAATATTTTCAGAGATTAATAAAACAATATATATTTAAAAATATAAAAAACTTAACTAAAAAATAAACATAAATATCCTAAGATCCTCAATGAACTATTTATAAAATACTAATCCAAAGAACAATCACAATGGGCCGAGAAACGTAAGGAAATTCAGAGCTGGCGGCCCAGTTGGGGAAATGAAAAAAGGGAAACCGAAGACCCAATATCAAAATCAGATCAACGGTGATATAAAAAATGGCGACTTCACAATATAATATGCGCGCGTCGTACGCAAACTCAGCCTTCATCAAATATTCATTCAAGGCTTTGGCGCTCCATTGAGTTCCCGCCTGAAACAATTTGGCGCGAGATCATAAATCCCGGTTTATTTCACCAGCGAGCCCTACAAAACAAGCAGCTGCAATTTCACGAGCCTCTCCTCGTTTCTTCCTATTATCTTTCTCTGGCGTGCGAAGGTCTTCAATCTTCAGGTGAGTTTATGCCCGATTTTCTTTTTTCCGGTTGGGTTTGACTATCTAGATTTGTAAATAGGAAACAATCGAGCTAGCTAGATCTGGAAATTATAGATATTTTTTTTGTTTTGTTCTTTACATTTCTGTCTGACATATTGTTCGCTACTTATAGTATCGATACTAAATCCGATTTAGCATTGGTAATGAAGTTCAGTGAGCTAAGACAATAACTTAAATAGCTTACAGGATCTTGTTTTTCATTTCAGTCGATAAGGAAAACATCGTTTGATTTTGTGAAACAGTGTCTTTGAAATGGACATTGCATTATTTTGGTATTATTAGCTGATGCGTCGCTTTCTCATGAATTTGCGGTCTTCAACAACGCCGGATTGTGATTTCACAGTTTGGTTAACACCTAGCATCGAAATTTGGTTGAAAGGGAGACTTTCTCTTACTCTTATTTACTGACAAGAGATTTCGGGCATAAATTTGAGTTATTACAATGTTGCTTCCACTATACGTTTGGCTGATGAAGACGAATCAGATATTGCAGTTAATTTTTGGTTTCTTATCATTAATTTGGTTCACTATTCATCGGTAATAACTGTTCTCTGTGTTTGACCTTCAATTTTATTGCGTTTTCTGTTTTTTTGGGTGGGGGAAGGGGTGGATTGGAGAAATGAGAATTTCTTTTTCTGGACAATTAGATTTGGATATGGGAATTTCTATTTTCACGCAGAAAGCTAGATTTGCAATGTTATATCCTTGCTGATGTTAGCTAGTTATTCTAAAATCAGTTATTTGTTTAATAATGAGTAGATTCTCAAGCAATGAAAATTTAACATATTGCAGGCAAGGATTTAAGCCTAGTTTTGAATCTAGGATAGTAACAACAAGAATACCATCTAATGGAGCTGAGGAGCTCGACCCACTTGCACTTTGTCCAGGCCATTAAAGGTGGCTCAGTGAAAAAGCCTATGAATGTGGATACTCATGGGCGACCAGCACTCAAATTTAAGGAAATCGAGGATATATACAATTTACGAGAGACCGTCTATCATTATCAAGTTCCAATAATTCATCTGAGGGATGACTTTGAGAGCTCGCCAACCAAATGTAATGTGGTTGGGGTAGAGAGCCCAGGTTCATCTTTCATGAGAGGAATAAAAATCAAAAGTGAACCTGAAGATTTTGATTTTAACTGCAAGAATGATGGTGGTGGAAGAAATGATGACCTGGAAGATATTAGCTTTGGCAATATGACATTGAAACAGATTAAGATCAGATGCAAAACAAAGAAAAGAAAACGCTTGGACTTTGCTGGTTTAAATAAAGAAACCGAGGAAACTTTCTCTAGTGTGAAACCTGAGCTTCTTAACTTTCTGCTCAAGGATGAAGAATGTGATCTTGAAGAGCCTCTCATCAGTTGGAAAGCTAAACTGTTCAAGAATATGAAGAGTAAGAGGAAGTCCTCGAGGAAGAACGTCTCTGTTTCATCTCCAAATGTCATGTCCATAATTAAATCTGAGCAGGTTAATAGCAAAGAAGATTTACTGCAATCAAGTCAGGATCGGCCTGCATCTATTGATGCTAAAGTTAAGGTTCCTGAGCCTGGTTACTCAGAATGCCAAACCTTTTGTAATGTTGCCTCTGCTTCTGATTTTAGTGGCAGTGAGCAAGTGGATTCTAATGAGGTTCCTGGAACTGCCAATGTAAAAGTCTTGGAGACTGAAGTCCATTATCCTACAAAAGAACCTCAAGACTGCTCTCTTAATGAAGTGTCCTATGAGTATATGGAAAATTTTGAGCCCAAGTTTGAAGTGGGGGTCTCTAGTTGGGAGATTGTACGGGTAGACAGTCCAGAAATAGTAAGTTATGACTATTCTGAATTGTCAGAATTTAGGAAAGAAGATTATATCATCCGTCCCGTTCCCTATGATGTCTGCTCAGAACTGATGACTTCTATGAAGGATTATAGCTTTGACATTCGTGAGAGCTGCCAAAGTAATTCTCACAAGCGAGAGATGCCATGGCAGTCATGCAGTTATAGTTTGACTCAAGTTCCTGAGACAACCATTTCTTGTGGTTTGGACACAGGGGTCTCATTGTATCCCATAGAATGCAGTGATTCAAATGGGGTGTCTTATGAATTCACTGAAGATGTTGATCCTAAATTTGGTGCCAGGTCTTCTGGTTGGGAGATTGTAAAGGTAGACGGTCCAGAAATTATCAACTACCAGAGTTCAGACGTACAAGACTTTCGGAAAGAAAGTTATACTGTCTACCCGCTATGCTCTGATGTTTCCTCAGAGTCAATGTCTCCGATCAAGGATCACTGCACTGCTTTACATGATAGCTTTGAAACTCATTCTTCTGAGCACAAGGTGGCTGCGCAGACTGGCAATTATGGTGGAATTGAAGTGGCTGAGATGGACAATGATAACAACCTCCAATGCTTGGAAAATATCAATGAAGGTAGTGCTTGCTCCTTTGAGAGCACAAGTACACGTGATTGGACTTCTAATGTTAGAAATACTGCCACCAGTCGTTCCAGCGACAATGGCT
Source organism: Firmiana major (assembly GCA_033439115.1). Taxonomy (NCBI): domain Eukaryota; kingdom Viridiplantae; phylum Streptophyta; class Magnoliopsida; order Malvales; family Malvaceae; genus Firmiana; species Firmiana major. The sequence goes on from CM065909.1 coordinate 51,151,141, forward strand.
TGTGTTGGAGTTCATCATGCTCGAATCCTGAGAGACATTCAGAAGCTGTTTCTGGTGATTCTCCTTCAGCAGGGAAGCAATCCTTGTCACCAGCCTCCATAGCTATTAATTACTTTGATCCTTCTGGTAAGGCTATGGCATCACCAGGAACTCGAGATTATCATCAAATGAAGCATCAACATCATCCTGAAAGGCTTCTCTCAAGCAGAAAGGTTTGCAAAATGTGTTGGATGTTTAAGTGACTCTAGTTTTGTTCTATTGAAGTTTTTACAACTAAAATGCCTTGACTTTCAGGTCATTTCTCCAAAATCTCAAGAGAGGCTTTGTAGGGCTATGGAGCTAACCAGGTTGGATGAATATGGGCGTCATGGTAAGTTAACGAAACCTTATTATTTATCAATAATTTCTTGATTGAGTTGTTAAGAAAAAATTGTAACATATTATAAAGCTTAAGTTAAAATTCAATCAAGACCACTTTTATCCTCAATTATCAAATATTTTCCCTATAACTAATAAAAATTTTGTTATTCAAATGCTGTAAATATTACTGAATCATCCGTTTTGATTATCTAGTTGATATTGACTGGGTTGTGATACTATCAGAATGTAGGGGGAAGCTGTATTTTGGGAAGCAGACCAATCATAGGATTTTAAGAGCTCAAGGGCTTGACCAGTTCAGGAGAGATGGAATAACTATGAAGCCAAGTTCAATCACGAGAAAAGCAAAGCAAGATAAGAAAGGCTCGCCCCCTAAGGGCATTCTCAAGGTTACTGATCCTTCTCGTTCAGTACCACGTGTTAGTGGTGCATGCTCTACAGTCCAATGTTGTTCACGCGCAATAGAATTCACACAGCGACAAATGCGGGATATAGAATCTTTAGCAACGAAACTCACAACAGAGTTGAAGTCAATGAAAGACATTGTCAAGGGAAAATTGAACTTGGAGTCAGAGGCCTCTGCAGCCGCATCTGCAAAAGAAAATGCTGATGAGGTGAGTTACAGTCCAACCTTCTTGGTTATCAGTAAACGAGCTTTAACACAAATTTGTCAGTTTTTTTTTTTTTTTTTCAGTGGGTTGTTTTCGAAGTTCAGTCATTCAGATCAGTTTAGATGCATGAAGTTTATACATCTAACTTCACTTTACTACTCTTGCAGGTCAGAATAGCCATTGAAAATGCAACAAGAGCAGAAGAAACTGCAAGAAGATGGCTTTCCATTATGACACGAGATTGCAACCGTTTCTGTAAAATCATAGTATGTTTCTCTTCTGATACTATCGAAAGCAGAACAAAGCTAAAAGGAATTATCAATGGGTTGGGATAGAGGGGGTAGGAAATGGAGAAAATGTCAGAATATTTAGAAGCAGGAAAACGGTTTGCAATATGAGTTTTGCTGATTACTTTCGTGGTTTAATTGCAGACATTGACCAAAGATAATACTGTTGCTTCTGAAGGAGCAATCCACAAAGAAAGAAAGATTACTTTTGCTGATGAAGCTGGTGGAAAGCTTTGTCATGTCAAGGTTTTTAAAGATGGCACGGACACGGCTTCTTTGCAAGAGTGTGGCAGTGAAACAGAGATTGCCGGTTGAGTAGTTTGCAGGCGTCTGCTGCTTGTATATTTACATCTGTTATTAACTACCAGTTCATTATAAAAATGCAGCAAATACAGCGACGGCAACGCCATTGAGGTTTGTTTCTTGCTACATGGAAGAGTGTAATAGCTGTAACTGTAAGTTTGTAACATAGAGTTTTTCAACTGTAGAATGAGATTTAAAGGAATGGTGAGGAAATCGAGGACCTCATTTTTATTTCACGTTTTGAATTACAATTCATGAATAAAGAATTACATCATAAATGAAAGAATTGATTAAAAATTAATTGCTCACCATCTTCAAATTAATACTAAGCTTGTAGGGAATTCCGTGTTAATTGCTCAGAGAACAAGGCCTCCCAAATCTCGGTGAAGGCTTCCACAATAATTCCGTGATGTTGCCTTGAATTCAAAGAAAGAAAACACTGCAACAGATGCTCCAAATCCTTGGCCTCAAACATCTGCTTCTCCAATATCATTTCCAACATCGATCTCTTGAAGTCCTCGTAAGGATCCTCCGACTTCTTCACCATTGCAACGCTCTCCCTCACCTTCCCTTCCGCCATGCTCGGCGCTGCCATCGTCCGCCGCAACATTTTCAATCTCTTCATCGTTTTTGTGCTGTTTACTTTTGATAGAGATAATTTTACCCCAGCCCAGTCACGCGCCTGGGCCCCAAAAAATAAAAGGCCCAAAATTATAATATTTTTGGGCCCACACAAATATGAGTCATGAGCTCATCAAAAGCAACTTAGAAGTATCTATAAATACCTCCAGGTATGATCAGAAAAACCCTAATCTCTATTTTGCTTACTAAAACTCTGCTTAAACAGGTCTTCTGACTTAAGCATCGGAGTGCGCGTGCAGGGACAGATCCCTGCGCCTCTCTGACTTTCACTGTTTTTGCAGAACATTCAAGACACGTGGAGAAGACGACATCAGAATCATTTCATTGTTGTTTGGAGCAACAACAATTGGCGCCGTCTGTGGGAATCTAGAATAAAAAGCCAGATTTTTTATCAACATGGTGAGAACACGTTCGACAGCAGTAGCGAATCTGGGGGAAGAGAACTCGGTGAGTCCTCCTCCCAGACCCGAGGGAGGACAAGAGCAGAATGGTGGAGGTAGCAGGGTGGTCACAGTTTCCGTGGATGAATTTGAGGCCCTGAAGCGTCAGAACGAGCAGACCACCACAGCGCTGAAAGCTATGGTGGATTTCTTCAAAAATGCCCTGCCGCAGTATAGCCTGCCTCCAGAAGTGCAGCAGATGATAGGGGGAAGTGTCTTGGGGCAAACATACGAAAGAGGCCAACCCTCTACCGTGGTGAATACGGGACAAGGAGATTGGCGACAGCATTCTGCCGTTGGACTGATGCAGTATGCTGCCGCTGGACTGGAGGACAATTTTGCCGCTTCGCTGAGGGAGTACCTTGTTACGGAGAACAACACTGTCGCAGGTCTGAGGACACACACTGCCGCAGATCTGAGGCTGCACTCTGCCGCAGGGCTGGAGAATGACACTGCCGCAGGTCTGAGGACACACACTGCCGCAGATCTGAGGCTGCACTCTGCCGCAGGGCTGGAGAATGACACTGCCGCAGGTCTGAGGACACACACTGCCGCAGGCCTGAGGCTGCACTCTGCCGCAGGGCTGGAGAATGACACTGCCGCAGGTCTGAGGACACACACTGCCGCAGATCTGAGGCTGCACTCTGCCGCAGGGCTGGAGAATGACACTGCCGCAGGTCTGAGGACACACACTGCCGCAGGCCTGAGGCTGCACTCTGCCGCAGGGCTGGAGAATGACACTGCCGCAGGTCTGAGGACACACACTGCTGCAGGTCTGAGGAACAACTCTGCCGCAAGTCTGAGGGTACACTCTGCCACAGGTCTGAGGGAAAGGCAGACTAACGCATGTCCAAGGGCAAACTCTGCCGCGGGACTGGCGTCGAGCCCTAACGTAGAACCACAGCATGCCCCTGTCGCGACTTTGAGGAGACGCTCGACCACGGGTTGGAGAGAGGTGAATCCTGCCGCAGGCTTGAGACGGATGAACGCTGTCACAGATCGGACAGAGTATAACCCAGCTGAACGATCGGAGCATGATTTTGAAGACCACCGATCGGGAGAGCGGCAGAGATAGAATAGTCGTGACCCCCAAGGCTATCTTGAAGGTACGAGGTCAAATTGTGGAATGGGAGGTGCAGGAAGAAAAGGTACGGTACAAGCCCCTATAGGGAGAGAGAATACTTACTGCTCAGACTCTTCAAGTGCTGAAGAAAGGGGAGCACACTCGACCCGAGAGTCAGAAAATGTCGAGAAAGTTGTCGAGAGAATTCTGGAAAGGAAGAAGTTAGTGGCTCCCGATGACAATCAGAAAAGAAAGGTTCCTTTCAGCCCAGAGATTATGGACAAACCCTTACCGAAGAAATTCAAGATGCCTCATATGGCTACTTACGCAGGCAAAGCAGACCCATACGACCACATACAAAGTTATGAGTCTCTCATGTTGTTACATGGATGGGAAGATGAAATCATGTGCAGAGCGTTTTCGCTTACACTGTCTGGGCACGCACTGAAATGGTTTAACGGGTTAAGTGAAGGTTCTATCTCATCCTTCGATCAATTGCGAAGTGAATTCTTGAGAGCCTTCATGATCAATTGCCAAAGGAAGAAGGACGCTACCTATCTGCTCACCCTTAAACAAGGAAATAAGGAATCATTGAAGAGCTATGTAGATCGTTTCCGAGATGCAACCTTAGAGGTGAAAGATTTACCGGTAGGAGTAGCCATGGCGGCAATGCTACAAGGGACTAAGTCTGAGAAGTTGCAAGAATCCCTCTCCCTTGATCAGCCAGTAACACTTTCTGACTTGTTTGCTAGAGCTAATAAGTACGTGGCTCAGGAGGAAGTAATGAACATGATGCAGTCCCGAGAGATTAGAGAAGGAAGAAAAAGGGAAAGAGAAGTACCTGAAAGAAGCTCTTCGAGACCCGTCGGATCAGACAAAGCCCTCAGACTCAGGTATGAAAACTATACCAGACTAAATGAGCCCCGCACGGCAATACTCGCTGCTATAGAAGGAACCGGGCTGTTGGAGTTCCCTAGAAAGAAGATTGGAGATGTTGGACGAAATCCCGATGTCTATTGTGAGTTTCATGCTGCTCACGGCCACCCCACGGAAAAATGCAGAGATTTGATGGATCAGTTAGAGAGGTTAGGTAGAGAAGGGAAAATTAATCGCTTCCTATGGAGAAGTGAACGGCCGCGTTATCCTCCGCGAGATCGAAGGAATGATCGCCCGCGTAATATACAAAACAATGATAATGGAAGAAATCGGCCAAGAAACGAAGGAGCTAGGCCCATCCCTCGAGGTAATCGGCTGGATAATGAACCCACAGGTCCAGCTATAAATGTTATCGCAGGAGGTGAATCAATGGCAGGAAGTTCTTCGGCTTCCCGAAAAAGTTACGCGAGGCAAGCATATCAGGTTAATGCTGTGATGGAGGAGAAGGCAGATGAAGAACCCATTGTGTTCACTCCAGTAGACAGGGGTGATATTATCATGCCTCATGATGATCCCATGGTAATATCAGCAGTGGTGGCAAAGCATCCTGTGAGCAGAATCCTGGTAGACAATGGAAGTTCGGTAAACTTAATCTACTGGAATTGCTTTGAAAAAATGAATGTGTCTGAAAGTAGATTAAGACCTGTTATGACACCATTGTACGGATTTGCTGGCGAGAAGGTGAAAATAGCAGGGTCCATAGAATTGCCAATGACTTTGGGAGAGAGCCCAAAAGATGTAACTCGACAGGTTTTGTTCATGGTTGTAAGGTCAGCCTCAACAGCCTACAACATGATACTAGGGAGGCCTGTATTAAATGACATGAGAGCAGTTATATCTTCTTGCTACTTGCTAATGAAGTTTCCTACTCCTAATGGAGTCGGACAAGTGCGAGGAGATCAAAAGAAGGCTCGCACTTGTTACATTGCTTCTACCGCCAATAAGGGAACACAACGAAAGGAGACATTGTGTATAGACGACCCTCCTAAGCCTCAACCTGTGGAGAAAACGGAAGCCATTGAGCTGATTAGAGGGGATGAGGAGAAAAAGGTGTTCATTGGAACTCAATTGAATGAGGAAGTCGGAAAGGAGATAACTGAATGCCTGAAAAGAAACGCGGACGTTTTTGCTTGGACTCCGTCTGATATGCCCGGGATTAATCCAGAAGTAATTTGTCATAAGCTTAACGTTTCACCTGGGCATAGGCCCGTTAAATAGAAAAAGAGGAATTTTGCCCCAGAAAGACAGAAGGCGATCACAGAAGAAGTTAATAAACTTCTTGAAGCTGGGTTTATTAGGGAAGTCTACTACCCGGAATGGTTAGCCAATGTAGTGATGGTGAGAAAATCCAACGGGAAATGGCGAATGTGTGTGGACTTCACAGATTTAAACAAAGCCTGTCCCAAAGATTCGTATCCTCTGCCTCGAATCGATAGGCTGGTAGATGAAACATCAGGTTATGAACTTCTTAGCTTTCTAGATGCATTCTCGGGCTATCACCAAATCATGCTTAATCCCGAAGATGAAGAAAAGACTTCCTTTATTACTGATGACGAAACATACTGTTATCGGGTAATGCCATTCGGTTTGAAGAATGCAGGAGCCACTTATCAACGAATGGTTAACAAAGTCTTCAAGGAGCTCTTGGGAAACACTATGGAGGCTTATGTGGATGATATGATCATCAAGAGCAGAGCAGGAGAATCTCACGCGCGTCAGATGACCAAAGTGTTTGACGTGCTGAGGGAATTCAACATGAAGCTAAATCCCAATAAATGCTCATTTGGAGTTCAGTCTGGAAAATTCTTGGGATTTATGATCACCAATAGGGGGATTGAGGCGAACCCTGAAAAGGTTCAAGCGATCATAGACATGAAGCCACCCACCACGGTGAGAGATGCGCAGAGGCTGACAGGCAGGATAGCGGCTCTAAACCGTTTTCTATCAAAATCCGCAGAAAGAAGCTTACCATTTTTCAAAACTTTGCGAGGCGGAAAGAATTTTAAGTGGACAGATGATTGTCAAAAAGCCTTTGAAGACCTAAAGGCATATTTGAGGGAATTACCCTTACTGACGAGGCCTCTGGAAGGAGAACAATTGTATATGTATTTGGGGGTCGGTGAATTCGCCGTCAGTGCTGTGTTGTTGAAGAAAGATGAGATAGTGTATCGCCCCATTTACTACGTAAGTAAGGTACTGCTAGACTCAGAGACCCGTTATCCAATTGCTGAAAAATTAGCACTCGCCCTGGTGATGGCCTCTCGCAAATTGCGTCCTTATTTTCAGGCACATCCCGTTGCTGTCTTGACAGATCAGCCGCTGAGACAAATCCTCCAGAAGCCTGAGCATTCCGGAAGACTGGTAAAATGGGCGGTAGAGCTTGGGGAGTATGACATCATGTTTCAACCTAGACAAGCCATCAAAGGCCAAGCATTAGCAGATTTTATAGTAGAATGTACAGGTCGAAGTGGCAACGTTGACAATGAGACCCGACCATGGCTACTATATGTCGATGGAGCATCGAGTGCAAATGGTAGTGGTGCAGGTATAGTCTTAATATCGCCGGAAGGGAAGTCGATAGAATACTCTTTGCGGTTTGGATTCCCTGGCTCAAACAATGCTGCAGAATATGAGGCTCTGATTGCTGGAATGAAACTAGCGGAAAGATTGCAAGTTCACCACCTAGTGGCACATAGTGACTCTCAACTGGTGGTGAATCAGTTTAATGGACAATATGAGATTCGAGAGCCGACACTGCTTCCTTATCTAAAGAAAGTCCAATCTTTGGCTCAAACTTTTGTAAATTTCCAGTTGATACAAATTAACCGGTCTGAAAATACACATGCGGATTCGCTGTTTAAATTAGCTTCCTCCAATGAGACTGAAGGAAGAATGATAAAAGTGGAGAGACTTGAAAGACCTAGCATTGAAGAAATCGATTTGTGCAACATTGAAGTGGGAGATGATTGGAGAACCTTATTCAAACAGTACCTCACTGAAGGTACGCTCCCACAAGATAAAGGGGAAGCCCGACGTTTAAGGATCCAAGGGGCAAAATTCACAATGATAAACGGGGAGCTATACAAAAGAGGGTATTCATCGCCTTTGTTAAAATGCTTGGGGCCGGAGCAGGCTAACTATGTCTTGGCCGAAGTACATGAAGGGATTTGTGGTGAACACTTGGGAGCTAGAGCCCTCGCTTCTAAAATACTACGATCGGGATTTTATTGGCCAACGCTGAAGAAAGATGCGGCGGATAAAACCCGCAAGTGTGACAAGTGCCAGAGGTTTGCACCAATGACTACTGCCCCAACGGCTCCACTCCAAACTACGGTGCAACCAACTCCGTTTGCACAATGGGGTTTGGACATTCTAGGGCCTTTTCCCTTAGCTACGGGCCAAAGAAAATTCCTTCTAGTGGCTACTGACTACTTCACAAAATGGATTGAGGCAGAACCCTTAGCCACAATCACAGAGAAAAAAGTTGAAGCAATGGTGTGGAAGGATATTATCTGCAGATTTGGAATTCCGCGGGTTTTGAATGCAGATCATGGAAAACAGTTCGACTGCGAGGCCTTTCGTGAGTTCTGCAGACGCCTTGACATTCAGCTAAGGATATCTTCTGTATCATATCCTCAGGCTAATGGGCAAGCTGAAGTCAGTAACCGAACTATCCTGCACGGATTGAAAACCAGACTGGATAAAGCAAAAGGAGCATGGGTAGACGAACTGCCTAGTGTCTTATGGGCATATCGTACCACTAGTCGAGTATCAACTGGAGAAACACCATTTAGCCTTGTATACGGCACTGAAGCCTTGATTCCGGTGGAAATTGGAGCATTGTCACCAAGAGTGGTGCCTTTAAGAGAGGAGAATAACTCACAAGGACTAAGGGAAAACCTGGATCTGCTCGATGAACATAGGGAAACTGCAGCTATCCAATTGGCATCCTACCATCAAAGGGTGTCCAATTACTACAACAGCCGAGTAAAGGATAGGCCTATGTCAGAGGGGGAATTGGTGCTGAGGAAGTCACACATCACCAATGCTTTGAGGGAAGACGGAAAGTTTAGAGCCAACTGGGAAGGTCCATACCGAATCAGACGGACGATTGGGCCCAACACCTGCATCCTGGAAACTTTGCAAGGAAAGAAAATAGGAAAGACATGGAATTCAAGTCATTTAAAATTGTATTTAAATTAATTATTGTGTCTTTCTTTATGTTTGTATTCCCTCATTATTTTACACTGTCACCTGATCATTATACAGAATTATTCATCTAATTATATTTCTGGCTTCTGTAAATATAAATCTTGTGCCAGAAATCAGACGAGCCGTAAGAGCCTGAGGCGCAATAGCGTCACTGTGGCCAGGCGTATAAAATCAGACGAGCCGTAAGAGCCTGAGGCGCAATAGCGTCACTGTGGCCAGGAGTATAAAATCAGACGAGCCGTAAGAGCCTGAGGCGCAATAGCGTCACTGTGGCCAGGCGTATAAAATCAGACGAGCCGTAAGAGCCTGAGGCGCAATAGCGTCACTGTGGCCAGGCGTATAAAATCAGACGAGCCGTAAGAGCCTGAGGCGCAATAGCGTCACTGTGGCCAGGCGTATAAAATCAGACGAGCCGTAAGAGCCTGAGGCGCAATAGCGTCACTGTGGCCAGGCGTATAAAATCAGACGAGCCGTAAGAGCCTGAGGCACAATAGCGTCACTGTGGCCAGGTGTATAAAATCAGACGAGCCGTAAGAGCCTGAGGCGCAATAGCGTCACTGTGGCCAGGCGTATAAAATCAGACGAGCCGTAAGAGCCTGAGGCGCAATAGCGTCACTGTGGCCAGGCGTATAAAATCAGACGAGCCGTAAGAGCCTGAGGCGCAATAGCGTCACTGTGGCCAGGCGTATAAAATCAGACGAGCCGTAAGAGCCTGAGGCGCAATAGCGTCACTGTGGCCAGGCGTATAAAATCAGACGAGCCGTAAGAGCCTGAGGCGTAATAGCGTCACTGTGGCCAGGCGTATAAAATCAGACGAGCCGTAAGAGCCTGAGGCGCAATAGCGTCACTGTGGCCAGGCGTATAAAATCAGATGAGCCGTAAGAGCCTGAGGCGCAATAGCGTCACTGTGGCCAGGCGTATAAAATCAGACGAGCCGTAGGAGCCTGAGGCGCAATAGCGTCACGGTGGCCAAATTAACGGTAAGAACTAAAGGTATGTTTACATATGTAATTCTTTCCAAAAATATATATATATATATATATATATATCTTTTTATCGAGAATTGGGGAGCGTAATACACGGATAGACGAACACATGAGTCAAATTTATAAATAAGCGATAATAACAAAAATGAATATAAGTAAGACGAAGCTTGAACGGATAAATTTTATAAAATATCAGGAAAGTCTTTACAAGCGAAGTACGAATAAATTTCTAAATAAGTTCAATAACAAAAAGAAAAATAAAATTAATCCACATGATCTGGTGGCGGGAGATCAGGCGTTGTTGGATCCTCGCAATCTGGAGGCTGGTGACTAGGAACTGACAAATCTTCACCATTAAGATCATCAAGAGCGCCAATGGATTCAGGAATGTTGTCTGGGCTCACGGGCTCCCAAGGACCAGCTAGATTCGCCAAATCATCTAAAGCAGCTTTCTTCAGAACCTCATCAGCTGTTTCGGCATGTGGTTCATACTTGGTCCAATCGGGGGCATCAAACTCCATCGCTTCGGGAGTATAAAAAAGCTCAGGGAATTCCTCGCCCTCCCTATGCTTTTCCAACCAAGAACGGGCAAGATAAAAACCGTATTTTACATAGGGCACTGAATAATCCTCCTTCTGCCTCAGACAGTCCTTGGAAAGCCTATACTCCTTCACAGCTTCGGCCCGAATGCTGTCAATCTCGACCTGATTCAGGGAAGGAGTAGCTCGACTCTCCAATTCAGCAACGTATTGCTCGAGCTATTGATTGCGATCTGTCAAAGAATCAAACCGTGACTGCAAAGAATCCAGCTCTATCTGTTTTTGTTGAAAGTCGTCCTTAAACTTGTTGGATCTAGCAGTCTCAACTACGAGATCTCCCTTTGCAATAGATAACTCCTGGAACGACTTCGAAAGTTGCTCTTCCAGATTCCGCACTACTCCCGGCAACACAGACAACTGATTGTTGGTATTCCTTAATTCCATATTGCTATCCCAAAAATCCTGGATTTCTTTGTCAGTTCGTTCACGATAAGCCCGATGCTGAGCATTATTAACTATAGTTCTTTGAGCCAGCTGAAAGGGAACACAAAAAGTCAGACTAAAATAAAACGAAAGAAAAATAAAGGAAAGTCTGAAAATTACCCTAACAGCCTCCAGATCAGCTAGGTCCTCTCCTTTCGGGAAATTCTGAAATAGTCGACTCTCATCCCTAGGAAGGATGGAGGCCCAGCCCACGCGAGATGCTACCCCGGGCGTATCTAATGTGTCGTTGTCTAACACCCCAGGGTAAACTCGAAAGTCGGCCCCCTTCATTTTGAAACCCCCGTCTACCTGGTAAGATCTCGTATCAACAGGGCCTATCTTAGGTAGGATAGGCCTAGTAGACATAGAGTCTTCCACGTACAGGCGTCTTCGGTTCTTTCGGATGGGCAAAGTCACATTACACACCGCTCTTTCTCCCTCCTGAGGTCTATCAGAAGAACCGAAAGATCTTCGAGATTGAGAAGAAGTCCTCCCTTCGTCTTGTAAAAGGGCCCCTGATTCCCCTTCAGGTTGTTGAGTCAAAGCAGGAGGAGGGGTTATTTGCCTGAGAGGAGGAGTCCGAGCTCGAGATACTCCCGGAGCAACCACAGCAGAACGGGACCTCTTTTCAGCAGGTTCACTAGAGGAACCCTCTGCCCCCTTTCGACGAATCAAAGAACGTTTAATGCTGCTCATTTCTGCAAAACAGGAATCAAAAAATTGTTAGAAATGACATACAGACAAGTAACAAAATATAAAATGCAAAAATGCTACCTTCAGGAGAATTAAGAAACTCCTGAAGGGAATCTATCGCCAAGTCCTCATCATCGGGGAGAGTTACAAAAGTGGAACCAAATCCAGCCCAATCATCCACATCATCTAAAGGGGCACCTGTAAGACCCGATATTTTCGAGTGCATTTAAAAATGCAAAAGGACTTAAATGGTATTCTCGAATACGTGCAAGGGCAAAATGGTCAAAAGACCAAAATTCGGTATTAATCGGGACAAGAAATTTAATTAAAAATATGAGATTTAGAAATCTTGATCAATAACGAAGAAATAATTAAATTTCGGGTTAAATTGATCAAGATATGAATTTATTGGAATAAATCGGGATTTTCGCATCGAAAAATAATCCCGAAAATAATCGAAAAATATATCGAAAAGGCAAAACCGGACTGAGAAAATTATTTACAGATTAAATGAATTAAATATAAATTTTTAAAAGATATTTGTGTATTTTAATATTATTTTATTGATTAAAATAATATTAAAAAAAAAATTAATTATAAATAAATAAATAAAATCTGAAAAAAAAAAAAAAAAAAAAAAAAAAAAAGAAAATTCGCGAAAACGCGAAGAGAAACAGGAAACGGAAGCTGAAACAGAGGGAGCCCCCTCTGCCTCACCGATCACCGGCGATCGGCGGAGGCCCAAACTCGAGGCGAGGCCAGCCGAGCCACCAGCAACCCGAACAGGCTGAGGAACGGCGACAAACGGCGGCCGAATGGGGAAGAAAGGAAGCCGAGATCGAGAAAGAGGAGAACGTCCGATTCGACGCAACCACCGGCGGACGACGCGAGGAGGCGACTGGCGAAGGTCGATCGGCATCCGAGGAAGCCGACCCGCACACCCACGCGCCCTGAAGTCGCCGGAAAAAGCCAGATCGACGGAGGAGACCGCGGGGGAGAGAACCCCGATTCGCCGGCGATGGGGCTGATTCGACCCCAGCCGAGGCCCGATTTAGGGAGCCCAGACGATTGCGCGCCGAACGGCACCGAAATCGCACCGGGAACCGGCCGGACGGCGCCGGCACGACCAAAGGGAGATTGGACCGGCCGAACCGGACAGAACCGGCCGAACCGGACCAGACCGAACCGGCGGTCCGAACCGGGTTGAACCGGACCGGACCGGTTCAGCCAAAAAGAGAGGGAAAAAAAGGAAGAAAAAGGGAAAAAGAAAAAGAGAAAAAATTTGGGGAAAATTCCAGTGATGCAATCGAGCTTCGGGTAAGTCGGTAAGCGGTCGAATTGACCGATTTAATTTTCGAAATATTTAATTTGATAAATAATCGACTGAAAGTTTACCCGAAAATATATTTAATTGTGTAGCTCGACAATTGGCATCCACTGAGAGCTCGAGACAGCCTCGATTTGTATACGATCAGGGAATAACGGGTAAGTGACCCTTATTTACGACAATTTTATATCGTTATGCGTGATTGATATTTAACGCATAAATTACGGATTTAATTTCCGCATAAATGAATTAAATTCTGAAAAATTGGATAAATTGTCGTAAATATTAAATTGAGATATCCGAAAATTTAGAACGAGGCTAAATAAATATTGATGGGTCCAATGAGCCCAATAGGCCTCGATAAAGTGTGGTAAACGGGCTTAAGGCCGATTATGACCCATTATGGTACAATCGGGCCCAATATGGGTAAACGGGCCCAATGATTTAAATTAAGCCCAGAAAATTAAGAAATACAATAAATTGTATTGTATTTGACCTGATGAATGTGTATCCGCAGTTCCGGAGATTTGATTTGGATTCGGAGCAAATCGGACTGCGTGACAAGACATCAGTGGGAAAGGTCAGACTGTACAGAAAAATGAGGTAAGGGAATTGTGTGAGTAGCTAGAGGTAGCTACGCATATTTTAATAGTTTTTCTGTACACTGAGTATGTATGTATACATGGATATTGTATAATGATCCTAAAAATGGTTTGAATGATTTTAAGGATCGAAATAGGTGAAATGTCTATTTTACCCCTATTGAGGGAAGTTCACCTAAGGATGGTGAAAGCATGACATGCATAAAATGCATGATTTAAGGATTTTTGATGATTAAGGAATTTTATTGGTTTTAATCAAAGCAAAGCGATAGATTGGCCAATAATTGCATAAGTTTCCCAAAATAACACTACGTAGGTGTTATTAATATTTAAATGGAAATTTCTTTGGAAAACGGCCAACTATCAAGTTTATATGGAAACAGATAGTGCCGACACGTAGTTCGCACTATATCTGCGTTTGTGAATGTGCATAAATGTGCTTGAGCAGTTGCTCGCACCGACTTGTGACATCATATGCATGAAATGTGCTAGAGCATGGTGCTCGCACTGATTTTTAATATTGTGAAATGAGAGCTGCTGGAGCCTAGCTCGCACTCTGTTTTGACATGTTTTGACATGTTTTGATTTGTTTTGACGTGGTATGCATAAAATAGTGCTGGAGCGATTACTCGCACTACTTTTAATGATTTGACATGCATGAGAGATGCTGGAGCTTAGCTCGCATCCTGTTTTGATTTAATATTGCATAAAGCCGTGCTGGAGTGTAACTCGCACGAGATTTGATTTAGTTATGCATAAAGCCGTGCTGGAGTATAACTCGCACGAGATTTGATTTACTTGAGCATTCATTTGTGCTGGAGCGTTGCTCGCACAAAGTTTTATATGGTTTTCATAATTCATTTGAATGCCGTACTGGAGTTTTTCTCGTACGAGGTTTTCACTGAATTTATATACATATCCGTACTAGAGCGTTGCTCGTACGTGGAATTTACATGAAATTATAATCAGTTTAAGTCGTACTGGAGCGCTGCTCGTACGTAGATTTCACTGATTTTTATGAAACCGTGCTAGAGCTTCGCTCGCACGAGGTTTTCAGATATCATGAATATGCATGGAGCCGTGCTTGAGCTTCGCTCGCACAGGGATTTATATTACATGCATATAGCCGTGTTGGAGCCTCCTGTAGACTGTGTGTCACAGTGAGATGATATGCTCACACGTGCACTCTGAGACAGATATGATATGGGTGGATAAGACCTATTACAGGCACCCCTGATTGAGCTTGGGTTCACGGAGTACGTTGTACCGTGTATGTCACGCGGAGTACACTGTACCGTGGGGATTGTTGGAGTGGAGTGGCATTAGCCACGAGGCAGCAAGCCTTGCCCTCGCAATCCTGGTGTTATGCTGTTCTGGCGGGTAGGACGACCCACCTCCCGTTTCAGGTGTGATACCCCGCACACTAGGTACCGTGTTGCCAGGGATCACTAGGATATGGCCATAGTCCTCGATGTTACTGTTAATTACCTGATTGTCTCACATGATATAACTTGTGGTCTGTTAGACCAGGGTAGACCCGAAGGAGGGGTCAGGCCCCCGATTTGATGATTTGATGATTTCAGATGATTTTATGATATGTGACCCTGAAAGAAGGGTGGTTTTATAACCGAAGTTTTATAATGAAATATAACGAATTGTTTTATGAGTTTTGAGATGATTGACCCAGAGGGGTTATTTTATACTGCGTTTTAAATGAATTGATTTAAATGCAGTGGCATGATGTGTTTTCCATGCTTTCATTTGAAAACCTTGAATTGTCTTACATGGCATGAAAGATTGCATGATCTTGATTAAATTCATGCTTAATATGATTTAATGATGTCACATAAAATGCTTTGAATGCATGAGTTACATGATTTATATATGCACAAATAGTTTTGGATAAACTATGGCATTGAATATGCATGACTTTGTGCGTGTAATTTTAAATGAAAAGAAATGGATTTAAGGGCATGGCATTATGAGCATGTAGATAGTGGAGCTATCTACTTACTTGCATAATTGCCTTACTGAGCGTGTGGTTTGCTCACCCCCCTTATTTTCCCATCTTTTCAGAGCACTTGTAATAATTATTGAGCGGCTGAGGACTTGCATGCTTAATATCCGCTGCTTGCTGCTTCCCATCGAGAGACAGGTATACACATTTGTATGATTTTGTATCTAAATATGTAATGCACAGTACTATAACTGGATATGATGTTGGGGATGTAGAGTCATGTAAATACCATTGGGTATGTGTTTATTTAAAGTCAAAAGGATAGTAGACTCTGATATATGATTATGGGAATGAAATGTTAAATAGTGTGAGGTGACTAACACCGAATCATAGCCCAACTGTGTTGTAGGATGATCACGACGAGAGAAAGGTAAGAATTAAATAATAAATGAAAAAACGAAAAATTTACTCTGATTTTTAGGTAATTCGGGTCGTGACAATTTATGGTAACAGAGCTTGAGTTGGCCTGATATGAGTCGGTGTTAGTGGTTAAGGAAGTTTACATCCCCATGTACTGTGCATTATTTAGATACAATTGTGTATATCGAGATGGAAGTGCAGCTAAGAATTTGGTTTTAAATGCAAGTATAGATTCATTAACTGATAGCCGCTATAATTGAGAGGCGAGTACACGAGCTCAAGGCCGTTGAGGTAGGCCCATGAGTTGTACTGAGTCGCCACATGAGACTTGAGATGAGATTGACGTGGAGGCTGGTTGATCATGCCCCACAGAGTCTGATAGAGAGATCGGATAGAGTCTGACAGAGAGATCAGACAGTATTGAGATACGCTTCACGAGGTTGGAGCGGAGTGTGGAGAATATTTTGCGAGCTAATTGCTCAGGGTATATATGAGGGCGAGTCGGAACATTGATGAAAGTTCGCTCGACCCATTTGAAGATTTCGACATCCAGATTGGACATGAAAAATAATTCGAAATGTATTCCGGTGACAGAATATCCCGGATATTGTTTAAAGAAAATTACAAATAACATTATTTACTCTGACCCAGAGGAACATGTTGATTGACGAGTATAATACTCAGTTTATATTCCTGGGCAGATGTGACTCGAACATGATGAACAGTGAGAGTCAAGATGTCTGAAAGTTCATAGAAGGACTCAGATTGTCAATTAGAGTCCGATTTGCCCGTTAGACATCACTACCTATGCTGAGGCAGTGCGCAGACTACAGTTGTGTAAATAAGATCATGAGTTGCACGCCTCTGAGATTGAGAAAGGTAGTGAGGGCCGAAATTGAGACAAAAGAGAATAGAGGATGACAAAAATGTCAGAACGGGAAAAAGATAGTTTGGTAAAAGCTTAGAGTTGATAAATCACGGGGTAAGTTGATTGATAAACCCCAGTGTATCCAATTTCAATACTTTTGAGGGGTATTGTGATTTGAGGACCCCGACCTGCTACGTAACAGTATGACAGAGTAGCAGTGTGAACAGTGTAAGATGCGTGGTAGTTACCACGAAAATAAGATGTTGGACGAGAGCGAGTGTATGCCTTGGACCAGGACACTACTGATGTTTCATAGGATGTGGTGGAAGATACCACACTGGTTAAGAATAATGAAATAATTATTTTAATTGATCCTGGTGCCACGCATTTAATTATACCGCCTTCAGTTGCTTATAAGTTAGTGAAAGATGTGAAGCCTGTACCCTTAGGCAAGAGGATGATAGTTAGTTGAATTTCACTAACTGAATATGGGTATAGGGATTGTAAGTTGAAAATAGGGGTGAAAATATCACTGAAAAGTGTATTGTAACTTGACAAGTAAGGAAAGAGTTTGTTACAAGTGATATATAAAAGGAGATATATTGGAATAAAAGGCATATGCAAGGTAAGGATATCATTGATATGCAAAGTAATTTGGATTAAGCAATATGTAGTGTATATGGATTGCGACCAAGATAAGGGGTAGATATATCTACACCCAGTCGATGTGGTTAAATCTGAGGGTTAATAAAGGTATTTCAAAATATCTCCCTGCCTGAAGATTTGACAGCGTCTGGAAGCGCACGCATAATCTATAGATTGAATTCGATGGTCATAATATATACATTAAAATTTGGGTACCTTTATTGGTATGATAAAAAGATATAGAAATTCATTAATCATGAAAGTTTAAAATTTAAAATTTTATAAAAGCCGTCAATATAAGAGGAAAGAAATGACGTGAGCTAGTATCTTGAACGAAAGCTATTTCGAAATGACATTGTACGTTTATGCGTACATAGGTCAAGTATATGGAAAATTAAAATATTGAGTGGAACTCAACTACGTTAAGGTATTTAAACCTTACCTGGACCGATTGGTTGTCATCTACAGTGATGATATTATGATGTATTCGAAGTCCAGGGAAGAGTATGAGTAGCAACAGGAAACTGTCTTACAAACAAGGTGTTATGAGTTTCTTGAAATGGGCTGGTCAGTTGACACGTCTCGTTTGGAAAAAGATTTCGTACGAGATGTATGATAAGTATGAAAATGGCTTTCGTGAGTTTTGGTATATTGAAGTAATGAACTGACCACAGTAAGTATTCTCACCATGACTAACAGCTCAAGAGGTTTCAGTGTGTATGGATACCTCCAAATAAGGATTGAGCTATGTATTGATGTAAAATGGGAAGATAGTCGTTTATGGATCCAGACAATTCAAGGAACGTGAGAGAAACTATCTGACCCATTATTTAGAGTTGGCAGCCGTAGCGTTTACACTAAAGGTATGGCGCCACCACTTATATGGTAAGAAATTTCGGGTATGCACTGATCGTAAAAGCCCCAAGTATCTGTTTTCACAGAAAGAGTAGAATGTGAGATAACCAAGAGGGTTAGAGCTTTTAAGGATTTTGATTGTGAACATTGTACCACCCAGGAAAGGCTAATGTAATGGCTGATGCTTTGAGCAGAAAGAGCCTCGGGATGGTATTACATGTGATGGTCAGGGAGCGTGAGCTGCTAGAGCAGTTGTGAACCTCAGTAGTGATGTGATCCCTTCTGATGATGACAGTGATTTTATGACAGTTAGCCTGAGGATAGAACCGGATTTGTGTGACCGGATTTGCCAGGCTTAGCGTGATGATCGGCATGGTGTCGATAGTGTGGGTCAGATTCAGAAGGGTATAGTGACAGAGTTCACAGTGAGTGATGATGACTCACAGAGGTTCAGAGACAGTATAAGTGCTCCCGAGGACCACAGTTGATGATATAGTGTTATTGTCAGAAGCTCACTCTTCGAGATATATAGTGTATCCGAGAAATAATAAATATATCGAGATCTCTGAAAATGGTATTGGTGGTCAGGTTTGAAAAGTGATATTGTAGAGATTGTATAGCAAGTGTCTCGTATGTCAGCAGAGTAAGGTAGAGTAAAAGAAGTTGCAGGGTTATTGCAGCCTCTACCTATATTGACACGAAAATGGGAACGAGTTACCATGGATATCGTGATGGGTTATAGAGGACCCTAATGGATCACGAGGCTATCTAGGTGATAGTCAATAGATTGATTTAGTCTACCCACCTTCTGGTTATGAAAATCCCTAGATACTCTAAGTGTATAGGCGGATTTATGTGTGTGGAATATTGTGAAACATTGTGTAGCGTTCCAGTGAGCATGGTATCAGATAGGGATTCCCGCTTCACTTCCCACTTCTGGGAATATGTTCTTGGAAGCTATGGGACCCTGATTGCGTGTTAGCACAGCTTCCACCCTCAGACAGATAGTCAGTCAGAGAGGACTGTACAGGTTCTGGAGGATGTGATGAGAGCGTGTGCCATTGATTTTATGAGCTCCTGGATGATCAGTTGCTACTAATCAAATTCGCCAGTGATGACAGTTGTCACTTGAGTATCGGAATGGGATTATATTCGGCATTATATGGCCGTAGGGAGTTGTTCCCTGACTTTGATAAGAAAAGTGGGTGACAAATAGAGAGTTGTTCCCGAATTAGTAAGACAAACCTCTGAGTATGTTCAGTTGATTTGAGAGAGATTAAGAACACCTCAGAGCATATAGAAAAGCTATGCTGACAAGAGACAGGAAATCATTGGAAATTCACCGAGGGTGAATCAGTATAGTTGACATTATTTGTCATAAAGACGTAACAAGATTCGGAGAGAGATATTGGACAAGTGGAAGTAAGACCTGTAGGTTGGCATTACCACTTGAATAAACAGGCATCCACTATGTGTCCTATCTTATGATGCTTCAGAAATATATCCGGACCCAGTATATGTGCAGATATGAGCTTCAACGGGTTAGCTCAATGAAAGTATAACGTATGATTGGAGAACTGATTCGGGTATTAGACGAAAGGAAAAAGTGTTGAGGTTTGAGATGATCTCCCTAGTTAAGTATGATGATAGTATTACACTCCGGAGAAAGTCACTTGAGGATGACTGTATATGATATGATAGATGTAACCGGAGTTATTTCTGGACTCATATTACTTGGTTCTAATTTGGAGGACCAAATTTCTTAAGTGGGGGAGATTGTAAGACCCGATATTTTCGAGTGCATTTAAAAATGCAAAAGGACTTAAATGGTATTCTCGAATACGTGCAAGGGCAAAATGGTCAAAAGACCAAAATTCGGTATTAATCGGGACAAGAAATTTAATTAAAAATATGAGATTTAGAAATCTTGATCAATAACGAAGAAATAATTAAATTTCGGGTTAAATTGATCAAGATATGAATTTATTGGAATAAATCGGGATTTTCGCATCGAAAAATAATCCCGAAAATAATCGAAAAATATATCGAAAAGGCAAAACCGGACTGAGAAAATTATTTACAGATTAAATGAATTAAATATAAATTTTTAAAAGATATTTGTGTATTTTAATATTATTTTATTGATTAAAATAATATTAAAAAAAAATTAATTATAAATAAATAAATAAAATCTGAAAAAAAAAAAAAAAAAAAAAAAAAAAGAAAATTCGCGAAAACGCGAAGAGAAACAGGAAACGGAAGCTGAAACAGAGGGAGCCCCCTCTGCCTCACCGATCACCGGCGATCGGCGGAGGCCCAAACTCGAGGCGAGGCCAGCCGAGCCACCAGCAACCCGAACAGGCTGAGGAACGGCGACAAACGGCGGCCGAATGGGGAAGAAAGGAAGCCGAGATCGAGAAAGAGGAGAACGTCCGATTCGACGCAACCACCGGCGGACGACGCGAGGAGGCGACTGGCGAAGGTCGATCGGCACCCGAGGAAGCCGACCCGCACACCCACGCGCCCTGAAGTCGTCGGAAAAAGCCAGATCGACGGAGGAGACCGCGGGGGAGAGAACCCCGATTCGCCGGCGATGGGGCTGATTCGACCCCAGCCGAGGCCCGATTTAGGGAGCCCAGACGATTGCGCACCGAACGGCACCGAAATCGCACCGGGAACCGGCCGGACGGCGCCGGCACGACCAAAGGGAGATTGGACCGGCCGAACCGGACAGAACCGGCCGAACCGGACCAGACCGAACCGGCGGTCCGAACCGGGTTGAACCGGACCGGACCGGTTCAGCCAAAAAGAGAGGGAAAAAAAGGAAGAAAAAGGGAAAAAGAAAAAGAGAAAAAATTTGGAGAAAATTCCAGTGATGCAATCGAGCTTCGGGTAAGTCGGTAAGCGGTCGAATTGACCGATTTAATTTTCGAAATATTTAATTTGATAAATAATCGACTGAAAGTTTACCCGAAAATATATTTAATTGTGTAGCTCGACAATTGGCATCCACTGAGAGCTCGAGACAGCCTCGATTTGTATACGATCAGGGAATAACGGGTAAGTGACCCTTATTTACGACAATTTTATATCGTTATGCGTGATTGATATTTAACGCATAAATTACGGATTTAATTTCCGCATAAATGAATTAAATTCTGAAAAATTGGATAAATTGTCGTAAATATTAAATTGAGATATCCGAAAATTTAGAACGAGGCTAAATAAATATTGATGGGTCCAATGAGCCCAATAGGCCTCGATAAAGTGTGGTAAACGGGCTTAAGGCCGATTATGACCCATTATGGTACAATCGGGCCCAATATGGGTAAACGGGCCCAATGATTTAAATTAAGCCCAGAAAATTAAGAAATACAATAAATTGTATTGTATTTGACCTGATGAATGTGTATCCGCAGTTCCGGAGATTTGATTTGGATTCGGAGCAAATCGGACTGCGTGACAAGACATCAGTGGGAAAGGTCAGACTGTACAGAAAAATGAGGTAAGGGAATTGTGTGAGTAGCTAGAGGTAGCTACGCATATTTTAATAGTTTTTCTGTACACTGAGTATGTATGTATACATGGATATTGTATAATGATCCTAAAAATGGTTTGAATGATTTTAAGGATCGAAATAGGTGAAATGTCTATTTTACCCCTATTGAGGGAAGTTCACCTAAGGATGGTGAAAGCATGACATGCATAAAATGCATGATTTAAGGATTTTTGATGATTAAGGAATTTTATTGGTTTTAATCAAAGCAAAGCGATAGATTGGCCAATAATTGCATAAGTTTCCCAAAATAACACTACGTAGGTGTTATTAATATTTAAATGGAAATTTCTTTGGAAAACGGCCAACTATCAAGTTTATATGGAAACAGATAGTGCCGACACGTAGTTCGCACTATATCTGCGTTTGTGAATGTGCATAAATGTGCTTGAGCAGTTGCTCGCACCGACTTGTGACATCATATGCATGAAATGTGCTAGAGCATGGTGCTCGCACTGATTTTTAATATTGTGAAATGAGAGCTGCTGGAGCCTAGCTCGCACTCTGTTTTGACATGTTTTGACATGTTTTGATTTGTTTTGACGTGGTATGCATAAAATAGTGCTGGAGCGATTACTCGCACTACTTTTAATGATTTGACATGCATGAGAGATGCTGGAGCTTAGCTCGCATCCTGTTTTGATTTAATATTGCATAAAGCCGTGCTGGAGTGTAACTCGCACGAGATTTGATTTAGTTATGCATAAAGCCGTGCTGGAGTATAACTCGCACGAGATTTGATTTACTTGAGCATTCATTTGTGCTGGAGCGTTGCTCGCACAAAGTTTTATATGGTTTTCATAATTCATTTGAATGCCGTACTGGAGTTTTTCTCGTACGAGGTTTTCACTGAATTTATATACATATCCGTACTAGAGCGTTGCTCGTACGTGGAATTTACATGAAATTATAATCAGTTTAAGTCGTACTGGAGCGCTGCTCGTACGTAGATTTCACTGATTTTTATGAAACCGTGCTAGAGCTTCGCTCGCACGAGGTTTTCAGATATCATGAATATGCATGGAGCCGTGCTTGAGCTTCGCTCGCACAGGGATTTATATTACATGCATATAGCCGTGTTGGAGCCTCCTGTAGACTGTGTGTCACAGTGAGATGATATGCTCACACGTGCACTCTGAGACAGATATGATATGGGTGGATAAGACCTATTACAGGCACCCCTGATTGAGCTTGGGTTCACGGAGTACGTTGTACCGTGTATGTCACGCGGAGTACACTGTACCGTGGGGATTGTTGGAGTGGAGTGGCATTAGCCACGAGGCAGCAAGCCTTGCCCTCGCAATCCTGGTGTTATGCTGTTCTGGCGGGTAGGACGACCCACCTCCCGTTTCAGGTGTGATACCCCGCACACTAGGTACCGTGTTGCCAGGGATCACTAGGATATGGCCATAGTCCTCGATGTTACTGTTAATTACCTGATTGTCTCACATGATATAACTTGTGGTCTGTTAGACCAGGGTAGACCCGAAGGAGGGGTCAGGCCCCCGATTTGATGATTTGATGATTTCAGATGATTTTATGATATGTGACCCTGAAAGAAGGGTGGTTTTATAACCGAAGTTTTATAATGAAATATAACGAATTGTTTTATGAGTTTTGAGATGATTGACCCAGAGGGGTTATTTTATACTGCGTTTTAAATGAATTGATTTAAATGCAGTGGCATGATGTGTTTTCCATGCTTTCATTTGAAAACCTTGAATTGTCTTACATGGCATGAAAGATTGCATGATCTTGATTAAATTCATGCTTAATATGATTTAATGATGTCACATAAAATGCTTTGAATGCATGAGTTACATGATTTATATATGCACAAATAGTTTTGGATAAACTATGGCATTGAATATGCATGACTTTGTGCGTGTAATTTTAAATGAAAAGAAATGGATTTAAGGGCATGGCATTATGAGCATGTAGATAGTGGAGCTATCTACTTACTTGCATAATTGCCTTACTGAGCGTGTGGTTTGCTCACCCCCCTTATTTTCCCATCTTTTCAGAGCACTTGTAATAATTATTGAGCGGCTGAGGACTTGCATGCTTAATATCCGCTGCTTGCTGCTTCCCATCGAGAGACAGGTATACACATTTGTATGATTTTGTATCTAAATATGTAATGCACAGTACTATAACTGGATATGATGTTGGGGATGTAGAGTCATGTAAATACCATTGGGTATGTGTTTATTTAAAGTCAAAAGGATAGTAGACTCTGATATATGATTATGGGAATGAAATGTTAAATAGTGTGAGGTGACTAACACCGAATCATAGCCCAACTGTGTTGTAGGATGATCACGACGAGAGAAAGGTAAGAATTAAATAATAAATGAAAAAACGAAAAATTTACTCTGATTTTTAGGTAATTCGGGTCGTGACAGCACCTTCGGGGCTGGACCCCCTATCTCTAGGACTTGAATTGAGAGGAATAGAAGGGTTAACCACATTAGCGCCACCTATGCCCCAACCAGCAGAAGCTAAGTTTTCAGACGTTAGAAACCCATAAAGATTAATTGGTCTATCAACTAGTAATTGATCGATAGTTGAGGACAGTTGTTTTCTTAAAACATTAATACGAGGGCCCTTGGGGATACTATGCCTAGATCCCCACCTAATAGGAAAGTTAAGACCCTCAGGAACTTCCACCACAAGCCATTCCGACTCGAATCTATGGATTTATTGGGGAGTTTGTCAAATAGCCTATTCTCAAAACCGGGTTCAAACGCTCTTTGAAGGGAATATGGTATTAAACCTGAATTACCCCGGAGCCGAAAAAAAGTATAGAACAAAGGAAGAGTAGGAACGACACCCCTTATACGACAATGCACGTCAAAACCAATTAACTGCATCCAACTATAGGGATGTAGTTGGCTAGGGGAAATCCCTTGTTCTCTCAAAAAAGAAACCCCAAAGTCAGAAAGGGGAAAACGAAAACCTAACTCTATAGAGACCCTAAAGACAACCACTCCACTTGCTACGCTATGCATACTTCTCTCCTCCGGGGTGGGAAGCCTATAGAAATAACCCTCGGGCAGTGGGTATCTACTCATAACATCCTGAAGATCAAGTTCAGTTAGAGTCGATCTAGGTCCTAAATCCAAATGTTTTCCTACACCGGGACCAGCCATTCCAAGAAAAACAGGGTAGGCGACAGACTAGAGCGGTGACAGACTGAAGGTGTGGGCGACAGACTGTGGGATCTCGGCGACAGACTATAGATATAGCGACAGAGTAGAGATAGGCGACAGACTGTAAATCTGGCGACAGAGTACAGGCCACGACAGACTTGGTGTTGCGACAGACTTTTTGGCGGCGACAGACCTGAGGGGCGACAGACTTTTGGTGGAGACAACCCTTAAGGCGACAGACCTTATGGCGACAGGCTTGAGTAGCGACAGACTTGGGTAGTGCGACAGGTTTTGCGGTGGCGACAAACCTTAAGGCGACAGACCTTAGGGCGATGGACTTGAGTATGAGGCGACAGACTTGGTTGTGGCGACAGACTTGAGGAGGTGGCGAAAGTATAAGGTTAGCGACAGACTTGTAGATGGCGACAGACCTGATGTGGCAACAGAATTGAGTGTGTGGCGACAGACTGTATTGCGGTAACAGTATGCGTGGTGGCGACAATATATGACTGGCGGCAGACTTGATGTGGCGACAGACTGCGAGGTGCTGTCTCAGGCGACAGATTATATCTACGCAACAGATTTTCCTTACGGAAGTGCGACAAAGTCCTACGGTTTTTATAGGCGAAAGTGTGGCGATGATTTCTTTACCTATTGTGCAACGGAACAGTGGCAGAAGTAATTACAATCGCTAAACGATAAGTTTTTACCGTTACTTAAACCATCCGCACCATGCCTTACCTTTATATATTCGCGACAGAGATGGTCGAAACGTGGCGCTTGCCCCACAGTTTAAGGACTCTCTCGCAGACAAAACGTTTTAATACCTGACCATTATTCTAAAAATAAATAATCCTCTTATTATACTCTTACATAGGGAAATTCTCAATGAAAGAGTGGGGAGCAATTGATAGAGGTAATTTTACCCCAGCCCAGTCACGCGCCTGGGCCCCAAAAAATAAAAGGCCCAAAATTATAATATTTTTGAGCCCACACAAATATGAGTCATGAGCTCATCAAAAGCAACTTAGAAGTATCTATAAATACCTCCAGGTATGATCAGAAAAACCCTAATCTCTATTTTGCTTACTAAAACTCTGCTTAAACAGGTCTTCTGACTTAAGCATCGGAGTGCGCGTGCAGGGACAGATCTCTGCGCCTCTCTGACTTTCACTGTTTTTGCAGAACATTCAAGACACGTGGAGAAGACGACATCAGAATCATTTCATTGTTGTTTGGAGCAACAACTACTTTTTTCTTGTTGTTTTTGGTTTCCATAAGGGAACTCTCGGTTTTGCTATCCAGTACCGATTGATCCAACTCGAAGGATGAATCGTCCGAGAAGCTTCTTGAAGTAGAGATTAGCGTTTCAGTCTCTTCATTTTCGGCTCCTTCACTACTGAAACATCCACTGTCAAGTGATGAAAAAACAGTTGCAATTTCTTTCACTTTCTCCATATTCTCATAAGACACTGATGCTCCATAGGTTTTCCTTTGAAGCTTGGAATCGTGAGCTTTTGCCACTATGTGCAACCGAGTTGCTTCTTTCTTCCACGAGTCATCAGGTGACTCAAAACTGACGTCCGGGGATAAGTACTCAGTGCATGATCTTGCTCGCCAGCCGCAGCCGACTGACACCATCTTTGGTGATAAATGGAGTTTGATAAAAGAGTAGTCTGGTATCGACGGGGGTGGAGCAGGGATGTTAGGACGGCTGATATCCAATGCTTTAGGATTCACCGGAGATAGCCGGTGAATCACCGAAACTGGAGTCTCCGGCAAATTGGAGGCTTTCTTTGATCGACACAATGGGAAAGATGGTATAACACGAGAAATTTTGAGCTTGAAACGTTTAGCCATGGCTGGAAATATGGTGGTTTTTCTGTTTACCAAGTCCTGAAGCTTTCAGGGTCGAAGACGATTATATATAATACAGGAAAGGCCGGCTATATAGAAAGCAGTAAGATTTCTATTCCCATGTAATTAACAGACCAAATCCAAGTCACGATATCAAGTTTACACGCTCTGAAAGCTACATGAAATTCCAGAAACGTTGGGTCCGAAAACGTCCGTATATTAGGTGGATGGTCAATGTAAAAAAGATCGAGCTTCTGTCAATTCCTTCTTAACATCATCATAACGAATAGTGAAAGCAGATCAAAATTTGATTTTGATATTTGTAGGGATCCGTACTTAATTTTATTTTAAAAGGCACGTCTACAAATATAAATTCATATTTTTATTTTATATTAAAGCACAATTTTACAATATCACAATATGAAATTAAAGCCTTAGAAGCGTGAGAATTTAATCATAACTTGGTGTTTAATTGATGAAACAAACTGATTTCAGCAATTTGATCATAACTATGGACCATGAAGCGTGGTACCATGGCATTGACTGGAGCTTTGAATCATTGAGATAGCCACACTTCATGAGTTGAGAATCGGGACTTGAGAAAGCAAAATGGTTGCATTCCAGCCGTATTTGAAGCATTCCTCTTTATCATATGAACTCTGCCTCTCATTTTCACTCGAGGGCTTTGCGGCAAAAGCATGTACAATACTGGCAGTGGTCAGGCACGTGGACAAAGGCTAAGCACTAAAGACGAAATTGGAAAATTCTGATACAATGCCAACGCGTTTTGAACCTTGGGCAAAGTAATTCAGGGCTTCCAGATGGAGAACTCTTACGCTCTTTCAAACCCCACTTCCAAAGATCTCCGGTAATTTACAGGTTTTGGACCTGTACTGGCCCATTCAGTTTTTCCAATTTGAGCTTACTTGGGCTTTTGTTCTCGAAGGATATTACAGACTCAATGGACCCATCATTTGATCAAATCCCACGAAAGGCCCAAATAGAAGACGTCGCTGAGAAAAACTTTCGGCACTCCCCGGTAAATTAAAGCTCACCTGTAAAACCCTAGTTCCTGTAAACCCTATTTAAACTACTCAACCCCCATCTTCTTTCTAAACTTGCCGCCTCCAAAGAATCCGCTATCCTTTCTCTCAGCTTCTATGTAATTTTTTTTTTGTATCTTTTTGGAATTTTCCATCTCATGTTTTTTTTTTTTTTTTTAATTTTTTGGTTGCATTTGCATTTACCCTCTCCTTTTCGTAGCAAAAAATAAGCAATTCTAAAGGAGATATAACGGATGCAAACAGTGAAAGGTTAGCTTACCAGCCCATTGCATTTGATTTCTTTGCCTTGGTGTCAAATGGACTTACCGATATTTGTAAATCCAAGTAGAAGCTTTTAATGATGGCAAGGGATGAATGTTTATCTTATCCTACACTCTGATGAACCGTGTAGATTCTAATTTCAGCTTATTGATATTCTGATGACAATTTTTTTGTTTTAGTTTTTTTTTTTTTTGCTGAATTTAATGGTTGGATTTTGGAAATGAAGGCAAATGATGTATAGTTTCTTATCCTACACACTGAAATATGAATGTAGACTGATAAACTCCGCTTATTATCTGATGCCTTTGCTTCTTTCAGCTAAATCAAAATCCTGTTTTTACCCCTTTTTGTTTTTAAAGTTTTAAGCTTTGAAAGAATGTTTCTTTTTTATTCTTTTGGTTAGAATTTTCAATGATGAGAAGAAGCAGACGGGCGGTCTGAATCTGATGCCATGTTGTATGTCTGCAATTTTTCACTTGTGGAATTTCTCTGAGTTTTAATTATTTCTTGCTTTCTCTTTTTTTTTTCTGATTTTTTTTTAGTTTATGGTTTGAAGCTGAAATGTTATATTTGCTGCTTTCATGCAATGATGAAGTTGCTTTAATTATGTCTGGACATATGAGTTTAGCCTATGATTAGCAATGCATCTTCTGAGAAAATGCTGTATTTCTATGATGAAATATAACTCTTGAAAAAAGTTCAGATTTGCCAAGGTCTTACTTAGTGAATTGTTCTTTGTTTTAGTTGGAATTTCACATAAGGGTGTAGTGAAGATTCTGTAAAATGTTTTGTGGCGTTGTTCTTCTGTACTTCTGTTTGATAGATTGATATGCATCTAAAGTTCTGAAGTGCCTTAGGAGTATTCATTAAGGCTCTATTTATGAAAATGTTTTCATATAAAATGCTGTGTTCAGAATTATTGTGATGATTTTTCATGCATTGGATGTAGATATTCCTTCAATAGTAATCTTAACAAGTGCTCTTATAGCACTTGCTAGCAATCCACTTTGTTTCTACATGGATTAGGTGAGAACTTTTGCACTGCACTTGATTTTGAAAGGCCTTATCGCGGTGTAGATGTTTTGCAGAAGATTTTTGAGGTGAAGATTGTAAGACTCTGAAGACCTCTGCATTTCCTGTTGATTGACGGCACTGGATTATCAGTTATCAGTTTTGTGTAATCTTTATGAACAGTTATGTTCGACTGGGCGCTTATATTTGGTTTTAAGGCCATCTTGAGACTTGTTTTCTCTGGTATGGGAGCTCGGAGTTGGTTTTAAGTATTGGTTATGTTAGAATGGTCAAATGAGTCTTTAGCCCTGTTTGGGAGCTCAAGGCAATGAAAAATTGAAGGCGATGAGGTAGGGTGCCTCTGCCATGGCACTTCTGATTCTGCCAGATGATCAGTAATGCAATTGTAGATAAATTTAGTTGCTTAAGCTATGCCATTTTCCCTACATGAGCAGATTGGAATGTAATTCAGTGGCTCTCTTTATAAATGAATTATTGATATTGGCTTCATGCTTTGTGTCCTTTTCCCATCTCTATGATTGATTGTCTTTGCATAAACTGATCCTTACAAAATTCATGTTGTAGTTTGATATAAATTAACAATTATTATCCTTTTTTCTAAAAGATTAAGATTGGATATGGAGCTCATCGTTTCCACAGTGTGGCACGATCAGAATTTTCCCTGTGCTTCAATTTTAATTTTGTTCGAATTCGTATTTCGCTTCTCATACCTTAGTAGGCTTGTGGGGCCTTCCACCATGTTGAAATCCTAATGGTGAGCGGCTGTGAAGCACACCAAGTGCTCATCCAGAAGAATGGCGGAAGCCCCAGAAGCCCACAACTGTAAAGTTCCTCCATGATGGATAAGCATTATGGGGCTTTGTGGGACTGGTATGGTCCTGACTCCTACTCGAGTCTTTAAATCCTGTAGTAGAAGCGTATAGGCAAAAAGGCAATAGCCCTTCATCTTAGATATGGTGCTCTAGATCTGAGACAAAGCCTGGCCCATGTTGTGCTGTAATCTTCTGGCTGCAATTACTTCTCTGTCCTTTGTTCTTGCAATTTTCGCATATGCCTAAGAAGAACTAGGGAGCTTGCTTTCCCAACTGCCTTGTACTTGTTATTTGCTATTTGAATGGAACAAAAAAAACCCATTATAAAATCTAACATATATTTTAACGACATGTCGTCTACATTAGTTTGCGTATTTGGACTTTTTGTCTATATTACTATTTATAATATTCCAAATGGATTAAATAAAATGGTTATTTCATATCTTACACCTATATATTTTATTTAAGTTATATTATGTAATTATATTATTAAAAAATATTTTTTATTACATATCGAGTATAATAATTGAATGATATATATTTATTTCAAAATATTTATTAATGATTATAATAATAAATAATTTTTTTTATTTAATAATATAAATACGTTATTTGACATGATTTAGATGAAAAAAATATATACATAAAATAACTATATCATATAATCTTTTTATATAATCTCCCAAGTGATTTGATATTTGTGAGTAAACAGCAAATAATTCAGAGTTAAATTTGTAATAATATTTGAATATAAAAATAATTTTAAATATGATACAATAATATAATAAATAAAAAAACTAACTTAGTGTGAAATATCCAAAGTGCAAAACTCCTACTTTTTTTTATTAGATATATTATACTAACCAAGCTTAGCCAAAAAAAAAAAAAAAAGTTGTAATTAATCTCAGAGTTAGTACCGTCAAAATGGTAGGAAACGCGGCGGTCAAAGCTTGCGTGGTTAACGGCTTAACCTTCACGTTAATTACTACAAGTCTGCTCTCCTCCCATTATTATTATGACACTTCACCTACCTTGTGCTCACCCTTCCACTCTCTAATAATACTAACAACTAATTCTTCTCTCTTCAGCTCTCTCCTTCACTGCCTTTTTAGCAAAACAGGGAGCTTCAAAGTTGTGGTTGAGTTGAGAGTTGAAAATGAAAGACCAAGAATCACCGACAACACTGTCGATTGCAATCCCTTCGCAGCACCAAACAACAGTAGGTGTGAGGAAAGATAGCTCTGAAGCTGGTTTCTTTGGTAAAAGTGGGTATAAATTCTGGGTCTTGGCTGCAATTCTCTTGCTTGCTTTCTGGTCCATGTTTACTGGCTCTGTTTCTCTCAAATGGTCTTCTGGTGATCTTACTAGATTCTCTGATGACTCCGACTTCTCTGTCCATGACGATCTCGACGTCCTCGTAAGCACAGCCAATCTCTCTACTTTTCTCTTTGTATTTCGCTTGGTTTTTTTGGTTTGGGTTTGAGTCGTTTTGGTTAATAGGAATTGGAGGAAAGAGAGAAGGTGGTGAGGAAAATGTGGGATGTTTATACGCACAGCGCTAGCGTTCGTTTGCCAAGGTTTTGGCTTGAAGCTTTCGAAGCTGCGTATGAATATTTATCAAGTGATGTTCCTGGAGTTCGAGATACAGCCATGTCTGAGATTGCTAAATTGTCTATGAGCTCTGTGAATCTTGATTCCCCCTCAGCTCAATCAAAGGTCAGTTTCATTTTCCTTCCTTTTCTTGTTCTTTCTATATGATTTTGATCTGCCCCATAGCCTTGAAAGTGGTTGAAAATAAAGGTTAGAGCTTGGTTTTATGTTTTCTATTTTCTGCTTGCATTAGGGAAAAGAAAACAAAAGAATGGTTGTGTTGGATTTTAGTGACTTGAAAGTTCTTCTAAGACTTTCGATTGAGGCATGAAATCTAAAGATTTGGAGAATTTGAGTGTAATATTCTAGCTTCTGAAACAACTTCTGCATTATTTAATGATTTGGGTCGATTTTTCCTCTTTGATCCCTTCAGATTTAAACAACATATTTCCTAGTGATTTACAAAATCCAAAAACTTGTCCAAATTCTATGGGAATTAGATTCGTTTATAGATAGTATTAAAAACTTGACCTTCTTAGTTCTGTCTGTCTCCTAAGAGAAAATCAAATCACCATTCCTTTTTCCCAGAGGCAGCTTAAAAGTTGCACTAATTACTTTTCTAAACTCTTACTGCTTTTGCAAGATACTGCCAAAGCCATCCTGTGAGCCTAAAAACATTGTCTCACTTAATTACTCAGATTTGTCATGATGTTGTAACTTGTAATGTCCAGAGCACCAGTCAAGGGAAAACAACTTCTAAACAAGCTGTTACAAAGAAAGTGAGAGCTGCAATTGGCGACTAACTTGCCATTGCAACTCGCAATCTCTCGTCTGCTTCAGGATCGGAGGAAATGGAAATGGCAATCATCAGAAAAGATTACTTACAACAGCTGGTGTCTGATTTTTCCTCTTCCATCATTTAAGTCTTGTATTAAAGTTGTACTGTAAATAATGGATGCTTCTTCTCGTGTTATGGTCAGGAATTTGACTACACGTTATCACTAATACTTTATATTATTCAAATCTGAAGTTTCTATGCTATTGTAATAAATAAACCTCTTTGATTAAAAAAATAATAATAAACCACTTTTACCGCAATTAACGTTACTTCACAAAATCGCATGAGCAGATTAAATTACTGCTGCTGCTGCTGCTGCTGCTGCTGCTCTATAAGGAGATAAAAGAGAAACCAAAAAAAAAAAAAAAAAATTCCTACCTGAGAACATATACAAACAGTAAAGCAAAATGTATATACACCGACCTACCAAAAATAATCTACTGTCTGAATCTCATCCGATATGACCTCTCAAAGTAAAAAATATCAATCTTCTAGCGTCTGAATCTCACCCATCATGATTCGGTTGCTAACGACATTGAATCCTAAGGCAGCCGGGTTCACCTTCTTTCCTTTCTTCCCCTTCTTCTTGCCTCCCCCCTTTGAAGACCCATCCAGGCCGACTGCAACATCCTGGTCATAGTCTCCGGCGCCTGTATTGCCAGAATTCACATTTCCAGTGCCCAACTCTGTGAACTTCCGGTCATTTCTATTTTGAAAGGCTATCTCAAGTACATCAGCTGGTAACAACTCCTTGTAGTTGAGAAATTTTTCAATGAACTCGTGATTAGGATCAAATTTTCCAAGGTTCTCTACCATAAGTATCTCAGCCTCAGATCTAGATTGCTTCAAACAAAATTCCAAGAAGCTTGTATCTAGCAAAGAGAAAAGAAATCGATGAGTATACACAGAATTAGAAAAAGGACAAGCAATTATTAGGACATTGACTTGGGATAAAAGGAGAAGCTGAAATTGAAAATTAATGTGCTCTGTAGTATAACAAAAATAAAACATGCTTACAAACTTAATCTTCTACCTAAAATAAGTATAATTTAAAACATCATCTAAAACCACGCAGCAGAGTACCATACCTTTTGTCCCAATAAGCCTAACACACTCACTCTCACACCAATCTCTGAAATCCGTGGCCTCTGCATAAAGGTTAAATGCAGACGTGATGTCAATTTTTTATAACAAGTACCTAAAACCAACAAATTTTTGTACAAACACCATTACTCATCTTAGGATAACTTACCAGAATGCTTTGTCAATGTATCCCTTTTCCCTTTAAGGGAAGACTGAGCAGAGGCAGGAGAGGATGACTGTGTGTGCTCAATAGGTCTGCCACCCACTGACTTCTGTCGGCCCAATGTCCCACTTGCAATTCCTTTAACAGGAGTGCTTTTTGTTCCCCAACTGCCCGAGTTTGCTAGATATGGGAAATCAGCTCTGTTTACAACAAAACATAACAAACATTCATATCTCCATTTAGTGATTGCTACTGAATCTCATTACATATAAAGTCAGTACGGATAAACATTTACCTCTCTCTGTTGCAAGAGTACAATTTAATACAAAGTCTCACTTTTGATAGGATTATGAATGGCAAAAAGATTTCCCCTACTGACTCCAAAAGTACTTGGTTTATTAGTTTATTCATTTTTACTAAAGAAAATTATCCTCTGAATGCATTACTTAGCTATTCTTGATAACAAGGTGGCGCTAAAGAGTTCTTACTCATTGTATTATCTTTGAGGGCCAGAATGCAGTTTAAATAACAAAAGATACACCCAACTTTCCGACACACTCTAGAGAATACAAGACAATACTCCCACAAGAGTAAAATATTTAGTGCATGAGGGTGAGTGTGTGTTTTTCTTTCCTTTACGCAAAGGGAAGGGGGTTGGTTAGGGAAGAGAACATACTGCTTTGTTTCTTGCTTTGTCTGATCAATTGGGCCCCAGAAAAGGTCGTCATCTCCTTTATGTTTTGACTGAGAAGATGCATGAGAATTAATCTGGATGGGAGAAGCAACCTTTGATGGTGAAGATGCAGTGATGGACCATGATGAACCAGCACCTTGAATTGACTGACTTGGTTGGGATTTCTGAGGAGTTGGTATTGGGTTGGCGGGCTGGACTGAGGAATTCCTCTTCTGCTCTTTCAGGATGTCTCTTAATGATGTGGGTTTAGGAAGTTTCTTAGAATCAGTAGACCACGCTGGAGCAGGGGAAGGGTTTACTTGCTCCCCTCTCCAAGGAACAAAATCAAGCAAAGAAGGGCCTGACGGAATTGAAGGCAACACTTCCTTCTCTGGCTGTGCAGCACGATGGCTTTTGCCTTTTTCAACAGGACTTGCACTAACAACAGTCACATCAGCAGTACTAAGAGGACCTGACACTTTTGCTCCCATGCCCTTTGCTTTTGCAGACTTTTTTCGACTCCTTTTAGTTTCTTTAGCCTCAATAAAGTTGTCATCATCAATAGGTTCCAAATTTGAAGTGGTAAGATGGGCAGAAGATAATGTAGAATTTGTGTCAGGAACATCAACATCTCTTTCGCTGGATTTTGCCAAAACTTCTTCTGCCAACAGATCATGTAATGGGCTTTTTTTACTCTTTGAACTAGCAGAACTTTCAGGTTTTCTGACAGCTGACTCAGCAACATCTGCATCTCTTTGACTTTCTCTAGAATCTTTGGGTTCTAAACTTGCGACAACCCCAGCCCAAGGAGTTGACGAACTCATAGAGTTGACCAAAGTAATCTCTGATAACACCATGTCCGTTTGAGCCTTCCTCTGTTCTTCCAGTTGGATTTCCAATAATGACTTTGCCTTGAAACCAGGAGCAGGTTTCCAAGCACGTAGTGCAGGTTGTGTAGGCATGTTATGCGCTAGGAAAGAACCGGAAAGTCTGGATTCACCCTTGAGTTCTGAGGTTTCATCATCAACCACACCAGCATTAGCAACTGAAGAGCTTTTAGCATAGTGAGAATCCATGGGGACAATGGGACTAATTCTGGATTTGTTCTCTTCCCTCTTCCCTGGATATGTTCCATTAAGGTTATCTCCAGAAGAGTTTGTGTCACCAACAACTGGCTCTTCAGTTTCAGATGGTTTCAATGGCACCGATGACGAAGCCTTTGCAGCTCCCTTTGCCTGCTCAGAAGCTTGTGATTTACTAGATTTTTGCTTTCTAGACTTCTTTTCTGAAGTTTTTCTTACCTCACGAGCTTCAACATTCTTAACTTCTCTCACCACAGAAGGCTGATCATTGCTTCTTTCTCTTTCAACTTGCAGTTCATCAATAGCAGCAGTAGGTTGAAGACCCTCATTAATACGTGTATCAGTTTTACAAGTTCTAGCCGTAGCAATTCCAAGGTTTTCCATGGGTATGCAATTTGCATCATTCACTGGGGTTACAATTGGTACAATTTCATCAATCTTCTGAGCACAGCCCAGTGGCTGCTCTTCTGTAAGAGCATGGCAGTCAGAAGCAAGGAGGGGCTCTTGCACAAGAGAAGCCTCCTGGGAGGATGAGTTCACTTCCAATGAGGGTGAGCTTTCAACAACTGTTGTCACTGGCAAAGACTGTTGGATGTTATTAGCCTGTTCTGGGGCATTAGTTCCCCGGCTCTTCTGATGATTGATACCATCAAACATCTGGCGTGGCAGATGCAAAGAAGGTGATTCAGAACTAACAGCATAACTGATATCCTTGGTAGCTAGTGGTGGCAGATTCATGATGTTATTAGCATGTTCATCTTGGGTGCCTGGAAGTTGCATCTGTGAACCAATCTGAAGCACATCTAGTGATGATGGCTGTAGTCGACTAGGATCCACAGATGTATTCCCTGTTGGCATTGTGGTAACCTGTAAGTGTCCATAAGAGGGTTCACCTAAACGCAGCTGGGAATGATGCTCTTGCAAAACTTGTGAAAGCAATTGTTGCTGCCGTAACAGCTGTTGTTGTTCCTCCTGTCTCTGTTGCTGCTTAAGCAACATGATCTTCTCAAGCAGTAACATCTGTTGTGTTGGTACTGATGTCTGGGGTTGTAGCTGCTGCATCAAATACTGCTGCTGCAACATATTTAGCAGTTGGGAGTCTTGAGATAAACTGGATGGGATTAACTTTTCAAGTGCTAAAATACTAGATGGGTTATCCATATTTTGACCGAGCAAACTTGTCAAGGAAGATGGATTTGGTGTTTGCAGCCTCTGTTGCTGGATCCCAAAGGGAGCTTGGGTAGGAAAATTTTGAGCATGATGTAACTCAATCTTATCTTGAAGATGATCCACTGCACCTTGTGCAGGAAAATTTGACCAACCACCAACACTGTTATTTATCCCAGGAGCAGCTCTATCAGGCAATCCTTGGAGGATGGACATCAAATCAGCACCTTGTGAATGAGGCAACTGAAGAGTGTTGTCAGTCAATGACGTGAGGAGCTTTACATGAGGTGTGGGGGAATCAGAGATGATCTCTGACTTTGGAACCATAGGTGAAGCATCTCTTCCTGGCCAATAAGGGTAGGGTTTTGGTAATGACCTCTGCCGTTCAAGTGCCATTCTCTTGGCCAAGAGATAGAAATCATTTCCACTTTCTATTCCGGGTGTCGGAACACTACTAGAAATATTTGCAAGATAACCTTGAAGACCTAAAGCAAAACCATACGAAACACATTAAGCTGCATATTTGAAAATATTAGAAGAAAAATTAAATAAACTGAGGGGGTGAGCTTTAAATATTAAGACCCTAGAATAGACTGTTTCAGAGTTCAGCAAACAAAATTATATACTATAAATAAATAAATATGCATCTGTAAGTAAAAACCGAACCTTGGGATGGATTTCCACTTTCTATTCCGGGTGTCGGAACACCACTAGAAATATTTGCAAGATAACCTTGAAGACCTAAAGAAAAACCATGCGAAACACATTACGCTGCATATTTGAAAATACTAGAAGAAAAATTAAATAAACAGAGGGGGTGAGCTTTAAATATTAAGACCCTAGAATAGACTGCTTTCAGAGTTCAGCAAACAAAATTATATACTATAAATAAATAAATATGCATCTGTAAGTAAAAACCGAACCTTGGGATGGATTGCTTATGCTACCAGACATGAGTGACTCCAAAAACCTATTTTCAGCTTCTATTGTCGGCCTTGGCTCATTTCTGATCATGTCAATCTCACTTGCACTAGCATGAACTTTCCCAAGGCTAGTAAAATTTGGCCTGCTTGACAAATCTGAAATTTCACCCTGTTTTGGCATACCAAATCCAGGTGGTGGGCGTGCTTTAGCTCGTAAGTGGGGCATTACATCACCAAGTAAGGAAAACGGTGAGTCCTTGGGTGCACTAGCAAGGCGAACTTCCAAATCTATCCCAAAATATCCTGCCTCAAACCAGCCTATGATGTCGATCCCTGAAAATGGACCTTGAATTTCACCTTGAGGATCTCTATAATGGAGGAGAAGGTCCTCTGGAGCGGACAGCTTCCTAGGTTCAGGATTCCTCTCTGAAACTCCAGATGGCTGCCTCTTAAGAATAGGATCCTCAGTAGTTAGCCAATTTGCTTCATCTCTGGAATAGGATGAATTCATCACGTCACTTTCTCGTTCAGTAATTGTAGCTTTCTGTGGTTGCGACCAGCTCATGTCAGGGTTTCTTGATCTGACATCACTCAGAATCTCCTTCCTATCATGAGTGACTGTAAGTGATCGTTCTCCCAATGATGAGGCTCGC
Source organism: Firmiana major (assembly GCA_033439115.1). Lineage (NCBI taxonomy): Eukaryota > Viridiplantae > Streptophyta > Magnoliopsida > Malvales > Malvaceae > Firmiana > Firmiana major. The sequence goes on from CM065909.1 coordinate 51,189,294, forward strand.
CACACGGTGCCATGATTAACAGAGTTAGTCACTTGTATACTAGGTTCCCTCATTATGGGCACCTCTTCAGCCCTTCTGAAGGGACCAGTATCATCCATAGCTGAAAAAATATAAACGAATAAAAGATCAATTGTTGTTCTCAAATAGATGCATATCAAAATAGAGTGGGAGAGTAACATGTCAAATCTACGGAATACAGAGTAGTGCATTGAATTTGAGACAAAGTAAAAGCTGAATGCCAGTGTGGAAAAGATCTCAATCACAAATCAAATTAAACTAAACTACCAATCCATTGAACCGGAAAATGTTATCCACAAATTAACTTCTTCCCCATAACAAAACTCGGCTAACCCTTAATCCTCACGACAAACTGATTCAAGTTGGCTCTGTGATCCTCTTTCTTCTTCCAACCCATGTAACAGCAATTCTTTAAACGATGTAGCATTAAACTTCAATTGAGAACTTTTTACAGCCAATGAATTAATTTGCAAGATGATTGCCGGCAGTATCGTTAAATATAGGCTAAGCAATAGTAATTATACCTTCAGATTTGAATTTATTATCTGGGTATCCCTTATGCTGCTCGCTCTTTGGAATGTCAGCACTTTCCTCTTTACGATCATCCATAGCAGGCACTAAATCTTCTCTACTGCCTGCATAAACCAATTCCAGCAGAAATTAGATTCTAACTCAAAATAAATAAACTAACAGCAGTAATATATCTTGAACGTTTAATACCAATCTTGTTTCGTCTTGAATGAGTAAACTCTGTAGAGTTCCGGCCCGCAGGCCCATCTTTAGGCATCTGAGGAGCACCACTGCTTGTTATGTCCCCTTTGTCAATTCCCTTCAGAACAACCTATCGAAAAGGCAATAAATTAACAGCAGAGTCTAAATGAAAGTACAACACAATAGTACATAAAAATAGAAAATTACCATTTCATCAGAATTAGGAGCACAAAGAGCTAGAGGTTCCAATGGTTCATTCTGTGTAACAGAAGGCACTAATACAAGCTCTTCCAAGAGTTTTTGATGAATTCTCATGTCAGTCCTCCTATATAGGTCAAGCAATTTTGTCCTACTATATCTTAAAGGGGATGTCTCTCCATGGTCAATTTCATCCTTGTCAGATATGGTTCCAAGAGATTGAGGATGAGAAGGGATACTAGCCCCTGAATTTCCACCAGAACTTCCCCTTGCACGGCCGGCAGAAAATGTTGAAGGGTGGTTTTCTCCACGTCCCCGACCATAGGAAAATGTGGTAACCTGCTTGCTTGGAGTTAGTGTTTGGTGATGAGGAGGTTCTCCCCTTCCTCGGTTTTGAGACGAGGTGGATCTCCATGGGCGAAAGTGATCCCCCTCTCTCTCATCCTTCACGTGAGAGGAATGATGAGACAACCCTTTGTCAAGAGGCATATCACCATCTCTGCCAGGGTCTGTCCACTTGTCACGCAAGCTTTCAGTGGTTTTATCATCAGGCCCCCAGCGTGTGTTCCATTTGCTCTCACGCCGTTGCTCATAATTTGAGTCCCGGTTACCTGAATCAGTCCACCGCTCAGAAGGTGCACGCCGTGCTTCTCCATAGTGTCTTGAAGGCAAGTTATCTGCCCATCGATCCATCTTGCGGATATCACTGTGCTCTTTATCTCCATCCCTCCAGTGATCTTTGCGCACAGATGAATGGGTGTCTCGTTCTTCATCACGCCAGCGGTCTCGGCGACCAGTTTCCATATCAAATAAAGATGGCCTGAAAACATCGTTCTTCTTCAGGGAATCATGCACCTCATCACCATTTCCAGACGGCTTCATGGCATCGGAGCAATTTCCATGAGCCGGATAAGGGGCAGGATGACTTTCCTGTAGAGATAATTGAAAGTTGGGGGGAGGGGGGGAGAGAAGCACCTCTGAGACAGTGAGAATATTAAACAGAACACTAACTAATTCTTGAGATGAAAACAGTATGTTGATAGAAAGCTGGTTAAGCATTCACACAACATAAAACCCAAGTCTAAAAACAAAACAAGAATACAATGTGTCAAATAACAGAATTATATAGCAAAAACAACAACAACATACCACAGCTCCTAGTCCAGGCTTACTCTCCCCTGGCTTTGGCAGAAGCCACTGTGGTGAAAGCGGAATAGGATTGTCAGATCCTTGAACATCTGCATAAATCAAACAGAAGCATTAAATAGAGACATACATATATTTAAATCAAGTACTAGAAATTAAAATGCTTAAAGTCACACTCAATGATGACGCACAACAGGGATACTAGCAATTATACAAGCACCGTATCTTGTAAAAAACACATTTCTCAGAAATGACTGAACTGCATTTGGAAAATCTGCCACAGCGATTTAACATAAACCAAGAAAAAAAAACTATTAAGTTCCATCATTTGTGAAGTTCCAAACTTCCAATCGACTTTCAAATGCAGTTGCAAACAAATTTAAAAAAAAAAAAAGAGAGAGAGAGATTTTAGTAAAAGCTACTCAGGACGCAGCTAACAAGACAAAAACTAAACAATCAATAAAGTAAAAAGTTAAGCTGCCATTGATCGATGGAATACATAATTATGCAATTTTTTATTTGATCAATCACATAAAAATCTTAGCATAAAACTAGCAGTAGAATGCAATAAATGTACAAGATATGAAATCAAAAAAGTATGTCCAATAATCGCCTTTTTGATTCAAATTAATTTTAAAAAATAGAATAATGTCAGTACATCGCAACACATCGCACTTTTCAAATTGAAAATAATTTTTAAAATTATTTTTCCGGTACGGTAACTGAAGTGCGCCGCATTAGTGACCAGTCGTTTCTCTTCTTCCCATTACAATAACCAAACGGCACTAGAAATGACACCGGATAAACCAAAAACCCTAACTACGAAGCAACAAAATCAACAAAACCCTCAGCAATCTCTCAAACCCACTGAATCTACAATAATGCTTCAAAAACAGAACGAGATGAGCAAAAAGTAGCAAGAAATGGTGTGAGCTAGGGTTTTACAGAGACGAATGAAAGAAGCCGTTAATCCTTAATGCGATAAACCGGCGAGGTAAAATACCTTTGGAGATCGGGTGGTGAGGGTTGACGGTGAGGTGGTGGCGGGAATCGGAGGCAGACCTATGAGCCATGGATGATCGGTGAAAGTTGAAAGGGCAGAACGGAGAAGAAAGCCAAAGAAAACCCTTGTCGCTGTATTTTTTTTTTCTTTTTTTCCCTTTTAAATGCTTTTTCTTGCGCTAAGCCAGGTGAGAAAAAAAAGGGGACTCTGAAGAGAGGGGAAATATAGGCTGGGTGAAAAAAAAAAAAATTTTGGTAAGAAGAAAAAATTATGGAAGGGATAGGCTACGGCTTACGTTAGTAAGTAGGCGGTAATTTGTTGCCACCTATACTTACTGTTCGACGGATTCTTTTGATTATCCGGTGGTATTCTTACGCGCTTAGCAAACAGCGTTAAAAGCACGGCTCTTGAATGATTCTCACAGTGGCTTGCACGTGAGGTGTGATGAAGGCAGATAAGAAAGCTATCTGTTTTTGATTCGATGGGTGCGTAATACGCCACGACCGTGCAATTAAGGGCGGACATATCAAATGCATGAGCGGTGTCGTTTTAATGGAGAAGCAGTTCGAGTATTAATTTGTTTCCTGGCGATATTGGTGACCGTTCCGTAATGCAATAAAAAAACATTAATTGGATAAAAATTATATCTAAATTTAATAAAAACTAAAATTTTGAATTTGAAACGAGAATTACAATACAATAATTTTTTTTATATTTTATATGTATTTAACAAAATAAAAATACTATATAATTCGTTAATTGTAAAATATATTTGATATCTTAGTTGATTAGATCATTCAAGCAAAAAGTATTTGACTTTTTTAAAGTTCTTTGAATATAATTTTTTTTAAGCGAAGACATAATATTCATAAAATATATACGAGTTAGATATATAAAAACTTTAATTAGAAGTACGAAAACTGTGAGTAATGAGAAAAAGTTTAATGTTAAAAAAGATTGAAAAAAATTTTAAAAGCAAGTTATACGAAAAATAATAATTAAAAAAAATAAATTTTCTTATATTTAAATGAAGAAGACAAAAGCTCATATAAATAATTTAACGTAAATTTGTATATTAATTTATATATTTTACATCAATATCAAGATGAAAATTTTAATGATATGATTTAAACATAATATCAAAAAATTAATGAATAAATAATTAAATAAATTTATGATATTATAAAATTTTGATTTAATATTAAATGATTTTGAAGTTTACACCTACTTTTAAAAAAAAAGAAAACATAAGCATGATCTAAAATATCCAAAATCAACCCCTAGAAAAACGTAAATCATCCAAAAATCTTACCTCTAGATCCGGGTTACATGTTTCCAATAAAGGCAATTGCACAAATGATTAAAGAGGGTTTCAATTGAAAGGGGGCCATAAATTCTCTCGCAATATTTATTATAACTAGATGGTATTAAACACACAGAAGATGGTCGCTTTGGGCTGAGTGGTTGGCTCTTTTACCCATAAACAATGTCTACAGTTTTGGGCTTGTTTGGATGGCCCGCAGGCCGTAGTCAGGAGCATTTAAGCGCGCTGCAAGGGGAAATGGCGGGAACACTTGGCGCCATTGGCGTCGTGGGAGCCGAAAATCATGGCTTAATTTCTATATAACGATATAATCGCAGTGCTTCAGGAATGTTAGTCTTCAAAGCCATTTGTTGGAACCATCCGTCCGTTTTCTTTTCGCTCTCGAGATCTTTAGCAATGGTCCAAGCAGAGAAGCTTAACAACAGCTCTGAAATCAAAGAGCCATTTCCAAAAGTCCCAAAGCTCAGTCAAAACGGAGTACACGATGCTACTCAAGGTCCAGTCTCAGTTTTGAGAGTCAAAAAGCTCTCTGAAAAGGCTGTGTTGCCGTCGAGAGGCTCTCCTCTCGCTGCTGGCTACGATCTGTCAAGGTAAATCCTCAAACCTTATCTTCCATGGAAATCCCATTTTATTTTACAATAAATCATAGGGTGTTTGTTTCTGGCACAGCGCAACCGATACCAAGGTGCCGGCCAGGGGGAAAGCTTTGATTCCTACTGATCTAAGCATTTCAATACCCGAAGGAACCTACGGCCGAGTTGGTATAAATTCCTTACTGTGTTAATCTTATATTTACACTAATCCAGTTTGATTGATTTCGTTGACTCTGTAAAATTATTTGGGATTTTCTTTTGGGTTTAGCGCCGAGGTCTGGCTTGGCTTGGAAGCATTCCATTGACGTGGGTGCTGGAGTAATCGATGCTGATTACCGGGGACCTCTGGGGGTTATTCTGTTCAACCATTCGGACATCGACTTTGAAGTGAAAGTGGGCGACAGAATTGCGCAGCTGATCATTGAGAAGATCTTGGCGCCTGATGTTTTGGAAGTTGAGGATTTGGATTCTACTGCTAGGGGGGCTGGGGGATTTGGATCCACTGGTGTTTGAATCTCTGGGTTTAGGGTTTAAGATTGTTGCGTAGTTTAGATGAGTAGAGGATGAAGAAGGCTGCTTTGTTTTGCTTATTTGTAAGTTTAAGCTGTAATCAGCATTAACTGAGCTTTCTCATGGATCTTTACATAACTAAACAGCTTGTGTTTGTGTTATCTTTCTGATGTCTCAGTTCAAGAGAATTGTGAATTTCTATTGTTTATTTGTCATCAAAATACTTGTTGTGCTATGAAATTATACCCACAAGGCACAAATATTTCAGGGATTAGAAGGTTTCTGGAACCTGCAACAAGAATAAATATGTACTGATTGACTCTATAATTCATACAATGTCTACTGTTTTTGCCGGTTTGAAGGCAATGTGCATGGAATGTATGGCTACAAACTGGAATGATTCTGCATCGTTCCCCCACTTGGAAATCATCCAGGCAGACGCCGCAGATTGCCGTGGTGTTAACATGACAATGAATCCATGGGAGCTGCTGTATTTCTTCGATGGACAAACCTGAATAACTCTCTTCTTTGATGGCATGGGTGCTGCCTCCGGTTAGATCATCGTCTTGGCTAACTAGGCAAAAGAATACAAGATAAAGCAGAACAAGGACGGTAATGCCCACAAGAGGAAAGGGAGGAGCCGGTGGAGGGAGTGAAGGAAGCATCGCACGGAAGAAGTCCTGGGGAGGATTAACGCCTGAATGGCATTTATAAAATGCCTCTGTGCCCTGCTTGGATTGACTTCTCTAATTCAATTATTCAAGTAATATTTGATTGAACTTTAAAAATTCACGTGTCTTTGCCTTGAAATTTACTTAGAGCGAGAAGCCAATAATCTTCTGACCTCCGAGGAACGATTAGGATATGGTATTTAAAATCAAAGCAAGCCAGCAGGCAATCAGCATTGCTTATCCTTCCATAACAGACTGCACGTGAATACTTCATTTCACGCTATTCTTTTTTAAAAAAAAAAAAAAAAATCAATTAGCCAGTAGGAGCATGATGATCTATTTTCAATAAACTGATTGTGAAAAAGACTCAAAGAAGGCCCGTGCTGCGTGCAGCATGCAGCATGCAGCATGCTCAAGCCTGAAGGTACTGAAAGAAACTTGAGCTTCAAGCTGATCTGTAGCACAACCTTCCACGTCATGAAAAACCAGGCAATGATAGGTTGTCTAAAACAAGTTCATTTATTCAAACAACATTTTGGAAGATTTTGAAACTGCTACAACCTCAAGCAAATAGTCCATGTCAAGTAAACTTATTAAATCCATCTTATAACCCAAAAGGTTCAATGGATCTCTTTAGACATCAGAAAACAAAATCACAAAATCTTCCTAACACTGGGAAAATTTCAAGCATAACAAGTACAGATGAAGCCAGGCAGTGCAAGGCATATTTAGATAAAGCCAATGCGTCAAGGCAGTTATATCCTTGGTAGAAGAGTAGGTGGGTCAGCTGGGATATCAGAACTTGCCTGTCAAGTAATTTATAAGTTTTCAGTGTCATATTACTGAAAAATCCATATCCCAAATAAAAATTATAAGAACAAAGTGGGGAAACTTCTAATATGTTCTAACTTCTATCTCAGAACAGCGCGCATAGGAAAATGGTTCCCCACGGAAGCAATGAGAACATTAGAATGAAGCAAGACCATAGGGTCTATAATCATCATTATGACTCATTGGGAGAAAGTGCCAGAACTATAATCACCCGCCACTATAAAGTTATATGCGAAGCTAAGAAATTTTCTTTTCCTAACATATATTGCAGTATTTTTGTTATATTAAACAATATTGTTAAATTGAAAATGATTTATGCCAACATTCTATTTCTAAGAGGGATATATATATTCTAGTTTTGACCCCTTAGCAAGCAATCTTAGGAAAATAAATTTTTACTACACTTCAAGGTAATGATGAATTTATCTTACCTCTAGATATCTTGTTAACAATGCGGTAGTACTGAAATTAAAGCCCTCTACCGGTTCTCCTTTTGTACGTGATGCATGAAGCTGTTTTCGGACTTGAGTAGCTAGTGACTGCATATATACAAGTAAAACAGATGTTCTATGTTAAGAGGGTAAAACAATTGCAAAGAAACATTCAGCAAAATGCACATCTTGGAAGTTGGAACAGTGTGATTATATGTACAGAACATGAAGTGTTTGTGATGATACAGACCTTCCCCAACTCAACTCCCCACTGATCAAAAGAATTAATGCCCCAAATAAAACCTTCCACAGCAATTCTATGTTCATAGCTCGCCAACAGCTGAGGCAGCCAAGAAGACATTGCGTTAGACCAGACAGGTGCAGCACATAATATGCATTAAGTGCTAGTACTTGAAGATTAAAGCTAGACAAGTTATGAGGTAGAAATTTACTTAGTGATCAGAGCAATCTCAATAATTCTAAGGTCTAAACAGTTATAACCAGTTATAAATGCTTCATTAATTAAAATTTAAAGAGAAGAAACCATGTACCTGCCCAATATTGTAAGCATTCAGAGATGGTAGCAAAAGACTGAGAGAAGGCCGATTCCCCGAGAATGTCTACGGAAGATAACAGAACAGGTTAGGACATTGATTCTATCATGAACTAAAACTTAGTACAAAGCTGAAAGTAAATCACCTTATGAGGAATAAGATGATGTGGAACATTCTCCTTCAGCAATTGCTCTGCTGTCTGCAGTGAATCATTTTTTTCAGCAATGACACAGGTTTTAGGCAAGAATTCATGAAAAATAAATAAATGTTTTAGTGCTTGAAACCTAATGAAGTTTGCCTTTATAATAGAGACAAATAACGGATATCTAAGAAAGCAAAAAACCTACCTTCCCATATGCAAGGGCATCCGGCTGTGCAAAAAAGTTGGACATGAGTTCATCATGGTTGCTTACCACTTCACCTGCCAATAATAATAATGTATGTTCAATAATGCGGTAGAAACAACAAAAATATGTTATCTTCAAGTTAGAAATCAATACGGAAATAAATTGATACCTTTAAGGTACACAGGTTGCTGGCTCTTTACAATACCAATGAAATCACATGGAATTACACGTCCCTAAAGGTGTCAAAACGAGAAGTTAAAATGCTTATAGTTGCAGCACCTTGTGGTTTAGCAAGGAGTTTGATTCTAGAAGTACCAAATTATAAACAACCATCCCAACCCCGCCCTTTACCACTTGAGCGTTATAATTTGACAGAACCAAAACTGGATCTATTTCCACAGATGATAACCATTGAGGTTATGCGATAACAAAATATTCCTTTCGTCAAAGCCAAGGACAAAGATATGTGAAATAAAGACTTACCGAAGTCTCAAGAGTTGGAACCTAAATTACGGCGAATGGCATTAAAATTCAAAGTTCTCCAAGCACCTTTTAGTACTTCATTTGGTTATTTTCATGGTAAGTAATTAAGATAATGTGCCATATCTTTCCCAGTCTCTAAAAGGATTTCTAGTCTCTTCATTTTATGCACAAGCTTCCAAATTAAGGTTGCCTATGAGAGATCCATAGCTCTCACAAGACCAGGCTAGGACATAAAACTCTAGCACCTCAAAAATTTAAGGTGGTCTAAGATGTTATATGCAACAAGAATCACCTAATTTTCTTCTATCATATGCAAAACACAGCATAAAATTCACCTGGTGGATTAGTTGATAAAAGCTGTGCTGGCCATTTGTTCCAGGCTCACCGAAATCAATTTCACCAGCCTCGTAAGGAAGTGGCACGCCATCAATTGACACCCCCTTGCCATTACTCTCCATACTGACCTGAATTGAAGAAGATTTAGCAATATATAAGACTTGAAAACACAAATCAAACCCCTTCCCCCATAAAAAAAAAGAAAAGAGTTCCAGCAAACATGCCTGCTGAATATGCGGAGCAAATTTCTCGAGGGCCTGGGAGTAAGGTAAAATGGCCTGATATACACTTAAAGTGTTATATGATAGGTAGTAAGCATTTAAAAGACAGACCAAGAAATGACAAGTTTAACTTCTGTTTGTAGCAGAGAACCCACTCTTGCAGGATATCCAAGAAATGAAACGTTCCACACGCTAAGCAAACCCAAAAGCACCTGAAGCATCCAAAGAATCGTATCATATATAACATCAAGTAACCATTAAGCACACCATGATACCAGTTGGAAAAGAACTTGAATAATCAACCAAACTTATATTAGCAAAAACGTTCTAACGTGTGGTTGAATAAAACATAGCATCTGGTAAATCCAACTTGGAGTATTATACTGGATTAATCCATCCTCATTTAAAATACCCATAACCTTCATTCTAGTCTTCTTAGCTTCTCACCAAACTCATCAACCCCAATCCCCATAATAACACTGGTAGATAATTCTATGCCAATCTAATGAATAACAAAGAACCACAGCTGCAATGGAAGAAGTTACATTAAGGCACTTACAGGTATATTCTTTTCAAAAGGAGCTGAATGGAAATGCTGATCAATGCTTGAAGCCCCCTTTAAGAACCTTCCAAAAAAAAAAACCCTTATTCATGTAAAAATCAAATCAGCCAACATATAAAATAAATAGATGAATAAATAATTGTCAAAAGCACCAAGGCAAAGAACAGATTAAGAGCTTGGTTGAAACTTAAAACCTACCTTTCATAAATCAGGCACTCTTACTTGTCATACTCATACTTTTGTTAGTATTTGCAAATCCACATAGCACTCAAAATAATTTTTATGGTCTCATGCAATAATGGTTAAAGTTAAAGATATGTGCATTAGCAACTCACATTTTTGTTGTCCTTTAGGCTTACAATTTGATTTACTAAGAAACTGATTCCAGCTAGAGCTTTTAGTCAAGAAAAGGGAAATAAATCAGTTCATAGTGCATGAAAAACTGAATTTTATGATACATGAACTCCAATTTAGAAAAATGAAAAAGAAAACCCCTTTTCATTCCTATGTTCTGTTTGTTATATTGAAGTGATGTATTTCCTTAGAACAGTGAAGCTGGTTTTAAAATTGCACAATCAGTCTCACACATCATATATGGAATCCTAATGGATGTTATAATTTATAGGTTATCAAAATTTGAACAGTGAATGCAATATGGTCAAAACGATAAGAAGTTACCATACTTTTCTACTATTGGGAAACCATACTGCAGAGACAAAGGCAATACACCAACAGCACTGCAAACTGCAAATGGCAGTTTACTTCATGGTTAATCATCTTCCACAATTCAACTAGAAAATGTCTCAATCCTCAACAGAAACCAAATGACCATAAATGATCCTTAGAAAAAAGCAAGGGGGCAAAGAATAAAACTTACCACTGTAACGACCACCAACCCAATCCCAGAATGCAAATGCATTATTAGGATCAATGCCAAACTTTTCAACAAGCTGCATAAAGAACATTTATAAGCTGCATAGGATCAATACCTGTGTATAATTTAAAACTGATGCCACATTTATTATTGTTCAAGCAATTGGTGAGGAGAAAAGAAATAAATACAAAGCTATGAAATAGGGAAATTGGAAAAAAAAAGTTGGAATTCAGATTCAAGAGGCCATCCATTTCAAGAAAAAAGAGAATAAACATTTTCACTCTATCAAACAGAAGCTGAGAACTGTACTCTAGAACATTAGAAATGCTTGGTTTGCTACACCAAACCCAAAATAAATGATTCATGTGTACATGGTAGTGCACTAAATGCTTAATCACTCAAATTCAAGAGATGAAGGAACAAACTGATACCGCTAGATTGGTACTGACTGCCACCATGTGTTTTGCAACTGCAGAAGGCCTGAAAAAGTATTTTGAATTACAGATCGCTTAACAACAAATGGTTGTACCACACATTAACATAGAAAAAAGAAAAGAAAAATCTAGATAATTCACAACTATTATAACAGGCAATAAACTTTTAAATTATACATTAGTTTCTCAAATATTGAGAATGATTCACAACAAGATTGAGTAAATCAAACACATATTAAAAGCATTCCAAGATGAGAACATCTCTACTTTGCTCAATGCATTATCACTCTGAATTTTAATTGTTAAATTTACTTAGAAATAGTTCCAAAAAATTGTATAAGCAGAATAGTGCCAGAATCTCAAATTACCAAAGCATGTACAATGTTGAAAATAAAGTAGCATTATCATGGCACTAACCCAAGAGCAGATGAAATCCATTCCCTTAATGTTCGAGCATTCAACATAGTTTCAGCTGTTGTGAAAGTCTTTGAAACCACGACAACTGGATACAAGCAAATGAAATCAGAAAAATCAACGGTGCAAAAAGGAGTTTAGACAATAGAAAGACAACATGCTTTCAAATGAATAAAAAAAAGTAATTACCAAGAGTGGTTTCAGGGTTTAATCCTGTGATATTTCTAGCAACATCAATAGGATCCACGTTTGCAAGGCTGTGGCAATGCAAACAGGAGATTACGTTGAATTTCTAGACTAACCAAATGAAACAATGATTTATTATGTACTCAGGAGCTGAAAATTAAACTGTCAGACAAGCTAGAATAACAGGCACTACATGTTGAGAATCCACCACAACCAAATCGCATTTTTGACTTAATCTCACTTATGCCAATGCCAGTCTTAGCAGGCCTATGACAATTGTACAGTTCTTCTATTTTATTTTACGTAAGAAGAGAGAGAGAGAGGTTTCCCAACCTACCTTTCCTCGACACCTTCCCCCTCTCCCTCCTTACTCCCCCAAAATGAAAGAAGCATGTCTACAGATAATCTTATAACACAATGAAAGAAAGAAAGTCGACACAAAAAATCCCAGTTGCAGTAATAAACAACTACTTACAAACGTAGTTGGCGTCCTTTTGCACATTCAACAGCCTCAGGGTCTGTGAGTTGTCAAGAGTAAATCAAATGCATCAGCCATACTTCCTTCTTCATAGGTTACAAGTAAGAAGACCAAGTACCAGGATTACAAAAATAATAGTGAAGTGCACCAGCATAACCTGTTTGGAGAGCAGTATGAACAAATAAAGGACCTAAGAAACTGCCACCAATACCAATTGCAATAACATCCTTCAGTGGTTTTCCAGTAGCTCCAAGCTGCCAAGATTTTACCAGTTTCTCAGCAATTGTGGAACAAGATATTCAACCTTGATGTATAAGAAAGCAGCAAAAGTTACCCAGGAGCCACGGCGAACTTTCTCCGAAAAATCCTTGATCTTATCCAGAACATTCCAAACATCTGGCACAACATTCTTTCCATCACTGTAAATAACAGCATCCCTCGCTGCTCGGAGAGCTACATGAAGCACTGACCTATTCTCTGTGCTATTTATCTGAAACATTCCAGCAAAACACAATGCAAAATCTAATGGATTAAATCCTATTCAACAATTATTGCCAGAAACCAAGATATCATAACTAATTTTTACATCGAAGCATCCAAAATTGTCTAATCTTCTTTTTTTTTTTAAAGGCGTGTAGAGAAAGTTAGACTTACATGCTCGCCACTGTACATTCGGTTAATTTGTTGTTTGAGAGAAGCAGCCTGAATATGTGAAAATATTTAATTAGAATCGGAAACTATCATTATTTAAATCCATAACTTCAGAAACGAGAATTAATCCAAATTCACCTCTGCTAATTTATAGAGCTTATCCATGGTGTGAAGAGTGGCGCGTTGCCTTGAGTAGTCCAAAAGCATTCCATCGAACTCACTGTAGAAATATGCGTACATAATCGAACATGTCATCATTTTTTAATTTAAAGCTTCGTGTAGATATCGAATCAGAGAAATAACGAGAGTTCAACTGAGGATCTTACACCATCATCGATTGGCATCGTTCTTTGTCATTCATCAAGTCACGGAGATGACTTTTCTTGATATCCTCGACATGATCCTGCAAAATTCCAAACGATATAGCGTTGAATACAGAGGTTTTCTTGATATTTCAGCTACAAACTTAACTAAAAAAGACCACAAAGTTACCTTCAGGTCCTTCCATGGCTCGGTGTCGCAGATTAGAGTGGTGGAAGCCATCTCAGTTTATATTGAAATGGAACAAACAACCTCTTCAACAGATAAAACACTATATTAGCTAGAGATTTCAAAGCGATGAGAAAATGAAGGAATGCGAAAAATGACTTTAGAAGATACCGGAGAAAGGAAGAAATTCAGATGATGATGCTGAAGAGAAAAGCTGAAGTTGGTAAAAGCTTTGGCGATGCTTTCTTAAGAGTGTGATGTGACTAGAAAAGGGAAATAAAAAAGGCTGGAAGATGCGAGGGTCGGAAGAGCATCTCTCAATTGAAATGGCTCAAGGAATTCCGGTCACTGAAACTTGGGTCCGGTTTAACGGATTTGGAGTTTGTTTGATTGTGACTTTTGAGGGTTGAATTCTGTGGGCGACGATTTCCGATGGGCCCAGGAAAAATATTGCTTGTTAAACGACGGCGTTAGATATTGGACTCATCGTTATTCATCAAAATGGCTCAAAGCCAGCCCAAAGCCAGTGATTTTAGAAAAAAGAAAAATAATAATTCCGTTGCCGGGAATCGAACCCGGGTCTCCAGGGTGAAAGCCTGGCATCCTAACCGCTGGACGACAACGGAATGCTTGTTGTTACTCAACTTTTAAATTATAAAAAGGTGGATAAATGTTTGTTCCCCTGCTTGGATTCAGCAGACGAAATTTCAACCTGAGTTACAGAGAAGTTTCGCGGCTACCGCCTCAAACATCAAGACAACCAAGTACTATTACATTTTTTGTTTTTAAAGGTAGCCTGGAAATAAGCCGAAAGTGTAGTCTTATACAGGCATTTTTTAAATGCAAATTGGGGCTAGTTTGACTGATTGTGATCATTGATCACTACTAAAACATTGTAAACATTGTTTGCAGTTTAGACCTCTATTGCATATGTACTTAAAGTTTCATGACTGAGTTCCTGTTTCCAGGACAGAACACTTTCTGAAACTTCAGTTCTCATTATCATAAAATTGTCTCTTACCGATGAAATTATATTGTCATGGATGTTTGATTCAGGGTGACCAGATTCCAACTTGGCAATTACTTAAAACCTGACTGTTAAACCTCTGCTGTCTACTTCTAATGCCATTCTTGTAGTTTGTATATGCTCACATGTCCTCTTCAGCAAGGTTCCTTGCATGATCATTCTTTCAAATATGACAATTGACCTTTTACCATTACATGGGCATTTCATTTAAATATGTCAAAAGAATTAAGTGTAAGTGTAATTAAATCAAGTCGAAATCATCTATTATTAGGCTTGAATTTAATTTGATTCAAAAGCTTGAGACTTTAAACTCAATTCGAATTTGACGAAACTTGAGTTTTGAAGTTCAAATTCGATTTGATAAATTCAAACTCAATTCAATAAATTTGATTTGTCAAATTTTAACTATATATTATAAGAATATTAAAACACTTTAATTCATTACTTGGGTAACGCAAACTTGACTTTGGTTCAAAAATAAACAAATTAAACTTAAATAATTATTGAGTCGAACTTGAATAATTTACGAGTAATTTGATTTATTTACATCCAAAATACGACCAAAGGATATTTGTTACTATTTGCTACATCAATGACTAATAATCTTTTGATCAAGTCATTAATAAAAAATTATAATATGATATAAATTTTAAATTCAAATTCAAATAACTTAAATTCCCGTTCTCTTACTTTCTTCTGATTATCAAAAGACTTATGTAAATAAACAAAATGTTCTAATTAATCCTCATTCTATTTCTCTTACTTATTTCTCATAATATGAACTATTTTAAAAATCATCGAAATATTATATGGGTCTTTGAACAATTTATTTATTAATTTTTATATAAGAAAAACATTTTATTGTTTTTAACAGTTTATTTTTAATACATAAAAAATATATATTCCTTTTAACTTCACAAATCATTTTTTTGAGAAACTTCACAAATACAATTAAAGATTTACTTAAGGTTACACATGAATATTCTTTCATTTTATTTTAATTATTTGTAATGAAATTTAAAACTTCGAATAAAGATATATGATTTTTTTTTTTTTACATAGATTAAATGATTATTGGTGTCTTTATTTGAAAAAAAGAAGAAGAAGAAAATATCGACTTTTCATATTTAGGCCCAAATTAGAGGCCCAATTCTGACCCACATAGACGCATTTCGCTCAGAGGCCGGGTCTAGCAGAAGAGCAATCTCAGTTTTTGCCGCGCCGAGAATACAAAAACGGAAAAACAAAAAGTTTGAATTTACCTCCTTTTTTGATTTGGTTCCGAATTTGGAAATGAAATTGGTATCCATTTTTTTCTTATAATAATTTTTCGCTATTCCCTCAGCAAATAACCGAAGCATTAATCAGTTCTCGCGATTCCGAGTCGAACATTCGCTGATTCTTCGTACAATTTGCGTTGATTTTTAAAGTTTGGAGCAGAAAATTGATCTTCCATTTTCGTCCATGGAAACACTAGATCAAGATCGGGTAAGCTTCACCAGTTTCTGTTCATATGCTTTTTTCCTTTAATTTTGCTATGTATATTGTATGATCCTTTCTTCTTACATGCACTCTTTTTATGATCTAGCGTTTTTTTAGGTAATAATACGCATTTAGTAATAAATTTTTGCCTTAAAAATGTATAGAGAAGCGGATCAAACTACAGTTTCAATGGAGAGAGAGTTGAATTAATCAGTAATTATATATTCAAACAATTGAAAAATTGGAAATATGCATATAAGAATCACAGTTCTAGGTACGTTACAGGGGAAAAGGCTATGGAAAAGATTTCCCGGTGATACAAACGGAAACATTAAACCAATTCTGCTTAAATAGTTTTGGGTTTTTTTGCTTTTTGATTTTACAACTAAACTGAAACACTTATGCTTGTGAGGAGATCTCTGGTTATCTCATCTAGAAGTCCATTAAGCACATACTTCTCCAGATCCCTTATAACATCATCTTTCTCAAGAAATGCAAACATCATGCAGTTCCAACCCAAGTCCCACATGCAATTCACATCTGGTTCCTTGTTGTTGACATCAGTCTCAAGCATCTTTGGTAGGTAGTCTTCGAAGGGAGAATCTTCTTTCCCGTCCCTTCCATATTGCTTCAACTTATCAAAGTCCTTACACATTTGCTTGACCAAGTCGTCCAAGGATTTTGCTTTGTTTGAAGTAATGGATACTTTCAGAAATGGATGAACACTTAGTTCCTGCCTTCTTCCTTTCCTTTTCATTACTTCGTAGCCACAGTCTAAAACGAGCTTGCTCTCTTGGTCATGATAGTCGTGACCATTTGCATGAAGAATGCTGAAAGGAATGTTGAGTTTGAAAAGAGCCTCTGCTGTGTTTATAAATAGTTGGCTTTTCATAAGTATCTGCTTGAGGTGATTTTCACTCTCTGTCAGTGGCTCTGGCATCTCTGATTGATAAGTTATTTGATTCTGTGGCTGTGGGGTATCAGAGATTTCTGTGCTCTCTTCATGAGTTCCTAAAAAACAATGAACTTTAGCAGATAAGTTTATTCTTTCTTCTTCATTTTCCTGAACGACCCACTCCACCAGAAACATAAAAAGAAAACACCTGATGCTGCCATTACTATGGCCTTGTTAGAAAGGTTAGGAGAAAAGTAAGGTTCCTTAAGAGGGTGGTATAATACACCTGTAGTCAACTTTTTTCCTGTTTGAGTCTCCATATGTTTAAGCAGGACATATTATGCATGTTTATTTTTATGTGCTTGTGTCATATGTGCATAAGCATCTATTTCAAAATGGTAGAAGTTTGAGTAAGCTAATCTGTTTAGACCCTTCAGTTAAATGAAAAAGCATTTCATAAACTGTAAGAGGAAAAAGTTAACTTTTGAAAATGTGAGAAAAGACATTTGGAATGCAAAATTGTACTTACCATGTAGTGGATCAGATACGCTGTTCTTAAACTTGCTTTCTTTCATTCTGCCAAAATCAGGTTCTTGATCTAGCTGTTCTTTTGTGTCCATTGGCACTGTATTTTGGCCCTGCATAAGATCAAAATTGTTATTTGGCCTCCACTTAAGAGCATGAAAGTGGATTCATTTTTCTAATATAATTGGTTAATGATTGTATTAATGGTGATCTTACACTATCTTTTGGAGCTAATGCTTGTGGTTCATTTAGGCTTTCACATTCATCTTCTAGTGGACTGCAGAAAACTGAATTTTGTTTTGCTGCTTTCTGCATCTCTTGTGCTACACCCGATGATTGCAGGCTTGCTACTGACTTGTTGGATCTAATTATCTGTGCTTCTACTTCTTTGAACCTGCTGGCTTTCATTTGATCTGCTTCTCTTGAAACAGCAATTTTCTCCTGCCTTGTCTGTCTCCTCTCTTGCAAAATGGAACTCTGATGCTTCAGCGTCCTTGGCAAATTATAAGCACTTGCACCTTTTTTAGTCATTGCTTCATTGATTCGAGGGACCTCAAGTTTATGCTCTCTTGTGTTTCTCGCCTTCATTGTTGTTTGAACTTGAACAGGTTTCTCATCCACAGCAAACAGGATGCGAGCTTTTGCTGATTCAGATTCTAGATCTCCTTGAGAGTAAGTGGAGTTTCTGGTCAAAGAATCTTTAATTTTGAAATTTAAGTTTGTTGAACTCCTATCTCCGGCTGAATTTTCATGGTGCCTACCATCTCGGAATCCATTGAATTGTGTTGCATCAATGTGTTCAGTGGAGCCTTTCCTACTAGTTGCTGCTTGGTTCATTTGTGGCTGCTTCTTTTGCAAGTTGGTTGCTCCCGGTTTGAAGAAATTACTGGATATTGGTTCATTTCCCTTTTGTTTCTTTCCCTGCAATTTCTGTTTAGTACTTTGTTGTTCCCTCTCTTGTGATGGTGGCTTTTTCTCTTGAAGCTCAGATTTTTGGAGCATGTGCACCTGTTGAAATTCATGATTATTTTGCAGCCTTTGTTGATTACCTAAGAGAAGCTTGTTAGCGTGTCTGTCTTCCCCGTGAAGCATGCTTTCACTGTACTCTGCTTTTTCTTGCAATGTCAGTGTGGCTTCTGATCTTTTATGCACATATGGTATCATCTGCTGCAGCTCATCCTTGAAAACTGGTTCCTTGATTCTACTTCTTTCAGTGCTCTTCTGTTCACTGTGCTTTACACTATCCTGTTTTCTCTCCTTGTCTTGAATTTCTTTTCTACTTCCAGAGATATGATTCAATTGGATGACGTCACTTTGTTGTTTGTCTATCTTGATGCTGGCCTTTCTTGAGCTTGCCACTGGTTTTATGTCTTCCAAGTCCTTTTGAGGTGGTAATTTTTCATGAACAGCAGCCCTTGTGCTACCATTTCTATTTGTCAAAGTCTTACCTCCTTGTGATGTAACTGTTTCTTGAATCAATGGCATCTTGCTGGCTAGTGTTGCCTTCTGTTTTACCGGCGTGAGAACCAGGGTGGCTGAATCTTTTTTCCTTTGTTCAGCCTTCTTGATACTTTCCTGTGCAGGTTTCTTTACGATCATCCCTTCTACTTTTTGCTTTCCAGACTCCATCTTCGTGGTGACCTTTGAATCTACATTTCCTGGAAGTTCATCAAGTCCCATTAATTTTGCGATTACATTTGGAATTCTCGACTTTTCTTGTTTGGACTGCAATGAACTTGAGTGATTTTGTTCTGAGAATGCAGTGAGAGTTTTAATGCCTGGACCATAGCTAACTGATCGCTTGTGAGAATGTGAATTTGAGGCAGCTAGAATTTTTTTCTCATGCTTGGAATTAGTAACCTCTGAAGAGTAAGTAAGAGCTGCCAGCCTCAGCTTGAGATCAGTCCTTGCAACTTCTTGAATGTCATTATAATTTCTTGAGGGTCTATCAAAAGAAAATTTTGGCCTATCCAATTGCTTCTGATCAGCCATTTTGACAGAGTTCTCATCATCATCATCTTCATCCTCCTCCAGCAAAGTAATCCGACTTTTTCTCTGTGGCTTTATCAAGTACTCTGAAGCTTCTTGCAGGTTGATTAGCATCCTTAGATTCTCCTCCAAATCCATTGCTCCTTTCAATAGTTCCCGTCCAATTTCTATTGAGTATCTGTCAAAGTTGAGGCCATCAGAGCAAGCTCTGAGGATCTGATTTAACTTTTGTGCACCCCTTGATATTTCTTCGATATGGAGAAGAGAGAGAGTAGGAAGTTGGCTACTTGAAGGTTGATGCCTACTTACTACACTGTTTCTTCTTCCCATCTTCCCGTAGTCCATCTGTCTCCCACCAATGTTATGCAGAAAACTGAACATTGAACTATTGCCTGAAGAATCTGTTCTAATCTTTCCTCCATTTTGAAGTGCAAAAGCCAGGGCCATTGACAGATCTCCTATTTGTTCTGACTTCTGGCCTCTCCTAAAAGGAACAATCTGATTTGATACCTGCCCAGTGGTGACTGATTTCCTGCCTCCACTAGGACTGTTTTGTGTGCTTCCAGCTCTAAAACCAGTCTGAAGGAAGCCAAACATTTTAACAAAATGAAATGTGATATCTAATTAATCTGCTGTATAAAGTGATTACTTCTACTTGAGATTAGGAAACTTACAGTTTTGAGCGTCTTTGGTTCCCTTGATGATTTATAGGTTGTCTTGGAGTAAGCATATGCATCTGCTCAAACACGCAACAAAAGGAACAGAGCAAATTACTTAATTGAGCATGTTGACAGGTTTTGCTAGCTTGCTAAAACCGTTATGACTATGAATCTAGCCTTACACAAGGTTCAATCACTTAACACCATCAAACTGATGAAAGTTCTCCTAAGTATGCATATCTAAAAGAATATCTGTGTTATACCTTCAGACATCATCTTTCTATGTCTCACCCCCTTCCCCATTATTTAATTGAAATAAACTAACCCATTCTTTCCTTTCCGTTCTTATGTGAAGCAAACAGTTCTCTCATCTTTTAAGTTTGACTTATGTGCAATGTTTCCAAAACATATTTGGAATGACTAGTCCTGAAGAGGGTAGCAGAGTGGAGCAATTATGCTGTATAACTATACAAGACAAATCTAGATTGCCTTTAAAAGAAAGTTCAAAAGGTTCGATATTCTTAGCTTCTTCAATCAACGTCTCCAGAGAGCAAATAATTATTGCTTAATCACGTGGCTGGTTTTGTCAGGTGAGAGATTATAATTAATAATTGCTTTCAAACTTGTAAAAGCAGGGGAAAAATGTATCTCCAGAAGGAAAGAAAGAATAGTCGTTGGTGCCACATTCCAACAATTGAATGCGTGCGCATGATTTGTGAATTGAGTATGTCTGAGTGTTTTCATTAGCATTAATTAGCTTCAAAATGTGCATTAGTAAGTTGAAGATATTAACAGATATGTTGAAGGATGTTGAAAACTTGAAATTCTTTTTCATGCTCCACCTTGCGTGTTTGTTGCAGAGATTTCAGGAAAATGCTCACCTGCAACCATTGGATTTGTACCCTTCGAGTTCTGAGAGGCAGCCATCCGTTCCTTCCGCAACCGGAGATCATCTAACAGCTTCTGTGCAAAATCTGATCTCTTGGCCATGTTTACACTCTCAATTCGAACAAGGTACCTTCAACTTTCTTTGAGTCAGAATAAACATAGAATTTCTTTACATTGTGTTTTACTGCCCATTACGTTTTACAGATAAGAGGTGGGAAGAGGAATTTTTTTTTTTTTGGTTTCTTTTTCTAGTTGGGATGCTTCTTTCAAAGTTGGGTGTGTTGGGAAGTCCAGTCCAGTATCAATAAAATTGAGTTCGAAAATTTATCTTAGATAGGTTGACGTGAACGTTAGCTCTCTTTCTCTCTCTTAAGGGTCTCCATACAATCACGAGTATCCCTGACTTTGATTCTAATCCAAGCAACGGCAGAAAGTTTCTTCAAAGGGCTTCCATCCCAAGCCTTCTTTACCAGCATCTTCCCTTTTTATTTTTCTCATTCCCTCTTCGTTCCCTTCAGTCACCTTAATCCTTTGCAGCAAACTGGTTGATAGGCAGCTCGTGCGTAGGCACAAATAGTAAAAGAGTTTATTTGTGTTGGGTTAATTTATTTTTTAGTCCACTTCGAATTATTTGAATAATAATTTTAAATGAATTTAAATATTTATTTAAATAAATCATAAGTATAATTAAAATTTTTTAATATATAATTTTATTTTAATAATATATAATAAAAATAATAAATTAAATTTATTAAATTAAACTGATTTGAATATTTTATCAAAATGAATAGGTCGATCAAATTTAAATTAAATTAAATTTTTAATTTTTAATTTAAATTAAATCCAACTTGAGGTATTGAATCATTTCAAGTTACCTCCATTAAACCCTATGCAGAAGTCATCACGGAGGGCGTATCCCACCGTCCAGACACCGGTCTTGTAGAGTAACTTAGAATTTCAAAGGAAAAGCAAGGTCTCTATCTTTAATGTTTATTTGGCCTCCAAGGTTGGCTGTTAACTCTACATTGAAGCAGTCGGTTTGATTAATGTTTTATAGTTGAAAACAAGAGAATAAAGAATGGCAGGCTTTTGAAAAGGCGATCTGAGAAGCAAAGAGTCCAGTGGGAGATGGGAGCAGTCTTTTGGAGCTTTTTAAAAGACCCCACCATTACCAAATAAGCCAAAGTTGGGTGGAGGGGGTGCCAGGTGACTTATCTTAACGATGATATAAAACAGGGGATTTGCAAAGATGAGTATGTGATTGGGGTCTCTAAACACATTAAATTTTATGATGAGCCGTGGAAGTACATTATATTTTCCTATTTTAGTCTTTTTCTTGAGCTAACTACTGCCGACTACTGACAAGTACATGTCACCGTTTGATTATAGTAAAGAAAAAAAGAGAATATAATAATTAGAAATGATAATTTTAGATTAATAAAAAAATTGTATGAAAGTGATATGTATTAAAATTTTTATGAAATTTAATTTTGAATTTAATAAAAATTTAAAAAATTATTTTATATTTTATATGTGGATATAAATTATAATATTATCATTTTTGTATTTCATATTTTGTTTGACATCAAAATAAA
Organism: Firmiana major; assembly: GCA_033439115.1. Taxonomy (NCBI): domain Eukaryota; kingdom Viridiplantae; phylum Streptophyta; class Magnoliopsida; order Malvales; family Malvaceae; genus Firmiana; species Firmiana major. The sequence goes on from CM065909.1 coordinate 51,211,819, forward strand.
AAATAAATGCATGTCTGCCAAAAGAAATTGCCTTACTTAGGGTTTAGGGTTACTTTGACCAAAAAGAAAATCCAAACCAAAAGGCGTAAACTTACTAGCTCAGCCCAACCAAAAAGAGAACAAAACCCGTCATTTTGACAAGTACCTGGTAGGCCAAATCATGGGCCTATTAGCCCAACATGGTAATATCCTTGGCCGGAAACACATTTGGCACGGTAAGGTCTCCACCAAGGCCCAGCATCCAGAACCTTCTCTGCTAACTAGAGCCGCTCATGCCTTGCTTGCCCTGCTCCACGAACAACTAAAATCCCCTGGTGAAAGTATCGCACAAATCCAGCCGTTGATCTCATCATGTACAAAACAATCAGAGCCGTTGGATAATCTTAAATTCTTTTCCAGAAGTATCTGGCACCTCTATTTAGAACTCCCGAGGCGCGCCACGGTTTCCAGGTCTGCGTCTCTCGTTGTTTGCTTATTTCAGTTCAGTCGTAATTTTCCGATCGCTTGACAAGCTTCGTTTCTTATATCATGGCTTTTCCATGTTTGGCTGAAATCAGTGCTTCGTTCCCGTCCTTTGCTTCGTCGTTTGTTCGTCGCTTACGCGATTATTAGAATCGATTTCTTCTCAGAGATCTAAGGTAAATCAGTTAATAATTTTCTGTTTTAATTGCTAGTTCGATTGTTCGATTCATAGATGTTCTAAGCTATAATAATTCTCTTATCTTCTTTTCGAAGGTTGCTTCTCCTGTTTAGCCGAGTTCGAGTCAATTCCTCTCTGAAAAGGATAATTTATCATATTATCGAGCATGGGAAACTGTCTTTGGATATCTCTTCTGAGGTATTAAGCTCGAATTGTTATTTTCTTTGACTATGCGCTGTTTCCTTAATTGCTTATTTTGGTTCTTTCTTTTGGCATCTTTAGATCTGGAAACATCGTTCAGGTCGGTTTTAAGAATCGGGAATCGTCGGAATGATTGTGGTTCCAATTTTATGTAAGTGTCGCATGCAGCTATCTGGTTGATACTGCTTTGTTGTTCAACGACGAGTATGGCGGTGGATGAGTTGGTATTTTCGAGCAAGAACAAGCTGCAAAAGAGTTTGCTGAATATTTTTGTGAGCTTTTGATTTATCTCGTGATTTTACTTTGTTCCGTTATATCCATCTCTGTAGGTAGTTATTGTTCTGTTATATCGATATCCTTATTGTAGTCGTATTAGCTAGTCATTGTTATAACTTGAAAGAATCGAGGGTGAGCAAAAATTGTCTTCTAAGAAGATATAGGAGAGATGAAAAGTTTGTTGAGAGAAAAGAAACATAGTGATTGTTTTTGGTGTTATCCGGCCTTTGTCATGACAGGTGCGCTTGCATGGCAGGTCAAGAAACCTAATAAAATTTAATTTTCTTTGTTGCTTTAGGGGGAGATGGCACGGGAGATATATATATTTTTCCCTGGCTCTCCCCCTTGTGTCTCTCGGCCCCATTGGCTTCCTTTTTTAAACTTCTCCTCCATTTCTGATTGCCTGTTTGTGATTAGTTTCTTTATGCTAATCATGCGTTACTACACCCAATCATAGCAAATAAGATATCAAAGCAAGCCTAGTTGATGGTCTGAAGCAGTGTTCAGTTCTGGAGAGGGTGTAGTATTCTGTGATTTCAATTGCAACTAATAAGGCATATTCCTTCAATGCAATTTCAACCTAAAAGGTTGAATTCTAAAACATTATACCAACATTATCGCACACTGGTTTTGGTTTGATGCGACATTTGTTAAACGCCACATTGTATCTCCATATGCTAGTTGAGTTTAATCTTAGTTTATCTTGAGCACACATTAATCTCAGCCATATGTAAAAAGGTTTTCCATACATTTGACATGCTCTTAATTTTACTGTTGGCAATGGAAAGTTCAATAAAAGCCCTGGAATTAAGGGGAATATGCTACGCAGGCTGTGGCTGCTGCCTTTTGATTCAACATGATGGTAACTGAATGGTGTTGATTATAACCCATGGATCTTATTTGTATACTGTCTAGAGTTTGTTCTAATTTGTTTCAAGAGTAGTGGTGGTTGGTGTCTTGTAATTTGTTTGAAAGGCCGGCTTCTTGTTTATTGTAGCATTTCCAGGTATGATTATGTACTAATTCACCAAATAAGTCCGTATGCTACATTGATCCAAGTGATGGCATCCTTTTTTGACGTTGATGTCAAGATTTACTGATAGTAACTGCGTGGTGATGGTGAAGAAGCTTAGCAGTGTTTTTTGAGTCTCCTGCTTTCTAATCCCCAGTGGAAGGTAAGCAAATTTTTGGATCTTTATTGCGCCTACATTAGTTACGGTTATTTCTATTTGAAGGCACGTGCATTAACTTGCTGAGTTTGCCTTGCAGAACTTTATGCCAGACTCCTTTGGATGGAAAGCTTTTGATCATCCTATTTTGCCTGTAAAGAGATCTTGGTTCAAATTCTTTCATTATGGTGATTGTCTTTTCTTTACCCAGCTTACATACATGCATATAAAAACACTAAAGCGTTAGACATGAATGAAATTTGAAAAAAAAAAAAAAAGGAGAGGTTCTGTTGATGGTCTTTCAAAACTTGACATGCCTAGTAATATATTCCGATTCTGCCTATGTGTTAGTAAAAATGATACATTTTGCCCAATCATGGCAGGGGTGTATCATGACATTTCATTTGCAGACAATATAATTTCAGGATTACTATAGAAGGAAATACTTCTAGCCTTGTGTTACTCCGGTGATATTCATAGTTCATTCTATCCATCAATCTGATCAAGCACGGCAATTGACAAGTTTGATGTGACCTACATACCTTCTGACCATTATTTAATGCATTAATTCTGCTTCCTTTAGAAGTAAGTTATAGTTAATTTTGTTTTAAAAGCTTTTAGCACCTGTACCACAATTTATGTTCTCTAAGGTATTAGTTTAGTAGTTCCTAATCCTCCATAGTTCTTGCCTCTTGCAGTTTCAACTTTTTAATTTCCTGCTTCTTTTGTTCGTTCATTCTGGTGTTTTTTTATTTTCTCTTATAATTTGAAATATGTTTTTCTGTTATCTTAATTATGCCAGCGTTTAAGTTTTTATATATCATATGAAAGCATTTTCGTAATTTATGAAGTGGTGATGAGAGTTAAAAACAGAAATAAAAAGGGATTAATATAAATATCGTTGTGGAATGTTGAAATTTCAGACGTCAGCAGGTACTGTTGTGAGTTGTCCACTGTTAAGCCAATTCTAAGAAAACGGCTCATGAATTCCTAACATAACTTGGTTAAGTATTAAAGTGATAATATTTAGCTCGATTATGGAGTTGTAAGAAGTCGAAATGATGTTCTATCTTCTCTTGAAAGCTGGTGAGCTCATGTATGCCTAACATAATTTCGTTAAGTTGACAAGTGATAATATTTAGCTCGTTTATAGACTTGTAAGAAGTCGAAATGATGTTCTATCTTCTTGTAAAAGCTGGTGAAGTCCAATTTTTTGGCTTTAGGACTATTGGGTTGTACAGTCTGATGGGATTAGAACTCATACCAGTCAAACTGATATAATTCCATAAGCTCAAGATTGGAAGAGCGCTCAGACGTTGACGTTTGGGAGGCTGATGGTTCGAATCCACCTGGATCTTTCCTTCGTGTACTCTCATCATGGTTAATTATATATTTTAGTATACTTATGCAGAACAATTAACTAATAATCAAGAGAATGTTTTATAGGGAGCTAAATGTACGTATGGGTATGTATCTGGGCCGTAAGTCATTGCTGCTCAGCTTTTCTAAGGAGGATTTGTGATGCCCACCGGGCACCAATGATATACGAGCAAGCTGGCTGGAATAAACACTGGTGTGGCTTATGGGAGGCTGGTAGCGGACCCGGTTATAGGTGGTTCTTTACTGGCAGCAGAATCCCATTGGTAATATGGGCCATTGACGTGTCTGGTAAATAAGTATGCTTCCAAGTTCTAGCGCAAATGCCTTGTGCTCCCTTTCGTCATTGGAATCTGGCACCTTGACCTCAGCATCGAGTCGTTCCTATCCTCTCAAAACTTAAATTCTAAAGATTTTCATTTTCATGGGGTAGGTATTTCTTGGATTTTCTTTTGCCTAGAATCTCTCTCAACGTGTCCAACTTGTTCCAAACGTCATAGTGGAAGGCTCCGGGTCAGCAAGCACTCTTCTTTTTCAAGGTAAGTAGGATCGATTTGTGGAAAAACAGCATCATTTGAAGTCTGATAGGAATTGATGATAGCGAAACGACGATTTGGGTACTTCTAGAATGGCAGGGAAAATCAATGGGAAAAAAGAAAAAAGTGAAGCCTGCGTGCGTAGAATAATGGAGTTGAAAGAAAAGCAGCATGCCACATGTTTCTGATCACTTAGCCCAGGAGCGGAGCGGCTGCCAACACTTTCTTTGGAAAGCTGGTAGGATGAGTCTGTGGCGGCCGACCATCAAACAATTGGCTTTGTGTTTTTTTTTTTTTTTAGATAATGCTTGTTATATTTAATTCTTTTTTTTAATATATATATATATATATATATATATATATATATATAACGTTTGGTGAAAAATTACCCACCTGTTCTTTACCCCCCCAAAAAAAAAGTTATCCACTTGTTTCTTTCATATTATATATTATTAAATAACCAGATTGTGCTTTTGTATGGAAAGCTAACATGTGAATAATCTATTTTAGTTCCAGTAGGAATCATCCATTTTAATAAACTAATTTGCTAATGACCGTATGCCAAAGGATACTTGATAATGTAAGATTAATCTTTTAACTAAACTTTTTAATTGATTTATTAATTGTCATTAGAAATACAATCACATTTGGACTTAACAAATAATAATTTAAAAAAGCGAAGTTTATTTGAACTGAAACAAAGTTATCAGTCTATTTTATTTAAACAAAAAGATTTTATTCTGATATTATTCTCAAAAACATTGCTACTACTAACACGCTTTGTTTTCAACTCGATGCTGCACATGTCCTAAACTTAACAAGTGATTTTAAATATTAAATCAAATGAATATATTTGAGAATTCGAATTCATCATCAATACTTTTCCTCTAAAGTCAAAAGCACCCATCAAAAAAAAAAAAAACCTTAGAAGGTAAGTTCTGGATTCAATTCAAGTTCACATCTGTATACTAATTATGCCATTGAAGGGCAGCTAATCCTTGAAGATGAGATTGATTTTACAATTGAATGCACGTGTAACAGATCGGGAAAGAAGCAACAAAGTACACAACACAGATTTACTTGCCCCTCTTGCTTCCTGCCTCTGTTAAAAACTACAGTGTTCTGTCTGTCTGAATCCGAATGAGCGTTTCTTTGCTGTTCAATAAGGTTTGCAGTTCTTCACAAAACGACGACAACTTGTGGTCGTAGCACCTGTGCAAAAGAAAAAAGAAAAAACTGAAAGCCATATAATAGACTCACCAAACCACGAGAGCCGTACGATTTCTGCTAAACTTCAAAAATATCTGGAGCTAGCAAGCCACCAAAGTAGGCCAAACTCGCTATTAGCCAAAAGGTGAACCAATTGAGATCGGGTCATTTAAACGCTTCCCCTTTCACTTTCCATCTTTGTTTACTGGTCGTCTTTTAGAATTTAATGTCACTTCCCTGATCAAGATCAACCCTTTTCTTTTTCTTCGCCTCTGTTTCTTTTCCAGGGCAGGACTGAAGGAGGTATGTCTTTTTTTAAAGATATCAAACCCTGGAAACATCTCTGCTAGGTTGCAACTTAGTTTGTTTTCCATTTCTTTGACTACCCTTTTGTTTGCATTGACTCGTCTATCTTTCAGTTTATTTCTCTTTTGATTCATTTTCCAACGCGGAATAGATTTTTGCTGAAACTTTGGCAACCTAATTGTAGTGATTTTCAAGAATGTAAAAACTTTTCTTGTGTTTTTGTGGGTTATTCGACTTAATTTCTTTACATTTGTATTCCGGTAAAGAACAAAATCATGACAAATTGCCAGAAAATAATGCTTTTATTATGTAAATGGAACAAGCACTAGGCTTGGCCAGACTAGTGGTACTCCGGAGTAAGGACCGGGACAACCCAAGTGTTTACTTTTACATGCTAGGCCGGTGTGAAAGGCATCGTTTTTTCTTTCCCTCATTAATACGTAGTAAAATAAAGAATTTTTTTAAATATTTTTTTATCCCCATTTATAGCGAAATACTGCTGGCATTTTATGAGATCAGAATTCATCAATGTTTCTCTATTATTTTCTGCTCTTAGTGGTTGGAAAGTTTTAGTAGTTGTTGACTCATGCTTCTTCCGTTGATTTAACTTGTAAATTGTGTGACCAGCTTTTGCCGTTACTGCTTTTGTATGTGAACGTAACTATTGAGGAATTGACCATTTAATGGGAAAATTAATAGGGACTTTGATGAATATAATGCTAATCTGATGAAATGAAATGCAACCAGGCGGCGCTTCGCAGGTCTGATACAGGCTTATGTCCCAGGATTCCTCTGTGTTCATACGGTATGTTATCTTGCAGCGTTGCAGTACTCTCTTCTTTCCGCTTGTTTTCGCTTGTAGCATCTGGTTGCATCAGCTATCTTAGCAATATTATCGCAATTGAATCACATAGCTGCAGCAGTAATTCACTGCTGATTCTTATGATGCAGCTCTGTTAGCAGCTTGACTAGAAGATTTTTCCCTTTGGTAATTAAGTTTTGTTAAAATCTGATCGTGGTTGTACTGCACTGTAGTCCTAGATTTAGTTCCTATATCTTGTGCTATTTTGGTCCTTTATCGAACGTGATTCCATGTGTTCTTGTTTATTGTTTATTGTGATTCTTCATAGACTCTAATTGTCTGGTTTTTTTGTGGTGGGGAGGAACTGGTAGCATATTTTCTAATGCATTTTCTTTGATGGTTAAGCTGATTACTAGACATTTCTGTCAGTTAGTTCTGAATAATCAACCTCAAGTGTATGCAATGTTATGCAGGTTGCACTAGGTTGCTGGATTCTAGTATCTGTCACAATGTTTAGTAGATGGAGCAATTCTCATCATAACCAAGAGAATGACTCATTGCAGCATGAATCCAAGGTAATAAAGTTTGAGCAGTTAGTGAATTTATTTAACTATGGCAAAACTTGTGTTGTATACTGAAATCTCCTCTTGCTGCTTCTCATCTTGTGAAATCTTGCACCAGTAAATATTATCAAAACGATCAATGTACTAAGAATATCTGAAAAAAATTAATGTTATTCTGTCTTTAGAATGTGGTTACTAGCTGGTTAATATTTGCTTTTGCATGGAAAATCCAAGCAGGTCAAGGAGCTTAGAGCTGCACTTGGACCACTAACTGGGCGCAGTTTAAAATATTGTACTGATGCCTGCATAAGGAGATACTTGGAGGCACGAAACTGGAATGTCGACAAATCAAAGAAAATGCTGGAAGAGACACTAAAATGGAGATCGACCTATAAGCCTGAGGAAATACGATGGGTAACATATTTTCTTCCTTTTAATGTTCAAAGAGAGAGCTAATGTGTTGGTTAACTGATATAATAGTGATAAATAACTCCTCTATGAGGTTGTTGAGAATAATTTCTTCCTAACGACATTAGACTTTTTTTGTCAGCATGAAATCGCAGAAGAAGGTGAGACTGGAAAAGTATACAGAGCAAATTTTCGTGACCGACATGGTAGGACTGTTCTTATATTGCGACCAGGAATGCAGGTAATAGGCTTAATTAAATCAAAATCCCGAGTTTTTGTGAGTTTTGGAAACTAACATGGCCAAAAATGTTGCAGAACACCACATATTTGGACAATCAGTTGCGCCATTTGGTATATTTGATAGAGAATGCTATCCTAAACCTTCCAGAGGGTCAAGAACAGATGGCTTGGTTGATAGACTTCACTGGCTGGACATTGAGCACAAGTGTGCCCATCAAGTCTGCTCGCGAAACTATTAATGTATTACAAAACCACTACCCTGAGAGATTGGCTATAGCATTTCTCTACAATCCCCCAAGAATTTTTGAAGCATTTTGGAAGGTTTGAATTCTACCCTTTGCAGCCACTTTCTGATTCTTAAGGTGCTGAGTGTCTCTAGACTTGTGCTAAGAACAAGTTATCCGAAGTTGAATGAGATAACATGGGTGCATTTGGCATTGTAAATTAGCTGCTGCTCGTTCTGATTTGATCTATTAAAGTTAATCAACATGCTTTGCTTTCATTTCTGCAGATTGTCAAGTATTTTCTGGATGCTAAAACCTTCCAAAAGGTGAAGTTTGTGTACCCTAAGAATAAAGACAGTGTGGAGCTCATGAGATCATATTTTGATGAGGAAAATCTACCAACTGAATTTGGAGGAAAGGCCATATTGGAGTACAACCACGAAGAATTCTCCAAACAAATGATCCAGGATGATATCAAATCTGCCAATCTGTGGGGATTCGATGATAAACTCCAATCTGATGGCATTGGCAATGGGCACTCTGGACCCGAGGTTGCTCCAGAGCCTGTCAGCATTACACCACTAGCCAGTTGATCTACCTGCCCTCGGCTTACTATGTAATAAATCGTTACATATAACTGAATCTGATCTACCTTTTTGCTAACAGGGGCTGAAACTGATGCATCATCGGATACGATGAACTTTCAGCTTGCTGCTACACGATGGGGACTCTTTTCTGTCATTCCCCTGGTGATGTACCTTGCCACCGGCTTAACTTTTTATATCTAGTAAAGAGAAAATAAGGATGGGATGTCTTTAAGAAAGTTACAAAATCAAAACTTCAATTGCTATATGAAAACCAGACTACTGATCATTAATGTAATGAGAGTGAAAGGAGAGATTACGTATGTCTAAAGCTTATATGCAAAGTAAGAACAATCACGTGGCGGGGTCACATTATTGTTATCGAGATATTTCTGACGAGAAAATCAATATGAAATTGCTATTTGCTGATTTCTATTTAGCAGGATTCGGATTACTATGTGCACAGGTAACTGTTTTCCTCTTTGAGGACCTGCTAACGTAAGAACAGGTGGAGGTTATTCCCCTGACCCTGAGTTAGGGATGGAAGGGTCTGCAAGGAAACAAAGTCAAAAGGATATCGGAGTTTATGCTAGAAACTTGTTTCGGCATTCAAGTCATATTAAAATGAAACAACAGTTCAGATGAATGATTTCTTATCCTTTTACTCTTATTTAAGTACTTGAGATCACGTTTCAAGATGTTTTTGGATCAGTACTAACCTTAGTTTTGACAATATTTAACTATTTTAAAATGGCATAATGATAAGTGTTAGGTATCATGATTACGTAGATTCTCTTTTATTAATAAGAATCACTTATCTCCATTGTTTTTTGATCAATTAAACTGAGTCTTTGATAATTGCGAATTTGAGTCAATAATCCCATCATTTGTCTCGCCAAAAAGTATGTATGGACAGAAGGAAACCTTAATCTATGATAAAATTCTCGAATGACAACATTGAAATTTGAAAGAACCATAAGTTGGTATATAGAACCTACTCAAATTTTTTAACAGAGAACAACATTATTCAGATAAACTTAGAGGATAAGTGATTCAATGTTGATAAAAACAGAAAAGAAATGAGAGAACCCCAGTAACCCAAATTGTCAGTTTCGAACAACGATTCATAGGAAATCAGTTAATGGCCTCTTGATATGTTCGTTCTTTCCTTTTCAGTCGTTCATTTACATGCATAAACACACCATACAGAAAATGGAAAAGTAAAGAGAGTTGAAGAAACAAGGTCCCCGAATCTGACAGAAACTTGCTTGTGAGAGGGGAGGGAGAGATTTAGCAACAGTACTGTTTGACAAGAAGAATTCATTGTAACATTATTGTTTTTACTTCTTTTCTAATTTTCGTACTTCTGTTGGCAAAGATGATTCGGGGAACATTCTTTCAGACAGTTCGACCCAAACATGGCTCAATTGACTTGAAATCGGCAGAGCGAACTAACGTGTAAGGCTTGACCGGGTCCGAGGTTGACTTTCTCTAGCTTTTGTTTTATTTTATCTAAATCAAATCCATTAGTCTTCTTTGTATTTATTTAAACAAAGTTTTTCTTGGGATTTTAATTTTCTTATTCTAATTTCTTAAGCGCTGACAAAGGACTCTTGACAAAGGACTTAAGATAACATATCGTAAATTAAGCCGTGAAATTCAGACAGTAAACAAGAAGGTGACAATAATTAAAAGAAATATATATTATAAAAAAGGTAAAATGTCAATTAAGAAAAAAATAATTGCAAAAATATACACACACGGTCATCACCTACCCTTTTGCATGCATGAATCATGCAAAAGGCAACACGGCCGGCATTGGAATTTGGAAAAGAGTAAGAAAAAATAAAATAAATCATAGAATAAGTGCTATGTATTCGTATAGGAAACGTACTACTCATGGCCAGAATATTGGGATGGCTAGCTAGTTCTAGATTGGTGGCTATATGAAGTATATTACAATACTAAATATATTATATAGTACATTATTGTTATGCTTCTAGAGACTTGCTTGTGACATATGATTGAGATTAAGCTATACCAAACTGTAAGATGGAAATATTGGAATGAAATGGATTTGAAGGTTTCTATCGTTTGTTGGTGAAAGGTTTTCATTGAAACCTCTGGTTGCCAGCTTGCTAGCTCATAGCTTCATTCATGGTCGGCGCCATTGATGAGTAATAGCTAAGAATGCAATATTTTGTGTAGACTTTGTGGCAAATATATGCCTATCTTCCTGCTTATTCAATCCAGGTCGATTCATTGTAAAGATCCTCCACCTCTCGGAGTCTGGGTGGTTGATGGGGTAGATTTATATTTCTGAAGTGGTACATAGTGGAGAATATTCTGTCATTTCAATCAAAGTCCAAAGTGACGCAGCTTTCGATCTATAATCGATTTGTGGGCACATTTAGGGTTATGGTGCACCAGAAAAAGTGGCCAAAAAGAAATGTCATAGCCACCTTATAAGACAGCCGTCTATGCTAAGGAATTATGCCACTTGCATTTCAATCTTCCCATCCAATTCATGTTTTCTCAATTTTGGCTTTCATTTATTTAGAATATTGCATAATACAAGTATGATTCAGAGCTGGAAACAAATATGGATTAGGTGACAGCCAATAAAAATGTCATAGATCAATTCTTAAAAGAAGGAGTTGGCAAATAGGTAAGTTCCTTTATCAGAACTTATTCAATAATTTTAAATACAAAATAATTATACGAATGAGATAATAGTTAAAAATTAATAAAAATTTTATATAAATATAATATAAATTAAAAATAAATTTTATAATTGACGCATTGAGATAAATTTTAATATGAAAATTATATATTTTATACGTATAAATACAATTTTAAAATATAACAAGAACATAAATTTTATACTAAGAATTACAATCTTTTTAATTCCCATGTAATGGTTCTTACAATTCTCAGAGTGCTGGAAAAGTATAGGTAAGTGCTAAATCAAAAGATTTATCCAAATAAAAAGGGAAAAAAGCCAAAGAAAGAAGGAAAGCTATATCCACTTGGAGCTATTCTATTAGAATATATCTAAAATTGTTTTCTTCGTATACGAAATGATCTCTAGAAATCATTGAACTTGAAAGCTTCGGTTTGACTATTGTTTAAAAGTTCTCTTTATGAAATTCGAACTTTGTGGAGGTCCTGTGAGAAAAGTCCAAAGCTAATTGTCTTAGCTCTTTGGTTAGTGCAGGTGCCCCACAGTAGAAAACTCCTGCATCATGGAATTCATTGATGGAAAATTATAGTAAGTAAATACTCAGCCATAGCCGTAGATAAACAAAAGAGCTCAGGTATTGGGAAGTGAAACTGACCAATTCTTGCGTCAGGATGATGTAGAGCAATCTTCTTGTAGACTTGACGCCAGTTTGGCTTGGCAAAGTGGGATTTAACACGAGTTCCGGAAACGACGTCGACACCGTTTTTGGCATGGTGCAGCGATTGAAGCATGGTTATGAGTGCTGATCTTGCGTCTCCTTCCTCGTACACGCTGGTGCAATAGTTATGGAGCTCGATAACCCTCTTCTCATCCATCTCGGCTACTTCGTTCATTATCCCTTTGAACCACTCGAACGAGCCTTGCTCCCTTGTTACCCAGTAGAAGTAGGCTTTCCTTGTCCTGAATCCTTTGTTGTTCTTGTTATTGTTGTTGTAATTTCCATTCTCCAAGGCAGATCCTGCAACTGAATCCTCTTCCATTTTCATGTTGTTGATGATATCCTTGACAATGCTGATCATGGGGGTTGCACCAATTCCAAGCCCCACCAGCAGCACTACGTCATATTTCTTGTAGTCCTGTGCTGGAGCTCCATATGGACCGTCGATCAAAATCTTTGGGAAGCTGTACAACATAATACAATCGTCAGAAGAAAGCACGAAAGCAAAACCTATAAAGCAATTCAATAGAAGGATGAAGAAATCACACCTAGTGTTGGTTCCTTCGGCCCTGAGCAGTCCGCTCTTCCCAGCGGGTGGTGGCTGACAGACCTGTTTAGCATCCCATACAAGCAGAAACTGGTGAGGAACTTGATTTCAGTTTCGAGTTTTAACTTGGAGGAGCAAGCTAGATTAACCAACCTCAGAGAAAACAGTTTTGAGCTGCCTTGTCCAATCACCCAGAGTTCGAATGTGAACGCTAAGGTAGTCATCTCCTGGTGCTGAAGTGATGGAGAATGGATGCCTGCAATTGCCAATGGTTGGTTTGGTTAAACAAATATCAGAATTGAAGCAAAGCCTGATCATGAAGCGAGAGCTATAATGTACAAACCACTCAAATGGGGAGACTGCAGAGCAGTTGACAAACATGTATTGCCCACTTTTGTATTTGAATCCTTGGGGCTTTGACATGTGAAGTGACAATACATTTCCAGGATATACAGCAACCTTCCATATTTGTCAAGAAAAAAGAAACCATATATCAGTACGCTTCAAATAAATGTGAAAATTTTTAACGCAATTAAGGTGTGCCATGGTTTAACAGTTCTTCTGTGGCTTGAAAGTCACGGGATTAAGATACGGAGCAGTCTCTCCGAAATGGGAAAGGAAAATTATATACATATATGATCCTTCCCAATCCAGGCAATACGGGAGCATTGTGCACCAAGTGGAGAATTTAAGATACTTAAAGCGTATATGATATAAGCTTTTATACCTTGAGAATTTTAACATCCTTGATACTTGATCTAAAAGCTCGAATCAACCTTTCGCAAGCATAAAGAATAATTGGCACAGCTAAATACATCCATGTCTGCAATTCAGGTGTGGAGATTAATTACTGTCAATGACATTGTACTAATGATATATATATGTGCAAAGAATAGAGACAGGGATTACAGAAATGAGAAGAAAGATGAAGGAGAAAAAGCTTACTGTTTTCTGATACCATTTCTTGGTGAGGTACAAGTAAATACCATGAACAATGAGGAGAGCGTAGACAATAACAAAAAGGTGATGGGAATACCAAAATGCGTTAAATCCTGTGAGCTTCTTAAGGAACTTGGGAAGGTTGAGCTTGTTGCGCCTGAACCATGGGGTGGCAAGAGTGAAGGCTATGGCCATTAGCACCACCATTATAATGCCTGTCACACCTTCAACTCCCTTCACAAACCACCAGTAGTTTTCAGGTTGATCCTCCCCGAAGAAAGGTTCCATAGGCTCGTATTCTTCTTCGGTGGCATGAAGAAGCCGAGGGAAATCACAGGTTAAATGGGCACCTCCGTGTAGGATCACTCCAATGGTGATTCCAACTGCAATAACCTGAATATTACATGCATTAAAAGAATATTAATCTGGTTTCAGATTTAGAAGCTCAGGGTAACAGAAAATTTTCATTGGATGATGTTGAGCAGTATGTAGAAAAAATTGCTTGTTAATTGTATATCAGTTACCTTGTGGAAATTCAAGTTGTCATCAAAAGGAACAACAACGCCCAATTTAGTCTTGTTTCTAAGCCAAGTGATGGTGTTTCGGCACACTGGAAGTAAAATCAAAGCCATGTTGAACTTAAGAGTCTCTGCACCGCCTTTAGCTATGCAAACACAGTATCCCATCACATCGAACACAGCCTTGTGCCGGTACTGCACGAACTTGTAAGCGAACAAGCCCCCCACAATGCCAAGCCACAGCATCATAACCCAGACCCTTTGCCAGTTATCCATTATAAAGTACTTTGTCTTCTGATACCATCTTTTTAACGGGTTGTTTTCTTGAGTAGGTTTGAGTTTCTGGCTCAACATTTGACTGAGAATACGGCTATCTTCAACCCTGACAGATTGATTTGGAGCTTGCAACAGGAGAGTTTCCAGGTTGTATATCTGTTCAGTGCCGAAAACCAGTAACATTAGCAAATAAAGATAGCATTGAACAAAAGCAATATAGATTTGTATTTGGGGTGCTCTATTTAGTTTACCATGATGTATCCAGCATTATCAGGATCCAGTTCCTCCATGATCAAAGCAGCATATTCTTCGGCCTGTTTCTGAATGTTAGAAAGTTTATTTGCGGAAGCACTGAGACTGATAATCTACAAAATAAAATTCATACGGTTAGAAAATCTTGGGAAAATAACACTAAAATATATTAAAAGTTACGTAATGTTAAAGAAAATGCTCGTTATTTCTAGTTAGTTCAATGAGGTCGGCATGAGCAAGTAGGTGGATTCCTACCTCCTTGACTTCTTCTTCAGTGATCCTTCCATCAGCGTCTTTGTCCACCCTGCATAATTACAAATTACACTTAGTTAACAAGCACCAAGGTAAAAATGAGATTTTCACGGAGAAAATTGCGGAAATGTAAAGTTTATAGCGTTGAATAAATGGCGGAAAGTTTACATGTCAAAGAAAGTTTGGAGTCTAGAGTCAAAGCTTTCGTCAGATATCTGATCCCAGAACTGTTTAAGCTGTACTTTATTGATTGAGTCCCCGGTTACATTATGCCTCCGAGCAAGTGCTTCAAACAGCTCACCGGCAAATTCTTTAGACTGGTTCATCCCTGCAATTGAAAGAAGACCGGTTTTATGCACCTTCCAGGGTAAGATAGAACGATCAAACTATACTAACTTTTGTTGTTTGGATAATGAAACTAGGAATAAATGCATTCAATTTACGATGTATTATCTCTACTAATCAGAAGATTTCGTGATTTTTTTCCGTAAAAAAATATTTTCCACTTATATAACATAGCAAATCCTCCCAATATATACGTACCAATGCATTCAGGGAATTGGGAGCGGTGGAGAAGGCCATTAGTAGATGCAGTTAAATCATTGAAACGCTTCTCGACAGGGGACCATCCATTTCCTGAGGCCCCTGTTTTGGTAGTGATGAACTTGAGTCCTTTCAAGGCATGAGCTGCAGCAGATTTAGTCCTGTCAAATCTCCTGCCTGCATTAGAAGGTCTTCTTGAAAGGGCACGTTTCAGCTCCTGAGAAACCTGCTTAATATGAGCCGACGTGTTCCTGAACAAAGACGAACGAAAAGAAGCAGACTTGTTCTCCAGGGTTTTCTTAGCCAGCAACGCCAGTTCAGGGTCTTCGTGACCTCCATCGGCACCTTGAACGCTGTGAACCGCAACAGAATCGTCTCGGATATCCAGGGTGATTTCAACGTAGGCATCGCTGCCTGTGGAGTTTGTCTTTGCCATGGTGATTTCCGGCGGAAGATTGAATCTTGCACTCTTTTTGGAAGCTCTTTTCTTGGAGACAGCTCCACCACCTAAGCCTAGTGGCCCACTAAACGCCGCCCTGTCGCTTGCTATGCTTTCAGTATCGGAATTGTTCTCCGAATAAGCTCCTCTTCCATCATCGTTCCTCATCTTTCCTTTCTTCCGAGTTAGAAATGGTAACAGAAAACAAGAACAAAGGTTCTATTAACACGAAGTATGACTCTCAACTTAAGATTTATAGATAACAAGGACTCAAACTTGATTCCTCTTCCCTGAATTGACTAATCAAAGTTTTGTAAGAAAAAAGTTGGAGATTCTGAAAAGAAAGAAAGAGATGAAGGATGGTTTTTCTAAAGGTTTTTAGGCAACCATCTCATCTCCATTAATACTTTGTTTTTCGATGGATTGAAGTCCAAGAGAGCTTCCTTTTATATATACAGCTAACAGTCACAAACGCAAATGAGAAACTTGGAGGAAGCAAACTTCATGTTGCCGGTCAAACACCCTTAATTTCACAACCCCATATTCTTTTTTTTTTTTAAAGGAAAATCTAATTCATTGATGGAACTTATCCAGGAGTTTAATAATTCTACGGAATTATTGCATATGCTCAAATTTAAGTATTAGCGAATAACAAACACTAAGAAGTTTCTCTTTTCTTCAATTAATTGGCTGATGTTTGACATGAGTTGTTTAGATTAAACAAATTTTATTATAATATTGTGAAATTGTTTAAATGTAAAAAGGAAAAAAAAAAAAGCACATGATGTTTTAAAAGCATGTTTTGTTGCCAATTTTAGGTTAAGTGGATTATAAATTTCCTACATTAAAAAAAAAGCTGTGAAAATGACAAATATATAATTGAAAATTACAAATGATCTTTCTTAGATTTAAACCCACCACAACCATTATGAAAGAAAAAAAAAATTATGTTTGGTTAGGAAAAAAATAAACGCAAATAATATTAAAATTCGAATATTAAATTTATATAAATCTCACATTTTAAAAGTAAAGTTTAAATTAATACTCAAAATTAATTAATAATAATAATAATAATAATAATAATAATAATTATTATTATTATTATTATTATTATTATTATTCTTTTGACAAAAGCTAAACCTTAATTTTTCACGTTATCATTGGCAAATTAAAAGACATGATGAGAAGAAGCTTGAAAGATTAATGATTTTTTTAGGAAAATAAAACGAAAAGAATGACAGAAAAAAGAGATTATAAAGCTACAAATAAGTGAACTTTCTCAAGGATGATCAATGTTTCAAAAGCAAAAGTTAAAAATTATATTGTTAGGTATAGTGAAAGGTACATTCTATTTTTAAATTTTTTATTTGATAATTTTCTTTTAGTTTTTTTTTTTAATTTCATAAAAGAAAAAAGATTCAAAACCGTTTCAACTATTGACAGATAATTACACATATTTATTAGATATCAGTTTAAAAGTGAATAATATATAATTAAAAGAATTCGATTTCACAAATAAAATTAAAAATCGCTTTATATGTACAGTTAAATTTTTTTTTTACATAATAAACAAAAAAAATACTCATTTTCAAACAAGTCGTCCATTTAAGACTAATATTTTTAAATTATGAGCTTAAAAAAGAAAACTAGCATTCTTAACATTGTTATAATAATAATAATAATAATATTTATAATTATTAAAAAAATACAACTCTTAAGACATTGTTAGCCACAATATTCTCTAAAATTAAAAACTCAAGATAAATCAAGCTTGTGAGGTCATAATAAGAGGAAAATTGTTTATTTAGTTTCAAAGAGACGGTCCAAAAAAAAAAAAACAACCATGTATTATACCTAATTGAATCCATGTAATTATGTTTCAAATATATGATATAAAAAGTATGAATTAAATAATTAAGGATATTAAATTAACTCAAGTTATGCTATTCATTATTAGTTACTTTTTTATTTTTGTTATCTATTTTTTATATATATTTATTGACTCGAATGTTGGAATGCAAATTTCAATACTATTTTGCCTACCGCTGTCTCTTCATCCCATAAAATAAAGCCATGCAAAGTCTCTAGATACATGCACCGTTTTTCATTATCCCAAGTCCTCACCAGGTACCAAATTAGTAGTGGATTGTCTGGGTTAATATTGCATAATTGGAAAAAGTCACACACTAAATTAACTTTTAGCGGCTACTTGGCTCACCATTGTTGAATATGTTAATACTATATGATGTATGATATCATGCACTCTTCTCTTACTAAATCCTTTCATGTCTAATAATTCAGCAAAACCTTTCCATGCAATACTACACCGTTGGATATATCATTGCTTGGTATTTCTTGACCTTCTCATAAATTGCCTTTTTATAATAAGGAATGCTAATAGAATTTGGGCCTAGAATATATCAATTCAGTCATCAGACCTCTGGTAGTCTATGTTTTAGCTTTTTGATTATCCGTGATATGTTTTTGATAGTCTTATTTAATTGTTACGTTGATCGTTAATCAACTTACATTTCGAGATAAATATATTTTAAGATGGTAAGATTTGATATTGAAATACATGTATTAGAGTAAAGCCAAAGACACATACAAAATGATAGGACTCAATATTGAAATACATGTATCGAAAGCATATCCTAGAGTCTCAAATTTGGTGCTCTTGAAATTCTCAAGTTTATTTACTAAACTCTAAATCTTGAAAGCAAATGATCGAGGCATTAACTTTGTCAAAAATTTAACACCATTCTTTGAATTGATTATTTCAAAATTTTTAAGACAATCTTTTGCAAAGTATGTAAATATATATATATATATATATATATATATATATATATATTAAATATATCATATTAAAAAAAAAAAGAAAGAAAGACAAACTAATCCGCAAGAGGAAATACATTTCAATGTTGAGAAGAGATGACTTGGGCTTTGCTCCGAAAAATGATGCGGACCTAACAATTCGGTGTATTGAAATTCTCCATCGTTTAGTTGGTTTGTGTCAACAATAACAGGCTGCAAATCAAAGCCCCGCCATTCTTTTTCTCGTTACGCTGACATTTCAAAACGCTTCTGTGCCGCAGTGTAGACGTCTGGACCCCAGGGCCAAGAGACGAGACCAGCCACCAACCGGGTCGTTCAAAACGCTTCGGCTCGATGATAGAAGAGATAATTCTTCTTCGGCATAGACAAGCTAAAACTGGTTTAACATTACCCGATCGGGAATTCAGGTTGGATTTCTAGTTGAACCAAACTACCAAGTTTCTGGAGTTCTCGTCCTTGGAAATTTCGGAAACTTGACATGTTGAATAATGTTGCATATAAAATTGGTGAAAATCTGATAGAGAAAGCCATCATACAGATGAAAACTATAAGCTCTAAGTATTTGCAGAAGCATTGTTAAGAAGTATATCCTACTTTTTACTAATGAAAACAGACTACATTCCAACTTTCTCAAAACAGGTTTGTCTACAGGGAAATACAAATCATACAGATTTCAACGTGTAAATGTATAGCCCCAAAGTCATTTACTTTCCCAAAAGCAGCAGTAAACTATCTAACAAACTAATAACAAAAGCAAAGGTGAAATACAGGAGAAAAGGAAAGAATATTAACTTGAGGGTATCTACACAGTCAAAATCTGCAGTCAACGGCATCCTCGTAAACAAGATGGTGTCAGATGCCTTTGGATCTCAAGGGAGGAGATAGTAATAGCAATTTAGATGAACTGAATCAGGCAAGCCGTCTTTTGAGGTTTCTAGTAGTTGCTTGGTAAGTACGAATAAGCAAGCCAACTCCTATACCAATGCCAACACAAACGCCAAGACCAATCCCTACGCCAACCCTTACACCTGCATTGAACCATGAGAGTTCACCGTCTTCACCATCTATGTACTCTGTCCTCCTCCAGTAGATATTGCTGTTGTCTTCATCAGTTTCTTGTTTGTAGTTTCTGTATGCTACCTACAAATGGAAAGTAATATGACGAGTTAGAGATGAGCAAAACATATGTCCGATATGAAACAAAACAAACTGATAGAAGAATATTAATCGTAAGGATTCTGCCTGTCTCGTCTCTTCTCTTCTGCTCTCCCTCCCAAACATATCTTACACACTGGTAAAAAAGCAATGCATGGTGGATCCTCATTAAGAATCAGCCAGGTTCTAATCTTATCATATCAAACTACCTCTTTCCTTCAGCCAGCCAGGCTGATTCCCAAAGCCTTAACTGATGATCACAGATTACCAATCACGGAGTGTGAATATTCATTCTCATTCTCTAATCTGAGATATGCCAAAGAAGAAAACAACCAATACAAATACCTAATGTTTACATGAAATGCTTTCAAAGAGTGTTCAACACAAATCAGTTTCACTCATGATTCAAGTTGCCTTCGAAGACAGATTCTACTTTCAGTATATCAGATAGGCTGAAACAGTTGCCAGTAATTGAGATCCATAAGACAATGGTCTTGTTCAAACCAAATATTTGAGGAAATAAAGTATACTCAGATGCTCCAACCAATTTCTTGGTTGCAAGAACTCAGTCTATCATTCATGCAATAGGAAGTTTTTTGCAAAGTCTGAAGCCAAAATATCAACAGATACTTTCTGAGGCAGGTCTGAGTGCATGCATGCAAAGCAATTCTGATTTAATGTGCGTTCCAAAGATAAAAGTTTAGCTAAGAAGCATGACAAAGTAAATATCATTTACCAAAAATTGGCTGGCAAGTTGCTATTAAACAAACACTCGGATTACAATGAACTCTATGAACACAGCATTTGCTTTAAGACCAGGGAATTGCCCCCAACAAGAAAATGGCGAGAAACAGCCAGGAGATGGTGGTCCTCTACATTTACACCAACCCAGTATGGCTCTAGTGGGCTTATCGACGTCGGGATCTGGCAGAACAATTACATTGAAACTATACAATAGAAACGGAAAGGGGGAATATCCCATCAATTAAAAATTGTGCATTGCCCATACACTCATGACACATAGGATAAAGATTCGTTTCCCAATTCATGCACCAAATCTTGCAAGTATGGACCATATTGCAAACAGAAGCTTGTTTCAAGATGGGAAGCACGGCAGCCATAAAAAGGGGGAAACTAACATAAAATTAAAGCTTAACAGAGTTTCAAATCACTGTGCTTTCACCAAAACTTATGAATGTCAATCCTTAAATATACAGAATATGTGCTGCTAAAATGTAAGATTAAGAATGCAGAACCAAAGCATGTCTCAAACATAGTATTTATCAAGATCAGTTCACTAAAGTGAACAGAAAGGAAATGGAATTTCAATACTGAATTGTCTGGTACATTACCTGCATATCAAGTCCAGATGACATATCTTTCTGACATTCAGTGCTCTCATATTCTGGGATTGCATCTAACATGCCCTTCCTATTATGCTTCTTCCGGTAATTAAACTGCAATGTTTTGGTCAAGATGATTGGTGTTCCAGAGAAGCAACCCGCAACATAAACCTCAATGGATGGAGGTGATAATTCAGGAGAAGAAATGTGCTTTCCCTTCAGGAAACCACCGCCAGATGTCATCTCTGATTCACAATTCATACTCCATCTTTTCACATTATTCTTCGATTCACCAATGAAACCATTATTACAAGACAGTTCCAATACGCCAGAGAGAATGAGATCCTTTTTATCAAAAACCTCAAATTTCACACTTCCCGTCGACCTAACACTATCTGTACTAACAAAGGTGGCTTCTTCTGATTTCTTATCTACCCTATCTCTTCTAAGGAGTAAAGAGACACCATCAGAGTACATGCTGCTTCTAGTGCCATTAACTTCCAAAAGGGTATCAGGGTCCAGAGGAATATGATTGAGAGTTAGAAATTCTGGAGTTGAATCATCAACTTGAAAATTGCTGACTCTAACATAGAAGACTCTCAAATCAAACCAGAGTGATGATAATCCGGCGGAGGGATGGAATGGAGAGTACCTAATAATCTGAAGGTTGTGATCCGCGACTTTACTATTTTCTGGTGTTTCACAAGGATCCTCCATGATTCGGGAGCTTAATCCTCAATAATACCCTCTAAGATCAATCAGAATCACAACATCAGAAGCACCATAAGAATTGGTATTGAAATGCCTGTGAAATCCTGCTGTAATGCCAGTCAGATAATCACAAGGGTTAAGATAATTCATCCAAATCAGCTAGCTCGAAACTAGTGGAAGGGAGGGGGTGGGGAAAGGAAGAATATACCCAAAAAATCCAGAGGAGAACTAGATAAGAGGCTTCCAGGTGATAAAGTAAATACTAGAACGACCTACTTTATAGGAACAGAAACCCTCTGAATATGGAAAAGAATGGGAAAACTCATAACAGAAAAAAGAGAAGCAATCAAACAGCATTATCTCATGGCTAAAGAATGAAGAAAATTTTACTACTTTACTATTTGACCATGGCTAGCAGAGATCATGTTTCATGGAAAAGCAAACACAAAGTAATAAAGAAACAAGTTCAGATTTCAATATGCAGACACTTTAAGGAACAACGGAAAGCACATAAAGAAATGATTGTCTATTACTTATTCACTTGTCTGAAATTTCAACAGAACCACAAAGCAAGTAAGACAACCAAGTGGGAATATAAAAGTAGATCAACAGATCATCATTTGCAAATTGAAGCAAAAGTACCCACCAGCAGCCCACCAGGAGATTATACAGCTAAGCAAACCAGGATTCAGCTTTCTCTATCTCCATGTTTTGGAATCAAAGCAAACAAGAGAATCAAATTGAAGAACTTAGTGACGAATAGAAATAAGGAGAGAGAGGAAAGCTTTTAAGACAAAAGCCAGCAAAAGACACACGTCATACAACCAGAAAAATTATGTCGATAGAACCAGTTTCTCTAGAAACAAACAGCACCACAAACGCAAAAAAAATTTCCACTCCATAAAAAAAAAAAAATTCTTACCTGGAAAACTTTCCATCCACAGAGATACCAACTTGCAGAAATATATATATATATATATATATATTGTCTTCTATTGAATCCAAATAATCCAACTCTCCTAGCTAGTGACCTCTCAAATCGATTTCAACCTTTAAAGATTAAAGCTTTTGATTCTAAACCAAATTTGTGGACAAGGATACATGCAAGACCCCAAGTTTAAAACTCCAAACACCTCCAGCTTTATATATACTGCTACAGTGACAAAAATTTTCTTTACTTTCTTATATTTTTAATTACAGAGTGATGGTATTCTTGATAATCTCTAAAACGGGTTGTTTAAAAATCTAAAATTGATTGAGTTCTGTGACTTTATGATGACTTTTCTTTTTTATGGTTAATGTGTCAAATGGTTGGATATACTGAGGGAGATGGGCTACCTCTGACTTGGGCTACCTTTGCATTATTACGAGTAAATTAGGACATATGTCTTGACCACACCCCCCCCCCCAAAAAAAAAAAAAAGACTATATGTCATGAATCATGATATTGACGATCTTATCCGATTAGCAGCAGAGAGTGCATTACGAGGCCGGTGTCGATCGAAAGGGATGTCCCATCTTGTCGTGAGGAGTAATCTACGTTATTTCCATGGGTTCGTTGCCTGTTATGTCATTGGACCCTTAACATAAATCTATCTTCAGGCCTACTGCCATGACTTTTCTTCCGAATGGTCTCTTTCTATTGTTAGCTATAGTCGTTGTTTTATCTAAAAAAAAATGAAAGAACTATAGGTTATTGTAATAGGAAGTTTGAGATCAAAGCGACGTGACGAATCAAGGCGAAGTACGATGTTCTAATCACCTGGGCTAAGTTTTCAGTAGTTACAGAAGTTATCTTCAGCCTTCCACATCGTTTCTTTAACAGCCTAACCAAAGAGTAAGACCAATTGTCAGCAGACCAGCACCAATGTAAGATGAGCCCAATTCCTAATGCCAACAGCCCAAAACGAACCAGCCTTTGTCACGTTTAGTGCTGGTGAGAAAGTAAAAGGAGCGGGGCAATCAATGAAAAGGAAAAATAAATTAGCAAGAAGGATTTGCGTCAAAAGAATTTTCGCTGGAGTTACAGATCTCCAACAGGCAACTATTGTTTTGTTACAGGGCTCTTCTGAAAGCTTCACTTTTGCGCTTCTTTGCCAGACAACTCTATTCTGTATTCTTCTTTTGGGTTCCAGGTGGGCATTTCTTTTTCTACTAAAACTCTAGCAATCTCACTTATTTTCTATTTAATCTTGAATTTTTTCTAGTCGAATTGTTTGTATCCTGAAATTTTGAAGTGGGTTTGAATTTCAAGTCAAGTAAATGCAGTTTTCAATTGTTCTTGGGGTGAAAGCGCTTCTCCTTTAATGGGGTTGAGTTTGTGATTTCACTTAAATTTAATGGGGTTTTAATTAACTGTTAAGTTGAATTAGAAAGAAGATTGGAAGTTGATTTGAGCGGTAAAAAGATTCTTTCTTTGTTATTATTTTCGTAGCATTTTTTGTTTCTTCTGAAGATTCATTGATCTTCTGGCTTTGAACAGGGAGAAATGCTTGTGAATTTGACTATACTAACTTTGTTCGGTCGTGATTTTAAACCTGGAACAGTTAAATTATCTGTGCATTCAGTATCAGTTAATAAGATTTATTGTGTTGCCGAAGTGGTTGGGAATTACTTTTTAGTTATTGGTTTAATGGCAGAGCCAATTTTCTCAAGGAGATTGTGATTTTTTATGGTTTATGCTGGTTCATTAGAATGGCAAGGTTCTTATTCACGCAAGGACAGATTTTTCTTGTGGGATTATTCTTGCATTCATTTTTCCCTTTAGATGACTTTCTTTTTTTCATTTTATTTTATTTTATTTTATTTTAAATCACTGCATAGTCTATGTTATATATTTGTCAACACGAATAGACTAATTGATTTGTAGGTTTAATTTTGTGAAATTGTAGAGTTCTAACTATATGATGGCACTTTTTGCATAGATTATGGCATATCCTGAACCTCACGATGCAGAGAAGGGGATAGTTAAGGTCAACCCTGCTCCAAGAAAACCCCGGATTTTACTTGCTGCTAGTGGAAGTGTAGCTGCCATAAAGTTTGGGAATCTCTGCCATTGTTTCTCTGAATGGGCAGAAGTGAAAGCCGTTGCCACAAAAGCCTCTTTGCATTTTATTGACAGAGCATCTCTTCCCAAGGATGTAAATCTTTACACTGATGAGGAGGAATGGTCCAGCTGGGGAAAAATAGGTGACAATGTGCTTCACATTGAGCTTCGTCGATGGGCTGATATTATGGTCATTGCCCCATTGTCAGCAAACACCCTTGGCAAGGTAATATGATTTGGCTGCTTTTTGGTATACTTTTGTTCTTCTATTTTGTAACTTGTATTAACTGTTTGAATGGATGCTTCACATTATACGTGCATGTAATGAAAATAGCATTTAAAATGAATGGAGAGAAGACCTCGAAGTCACCCATTTTTGAGTTGTTAGAACGGGCTTTATGTAGCTGTGGAAAGATACCTTCATACTTTTAGCAATGAAGAATAAACTTGTCCTGGCATTAATATATCTGAGAATTATGTTTTCTGCTATCGCACGCTTTTGATGTTCCCATTTCTTGAAGCTGTTTATTCCTTAAATGATCCTATAACTTAATGTGATTCCTACTCTGCTCTTAAGCATTTTTTTTGTTTTAATCTTTTAATATCTGCTATTGCAGATTGCTGGGGGATTATGTGACAACTTGCTAACTTGCGTGGTACGAGCATGGGACTACAGCAAGCCACTGTTTGTTGCACCGGCAATGAACACTTTCATGTGGAGCAACCCTTTCACAGAAAAGCATCTCATGTCAATTGATGAACTTGGAATTTCTCTTATCCCCCCTGTCACAAAGAGACTAGCTTGTGGGGACTATGGGAATGGCGCAATGGCTGAACCTTCTCTGATCCACTCGACTGTAAGACTATTCTTGGAGTCACGGCCTCAACTAAATAATTGAAGCGCCGGTTGATTCAACATGAACAACAAAACCATCCGTTGATTCTGTATTTGGTGTAGTTTTGTTAGCTGTCTATCGAGCTTACTGTACATTTATACCTGCATTTTAGAGAGGGTTTAACTTGCATACCATGAGGAATGGCCTTGAACACCGCAGAACAAGTGATCTTGTAAGCTGATGATATGACTTGTTGCAAAAACCTTTCAGCTTGATCAAAGCTACCTTTCATGATTAATTATTTTTCTTTGAAATGGTTGTGATTTCTTCTATATGCTACAGATAATTACTGGATCTAATTGTATGTGCCTAGTTGCCTGCAATCTGCGATGGCTAGCTCTGAGCCCGTGAGGCGACACTAGTGATCAGACTGAGACACTGGGCTGAGTCATACGGTGCACCCAAGCCCTCTAGCCACGTTAAAAATCAAACCCAAAAGCCCAAGTGGGCAGACTGAGACATTGGGTCTGAGTCTAAGGTACACCCAGACCTTATAACCACGTTAAATATCAAACCCAAAAGCCCAAATAGTCAGACTGAGACACTGGGTCTGAGTCACATGGTACAACCCAACCCTCTAACCTTGTACAAAACAAAACCCGAAAGCCCCTTATGTTTATAGATAAGGTTTGAGAAAGACAACCTCGGTTCAAACCCAAGCTATTCAAACCATGGTTTATCTAAGCCATTCACGTTGGGACAACGACAAAGACATCTTTCCTCGCCAATTTCCCTGTTTGTCAACTTTATTTATCCTACCCTATAATAATATATTAATTCTAACACGATTCATAGTTTAACATTTTTTGTATGAAAGATCCAATGGCCTCTAACTTTGCTACCTATATTTTGAGTTTAGTATTACTTATTAGCAAGTTCTAGTTTAACAAAACCTTTAGGATGACAAGCATTTCTTTGAATTATAGAACAATGAACTATGAATATCAAAATATGGGAAAGGGTATTGTTGGTTTGGTATAAACACATAATTATTTAATGCTAAAATATTATAAAAACATCTGAATCATGTTTTTTTTTAAGAAAACTTGTATTTTTATTGTATTTTGTTTATATCCAAATAAACCCTTACTTCTAACAAAAATAATTATTTATGTTAAGAGTTTAATTAGATATAAATTAAAAGTTAAAGGTTTATTGAGTGTAGATTAAAGATTAAAAACTTATATTGATATAATAAAAATATAAAATAAAATGATAAATTTTATAATTTTTTTATTATTTTAATCTTCTGTTAATCTATGTATCTAGGTTGATTTATAACAATATTAAATTTTAAGTTAATACAGGAGACTTCTTTGGATAAGGAGATAATGACATGAAATGAAAATGCATGCTATTTATTTTTTATTTTTTTACATAAAAAGCACAATAAGAGAAAAATAAATCAAATTTTGAATTTAAATTTTATCCAATAAATTCAATCTTTACAATCGTTACTGTGAATGCCTGTTTTGTTCTTAGAAAGTCAATGGAGCGGAAATTAAATGCATGTGATATCTAAAACTCTAAAGCACTAAAAAATAGTCCCCTATGCCGAATCTGTATATTTTCAACGAGTTTAATTGCTATATAATTGATTCATTTACGAGTTATGTCCTTTTTAATGAATAAGAAGAAAGAAAAAAAAAAAAAAACAATGTCCTAAGCGTTTAACCATGGTTAGTGTCTAGCCACTATTTTCTTAATTAGTTCTTTATTTTTGGTTTTTCACCATTTGTGTTTGACAAAATAAAATTTAAAAAAAAAAAAAATGGAAGTTTTGGGGGTGAATGAAATAGGATAGCTTTCGGTCTCATTTCCTACTGGTTTCCTTCTGCTGCAAAAGAATAGGATATATAGGGATGGATGGGGTTGATACTTGATAGAGAAAGAAAAGGAAAGCTGATTTTAATGGCTTTTTGAGCTTTTCAGCTTTGTTTATTCTTTGCAATAGCAGCAGTACTCACAATTGCTATTGCTATTGCTATTTAGCCATAGATATATAGAATAGAATAAAAGAGAGAAACTGAGAGATTGTATTAATGGAGTTTCCAGAATCTGGATATTGGCCAAAGTTGCTTTAGGCTCTTGACTTTGAGAAAGAGTATATTAAAAATATATATATACCAAGGGCCATATTTGAATCAATTTGATTCTGCAAACATAGAAAAAGAAGTCAATGAAGATTTGATTTTGATGGTTTCTTTGGGGTCATGATAGCTGAAGGTTATTTATAGGGAAAGATTAATGGGTAAAAAGCCTCAGAAAACCAAGGAACTTTCAGTAGCCATAGCCGAGGCTTCATCAGCAGGAGAACAGGCACAGCAGCCTCTGGCTCAGGCTCAGGCTCAGGCTCCTAGAAAGAGAGGTAGGCCACGGAAGATTGTTGAGAAAACTGAAACTGAAGAGAGAAAAGAAGAGGAAGCAGCAGAAGTTATAGAGAATCAATCAAGGATAGTGAAAATTACTGAGGAACTGCAGCAACCACAGCAAGAAGAAGAGGAAGAGCAAAAGCTACAAGCAAAGGCAAAGGGACAATCACTGGAGCAGAGGGAGCCTCCAAGAAGGAGAACAAGCAGAAAAAGCAAACCCAGAAAGAGCAGCTAAAATTGCATTAGCTCGTTATTGGGTCTCATGTTTTACCTCCATAAAATCTGGTAAATCCTTCTCTTCTTCTTATTCTTCTTCAAACATATATGATACCTCCAGGAATGGAAGATTAAGATGATTTTGCATTTCATGTTGATTATAAGATCAAGATGAAGTCCCTGGTTTCATTAAATCTGTTGCTTTATCAGCTTATTTGTTTCAAATTTAAGCACATAAAAGCATATAATACAAAGGGTCTTGCTTTTTCTTTTCTTATAATTGGCACTTTCTCTGTAAGCAAACAAAGCTTAAAACTAGCAAAGATCCACTTCCTTGGTGTTTACTCAATCGTGTAAATTCTAATACCATTACTTAAATTAAACCAGATTAGAAATGTTACCTTGTGTGCATGTTTTTCTTTGTTTCTTGTCATGATTCTGATTATAACTTTATAAGTTGGCTGTACTGTTCCTTCCTCATGATTATAATACTAGACCAAGGAAAAGGAAACCTAGCTAGCTACTTTATTATAATGGTAGATAAAGCAACTTCAAGGCTATAAGGGTTTTGCTTATTTTACTCGATTATGTGGGAATGCTAGTGTTTGGTGACATTGAATGAGGGTTAAGTGAAAGCAAGGTTGAAATCTGAAGGTGGGTGAAGAGGAAAAGCTGAGTCGAGCTATGTTGCTGGCTTGCTGGTGCCAACCAAGCTCTGCCTTAAACGAGCAGACGCTGAGTTAAAATTGCTCTGGACAAGAAAAAGCTAGAGCTGCCGCCTGCTGCTGCTAACTCATTTCAACTAGAACGTGATTGCCACGCCCAAGCT
Source organism: Firmiana major (assembly GCA_033439115.1). Lineage (NCBI taxonomy): Eukaryota > Viridiplantae > Streptophyta > Magnoliopsida > Malvales > Malvaceae > Firmiana > Firmiana major. The sequence goes on from CM065909.1 coordinate 51,240,927, forward strand.
ATCAACAACACAGCCTCCAGCCGCCTCAGTAATCCAATGGGCAACAGCCAACAGGCAATCTCTTACTCTGGTGGGTTCTTCTAGACAGGGGAGTGACAAGTGATTCCCAAGTGAAATAATGGCGCGTGGAGTTAGTAAAGGATGTATCAGCAAGAAAGGGAGATGGTTGGAGCAAGACAGTAGTAAGACAGGTGTCTTTTTACAAGAAAACGTTTGGGGAACCAAAAAGACTTCTTCATTCACTTGCCTACCTGTTGTAAGAAAAGCAAGTGGCAGAAGAAGCAGAGGGTTTGCCATTTGCCACACTCCGGGCCCCGCGCTTTGCATGGACGCGCTGTTGCCGTGGGACCCTCCCTGTATAGCTTTGACAAGCCTGAAAATCTCAAGCTAAGCTACTGTTTGATCGGGTTGCCCACTGCCAGAAAATCTCTCTTAAGAGATTATTCTAGAGCAAGTTTTAGGGCTAACCATTTATGGATGTAATCTGGTAACTGTTTATGGATGTACTGTTTTCATGCTAAAGTATGTCACTGAAATTTTGCTACACTTAAAATACAATGCAGTATTTCTTTTTCTTTCTTTATTTTGTCGTCAACAACAGCAAGTGCAAGAGCAAAAGCCTGGCTTGAGGGATTTTGCTAAGCACTGTTTTTGTAAAGATATACAGTCATCAAGTAGTGCATATGTTGGGCAGAGGCCTGTGTTTGTCCTTCATCCAACACAAATCTTGCTGTCATCCGGCCATACGTTTGAATGAATTGATTTTTAAAGGGCCACAGGCCAATCTGATTCTTGTAAGACTCGGGTTACTTTTGATCGAATTTAATCTGCAATCATCTTTTACCCAAAATGACATCGAAAAGTGACAATTAACCATATTATAACAGTGGAAGACAGTATGTCGAACAGAACAGAGGAAGACAAAAACATATGAGGAAGTCCACAAAAGGGGCAGACCATTACGTTTAAACAAGAACTAATCTATGATTGATGGAGACATTTCCAAGTAGAGAATAACCCATCTCTCAAATAAATTTACTAGGATGGCCACTGGTTTCTATCAACCAAAAACTGAAAGACTTGACTAAAATGCAATCCTTAAGGAGTATGAGTTATCATCACAATCTTACTTGTAAAGTTCTAAAACTCCATCAACAGTGTATTGAACAATTATCCGAAAGGAAAACTGAAAAGCAATTGAGCCAATTAAATGACCTCTACAGGCTTGAAGTCAAAATTGTTTTCAGAGTATGAATACAAGAAAGCTACAAGCAGAAACCATCATTTATCATACCTTTAACCCCTATGTATAGCCAACTAAAGCAAAACTGTTACAATGCAACAAAAAAGATAGCCGGATATTTGCTAATAAAAATGGATATATTGGTAGTAGTAATACTAATATAAATCTCCAAATTGCTTAGCGATTTGACCTGTGATGTCGCTCCTTCCTATATCGAGATTGATCAGGATCAAACCCACCTTCCTCAGCTCCATACACAGCCCAGGATGGAGTGAGAGCCATATAATCCTCACTGTCGAAAGGTCTTCCTGAGGCCACCTGCACCATTGACAGAAAACAAAATGTTTAACAAAAAGAGTTTATAGTCCAGAGACTGAGAGACACTCCAAATGTTTAAGTTAATGCTGTCACTAACCAGGTCATGAAATTTTTCATAGTCTATCCATGTATACCATTGGCCATTGACCTTGAACTTTTCTGTATTTGCCACGAGGACACAACATGAGTGTGCATGTTCACACGCAACCTCATACTGCCCTTCACTTTTCAGAGCCAATGCCTCCGAGAAAGCTTTCACATCAGAATGCCAAGGCACGTTCTCCATTGTCAACTTTGATGTGGCAGAACTGTAAGAAGATCAAGATGACTGAGCAAAGGCAGCCAGTCTTGCAGATAAAAAGAAAATACTAATAATAATAAGACCAAAAGACTTACGATCCACAGTATGTTACACCTTTGATTTCAACAAAATCAGGTTTCCCAATGCTAAAGAGTTTATAATAAGCATCTACCTCTTCTGCATTCCAACCTTTCACTAGAGTCAAGCGATACACAGTTCGTTGGTGTTTCTCTTTGAGAGCTTCCAAGGAATCCTGAATAGCACATGTTACGAATAAGAAAACAGGAACTTCAGACAAGCCAAAGAAAGGCCCTGAAAATTGCCTAGAAATATGTAAACTTCTACACTTTACAAACTGCCATGAACATGAAGAAGCGTTCATTCTTACAAAAGTAAATAAGCATGACACATTTGGAATTTTTAACATGGCTGTTAAGAAAATAACAATTCACAATAAAGCAAACAGATATATATTTTCTCCTTAGCAGGGCAAGTGCAGCTATATATCTTCCAGATCAACACTAATTCAAGTTTGTAGAGGAAGTTTCACAGCTAGTTTCCGGATTCGAGGATATCGATGCCTGCCGTCTTCAACATTTCTACTTTATATGATCTCTCTTCATCTGTCATTTTCTTCGTCTAAAAACTTCTAATTATACTTCTTTCCTTAATGTTTTAGCTCAATTTTCTTAGTTTTCAAGAATGGAAGACTTACAATAAATCTTTCCCAGAAGTCCCCAAAGAGTGGCCTATCAATTGCCTTCAAGCTATCCTTTGTTGCGGCATCTACACTCACATATAACTGCATGATCAAAAGAAATTGACTAGGTTAATCAAGGGCATAAGACCTTTTTGACATCTATGCTTAATCAAGGGCATAAGACCTTTTTGACATCTATGCTTTCTTAACATAAATTCACAGACAATAAACCTGGGTTATGGGTTTGAGCATTTTAATTTTTTCAGGGAACTGTGCATTAGTAACTAGAAATGTAGAGATCCGCCTTCGGTGCAGCTCATCCACTAGCATATTAATCTCTGGATACATAATTGGTTCACCAACAAGTGATAAGGCACAGTGTCGAGGGGATAGACCTTCCAACAATCGCTCTTGTGTAACACCTGCAAGAGTAGAATGAGTAAAATTCTTGCATGAATGTAATGGAAAGATCTTTGTTGCAACATTGTGTAAGAATCTAAGTTGTAACAAATAACTTTGTGGATATTCTGATCTCACCAAATATTACTCATTACTGGATAATTGCGACATACATGGGGTGCACTGACTAAATTGTCTGTGCAGAAACTTAATAGAAGAAAATGCTAAAAACAATAAATCCCATAGCACCCAAAGAAAGAACGGTATTATTAGAACAAATATATTAAATTTACCAGGAACTCCTTTCATTTGCTTAATCATCTTGGTATGAAGGTCTATGGCAGTATTGACAATCTCTAAGGGATCGTCCATCTTCCACTGCCAACTCTTTCCTACAGGATTTGTATGATGCCTCCAGCAAAAAACACATTTGTTTGCACATGCCAAACTAGGGGTAGCCTCCATGCATCTGTTCACTTCAAAGTTAAACTAAAATCAATTGCAGGTCTATAGCTGCAACCACAAAATATAGAAGGGCCAACAAACCTAGTACAACGTAAGTTAAGTAGATTAGAAAATGAGGTTTCAACACTATGAACCACATAAAATGATCAAACTCACTATAGACAGATGTACGTGAGAGCAGCTAACAGCCAATTACAGATTGACATGACACATATTTCCTAGTTTCCAACTTTCATTTTAATTGAGGGTGCGAAAGGAAAATACTAACATGTTAGTCTTTCAGTAAGTATAAACATGATATTGGGATGCTCCTTACAGTCTAAATCAAGGAGCAAACCTTAAAAATGGTAAGACATTTATATGATGAAAATTGTGACTAAACATAAAGTCTGGATAATTATGCAATAAACAAAGGTAAAACTATATCACATGACATTCAAAATAGAATCAACTAAATGACCATCAGAGGCTTGATAGTTGCAATGGTGCATATGAAAGTTACAAATCACCTATGGCTCTCTATTCCATAAAATGAGTGCTTGTAGCAACCTCCTCGTCCTCTAAGTTGCGACTTGGTCCATCTACAGATTTTAACACCACTATGTGAACCAATAATTTTATATCCCTGTAAATTGCCACCAGTTAAAGGATGCCAATTAGACCATAAAATGCAATTATATACTAACATTAAGCAATCAACATAATGAAATGCCTTCATCAACAAAAAATTCATATCCACTTAAACAAAGTTACCTGCTTCTCCAAGTTGGCTCTAATAACTGGAGTCACCATCTCTCTTTTCCCATCCAATTTCCCATTAGTTTCAGCCACGTTAACCGACTTCTTTCTCGAAGGCCCTTTACCCGCAATATCTTCAAGATCAACAATTTCCTCCCCCCCTCCGCCACCATCATCATCACTTTCAAGGCTTTCAACATCACTCTCGTAAACAATTCCTTTGTCATTCTCCACCACCAATCCCCCTTTCAAAACAGTAACTACCTTGTCACTCCATTCTTCAAAGGCACTCTCCAATGCACCTCCATCCACGTCACCTTCCCCAACTGCCACCATCTCTGTCGCTCCCAACCCTCTCAACCTCTTTCCCAAATCCCTCGCCACCGCATTAAACGTTTCTCCATAAACCCGGCTACCGACTCCAAAGACGGCATATTTACAATCCGAGAGTAACAAATTTCCAGCGCGAAAATCTGTGCTGATTTCGGCGAGCCAATTGACGAAGAATTTTGAGTTTTGAGGAGGGTTTCCATCTTCCCACGTGGAAGCGATGATAAGGATTAAGGATTCCTTAGGGAGGTCCTCGGGCTCGTAGTTTTGGGGATCGACAAGGTCGAAAGGGATGTCGTTGGAGCTGAGGAGGTTGAGGAGGCGCTGCGCTAGGGCTTTGGATGTTCCTGTTTGAGTGATAAAGAAGAGCTTGCCTTTTCTAGGATTAGGGTTTAGAGTGAATTGTTTGAGGGGTTTTAGGCGGCGGCGGGATTTGTAGAGGAAGTAAAATGTGGTGGCGGAGAGGAGGGCCAGGAGGGTGAGGCGCGTGGAGAGTGACGATGCGGACATGCTGTGGATTTATTGTTTTCCTTCTTTAATATTAGGTTTGGGTTTTTATTTGGGTTTTACGTTTTAGGGCAAGTAAGCGAGTAGGGTGATCGTCATGGAAGTGAGTAAACTCGGTGGTGAAGTGGAGGAAGAAGGCAGCGACGTAGTAAGCTTGGGCATGAAGAGAGGAGACCTTGGGCTGAAATCAGAATTTACTTTTTGGGCTTAATAGACCAGAATATGCTAAGATTCTGGGCTTAAAGATCTTGTTTTTCCTCCGATTAGGCTTATTTGAAGCCTAATCCAAATTAAAATTTTGACGAAATCTAAATTTGTTTATTTGTTTATGTTTCACATGTCGACAATATGAATACTGATATTATGTGTTTGACATGATACAGTATTTTACACCTATTCTACATGAAACAGACATCACATTGTTCAGTTGTCATGTTTGAATTAATAGTATTTCTTTCATCAAATTGTTGATAAACTTGCTATCAGTCTTAGATGAAAAATTTATCAAGAACTTTTACATAGAAAGATAATCAAGAGTTTGGAACATCCCCTTCAAGGGATGTTAGAGTAATAACAAATTGAAGTGTAACTCATTAACTTTGAGAAGATCAAATCGAATCCGCCGTGTTAAAATTGATGATTAATTTACAGATATCTTCAGTCATCCTTCTTGGTAACAAACTGAGTTTGGATGCAAGGACAATAGATAGGAGGCTTCTGAATCATGTTTATGCAGAATGAGACTGCATGGCGCATGCTGTTGTAAACTTTGTGAATGTACATTTCTAGAGATCTCAATTCTCAAGGTCGCCATGTGGTTTTTTGAGCACATATGATGCCCTCTTTGTTCTGAGAGTAAGTCATTTTGATCTCCCAATGTAAAGTTTTCAGAATTCCCTCTAGCGCATCAAGTATCTCAACCTTATCACGCACGATTACCCAACCACCAGGTCGTAGAATCCGATCCATCTCAACAATGATTGAAACAGGCTGCTTACACCTGCAGAAGTTAATTTTTTTTGTGATAATTACCGATGACCCAACAATGAGAGTAAACAAGACAGACCACCCGCCATCCTTGTGGAATAAAGTTCAAGGTGACTAACCTGTTCTTTAGCCTGGAGAAAAAATGATCAGCATGCAACAGGTCATATGATCTAGGGTAAGTCCCTAAAGGCTCGCACCAGTCATGGTAGATGCCAACGAGTCCACGTTCATAGATGAAAGGAAGCGTATCTGGTGCATGGACAGGGACCACATTCATCACCCAAATCTTCTGTTGTAAGAGTGCAGCAGCAAATCTGTATTTCAGGAGAAACATTTCAACTTCATTTCTAGATGCAATCCTTATTATGTATTAGCAAATTTGAAGGCGAAATTGAAGGAATTAATATTACTAGTATTTTGTTGTAGCATAGACATACCCTCCATAGATGGCTTTCATGTCCATCACATTCCTGATAGTTGACCAGTCGATGCCCATTCCAGAAAGATAGGACTTGTCCACAATATCTTTCCAGTGCTTGGTGTCATCGATTGCTTTTTGTTTGTCATTCAACCAATCAGGATATGTTTCAAGCCTCTTTGGCCATTCCTCAGGCCACTCCGTCCCATGTTGTTCAATTGCGGATGGAATGGTATGCAAGCAAGTTTTCATAGGGACATACCTATAAGAAATTTTGCAACCACCAAGTAAATTAGGGTAACATTATCATTATGTTAGGGTAAAGGCTTCACTCATTGCTAGGTACGTTGCAATTCAATTCCTTTTTCCTTTTATGTTTAAAATTTTGAATCAGTATGTTAAATGAGTGTATAATCAAGAGGAAGTTAACAGCATTAAAACAGAAAGATATGCTTCATAAAGCAAGTGTGTCTGATCTTACCAGGCAGCATCCGGATTTTCATGCTCATCGCATAAAGGCGGATTTTTCCTCCTTCTCAACTCATATATATCATTAGATTCAGGCTTCTGATATATCTTAACACCCACGTCACTGACATCATCGGTTTTATGAGCCAGAATATTCCAACAGATAGAAGAAGTCAATGCATTCATAGCTGGGGAAAACAGAAGTGTTAAAGATGAATATTATCAGACAAAAAAAGGGCAGATCTTTTAGTAGATAAAAAAGCAAAAAAAAAAAAAAAAAAAACATTGCATGCACCCAAAATATGAAAAACAAAAGCATAATAAACACGTGCCCAGGGGCAAAAACTTTGAGAGCAGTGGACGCACCAACCCGTATACAGCAGTAGGCTTCACACAAGTTCTATCTGGTTAGCCAAGTCTTTCTACCACACAGCAAGTTAAGAGAGTAGATAAATACCATAAATTGTACAAAGATGTCTAGACGGTAAAACCCTTTGCTCACATTTGGTGCACTGACAGAATAATTTTCAAGGGAAGGCATATGGCAACATTTTTTCTGAACTCAAGCATAATAAATCATAAAAATAGAAAGACAAGGACAAACCTACTTCCTGCTCGATGCTGTCATGTTTAGTTGACAAAATAAAGTATCCGCCAGGCCTCAAAATCCTATTTATCTCTAGAAGAAGCTTACCCCCTGAAATTAAAATCAAATGATTATATACTTCTATATGATTGTAATGAAATTTATGAGTCTATAGTGCATCATTGTACATATTAAAATATATGTCTACGTATTTGATTTTGCAACACATACCGTTGGAATGCCAGGCAATGGCACACCCGCCACAGTGAATAGCATCAAAAACTCCACTAGGAAAAGGAAGTCTTCTTCTTGCAAAAGGGCTAACAACTGTAGCAAAACCACGTTCAAGGGAAACCTGTGCTAGATCAACCAGATCATCCTTCAAGCCCAGTGATAATGTTAATACATCCATATCAATAAGAGAGGCCACAAAGCTTGAATCTGCACATCCAACGTCCAGCACTACGCGTATATTCTTTCCCCATTCAATATCTGGTACCATCTAAGAGATCCACTCAAATTTAATAAATGATAAACAAGGATAGGATGACAACATAAAGTTTCAACTACTATGCAGTGCAGAAGCTTTTACTTTCTAGTTACCTAAGAAAACTATGATTACAATCTGTAAAAGGCTGTCCATTCAGGCAGCAGGAACTTAAGAAATCTCATTTTCAGTTAGCTAAAAAGGTAGTCAACATCAATTGAACCAGCAATTACTAGTTCAATTTACCTTATGAAGATTTGGTAAGTAATGTGCAAGGAAGAAAATATTACATATACCATATTTTGCACTAAAAGCATAATTTGTTTTATAAGAAGCCCAAAAATATTCTTTACACAGATTTCCCGAGCTTCATGGAAATAAAAAATAGCAGGCTGCATCTAAGAAAAGGTTATATCAAGGAGATGAGTTGCTCTTAGCTTCACCAGTTCCCACATTGGCAAATAAGTTAGATGTCAAAACAAATAAGAGGTATGTAAAGTCTACATCAATATGATAACCAGATTATTATATATGATGAAAACACGAGGATCTCTTGCATAGTAAATTTATGTTCTACTAGCTAACGGTTTTGAATCATTTATTGAAGTCCAGAACTTAAGAAGGTGCAAAAGATCCATAAACTTTCATAAAACTCATGCAATAAGAAAGGCTCACCTCTTCAATGGATTCAAGGTAGTGCACTACTCCACCCTTGAATTCAGACTGGTTCTGAGGAAACATCAAATACTCTCCAGATTCAATCAACCATTTATGGTTCTTCATGTATGCAGCTAGTTTAGGATGAGCCACATTCTTGTACAATATCTGCAAAACAATAATACTGTCGCCACATCAGAACTCAAAATGCATCAGCATATACTCAAACTCAAAACATGGAACAAATAAACCTCAGGATATACCTTCAATTTGCTCTCAGGCCAATGCACTGGAGAATCATAACCATCATGGGGAAGAGGAACAAGACACATCGGAGGGGCTTTTGGGCAACTCCTCTCTGTATGCCTATAACTCTGCGGCCTGGTCAAGCCACTTTCAATATCAATACAGGGCATATAATTATGCTTGCTCCTCGTGCTACATAATTTCCAACTATAATGTGCTTTTGGATCGAAAACTGGACCTTTGATCTTTCTCTTCTTCCCTTCATTTTTTAATCCTTCATTCTCATTTTCCACCTTCTCCTGAGTCTCTTGATCTACTGATTCATCCAGATCACCATCACCTTCTGTCTCCCCATTTTCTTCTCCTTCACCATCTAATCCTTCTTCCTTGCCATCTACTACTACTTCTTCCTCATCTTCATTCTCCTTCTCTGCTTCTTCACTCTGAGATTCCTCTTGCTCCTGAGGGTCTTGATTCTCTTTTGACTCTCCACTAGGTAACTTTAACTTATCCTTTTTCCTATTTGACACATGTTTCTCATTCTTTTTCCCAGATTTGTGTTCATGCGCAGGTAAAGGCAAAGACCCGTTAACCTTTTTCTCATCTTTCTTCTTCAAACCAGATTCAACCTTCTTTTTATGACCACTTGAACCATGTTTTTCTAATTCATTTCCCTTAGATTTGCTCACCCTTCTGTCTGAAGCTACTGGTTCAGTGATGTCATCAAAGCTCTCCCTTTGAACAGTAACAGAAGTAGTAGAAGAAGAGAACATAGACCAAACAAAAATAAAACAAAGACCCAAGATTGCCACCGCTGTCGTCTTCACACAAACCCCATATGGGCGCTTAGCATGGCGACCAAACCGACCCAAAGCCATGGCTTTCTCTTTCTCAAAGCTCTCGATAAATGTTCTTTGAAGTAAGCAACTTTGAAACAAAACAGCACACCAAGCAAGCAAATCTAACACACTCTGAACCTGTAATAAGGAAAAAAGGAAATAAGATCCGTGGAGATCTTGAATGGAGGTAGAAAAACTAGGGGCCTTCCAATGAAGAATAGCTTTCGAAGAAGTGAAATTTTGGAGTACCTAGATTGGCAAACGGGTAAAGCAAACCTGAGCTTTAGATTTGTAGTTCTTGTTCTATGGAAATCAAATCAAAGGTAAAGATGAGATTCACCCGGTCCTGTTTTAGTTAGAACTGGAACTGTGTCACCTACCGAATTTATAATTAATTTATTTTACTTTAATGGCTTCTTTCTACTACTTCTACTACTAAATTCCAAACTTCTAAATCTAATCATTAAAAAAAATTAAAAATCTTTGAGGATAAAGAGAGACAAACATGAAAATAGAGTGTCTAAAACCAGTTGAGATTACGATGTCGAGTCCAGCCAGGGCAGGGGCTTCCGTCACTTGGGTGTAAAGCATTGGTTATGGCATTGGCACATCTAAGATGCGATATCATAGGCGCTTTCAACGGAAATGACCCATAATCGCTGCCATTTCTGGTCTTTAAGTTTCGACATTCAAATTGATTTGGACGCTGTAATGGTCAAAGACTGCTGTGCCGTCAAGCAAGGCAAGGCAAGCCCCTTGAATTGGATTATTGGTTCACTAGTGCAAGACAACCGAGAGTTGGCCCTGAATCTGTCTGGTCTGCGAAAGGCAGCCCATATTCATAGCAAACATGTTCCAATCGAGAAAATAAATCATTTTCTTTTAATTAAGTAATACCCAAGGAAATTAAGGTCCAAAGGATACCATTTTACTATATATTTTTATTTTTTTAGTTGTATTTTGTTTCATTTTCTTTGATGACACCTTATTCCAACTTTAAAAAGTAAAATAGGTAATAAAATAAGAAAAAAAAATAACATAGTAATTAGAATGTACAAATGTCATGTCTCTTATGGTATAATGGACCATGACATTTTTACCTCATTAAAGGGGTAAAATGACTGCTAAATCAAGCCTGATAATCTTTAAAATTTTAAATCATGTTTAATTTTGTAGAGAAAATTCTAAAACCCTCTGCTTTTTTTTAAGATGGAGTATTGATTTGAATTATTATATCATCACTTTTAAAGTGTAACAATTTTATTGGTTTACGATTTGAATATTAGGACTTGTATTTTTTTTTGCAGACAAAAAACCTTCTTTGTACCAAAAATATACCAGAAGAAAAATCTTGAAGAGTGCTAGTATTTAGTTGATATGCAGCATGTCTTGAATGATAGATCTTCTTTCAATCAGCTTCCTATTGTCTTCTGGATTTTGTTTGCAATATTTGCTTTTCATCTAATATGTGAATTTGACCAAAAAAAGACTTATATTTCTTTCAATTTGCCATCTTCATGCCATTTTTTTCCAACAAGAGTATCAGTTCAATGGCTTGATTGCTTTGAAACGAAAATTAACTTGTAATTTTAGGCAGATTTCACACAAAACAATCATGATATATCTATAATTCTATACCGAATGATGTCTACTTGCGTTCTTATCCATTAAACAAAACGACAATCCTTTCTCTATATAATTGCATGTCTCCAGCAATCAATCTGCCTAAAACTAGGTAGAGTCCTTCATTGATTCTTACCAAATAGCTAAATCTTAGCTCGTATTATTATCTTGTTATATGAAAAAAAAAAAATTACTGAGGTTTCACCTGTCCTTTAATGAGTCTTCTCCCAAAGCTTAAGGTGCTGCCACAGGTGAAGCTGTATTTGAAACACTGCTTGAAACTTAAAGGGTTGGTGAGGAACCAGGGGCTGCCAAGTTGGGGGAGAGAGGGGAAAGTTGCAGATGATATCCCGCAGGCTTTGGTGATGCAGGGGTCTGGAAGCCACTGCCATTGGGAGATGGTTGTGTTGAATCTGGAGCATTTTCCTGAGATGCATGCATGTTGATCTTTATCCTGCATTGCCAAGAATTGGTAAGTTATTATTTAGACTTTATGACGTTTATGCTACCTAACTAGTCCGCTGCTTGCAATTGTATGGGACACAATGTCAGGTGGTTTAAAGACCAATCTGCGCTGAACTATACTTTTTAATCTTTCCATTTTCAGAAAAGAAAGAAAGAAAGAAAGAAAAAACCTCTTTAATCTTTTCTAGAGCTGAAATCAGAATCATAGTGTGGGTCTAGTAAAAGGGACAGAAATCACTGAATAGGGTGATTTACATGCCATGACATCGACTTTAACAAGATACAATACCAACTGAACACAGAGAAACAGTGCAATTTACCTATTGTGGATATTGACATACTCATCTGTCTCATCCAATATCTCCTCCTGTCATAAGCAAGCATGGAAAAATAAATTAACGTGTAATTCCTATAAACCATTTTAGAATACCAGCAGTACTTGTTCCTAGCTGTCACCACCAGAGGAAAATAGATCAGTATCATTATCATGAGGAAGGTGAGAAACCCATATGAAGGTCCCAAAGATGGCTGGTCCCCGGCACTCCCCCAGAATGCATGGTTGCAAAGTACTGTATTCCAATGTTCAGAGCTTTACCTGAAGAAGTTCTTCGATAACATCCTCCATTGTGATAACACCAACAACCTCTTCATTTGATGGGAATTCAGGAATAGGAGCATTTTCAATGTCCAATATGCAGAAAGAACAACCTCTATGCCGCTTCTTAAAGGCAGGAGTAGCTGGTGGACTCTTCTTTGTCAGCTGACCTGCATCACTGTTAGTCACAGGTGTCTGAACATCTTGTGAGTCCAATTTAAGCTCTGATTTTGGGGTACTTGCACCAAACTCACGATCACCTGGAAATACATGAAGATTTGTTACATTTACTTCAAAAGAACCAGATCAGGCTACCTAATGAAGGTATGCTCGACCAACCTAACAGAATCAATCATGACAAATTCTTAACTAGTTACTAATGCAATAGTAACTTTGGCAAAATCAATGAGAACTTATAGGTGCTTCTTTTGTATTGCCATTTCTAAGAAAAACTTGTGTGGAATGTACTAAGCACGGAATGAACGGAACAAAAGATCAAAAAGAAAGGTGAAGTCATTTGTACAGCATTGATATTGATGACTTTGGTTCAACATGCCACGTCATTTCTAAGATAACATACTCACCTTTTCTTGATGTCTGAGGTTCACCTTTTTGTTTCTTACAGCTGTCCTTAAACTCAAGTCGCTCGCCCTCTTTACCTTTCTTCACTGATTCTTTGCTCTCATTCAGATCCTTATATACCACAGCAATGTGGCTGTGACCTTTCTGGAATTCATTAAGGATATCATATAATGGCATGTTCTCTGATACCCTGTAGGGTGAATAAGTAGCATAGAACAATAGATTTTAGCTCCTTGCAGTAGGGAAACAAAAATGAGAATTAAACTGACAGAATTTAAAGCTGATTCTGGATTTCCCAAAGGGAACATATCCATTGTTAAATCTCATGTCCTCATCTCTTTTCCACCTATTTAGATGCTAAAAAAAATTAACAAAAAAGAGGAGATACCGTACCGTGGGATTTTTCTTATAATCATTTTTCTCAGAGGAACTGGACCTTCCGAATCAATTGTTAGAAGATTTTTAACCTGCACATTTCAAGCCAGACCAAGAAGAAGAACCAACACATTAAAGATATGAAAACAGAAAAGAAATTCGAGAGAGCTTTGTGGAAAAGAAGATAACATATATACTTTCATTTATATTATAGAAATCGAGAACTTAAAACAGGAGAATGGCTTTATTGGGGAACTATTAGACAAAAAGGTCCAGACAAATTAGAGAAAAGTGCATCCATGCAGGAGCTAGTAGGAATTTGATAAAAAGTTCAAGGGAAAGAAATCAATATCATGCATTATTAGCTGTACAAACACAATATATTTTCAAAAATTGTACCCAAGTTAGGATAAATATACAATGGGCAAGCCGATAACTGTTTATGCAAAGGTTTCAAGTTGAACTGTTAGCACTGTTTTATAGATATAGGAGAAGGCAAGCAAATAACAAAGATGCCTCCAGCATGGTTAACATGATACAGATAGCATTCAGCAAAGCTCCAAAGGAATGTTATGAAATTGCAGCTGCTGTGACAAGGAGCATCACAGCATTCTGTAACCCCAAGGAATTACCAGTAACATATACAAGCAATTGTAGCTCATATTCAAATTACTAATGCATATATTTATTTGGCTTCCCTTAAAGTATGACTACCGGCTTAGCTGCCATGACCTTTTAGGTCAAGAAAACAGCATTTGATTATCAGTGGCTATTAGTCATGCGACTGCAACTCACTGCCATTGTTCTTACCTTATTCATAATCTTGTCTCTCAAGAAAGTATACAGACTACGGTTGCTAACAATAAAATAGCAGGGAAAAAGATTTCCCTCAAATTCTTCAGAAATAAAGACAGGACAAAGGGAGGTCAGATCACATGACCAAGGAATAAAAATGATCAAATGGCAAATAAAATAATGTATCCTAGCAAGAAAGTATCATAAAATGATAACTCACGCAGAGAAAGGAAATTACCAGAACAAGTCCAATTATATTTGTTGGGTTTCCATAATAAACTGGAACTCTGCTATGACCCAATGTCATTACTTTATTCAATGTTTCCCTGAATTGGAAAGAGAAAGAGACAGAGAAAGCTTAGAACAAAAGAAGAGTGATAAAACCTAGGGTCGCAATAAACTGGAATCCAAAAACCCACAAATCAAGAGTTGTATCCAGATCAAGGGAAAATGCACTTGACATTGGTGTCATGGCAACTTTGGCAGTCTTTTCAGTCATTTCAAGTGCCCCGGCAATGATAGTTGTCTCATCATGAGTTAGATCTCCACCTTTCCCAGCCTAAAAAAGCATACATATACTGACGGATAAAGAAAAGCAAAGGAATGCATATAACATTTAGGCATAAGCCACAAGGTGGATGTTGCTTGTACAAACAGAATCGATCATGATTGCCACAAGGTCCTAAACTTCAAAACTCAAAACCTTCTGAGTTAAATTCAGTACCTCATTGCCATGAAAATCCACAAAAGTCTTTAGCTCTGCTCTCCGTAGGAGGACAGCATGTCCCTTACCCAACATCCAGTCCAAAACCTACAAAGTACATGGCATTTATTAAGAAAATACTACATAAAACCCAGTTTCAAGAAAAAAAAAAATACTAGCAAATTTAGTTTCCAAATTCAACTATATCTAATAACAACTTGTAAAAAGCACAAGTTACAGAAAATACCAATATTCACAACAACATAACAGAAGATTCAAATATGATTATACCTTGCTAATTGGATAAGAAATTGGTAAGAAAAGAAAAAGAAGAACATGGACAAGAGGTGCCATTGCTGCTCCAACTTTCAAGCCATAACGAGTACAAACGGCTTGAGGCAATATCTGCACTCAGATATACAAGCATATATTAACAAGATTACTGCAACTTCCTTGAAATGATGGCCAGTCAATCTGTTAACTACTGACCTCTCCGAACATGAGGATAAGAGTCACTGATATCAGAACTGCAGCCCATGGAGGCACAAGCATATCCAAAAAAATGGGAAGAGCCTACACGGAAGGAAAGAAGTTAAGGGAACAAGAAATAAATTTGAAAAGAGAAAATGATAACAATGGTTTAGTGCAGTAACCTCCATTGCCAAAGAGTTTCCAATCAATAGAGTACATAGCAGAAGATGCTGATTTTTTACCACAGGAAATATCTTTGCTGCCAAAAAGAAAATAAAACAAAACTTCTGATTGTCAAAAATACATCTAAATGAAATTCGCACCTATATGTTCATAAGATCAGCTCACATGCTAACTGAAACCTCAAGAGTTGACTCAGAGACCCAATTCTCAATGGAACCTATGTTGCTTCTTTTTGCTACTTAAATGCTCGTAATTTTTGCTTTTTTGCTTTTTTGATTACAGAATCCAGAACAAACAAAAGCAAAAACAACCACCAAAACATAGCCTTTAAGAAACTCTGAACTAAGTAACCCTCTGCCGCCCTTCTGCATACAGATCATGCAATCTGCCTAACATACTACACGCAGAGTGACAGCACTCATTGAGTCGACACAGTTCCAAAAGCTAATTCCCCGCTCTTTTCTTAGCTCTCTAAACATAAACTATATATGATTAATACCCTTATATTGATAGCTTACTCGAACAACCAAAGCATCCTTATTTAAACCACCTACAAGCTATTCAATACAACAGTGAATAAAACCCCCCGCAACACTAGTTGTTTCGAAAACCAACTTGGTTGACAAAATTAAAAGAACAAACTTCAAATTCAAAAAAAAATTCCAATCAATAACTCATAAAAGAGAAAGTAAAGAGAGATGGTTACCGGCATGGATACGATCTTGAGGACGGCCAGACTTGATGAGGACTTCAAGGTCGACGAGGCCCAGAGACATGAGACCCAGTGTTAACCCAGCCATCAACCCAGCAAAACACACCAACCCCACTATTATCAGCAAATACAACAAGAATTGAGCCCCACAACAGGGCACGGTTGAAGCCATTTTCTCTTCTCTCTTCTCTTTCGCTGTGTTTGGTGTTGTTGTCTTCAATTCTTTCGAAATAGCAAACAGGATTTTTGGCCACCAGTCGAGGCGATTGTCTGTTGCTTTGTCTTTTCAAGCTCTTGGGTTGCAGCAACTTTGATCGGACAGAGAAAAAAGTGGAAAATTGCGCTTAAGAAATGGACCAACAAATTGCTCACGTGTAAGGTTAGTTTACTGCTTTAGTTTACTCGAAAGTGTTATGGAAATGGAATCCATACGCGACCACCATTTTCTTACAGCCTACAACCCAGCGTATGTCTACTTGACTACGTATCCAGCAACTTCGATTTGCTTGCGTTTTACCAAACTCCTTTGATTATTTTATTAAAAAGTAAATGATCACAAAAAATAAAAATAAAAAATAGATTTGGATACCATGAGTAATATTAAAAAATATTTATAAATTAAAGAAATAAAAATAAAATTTTCTTTTGATATATTAATATAAATTATAACAAAATAATTTTTATATTTTACATATATTTAACATAAAATAGAAGCAAGATGAATGCATGTATTATTATATAAATTACTATTTAATATAGTGTCTGAAATAATTTTAAATTTTACACAGTTGTGAAATTTTTATAAATTAATGTATAATATTTATAAATAAATTTTTTTAATTTTATAAGTACGATTAAAATAATGATTCATCTTTTTTTTAAAATTATTAAAAAATAAAAAATCAAAAACATAATATATATATATATCGTTACCTTAATTTTATTTATAAAATTAAAAAATTTTACTAATAATATATAAATTACCTATTTTTTATATTTTATTACATTTTGAATAGTCAATGTTTGATTGATTGTTTAGAAGTATTGAGGAATAGATCTCTCCTGCATGTGGGGCGTGTCTAACGTTGTCCGATTTGCATAAAGTTAAAGTGGACCCAACAAGCTTTGGACTTTTGGCGGCCTACCAAGCTCCTGATCTTGAGCGAAAAGATATTATGGCGCCAATGCGGATAAGGTTTGCTACTCAACCTGGGCCTTAGCCATCTGGTTCCCAACAAGCATGTAGCAATAACTGCATTTTATAGCTGTGTCCGAGTGCGGGAAGATGGAAGAAAATTACGATCGATCTATGCTCAGCTGTTTAAAGCCTGTTGACTGGTCCAACGAGTTCACTTTCCAACTTAATGTTTCACTGACCGAACGCTGAAATCTGAGCTGGTGCTTGCCGATCGGTGGATCTGCGAGTAGGCCATGAGCCCACTACCCATGACTTAATATAAAGCGCGAAGAATGTTCACCAATTCGACAATCCACATTCTCATTTGAGTCGTGTTTGATTAAAGAGTTTAATCTAAATTTTCTCACAAACCTTTCGTTAGTTTCCAGTTTTGGAGCAAAAAAAAAAAGCTTGGCATGAGATCAACACCAAACCGCCTCTTGCCTTGTAATTTTTTTAGATCAAATAATAATTAGAGATCTAAATGAATTAAATTATTCTTAAATTATTTAGATTCAATTTAATAATTATTTAAATTAAATTCATTTATTATCGAATCGAATTCAAATTATTTAAATAATAAATTAAATCAAATTTAAATATTTTAATACTTATTGTTCGGACCATTCACATCAAATTTTATAAAATATTTATATTTTATTATTAATTTATCATTTTAATTTATAATATATAATCAAATAATGACAAATTAAACTCATCAAATCAAATTTGAATTTATAAAATCAAATTCAAATAATTAAAAAAAATTAATCAAACTTTAAAAATTAAATTTAATTAAATTAAAATCAAATTTTAAATTTTAAAATTTTAAATTAAACTAAACTCCAATCGATTTTAAATGCTTGTAGATGTAGTCTATACTCGTTCGATTACACGCTTAGACTACCAACAGCCTTTCGCATCAAGGCACGGGTCGGATGCAATCACGATGGCTACGTGTGACCAGGAGACGAGAGAATACCTACAAGTTGACTAGGCTTCCTTTTTTCCTTTTTTTTTTTTTTTCCTTTTTCCTTTTTTGGGCGGAAGGACGCTAGGCTTCTTTATTGCTAATTTGCTATTCAACTTGGGACCGGGAGCCACCTCACTCTAGCATCTAGTCCTCTCAAGATGGGACTGTGGGAGCCATTCGTTGTTGCCTTTTCGTAGCAATGAGGACAGACAATACGAGCAAAGGTCGGGTAAAAGAATGGTAGGTACTCGTGGACTACTTCGTTACCTTCCTTTTCATCAAACAGAGGTAGCCGGATATGAATACGATCGAGCAGTTTTCACAAACGTTAGTTTTGTGTGGCTCTCTTTTCTTATCCCCTGCGCACACTTATTGCTTCTCCCATGAACGTTTGGTGTTATATATCCCATGCATTATCTCCTTCATTCCTATTAGTAGACTTTAAATTCCAGTGTCATGGACCATTCTAAACAAGAAAATGCCTCGCCAGAAGACCATGAACCGGAGCTCAAGCTTCCACACTTACTGTTTACGAAAACAGTTCGAGAACTCTATGCAAAGATTGTGAATGAGTGGGATTCCCTGAAAAAGTCAGGATGCCAAACGGCAGCTGGAAGAGCCCTGTGGAAGCATGTGATTCATGACCCTCTTGCAGATATACTTGCAGGAGAAACATACCTAAGAAACCTTCATGAGAAGATTAAGAAAGATCGCCACAACAATGCTCGAGAAACTTCGGGAGTGATTCTAGCTGTTCGAACCCTTTGGTTTGATTCAAAAATTGAAGCTGCTCTTGATTCCTTTGGTGGTGCCGCTCAAGTTGTTCTCCTTGGTGCAGGTTAGTATTCACTCTACGCCATGTTTAAAGCACTTTACCTGCAGCATTCATATTAGAAGCAAATGAAGATCCCTTTATATCCTGCTGTCACATTTGATAGTTACTGAACTAGATTGCTCAACCATCATGATTCATGAGTAACAATTTAACAAATGCAAGCCAATAACCAGAATCATTTATACTGTGAAAAACTGTAACTGCATGCCTCTGTAAGCTTGCGTCTAGACAGACTTTCCTCCCAAGTAAAGCACAAGATCCCCTTTCATGCACAAAGAACTTAGAAGAGTGGAACTCATTATTTTAGAAAACAATGACATATTTTAAATGCATGACCTTCATTTGCAGGAATGGACGCAAGGGCGTATCGTTTAAGCTGCTTGAAGGAAAGTGATGTCTTTGAAGTAGACTTTGCTGAAGTCCTGCAAGTAAAAGCTGCTCTTCTTCAGGCAGCTCTGGAGTCCACAGAACATCTTAGGTTGATGGCAAAATCCTTAACAAGAGTAGCAGCTGACATTAGAGAGAATGACTGGCTTGAAAAGCTTCAGATATCTGGGTTTGTGCCAGAAAAAAATACAGTATGGGTTCTAGAAGGTATCATCTACTACCTCTCAAATTCTCAAGCCATGCAAGTACTGAAGATCGTAGCTGACAAGTGTACCCTCACCCATACAGTTCTTTTAGCAGACTTCATGAATAAAGCATCAACAACACTCTCCAGTTCTATCTTCCACTTCTATAGTGATTGGCCTGATCTTCTCCTGCCATCTCTTGGATTTTCTCATGTTAATCTTTCACAAATCGGTGACCCAGATGCTCACTTTGGACTCGTGCATGATCCGTCGAATTTGTTCAATAAGCTCCGCAACTTGCCAAGGTCAGTAGAAACCCACCCAGACGATGGAACACCGTGCTGTCGCTTATATTTGGTGGAGGCTTCTGGTTCACCGAATCAAACAATTTCCTTGAGCACCATCCCAATGTAGCATATAGAGATCATATTCGCAAACATACTAGTTATATTACATATGCAGGAATCATAATTTGTTGTGTTGCTCATGGAATATAAAATTCAGTTGAATAAACATAATTATTCTTTAATTGTATAAGCATATACTACCATATAGTAGTTGCTCAACCATTTCTCTTTGCAGGAATATTTAAGGATAAGCATGCTTTGTAATAGGTCCCGGAGAAAAACTCTGATCTTATATAGCCTTTGAAAACCGTATGCACGTATTCCTTCCTTTTTATTTCAAACTTTGATCTTGTATAGCCTTTGAAAAGCAAATATTAAAAGGAATCATAGTTCAGCCTAAATCTGCATATGGAGAATATTCTCCAGTGACAAGGTACTCCTTCCCAACTATCTGGTATCTACTGGAAATCTTTAGAAAGCAAATTCCATTATCAATGGTAATTCGGCAGCTTATAAAACCTGGATGTTATTCATTGTGTAAGTTATGTAATCTTAATTATGTAGCCTAAGTGGTTTGGTTGAAGGATACAGAGGGTGAACATTATTATTCATCCAGAACTTTGATGTAAAATTATCTGATGATTTTCTTGTTCCAAGGCCAAGGTAAATTACATGAATTTGGAGAATGTGCTCATATGATAGATTCTATCAAAGAATGGTCAATAAATGCTGGAATGATGAAACAAAACACATCATAAATGGGAAATAGAACAAAATTTACAATAAAGTCAAGTCAAGTAACATACTTATGCATTTTACAATCTTCCATGCTCCAGGTCCAAAGGACAAAAGCCTCCAGAAAGACCATCAAATAATACCTTAAAATCAGTTACAAAAGGAAGTGTGGTTATACTTCGAGGCAGTCCTTAACCCCCTGCTCAAATTTGTCAAGGGAAGTTATGGTATTCATGAGCGCATCTGCAACCTTTTGTCTGTGGAAAAGGAAATAAATAACATAATTGCCAAAAAAAAAAAGTAATCAGCACAGCAATCCTTATCTGGTAATGATAAAAGTTGTGACTGAAAGGAGCAACAGCATCAATTCACATTATCAGAAACAAACTCCATCTGCATTTGTTACGTTGGGTTTGAATAGTAAAAGCATACCTACTGGAAGCAACTTGAAAATCGGTTTCATTCGCCAAACTATTAAGTGAGGTAAACAAGCTGCCAAGATAGAAAAATAACAAAGCATTAACAAAATATACAGGTTAAAATATTATGATGACACTAAAATAAATCAACAATTGACAGGAAAACACATGAATGGATGATTCTTAAACCACCACCCATTGGATCTCAGGAAGACCTAAAAAAAAAATGAGGAATATCACTTTAAAATAATTTGGGTTCAATGTTTATCCCAACAAACACCCAAAAAAATAATACTCATCCAAGAGAAAAACATACTACAATGTATGTAGAGAAAGAAACAACTTGGACATTTCCTTCTATATTTACAGCAAATTAGCAGCCAACCAGAATTGATAACTCAAAATCACGCAGTGAAGTTTTAAATTTTTAGACTTCAAGCAATCCAAGTAACTAAAGCACGATTATGAAAAGATTACTAGGAGCATAAAGCTTATCTGTTTAAAAGAGCGGATACCTTATAAGATCATCTAAAATTGCTTCAGCTTCCAGCTTAACAGGATTCTTATCCTCAAGCAATGAAGAAGCATTCTTCACAATCAACCGGAATGTGCAAACCTGTGAATTATAGATATTCGAACTACAAATTTATAACCTAAAATTAGGTCAAATATCGGGCTTTCATTTCCTCCTCCTTGATTTTGTTTAAGTTCAAACTTAGTGAATAAAACGACGACAGTATCTATTAAATTGATGTAACCAGAAATCCTAAAAAAAAATCACTTAGGATCAACGGAGAGTGCGAAAGAAATTTCGATTCCAATATTAATTTAGTATTAATAAGGACTAGAACAAACCTCGACTCCGGTATTGGCTTGAAATGCAACAAAGGAATTCCTCTCTTGTACAACGCAATCCCTAGCGGCAGATTTCAAGAGCTTTTGAACTTCCTCTAAATCCTTATTTGAATTAGTTGATTCCTTATCCACTACTCAAAAGTACCAAAACAACCAAAATTAATCAAAGAAACACAAGAAACAGCTCACATAATTGCAGAAGAAAAAAGGAGAAGAGAATAGGAGTCTGACGTACTGAGCAGAAGATAAGCAGAGCGAAGGCTTCGTCGAGACGCATCGATCGGCGCCAAGAGGAATTTCGAGGACTTCTTTTTCTGCTCTTTAAGCCAGTCCTTTGGTCCTGCTGCGCATATCAACAAACAGTGGTTAATAAAAGAAAAAGAAACGAATAACAGGGAACCAGATAGAAAATAGAATTACGCACAAATTCCAAAGGAGAAGGCAGAAGCATTAGAGGGTTGGAAGAGGGAAGGCAAGAGAGAGATTAGAGAGAGAAACGCAGCGTCTCTACGAGAGATTTGGATTTGATTCCGAAGGTGGCATTGTTCTTTCTGTCGATTCTCTTGATTGGGGTTAACGGAGAGGTTTTGATTTGAAATGAGCTGTTTCCGAGGGAATGATGAGAAGCTCGCGACGATTGACAGAGGGGGGCTAGAGATAAGGCGGAGTGTCGGTGGCGGCATGGCTGAAGCACTAGTAACGACCAAGCCCGGGAAAAATAAACGATCATTTTTACGGGCGGGCTTCACTCTTAGTATATCGTAAAGCTTTTTGTTTTTTTCGATATTGCACACATTATTAATAAAAAATTTTAATTTCGTAGATGAAATTTGTCGATCTCTTCAACAATAGAGATGCAAGGTTATCTGCGTCCTTGGTCGCCTTTGATTGATATGATTAGTCTTGCAAAACAAGGGTAGTGAGAAAAGGCGTTGGAGTTGTAACTTTAATGTGTATTTGGACACTTAAATTAGTAAAAAATAAAAATAAAAAATAAAAGGGAAGATGAGAGAGGCAAAGGAAAGTGGAAGGATGGTAAGGTCTATACAAGTATTGAAGTCTTTAAATGATCTTTTATGTTATGGGTACTTACCCTAATAAATTTTATGGGTGTGTGATGGCCCATCGTAGATGACCCTTCTCATGAGGCTTTATGTACGAGTCAAATAGTTTTACGCAATTGTCAATAATCAAGTGACTAAAATAATTTTTAAATGATTACAATTTCTATAAAATGTTATATCACAAATGATTTATCAAGTAGTATAAGTGGACAATCAAATTTGAACTAGTGTTCGGGCCTTAAGTTTAGGCCTGAGCTTTGTGGCATGCATTGACTATACTTAGGCCTTGTGCTTTTAGATTGATGGGCTTATGGGTTATAACAAATTTAATAAAATAAAATGTTTTTTTACCTATATTAACAAATAAAATATAAAATACGTGATCATTTTTAATATTATTTAGTAAAATAAAAGATTTCTTTATTAATACTAACAAGTGATATGAATTTTGTTGCGACCTTCTAAAATGGAGAAATACTTTTATGGTTAGTTCCTTCATTTTTTTTTTTTTTATGAAATTGTGAGATGTTTGACAATCATTGCCTTCGGAAAAAAAAAAAAAACCCTCTGTAACTCTTCTTATCGAGCTATCGAGCCATAGAGTATAGAGCATAGAGTTGTTCCACTCAAACTTCTCGTCTCAAAAAAGTCCAAAAAAAAAAAATTAAAAATATCCCATCAATTCATAATTGATTTGCGGATCGTGTTACATAATAATTAATAAAGGTGGCTGCACTAATCAATCATAACATTAGTAAGTGGTACCAAGTATAAAAAGTAGAAGACAGCAATAAAAATTTGGTCTAATAATTAATCTTTTAAGTTATTGAATTTAAAATTTAAATTTTCTTTCACTTTGTAATTCTTTTATGAGTAAAAAAAAAAAAAGTAATTTCTTTAAGAAAAAAATGCAAGATAAAGACATAAAATCTTACATTGAATATTTTAAAATTTAAATTCAAATATATCATAATTGAAGTATTAAAATACAATTTAAAATTTAATTTCAGATATCTTTTTAAATTTTTACTTTTAATATTGACTTCATCATCCTAATCAAATACATTATTTGCATTAAATTGTGTCACAACAATTCAGTAACATTATATTTTATTATCATTAAAATATATAATTAGACCGGCTTCATAAAATGTCTTTACGTATATCATGAGTCAAATTTATTTTTTTTGGAATAAGCCTTGATTTCATTTATTAAATTTTATTTTTGTATAATGTTTAACTTAAGTTTCGATTATATTTTTTTTAAGCAAGTACAAAAATAAATGGAAATGTCGAACCTTAAAGTTAATCTCGTTAAATTAAACTTGCTGAATGGTTAAAAAACCCCTAGACTATATCAAAAAATCTAAAAAAAAAAAACCATATCTTTTTATTGCATCTAAATATGCCCTTTAAAGTGTTATTTTTCTTTATGCAATTCCTTTTTGGATAGAATTTATTAATTAACATGGATTTCTATTAAACCTTTGATAGGTTGGCTTTTATAAGATATGTGAAAATTTGATGTGGCATAGCAAACCTAAAAAAAAAGCAAATAACAATTACGTCACTTTTAAGATGAAAAAACCCAATTAATCGTTAAACATAAAAATATAAAAAATTAAAATATTGACCTTTTCCAGGTTGGACATCTATTCTGCGTTGTTTTTTGTTTCTCCTTGTATGTTTGGTTCTTGTCTCAGCAAAATTCTAATCAGATCATCAACGATCGGTTATATATTGAGTTTATACGTATAAACGAACGTTCTATTAGTTTATATTTTAATATTTTATGAGTAAAAAATATTCAAAAAATAAAAGACGAGAAAAAAGAGTTGAAAAATCTAAATATTAAATTCGAGGAATTTCAATCTCTTATATTTTTATGCTTTACTTTCTATGTTTAATGATTAATTGGGTTTTTTTTCTCTTAAAAGTGATGTCATTTTTATTTTGTTATTTTTGTCCGTCTTGTCATCTATTTTATTTTTACCATGTGAGATTTTTACATGTAGTATAAAAGTCAACATGTCAAAAGTTTAACGAAAATTCATGTCAATTAACAAATTTCATCCAAAAAAGATTTGATTAGAGTATATTTAAATGCAGTAAAAAATAAAAAAAACTTTTTAAATCTTTTGATAAAATTTAAAAGTTTTTTTTAACCTTTTAACCCTTACTAGGGTGAATAAAAGGATATAAACATGCATTCAATCAAATCGATTAGTTTAATCATGCAATGTTAATTGTGTGCAACACGCTATCGTATAATAATCACATTAATACGCACATATTTAACATGATTGATATCACACACCATAATAAAATTTGTGGGTCATGTTGCATAGCATAGGTAGCTACGCAAATTAATCATAACATCAATCAATCGTACAAAGTATAAAAGGTCAGAGATAAGGATATAAAGTTTTACATTAAAATATTTTCTATTAATTACAGTTCTCTTTCGTACGATATATATATTTATCCCTTTATTTATTTTTTTAACACACCTTCGTTATCCTAACCAAATAGATTCCTCACATTAAAATCTAGGGGTTCCCAAGAACAATTAATATTATATTTTATTGTCATTAAAGTATATAATTAGGGAAGCTGTTTTACCTAATTTGAACCAATAATACATTTATGCATCTCGTGACTTTTCTAGAAGGCCTTGATTCTTTAAATTTATTTTTTACGTTGTTTAACATAAGTTTCGATCACGTTTTATTATGCTTACGAGAGTATACAAATATACATTTTCAATCAAATCAAAATTCGTTATTATATAGTTTGGTTTGTCTAATAATGCAATTTTAATAGTACCAAATACGCTATCATATAATAGTACGTTAATATGCACCAAATTGAACAAATCATATCCCATAAAAAATTTATTAACAAAATCAAAAGTTATCGGATACTTTAAAAAGATATAATAAAATAATAAATTGATAAACAATATTTTGTTATGTTTCTAAATGAAAAATTTTAAACAAAAATATATAAAATAATAATTTTATTTGAAATAATGAATAAATTAATATAATATATAGAATTAAAACTAGTTTTCTTTATATATATATTTTTTTGGTGAAAGGGATGTAGTTGTTTGTAATTTTCTCCACCTATTTAATTGGACTCTTCACGTGAAGAAAATTATTTTCTGAAAATACTGGACAGGATTTGCTCAAGATGGTTGCAACCCAACCGGGGAAAAGGACTTCTTTGCGTTTGTATCATCCCAGCATCAGCAAAGCAAAGCAAAGCCAGAAAAAATATCTCAATTAATTTACCAAAAAATAAATAAATCAGTCATAATTCACCAGTAATCCACCGGTTTCCCTTTGTTAGAAGACGACAACAGACATGAGAAAATGCCTTGCATGACTATTTATGATCCACTACGCAAGTAAGGGTACCACGTGTCATTATCTTTATTTTTTTAAAATTTTTTTATTTCCGGTTTCTATCAACTGAAGAATTTAATTCCCTCCCTTTTGCTCTCCGCCTCTCCCCGCATTCCACCCACCGAGATGGATTATCCTGTTCTGATTCCAATTCCAGATGAGAATAATAATCCTTCTTTTTTCTTTCGCCAAACAAAGGAATTAGTTCAATTTAGTTGTTAAATGTCTCCTCGTCTTCTCGTTGTTACTGTTGCAACTTCATTGCCCACTTGTAACCGCACATTCCCAGTTTGTTCGTCAGCGGGATCAGATTCTCTGCTTCCGTTTCCAGTCAACTTCTTCGCTCTCTCCTCGAGATGCCTATTTAGTTCCACTATGCGAATTCCCAAGAAACCCGTTGCCCTTTGCCTTTCCATCTTCTCCCCTGACTTTCCCGCTCGTTTTTCCTCCCGGATTCTTCACTTCTCCTCCAGAGTTCCCGCCAAAACTAAAGCACTCCACGCTGCGGGTTACTAGCTACTCTTCTTTTCTTGTAATCTTTAATTCTTTGTTTTCTTTTCTCTTTTCTTTTAGTTATTGCATTTAGCATTTGCATTTTTGGAGTTCTTTTTATTACGAAGGAGGTCAAAACTTAGGGATAGGGGAAAGGGAATTGCAAATGCCGGGATTTGATCCCCAGCAATACGGGAATCCACCTCCTAAGAAATGTGGCTAACCATTTGGAGTTTACTTTCTTTGTTTGGTTGTTGTGGTTGAGATTAGGGAAACTATTTGCTTGGTGGAAATTGGGGATTAGAGTGAGATTAGTTTAGTTGGAATTGGATTAGTTTTGATTGAATAGTTGGACTTTTACGTGTTTCTTGGAGCATATGTTGGAAGATTCTTAGGCTCGGAACTTAACGTGGTGCACTGTGTGATCTTTTGATTCGACACCTGAGGTAAGATGTCAAGGTTTTTGTCTAATTGTCTCTAGGAAAATCTCACTGTTTAAATTTCTTGATTATTAGTAACTTTTTTTTTTCTTTTTCTTGAGAATGAAATAGTAGGTTTTTTATTATAACTACTTGACTTTATAAATTGGGTAGTCAGGAGGAAAAAAGTCAATTATAGGGCAGTCTAGTTCATATTTGTAATTCATGGTGTGATGGTGCTGTGTGGAATAAGTTTTCTGGCTGGTTTTTATATTCTAATATTTGCATTCCAACATGAATCTGACTAAAATGTTAAGATGGCATGAGATTTAGTTGCGAATATGTGATTGGTTTTAATTACTTTGGCTTTGTATATTTGCAGTTAATCATCTCAAATGATTATCAACAAGTTATGCTCATTCTACTTATATCATTGCATTGCGATTAATTTCATTGTTCTAGGACATGATGACTGTTTTTGTCATGCGACGCATGTTAATGGAATAGGGACTTGGATTGGACTCTTTTATTACCATTATCACTTAATGTCTTTTTCTCCCTGCTAATTTGTTCTGGGGCTAATCTGTCGCACTCTAACTACTTAATGGATCATAGTGTTGGGATCTTGTTAGGTGACAAAACATCACAATCTCATCTCATGGCGAACAGCAAAGAAAGTGAGAAACCACATGTATGGTCATCTCCTAAGGGAGGATGTAAAATTGATATTGGAAAACAGATTTTTTGCAACAGATCATTGAATATGAGGAATATTGTTGCTGTTGGCTTTGATATGGATTATACCTTGGCACAATACAAACCTGAGACTTTTGAGTCCCTTGCGTATGAAGGCACAGTAAAAAAATTGGTGTATAATTTGGGCTATCCTGAAGAGGTTTGTCAACTTTCTAAGTTTTGTAAATCATCGAAGGAATAATGTTGCTAAAGTTCAAGTGCTGAGTAGAGGCTTGCTGATGAAGATAAAATTTTATGCAGTTACTAGATTGGACTTTTGATTGGAAGTACATGGTTAGAGGCTTGGTTCTAGACAAAAAGAGAGGCAACATATTAAAGGTTGACCCGTTTCTTTTCTGCTACAGTTTCTCCCTAACCAACGTGACTTAATATTTCTCTGGCTTTGTCTCGTCCTGTCCATCTCTGTCTCTCTCATGTACTTTGCTTGAATATGATTTTATTGATGGTTGTGTCTTTTACAGATGGATCGACATAAGTATGTGAAGGTAGCATACCATGGGTTCAGAGAGCTGTCCAAGGAGGATAAAGTTGGCACCTATGGGAATACTTTCATACGTGATTCTTTTGATGAGCCAGATTATGCCCTTATTGATACACTCTTTTCACTAGCTGAAGCATATTTGTTTGCTCAACTGGTTGACTTTAGGGACAATAATCCTGGAAAAGTTCCAAAGGATGCTGAGTAAGAAATTTAGCTACTGCTTCTTCAAGAATTTTTTAACTTTTAATTTTCCCTGTTACTTTTTTTTTTTTTACTTACTGCTCTTTTGGAAAAATCCTAATGATGTTTGGAGAATTAGGATCAATTAGGTTGCCATATATTAGCTATCATTGCAATAAGAAGTCACTGCATGCTAGTGGAAGCATTTAAGAAGATCATATTAAGTTTTAAAGTGGCTCATCTTGGTTGAATTTTGATGTGATCAAGCTATATAGTTGCTGAACATCAAATAATAAACATGCTTCATAGTTTGATGCTGAAACATAACATACAGTGGGAATTATTATGTTTCCATATCGTGATTCCTTTTATCAGGTTTTCTGTATTAAGCAATGCTTACTATAAATGATGCTTTCAGTTACTCTCACATATACAAAGATGTTCGAGCTGCTGTTGATTTGTGCCACCGGGATGGAACCCTTAAGCAAATGGTTGCAAAGGACCCTAAAAAGTAAGTTGAAAAGTGGCATTAATTATACAAGTTGGATTAAAACTAAGTTTAAGAATGCTTGTAAATCTCCATTTAAATTCACAGGCACCTCACAAAATGGGGCAGATTTATCTTTTTTGAACATATTTTTATAATACATTTTGGACAGTTTTTCATTTAGTTGTCATTCTATTTCATTGTCAGGTATATCAACGAGGACACCTCTATAGTACCTATGCTCAAAATGCTGAGGGATTCCGGCCGTTCAACATTTTTGGTGACTAATAGGTACATATCTCCTGCAGATTTCAAATCTTAGTTGTGTAGCCATGAAAAGTAATATGGGATTCAATGCAAATTTTATTTTCCTTTTTTCTTCAAAGAGAATTTGCCCTAAGATGGAAGAAAACATTTGCTACCAATGCTAAAGATGGTTTTGCTCTCATACTTAGTAATTTTTAAGGTTTTTGCTTTTTTATTAAAAAGTGCTTACATTTATAATTATATGCATCTTTATATTACCATTTCTGACTTCTGTTTGCAAAAGGCTGTTCCAAACAATCATTTAATACCTGCTTACATCTCTTGCAGTTTATGGGACTACACAAATATTGTAATGAATTTTCTCTGTGCATCCCGTACATTGGATGGTGATATCACTTACAATTTTGGTTGGCTTCAATATTTTGATGTTGTCATCACTGGCAGGTCATGATCTTTTACTTCATATTATAGATTGTAAATTTTGTGCCTTTGACCCTTCATGAAATGCAGCTGTGAATTAGTTTTAACCAAGCTCAACATGATCCTAGAACTACTTTTTGGTTTTATTAATATCTATAGCACATGTTATGTGTTTTATGCTTGATTTCTACTGTTGAAGATGAAAGTATTCGTACAGTGCAAAACCTGGCTTCTTTCATGATGACAACCGTGCCAATATTTTTGAGGTTGAACTTGAGTCTGGAATGCTCCTCAATACTGACAATGGCGCCCCTATGACTCAGGTTGGGTGAAATATTCTATTCTTATTCTGTATTCATTCAGTAGTATGGTTTTGTCTAATGGTCGATTGGTGATTAACACTTATGTTTGGATAAAAGGTGGGAACTACTTCACCGAGAGTGTCACTGCTGGGATTAAACAAAAGTTGCCAAGTCTTCCAGGTATTTTGAGTATTATCTTGTTTTAAATGGTGGGATTTTCTATTTGAGTATATGAAATAAAATTACAAGCTTTGCCAAATTTATCTTGGACTATTTCAAAGATTTAGATATTATGAGATAACAACTAAAAATCTCTTTGAACTTGTCAGGGAGGCACTGTTGGTCATCTACATAAGTTGCTTTCTGTAGAGTCAAGTTCACAGGTTATTCTTTGTTTGATTTGGTGAATCATAATGAGCTGTTGAATTCATAAGTTCTTTATTTTGATCATTGTAATCTTTGGCTTGTTGAATTCCATAATAAATACTATACATATTTTGGTCCCTGAGTAATTGGTGGCTTTTGTTTCATTGTTTGTCTTTAATTATCTAATTAGTTTCATGCTTCTATTAGGTTCTTTATGTTGGGGATCATATCTATGGAGATATTTTGCGCAGCAAGAAGGTTCTTGGTATGAATTTATATCTTTGTTCCTAATCCCCCCCCCCCCCCCCCTTCGTCTTGCTGTAGCATTTAAATTGGTCATTATAGCTTAATTTAATCTTGTGAGATTGGACCTTTGAACGAATCTGAATTGGAGAATTTAATATATCTGGGTCTATGGAATATAAAGAGGTTTTGTAGTTTGCAGTACTATTAAAAGGAATTTTGACTGCAGGGATTCTGTTTTCTCTGCTAAGACTGCAATTACTCTATGAATTATATTGCACAATTGAATATGCAGAACCAAATGCAATATTTATGCCTGAAATAATTACATGATATTAGGAGTATTTATATTTGCTGTATATGCATGCAATATTTTCTCATGATCCCAATGTGTTGTTGGGAGTAAATCTTCCTTATGCTCTCAAAATTTATGCATCTGTCATCATTATTTTTGTTGATAGTTGCATTATGATAATTGCTGTTAAAATGAGCAAATAACTTAGTTTTGTATGTGAATGTTGACATTGTTCTTTTGGTCCATAACTGCTTTTAATTCTGTAATTTATCTAAGATTAGGATGGAGAACTATGCTTGTTGTTCCAGAGCTTGAAAAGGAGGTTGCATTGCTTTGGGAATTTAGAGATACGCGAAAGGTGGGTTTCACTTGTTGGATATGATGTTAAATTGAGATAGTGGTCATGGTATTTCAATTTTATAACATATTGTTTGGATGATTTATTGTTAAATTTTAAGTCATTAAGAAGAGTGATGTAGTAAATAATTAATGCCATAAATTGGATGTTACTCTAGTAATGAACAGTTTGCGTGTGCTTTTCACTTGATGGCAATTTGTTATTGTAATCTGTATATCTCTTTTCTCCCTATGGTGCTTCTAATTGTCGAATAAGTTTTGAGGCAATTGTGCACAAATAATATCAAAAGTAATTTGAAGATAATTTATTATTTGAGTCTATGAGAGCTCTATCTACCTATCCTGATTGATCACTATTTTATTTCCCTTGCAACTAATGCTAGTACATTCATGCAGCAACTAAGGTTGTTGAGGAATGAGCGCGATTGTATTGAAGACCAAGTTCATCATTTGAATTGGTCTCTCAAGTACGTACCTATTTTATCACTCAAAACTATATATGTTTCAATATCAGTACCCTTCCCTGTATTTCATACATAATTGATATATAAAAAAATTATATATTTTAATCCCAGATTTGATTTCTTTTACAAATGTCATTGACTTTTTTAAAATTTTCTTCTATTTTTTTCTTATTAATTTCTAGTTGATCACATCAAATCATTACTAAGCCATTGCCTTTACGTGAAGAGGACAACGGATAATTTTCTACTTTGCTTTTTTAATTTTTGGTATTGTTCTTTGTTTTTTTTTGCTTTGGTTCCCTATGTTCCCTTTTGAACGATGAGTTGCATTTGTGTTGTTCAGGTCCGAAAGTCTTAATGATGATGAAAAACAGAAAATGAATTCTGATCTGCGTGAACTGGAGGTTAGGCCGTTAGACCTTCATGCATTAATTTTATGTAATGCCAGATGGATGATTTGAAGCATTCTCATGATTTTATTTTCAATGCTTTCTTCTAACAGTCTAAAAGGGATCAAGTGCGGCTTGCTCATCAACAGGCTCAACGGGAGTGCCACCAAAATGTATAGGAAACTTTTTTTACATCTTGGGATTATTTCAGTTGCTAAGGGGCCTATCAAGTTTAATCAACCTCTGAATCAAGTGTACTAACAATTTACTATTTTATTTGTTCACATTGCAGTTCCACCAGATCTGGGGACAACTCATGAAGACCGGCTATCAGAACTCTCGCTTTGCTCATCAGGTAAGACTGAACCATCGTCCTTTCCGTAGAGTCTTAGAAGGGATACTGTACTAAAAACTGCGTAGACTACTTTTCCCTGTTGCACTGTATTTGTGCCTTGAAATATCCCTAGTAATTTCCTTTACATTTTCTCATGATGCAGGTTGAGAGATTTGCCTGTCTTTACACCAGCCAAGTCTCCAACTTAAGCTTGTATTCCCCAGACAAATACTACAGACCTAGTGAAGATTTCATGCCTCATGAATTCCATATTCTTCCCTTGTGATTATGTT
This sequence comes from Firmiana major, assembly GCA_033439115.1. Lineage (NCBI taxonomy): Eukaryota > Viridiplantae > Streptophyta > Magnoliopsida > Malvales > Malvaceae > Firmiana > Firmiana major. Next base: position 51,274,052 of record CM065909.1, read on the forward strand.
CCTGGGCTGGTAACTGAAACTGATATAACAGAACGAGGTGTTGTGTTTCCAAGAAGCAAAAAAACTTAAATAAAACCTCAACATCTTCATTTTCTTCTTGTACCTCAGTCGTGGGTTCATTGTAATTGGATTTGCTCATTTGAATTATCAATTGATAGAAATGATGTGCTTGTAGCCATCGATACTCAATGAGTAGATGCATTTCTTAGGATGTATACAAATACTCAGCCTGGTTATGAAATTTGGAAAATGGTTGCTTCCTGATCGTGTGATTAAAGTTGTTCGGCTTTAGTTATATCTGCTTTGTTTTATCGAAGTTGTACATGGCCATTCGCATTTCAACTCAGAGTGATGGGCTCGATATTTGAAACAATCTACGGCCCAAAATTATTTAGGCTGACATTGCAGTTTTAGGACTCAGATTTTGACCGGCCCAAGACCTATGGATTAGACAAGGTACACCAAAACACGTTTTGAATTTTGTAAAATCCTTCCTTCTCTTTCTTCTTTTGGTATTTTGCAAAAGAGCAAGCATAAAGGATGCTGGCACTAGCTCCTGTCCTGTGTACGGCGGCATCACCGGTATTTTCAATTACCATTTGAAAAGCTGTCGTGGATATTATTTATTGAACTTCAATGAGCTAATTTTATGGTGGTCTGTTTTCTTTATTATTCTCTTTCGTGGCTTAGATGAGTGAGTCACAGTTACAAGTTTGAATCTGAGTGCTTACATTTGCACTCAAATTTGAATCTTTATACCCTTTATTATTATTAGTAAAGGATATATAAATTTTAGAAAATTTACAAGTGAAAGTCAAATTAAATCATAAATCCCACACCCGAGGTCTTCTACTGGACTGGAGTTGTTGAGGAGCAAGTGGTTGGTAGAACAGCGACAAAATCATGTCGAGTTTTCTGGGAGCTCAAAATTTTTTTGTCTCTAGATTTGAATTCTCAATCGAAAAAAAGGTTTTCAGGTTCGGTTAATGTGTTCTTGAATTTCTACTAACAAAATGTAAGCTAATATTTTACAAGTTTTACATTCTACATGTTAAACATAAGCAAGAGTGCCAATTACAATGAAAAATTGCTGCTTGTTATGACAAATGACTACAAACAAGCGTTTGAAATATGAAAGAATCTCGCTGGATACAATCGGTCTCCTGTGTCATCTTCATCGCTGACTTCGGCCATTTTCGTTAAGCTCAGAGATGCATAAGCTCAACCATCTCCTTATAACATAGCTTACAGTCCCATAGGGATTCAATGGTTGAGCAGCAATTAAAACAGAAGCTCCGGCTAAAAATGATTACTATCAAACACTCTTTCTGCTAGTTCTCGTCCAACTTCTCCATGTCCTGCATTTCTACTGGTTCGGGGAAGATTTCATTTGACAACCTTTTATGTGAAGATGAGTGTTCAATTCTCCCGCTGCCATGAGAACCTATTCTACCTGACTGCCTAAAACCACTAAAACCCTCTCTGTTTGGGTGGCCGGAAACAGTGGCAATCTCTGATGAGCTCTGTCGCCAACTACCAAAGACGGCAGCACTCCAAGATCTCCTAGACGAAGTTGTTCTAAGCCTCGCAGAGCTGAAACTCTCTTCCCTTACCACTTTCAAAGGGTTTTCTAATGCTCTAAGAATATGTTTCATTGAGGGTCGTTTGGAAGGCTTTGGATTAAGGCACGACTTTGCCACAATTGCCATGGCCCATACCTCTTCCAATAGATCCTCGTCTACTATCAAGGATGGGTCCATGATCTTAGTCACCAATTCCTTTTCATATATACTGATGCAAGGCAAGGTTTGCTCAAGCCACTCCTTTGTCGACACATCTTCTGCTTTGCCAATTCCAATCTTGCCTGTTATAAGCTCAAGTAATACCTTCCCGAAACAGTACACATCATAAGCACAAGTTGCCGGAGAAGAGCCTGTCCATTTCCAAAAAATATATAAGAATTATGATCTTCTTTCCAATAAGCAACTGATGCAGAAGAAGGCCAATGAAATGCTGTGTGTTCTATAATTCAGAGTTCCATAGGCAAATTGAATCAGTTTCGGCAAAGCACATATTGGATGTGGTGTGAAAAAATTTATAGTTTCAGCAATGGAAAACTAGTAATGGATATCTTCTGCTAGCACATAGGTAAAACAGTGCACATGTGAATGACGTCTGCGTAACATTTCAAATTCAATCCAGTGAACCAATTCAACCAAGGCACTCAACCCCAGGCCTTCCAGGATAAGAATGGCAATCAATGAAGTGAATCCCCACAGACTGGTGAATTATTACTATTAAATTTCATATGTTGACAAATGGTGATATAAAGAACTAATAATATTAACAACCATGCAACTGAGTTTTATGTACCTGAACCCGAAGGGCCTGGCTCGGAGGTCCTGCACGTTGCAAAGAGAAAAATTATTATAGGGCTGAACAAATATTTGATAACAGAAAAAAGAATTTGTCTCTTCCTCATGCATATTAATTTACATTTCATGAGGCCACATCAAAGATCAAATATCAATGAATAATAAAAATATGCAACTAGTGCCACAAGAAAAAAGTGGGTGCCAGTATGATATGAATACCAATTGCTTTCATTTTTAAACAAAAGGCTAATCAAACAATCGGGTGCCAGGAATGCATGCTGAAAGATACCAAACCAGATATATTATGGTCAAAACTAAAAGACTGGAATATAAGAAGAGAACGCGAGCGAATTGTTTTAAAGAAATTGAACCACACAGACTGAAGAAAATAGCCAAACCACGACAAAAAAAAAAACAAAATAATATATCAAGTCAGTTTTCAAGAACAAAGTAAATCTATTAAGTTATTCATAGATTAACTTTAAAAACTCCAAAAATAAAAAAGGATACACAAACTACCATAATGCTTCCTGGCAAATAGACAGTTTGAAAATCGGTTAAAAAGAGTAACTTGTATGATACTTACTGCGGCTTCCAGAGCAACCTTGTGAACACATTTTGGTGTGTATCCCCTTCCTGGCTACGAACTTCACTCAAGCTTCCAAGTCTCACTTCAAATTTATCATCGAGTAGTATACTGCTTGCTTGAACATCCCTTCAACCACCAAAAGTAATTTAACATTAAAGATTGATGCTACTGAAAATGAAATCATAAAGCTAGTGAGGAATTAAAGAAATAAGATGAGCAACATCATTAAAAAGGAGAAATGGATAGCAAAGTGTAGCTACTAGCATATAGATTCGTACTTTAGTGCCAGAGTTAGACATTTCTAGTAACTAGCATTGAATACTATCATTATACTGAAAAGACGGTAAAATTTAAAAATAGCCAAAAGCATGTCAGCATTGAATAATATCATTATACTGAAAAGAGGATAAAATTTAAAAATAGCCAAAGGCATGTCCCAAGTACCTGTGAACAAGGGGAGGGTTAAATTCATGGTGCAAGTAATATAGGCCTTCAGCAGCTCCAGTAGCTACTTTCAACCTTGTAATCCAATCCAGGGACTGTAAACTATCATCCTCTATGTTGGTAGCCCTGTAAAAGGAATTGGCCAAATCTCCATTTGGCATATATTTGTAGACCAAAAGCTTGTCAGTGTCACGCTCCAAGCAGTGCCCCAAAAGTGGGACAAATCTCATATGAGATAGTTTTCTGAATAGATTCAATTCCATCATGAATGACTCTTTCTTGAATGAACTCAAATTGACCTTTTTAATGACCACAGGGATCCCGCCTTCCAAGATGCCACGGAATAAGTCTCCTGAGTGGCCATGCATAATAAGATTTGTCTCGCTAAAATTATCAGTTGCATGGAGCAATTGCTCATATGTAAATGGATCCCCAGAACCCGCTAAGTTTGCAGAATTTTTTGGAAGCTGACTATCTCCTTCTGGAACAGGCCCTACATCTGCACTCCCTCTTTGATTTCTAATGCCCTTATCACACCATCTCAAGAGCAGCACTAGCACCAGTACCAAAATTACAATGAAGCCAAGTCCTCCAACTACTCCTGCCAAAATAAATATCCATGGCTTCCTGCTCTCTGAGCTAGATTCTGCAGGAGGTGACTGTATTGTGTCATGTGCCCCAAAATTATCAAAACTTAGACCTCTTTCCGTATAAAACAGTCTACAATCCTCCAAACTCCTCTGCTTCAACACATCTCGAAGGCAATTCTTGTCAATAGTAGCATTTCTTTCACTGTAATTAACTACCTTGCCTTGAAAATAGTTACCAGAGAGATCAAAAAATTTGAACATCCCAAGTGAAAAATTCAAAGTTCCATACAAAAAATTGTTCGACAAATTGAGCACGGCAGCTCTAGCAGCACTACTATTATTAAGACAAGGTAAAGGACCCGTAAAATTGTTGCTAGATACATCCAGGAATAGCAAATTAGGCATTGACCAAAATGAGTAATTAAGAGCACCGTCAAGCTTATTCCCACTCAAATCCAAAACTTGCAACCCAACAAGACTCGAAAACAAATCAACAGGCAAACGTCCTTCTAGCTCATTGTGCCCAATCACCATCTTTTGTAAACTTTTTAACGTCTTAAATTCCTCAGGCAAAGACCTGAACAAAGAATTCTTACTAAGATCAAGCTCAACCAACCTTGAAAGATTGCCGAACTGAACAGGAATTGAACCAGAAAGATTATTATCCGAAACATTGAACACTTGAAGAGCTTGTAAAGAACCTAAACCAGGTGGAATTGACCCAGATAAGTAATTTGAAGCAAGTTCAAGCCTTGCAATGTTTCCAAGAAAGCCAAGACTTGAAGGAATGGAACCAGTAAGCGAATTAACCGAAAGATCAAGAATTTTTAAATTTCTTAACTGTCCCAGAGCAGCAGGAATTGAACCAGCAAGATTGTTATTACAAAGATACAAAGAAGTGAGACGGCTCAAGTTACCGAGTGAACCAGGGATTGAACCGGAGACATTGCATGACCGGAGATCAAGAACCTCGAGATTAACCAACTGGTTTCCGAACCAATCCGGTATTGACCCGGGAAGCGGGAACCCGGAAGCATTGAAGGAAACTAACTGGGTCAAATTGACCAAAGAGTCAACATTGAACCGAGGATCGAATCGTCCAAGTCTGGTTCTTCTTAAACCGGAAACAGTGATGCTCCTGACAGTGCCGTTTTGGCATTGGACGCCGAGCCACGATGTGCAAGGGTCGGCCTTGATGGGCCATTCTTTGGCCCGGAGACCCAATGATGAACGGAGAGCGAGCAATGCCTGCCGTTCGATGGGAGAACTTATCGGAACTTTCTGAGCTAGCACGCACTGGATCAAGAACAAGATTACAGCTAACAAGAAGATTGGTAGCACGTTTCTTTGAGCTCCCATTGGTAATGTGAAGCTGGTATTCATGAAGCTCTGTGGGGGCTAAGTCTCTAACTCATCTTCTTCTTTGAAAGAAAACAAGAAAAAACTTTACAAGAAAAGAAACAAAACTGTTATTTTTTTATATTCACCATTACCTTTACTATCAAAGAGCTCTCTCTCTCATACAAGTCCGAACATTTTATGTACTGATTTGATTTACGGAAAATAAAATAAAGAAATGGGTACCCTAAAAATAGAGAGAAAAATACATATTTAAAAGAAAAAGTTGAAAATTTTCTTGTTCTTCGTAAATTCTTACCTCCAATCACGAGCTTTTATTCTGCATTCGATGTTGTTCCTTTGTCACCGCCGAGCCGAAATTAATAAATTAAATCGAACTGCATGTGTTTTAAAGTCCAACAAATAACCAAACAAAACAAAAACGTAAGCTTTACAACGTTAATCTTGTCTTGAAGTTTAAGCTATCAAACTAAAAGGGTAGTTGTTGTTTCCAGAGAAAAAGAAAGAATGATGGCACGGGCTTTTAAGAGAGGGGTCAGGGGACATTAATGGAAAAAAAGGATTTTTTTTTTTCTCAACCGCCGGGCCTTCTGCCAATACTGCGTCGCTTTCACTATCCACCGGAGTTATTTATTAATATTATTACTACTACTGCTGCTCAGATGAGACATTGCTTCAAGCACGGCTGCCATTATACCAGGTTTAATTGACTTGGAAACTGGATAAAAGATGAAAAAGGTTGTGTGTTGGTCGTGAAAGCCCGCACAAATAAACAACAAATTTATGAATAATACGAAACAGGGAATCTTTCATTTCATATATTTCATAATCAATCAAATAGTCGTGTACTGGCAGCCATGACTGAGGATTAAAGAGGACAATTTTTTTTTTTTTTTCTGAGAAGTTGATTTTCTTTTCACTTTTGGCCCACCCTCCTCCGATCCGAAGTCATCTTTTTTATAAAGTCTTTTTCTTGAGCAACATTTACTTCATGCGTCACTTTATCTATGAAATGATATTATCAATGGTGATCTTGTTCTTGTCTCTTTGAAATTTAGTGGTATGATTCATCTGAGGTTTGAGGGTCAGAGTTGATTTGGTCTTCAATAAAAAAAAAAAAAAATCTTAAAAGATATAATAATAAAAATAAAAATACGTTTCGATATTTAAATTAATATCTAAATGTAAAAAAAAATTAAAAATATATGCGGTTTAATACGGTTTAATAAGTGAAATTGCATTTCTACAAGGACAAATTTTGGATTGTAACATGTTGAGGAAGATAATCTAACCTAAAACACACAACATCCAGCATACTATCGAAAACTTTATCAGGTCCATGCTTTTCCTTGCCATACCTCCTTTTGTTATGTTCTCTCCACATAATGTATATGTGGGCATTCCAAGCAATCCTGAAGATATAAATGTGAAGTGACTTACCCTTAAGAAGTTTGATTTAAGCAAATTCAGTTGTCCAATTTCTAACAGATTTATCAATCTCACTACATTGAAGAGATTTACTTTAGACTTTTTTTGAGAAAGAACACTCAAAGAAAAGGTGATCTATATCCTCAATACCCTGTTTACAAAGAATACAAGAGGCATTAAGGACAACACCCTAATTATAAAGCCTTTTAGAGGTGGGGAGTCTATCAAGAGTAGCCATCCAAGCAATCAAGGATTGCTTAGGAATTGTATTCAAAACCATAAAAGTTCATCCCATGGTACTTTTAGATGCTTATCTCGAATGGCATTGAAAGTATCAATTATATTGAAAATACCCGATTTAGAGACAACCCATTTTACTTGATCATCAACAAAACCAATGAAAAAGTGGCAATAAGGCTCTTAAGTTTGACAAGTTTCTTCCAGGCCCAACTACAAGTAGAAGATTCCTGGGATTACCAAAAACTCTATTATTTTAGAACGTAAGCCTTTTACATGCCACCTAAATGGAACCAGCTTCGGTAAGAAGAGATATTTGTTTCAAAATGCATGCATGATTCCAAAATAAGATGTTTCTAAGTCCATGACCACTTTTCTGATTTAGGGTGGCAAAGAGATTCCCAGTAAACTCTAGCTCCTCTAGCAGAAACCCTCCTTTCCTTTCTAGAAGAAACAAGAAGATAGCATCGTATTTTTTGCAATAATCTTCTTAGGAAGCAGAAAAATGCGACATTAGAAAGTTTGAAGATTAAATAAAACTGAGTTGATTAGTTGAAGCCTATCAACAAATGAAGGATGTTTGGAGCCCTAACTGTTTATCCTACTGGTAATTTTCCGCACAAGTGGCTGATAATCTTTATCAAATAGTATCTTTGTCACAAGAGAAACCCCCATGTACCTAATAGGAAGTTGTTCTAATTAAAATCTTGTTATGGCTTGAATGAGCTGCAATTGATGTTCATTTAATGCCACTGAGTCTTAAACCAGAAAACCAAAAACAAAAAAAATTGTGTATTAGTCATGAAAGCTCGATCATGTAAGCAACAAGTTTGTGAATAATACGAAAACAAAGAATCCTTTCGTTTCATTTCATATCATTTGCATATATCATAATCAATCAAATAGTAATTTACTACTAACAATGACTAGGGATTAAAGGTCAAGTAGAAATTTTTTTTTTCCTTAGGACTTGATTTTCTTTTTCACTTTTGGCCCACTCTCCTCCAATCTAAAGTTATCTATTTTTTTTTTTTTTTGAGCAACATTTACTTCATGTGTCACTTTATCCACGAAATGATGTCATGTCTCTTTGAAATTGAGTGGAGTTGATTTGGTCTTCACTCTTCAATAAAGAAAAAAAAAATGCTAAAAGATGTAGTAAAAAAAAAAAAAAACATATTTCTATATTTAAATCAATAATTATGTATTGAAAAAATAATAAATAATCAAATGAAAGCTTAATAAGTGAAAAATGTATCTCCTTAACTTTTACTTCTTTTATTATATTGAATCATGAAATTCGATAGGTATAAATAAAATATCATGCTTTTCATATAAATAAAATATCATGCTTTTCATATCTTCTACCAATTAGATATCAGTGAGTGTGGTATATAAAATTAATTGTCTTTCAACAATCAAGTTTTAGTTTATTAGTTATTAATTTCTTCAATAGAAATTAAGTCCATGTTTGAATCCCTCTTTGTCTTATGTCTTCCTATGAACTAAAAAATTATTATTATTTTCCTCATGAAAATTAAATGTTAGGTCAGCATCAAACATAAATAATTTCTCCTTGATCTTTGATGAATTTAATAACCAACTTATAATGCAATAGTTTATATATAATTCATTGTTAGAGACGTAAAAAGATATACAAATTTTTTTAAATAAATTAAAAATTTTATTAATATTTATTTTTAATTTCTTCATATCTTTTAAATTTGTTCATTAATAAACTTTCTGATTAACTAACAATATATAACTACTAAATACTGTCTATGTATCAAATATAAATTCTAATTTAAATATCATTGCATTCGAAAGCACCCCCAATTATTGATTAATCTGTCTATTAATTTGATTATCGACATAAACCTAGTCCGATGAAACAATAACATTACTATAAGAGTCATTTTCATCATACTAAAACTTTAATTTACCTTTTAATAAGATTTTTTGAAGCAAGATTAAAATTTTATACATAAAAAATATAAATTTTATAATTAATATTTATATATTTCATGTTTATGTTATATTAAACAATATTCTTATTATTAAAACATAAATATTAATATTAATACATTAACTATAAAATATAACTTAAATTTTCATTAAATTTTAATTCGAACGATTTTCTTATATTTTTTAATATTATTTCCATGGAAAAAAAAAATGTAAGCGTGAAGCATCCATCGGGAGTCGACAGACAACAATTAAGTTTTATGGTCAAACGTCTAATCTAAACTACCCTTTAAAGAAAGTGCTATAATTGGCCTTCGAAAATACCCGACAGCCAGCGTGGCAATTTCCAGCGGGGGTTCCAACGTGGACCCGACAGCCAACGCGTTTTATACTATTTTCCTACCACTTAAAAACCCTTTTAAAACCACTATTATTATTCCTAACTCTAAAAACGACAACGTATCTCGTCATGTGTAACATTCATGTTAAGATAGCATTTATAATTGAAATATAATATTAAAAAACAAAGTCAAACGTGAATAATTTGTTAATAAGTATTGATTAATAATTTATTTTAAATTCTTCATATGAACGTAAATTCCTATTTAATTTAGATGAAATTTAAATTGGCAAGCAAAAGACTTAAATTTAATGTCTTGGTTGTTCTTATAATTATAAATTATTTCACTTTAGTTTTCTTGATTTTAAAAAAATGTTGATAAATTATTAAATAATATATGTTTGTAAAATAGAGACCATAACTTAAAAATATGAGAAGGGAATGCAGATGTGAGATTTGAAATGTATTTTTAATAAAATCTCGAATCTCTCAAATCAATTAAATTAAATTTCAAGTTCTTGAAAAATTTCTTTGAATCTTTTTTTTTTTTTTCTTTTTACAAATAGTCCAAAGGTTTTTGAGTTTTATGATAAAGAATTAAACACTTGTAGACAAGAGTTCTCATCCAAAGTGATGTAAGTTATCACAAACCCATCCTATTACTTCCAACAAGCCAAAAAACCTGTAGAATAGCTTACAGTTCCATTCAGAACATTGTGTTGGGTTGCTGCCTAAACTAAGCAGTTAGGAAGCCCGAGCCCAGGGATAATCACACACCCATAGTTTTTGTGACTAGGAATTTGTTGGCCCAGGGATAATATCAGATTGAGATGTGGCTTGGTAATGTAGGCAGATTTCAGTTCTATTTGGACTGGGAATCTGGGCCTTGTCAAAACTGCCTAGTCCAATTGCCTAAATGTCTGATGACTTGGAATTCCCAAGGCTGCTGTGCTGAGTGCTGATTTCACAGATGAAGATCTAAACGCAAGAAATATGATATCTTTTGAAATGACTATAGAATCCATGTGTACAGGGGGAGACCACTTTTTTTTTTTCTTGTTTTTCTGTTCTAATTTGGTGACATTGACTGAAAAACAGCATAAAGGCAGAAGAATCTTCATCAGACCATATTGCATGAAAGGTCCAATTGAGTCTGTCAACACTGATTATCAACTCTATGAATCTCAAGATTCTGCTAATCTTCTACAGGCTGGCAGAATTTGCCTATCTCCTGATGTTGATCTTAGGAAAGACTGGACGATCCAACTTTCATGTTCTCAGCCAAAGTTGGATTCACAAAGATTGATGCCTATCTATGCTTTTCGAGTTATGCATCTCAGCTTTTATTGGATCCCGCAGCACTGATCAACAAACAACCCTTTCATAGTTGTTTCTCTCTCTCTCTTCTGAACTGAATCTGCAGTTACAATTGTTGCACTTTCTCCGAATTTATTGTAATAAATTTGAGAGGAAAGTTCCATTCTTCCATCAGTATTGGAATTTGGAATAGTGCTTGCCCAGCTTATCCCCATCAATGGTTTCCTTCCTTTCAGCCGGTGAATCAACAAACCTTTTGAACTTTCCTATGCAGGTTACTTCCTTTACCTCAAATATTCCCCAAGAACTTCTTTGGCTGGGTGTGCATAGGTTAGGTCCCCAACAATGGACGCTAGCCCTGGAAAAAGGTTATGCAGATAGCAGATTCATGGTTCCCTGATCCTAACCAGGAATAATTCAGCCCAGACAATTGACTCCGCAGATCTGGCTAGCTTCAGGCCATAATTAATTGGTCCGATATGGCGAAGCTAGAGCTCCAAGCTGAAAGGAAGGGCAGCAGATTGTAAAGTATTTTCATGTTTGACCTTCTTGTAAGGTCGTATGTACAGGGAAGTTATTTCCATGACTTCAACCTGCCTGCACTATAGATAGTGGAAAATTGCATCAGAAGATATCACTTTGATCCAATTCTATTCTGGAGGTTGATGGCAAACTTATGCAGGTATTGGTTTGGTTAAAATTCCGTTTCAACCAGTTACTTCAGAATGAACTCTGAGCCTATGGGAAACTCAAATGGTTTCCCTGGTTTCAGCAAGCATGTCTATGATTCCTTCCCGAGTTAAACAGGACCACCTTTACAGGTTAGGTGATTTTCATACTGATAGAACAAGATCGATGACCTTTCTCCTGATATAAAGTCCTGGATTCCGTAGCCCCAAGCCTCCCAACTTGCAGATGAATGCTAGTCTGCCCAGGAAAAAGGGACTGGTGGGCTTAAAGATTTTGAAATAGAAAGGAAATGTATCCAGTGAAAAAAGGAAGTTCTTGCGGTGGACGTGGATGATAAGGATTCTATAATCATCAACAAGATAGGTGCCTGAAATGGATTTTCTTTGTAGATATTCCCCAAAAAGGTGGAAACGCCATAGTCAACCACATAAGTGCTTGCCTTGCTCTTGTTGATATCCAAAAGCCAAAGTAAGAAACGCTTTCCATTATGGAGTACAAAACAACCAGTACTTTTCAACGTTCACAAACAAACCACGATATACAGTATCTTAAACATAAATGCTCCGCTTTATGTAGGAAGGTTTGAGATACTTCTATGTTTCTTTTTTTTAATATTTTGATTTCATAGATCTAAATAGAAACGTAAGGCGGCTAGAGCCTTCAACAATCTCCATATATACAAATCAAAAGGTAGTATGAGCTTTTTTCGATAGTTGTTTGGGTTATAGCAGTTTATGAGTTTGATTATCCTCCATCATATATCAACTCAATATATGACCAAGTTGCTACTTTCGGTTGCCCTCATTTTGCTCTAGAATCATGTTATTCAAAAGTGAAACATGTGCCTGGCCCACTACCAGCGATCAAACATCTATAATTAGCCTTGATTCCCTTGGGGTGCAATTACATGAACATGAGTGATAAATTCTAGGACCACATGGATGGTTTCCAGGGAGTTTAGGTACAAAAACCTGTCCAAGACAAGATCTAATGGGTTTGGTTCCAGCATTGACGCTGTAAACTTAGTACAATGCATGTCTTGCTTTGCTTGGGTATAATCACCTCATATGACCCAGATGCCAGAAGCTAGCTGGAGATGGACAGCCGAGCATCAAATGTGTGTGTATAATTAGTTCATTCAGAATCCACCAGGCATGAAAGCTAAATTGCAGCTACAAATGCAGCATTTGCATGAGAAGACAGAAGCAAATCTCAATAATTATGCAAAGATTGTTCTGATTTTGGGCTGCAGCAGTAGAGACTGCTTTAAATTAACCAACATTTTTACTGCTCGTAAAAACAGAAATGCTAATTTGAATGAAACCTCGCCTTAGGTGTTCATCTTTTCCAGAAACCAAAAATCTATAAACTCCAAGGATCAGTTTGAAATTACTTTCCTTTTCCTTCAATAATTAGACTGTTTTTTCTAAAAAAGGATACACCTGTTGACTTGCTATCAGTAGAAAAAACATGAACAAGTACACCCCCCCCCCCAACCAAAACAAATTGTACGGAAAGACCTAGCAGCCAGCTAAAAAAGTTTTGGAATGTTGTTGAGAAGAGAGTAACAACTACAAATAAGGGCAGCATCTGTCATGTTTTAAGATTGATTCACGACACAGAAAACGCCTAAAAAGAAGAAAAATTTCTCACTCTGTATACATCTGGACTGCACTCTCAACGTGAAGGTTTTACAGTGCAGCAATGGTGCACCCGTGAATGCTAAAGACCACAGCCACTGGATTCACCTGGACCCACCCTGATAAAACCTGTGGCTTACTTCTGTATGCAGCGCCATTAGTGTACTGGACTGTGCTTACTGTGTTAACTTTAATGCTTTGAAATCAATTGTATTATTGTACATAAATTTTAGTTAATAATAATAATAATCATTTAGTACCAAAGCCGCCTTGAATTCAACTAAAACACTGATTGTAGCCGCAGACTTTTCACCCTTAAACTTGGATTTTGATCCTTTCTATGAAATGTTGTTCATAAAAGAAAAAAAAATCAGTTTGAGCACATTTATCATGAGGAACACTTTCGAATCTGGTGCAGCATGTGACAATCATGAGTAAGTTTCCAGCCTGTCAGGCTGAATTCATATCCACTGTATAAACAAAATCCCAGGTAGCCAACTGATGTATATGGTTAGTTAATGACGGTTATTAATTGTGTAAAGGAAAACAATAGTGAAAGAGGAAGAATGTTCTTGGAAAAATAAAAACCGACCAGGAATTAAGCTTCTACAGCAAACCGATGAAATTACCTGGAACATAAAGTAAAACCATGTAGTTTTTTTACAAAGTCCCGCTGTTTTGTAAGGAAAGCAACAGCTAAGAACCAGACAGAAGCCCACCGGCCCACCATTTCCAATCCTCCCTCTCTCTTTCTTTTCTCTCTCCTCCTTCTGCTATATAAAGAGCAGCATTGGCAGTCTCTTTTGAGCATACAATCTTCTTATTTCTTTCTCCTTTTTGTATTTTCTCTGACCCTTTTGATTATCACTGTAGTTTCTGCAATGGCCTCAGGCTCGAGCTGGACACCAAAGCAAAACAAGTTGTTTGAGAATGCTTTGGCACTCTATGACAAGGATACTCCAGACCGCTGGCATAACCTAGCCAGGGCGGTTGGAGGGAAGACCGTGGAGGAAGTGAAGATGCACTACGAGAATCTTGTCGAAGACATCAAGCAGATTGAGTCTGGCCATGTTCCCTTACCCCCTTACAAGAAAGCAGGAGGCAGCAAAGGCTACAATTACATGGATGAAGAACAAAGGTAAACCAGTACCAATTCTTCTTTTCATACCTGCTTTTTAACTATCCAAGAATGTTTATTAGGAATAGAGAGTTAATGAATTTTAGTGCAAGGATAAATATTGTTCTTTTAAGTCACAAAGTCACAGAAGAAAATTGTATACATTTGACCCTTTTTAAACTCCAAGACATAAGAGCTTTACATACTGAATTTGTCCTTAATCTAAGTGTCAGGATATCAAGAATTCTTCTAGCTAACAAGTTGAGAAAATCAATGCTTTAATATCAATGTATTTCATACAGTACTGACTAAGTGCATGGCTAGCTTAACATTATTATACTACTTTCAAGCTAATTTCAAGCATTATTTGGTATATATACTGTGGTATTTCCCCATGGCAAAGGCTAATCTCTCTTCTGTTCTCCTGCAGGATGAGGAATCTCAGGCTTCAGTGAGTATGAACCAACCAGAAGCAGTAGAAAAAAAAAAATCTTGAACTTTAATAAAGGAAATGCAGCCTGGCCTGAGCAAAAAAGCAGCAAATATAATGCTCATATTTCATTTTCATCCTGATCAAAGTTGTACCTTCCTATACCTCTTTCTTACATGTGCTTCGTTAAATGTACCAACAATATCACTTATAGCATTGGTACATCACACAAAGTTCCTTGTATTGTATGCTCCTGTATTTAATGAATATCCTCATCTTCTATATATCTGACCAAACATGTATACTTGAAACTAAATAGCCAGATATATTGCAATACCTTAAAGCAGAATCCAAGTTTAAAGTTACAAAGAGAAAAAAAATTAGAAGTCCAAAGTTTAATTAAGGACAAAATAATGGGTGTGTGAACACCTCTTTCCAGAGACAATTTAATTGTCTTCTCTAATCAAAAACCATTTCCATGTAACAATTAATGGTTTTAATCTTTTCAGTATAAAGAAGATCGAAACTTGAAAAAAAATAGGGTTAGAGGATTTCTTTAGTACAACGAAAGTCGAAGCTTAAGAGAGAATAAGGCCGATTAGAGGATTTTGCGGCTTTGTTAATCCATTAATATTCCGTTTTACATAAAACATATAGAATTCTACATTTTCTTGTGGTGTGTATATATTTCATGGAAAATTTACACATCATGCATTAAATAATTTAGAGGATGCCAGCCTAGTCTTTGATAATAATCTCTCCTTTCTCACCTCACTCAATAGATTTTCCTTTATTATTATGACTATAAGAAGTAAGAACACTCAATATTTTATGAGGATTCGTTGTCTCAAAATAAAATTTATCTCATCCACTTATGAAAGAACTTTGCTGTAGGAATTGGAAGATCGTCAATAATCTTATATATTATCAAGTTCAAGCCATTGCCTAGGATTGAAGAAAGATTTCATTTGCTAGTGTTCTTACACATATATTCAAGGAAAAAAAAGATAAGCAAAGAGAAAACAATGCTTTAGAAATGATTAACAGCAAATATATTACCCCATGAAGTAATCTTCATAAAAAGCATGAGAAGAAAAAAGAAAGCAATGTACATTGCATATATATATATATATAAGGAAAAGAATATGTATATGCTTAGTATTATGTGGGATCTTAAATTGAACATCAGTGTCACCAAATAAAGAGAAGGCAATTTTGGAAGTTAACAAGACAAAAATAATGCATGATGATGTTCAAATATTAACTTAAAAAGAGCAAAAAAAAAAAAAAAAAAAAGAAAGAAAAGGGAAAGGTGAGATTTTAGAATAATCCTAATATAATTTATTTTCTTTATAATTTAACATTCATTTAATGTTTACTAAGCTTATATGTGTTTCTATTGTTATAATTGGAAGATAAAAATTAAAATTATTTGAACTTAAATCCCAAATCTTACCATTTATCATAACTTTTTATTCACCTGTCGTTCAAAGGTCCATTGGCTATAAATTTGTTCTTCTAATACAACTGCAATGTTGCTTGGTGCTTGTTAGAGGGATCGTGGGCTTGGGCTTTCACATTGGAACAAATTTTATTTTATGTTAATGTCATTGCGACAAGGGTGGGCTTAATGGCCCATAAGCTAAAGCTCAGACTGGAAATCAGGGTCGGGCCAAGGGTCCTAGTTTGGTTCTCCTATAAAACACTTACACTTGCACCAACACCGTCTCTTGTTTCAGTTTTCTCCCTACATGCTCGCACGTTAGGTCGGCTTTTGCGAAGAACAAAACTGAAAGACACAATGGAAGAGAAAACTTCTCAGTTTAAGGTACGCTTAAAACCGTCGCTTACTCGAAGATATCTTTGTTTCCATTTGCTTGTCTTAAAAAATTATTTAAAAGCGGTAGAAAAATTAGCTTTCCAAAAATTTTGGAACTCTGTTGAAAGTTTAACTGATTAATGCTCGTTGTAATGCAGATAATATTGGGGTCATCTTCCATAGCTCGTCGTAAAATATTAGCTGGAATGGGATATGAGTTCACACTCATGGTAATTTTCATACCTTTAGGAAATCTTAATTTAAATGTTTATGAATTAGAAAAAAGTTTCAGTTTTGTTGTTTTTGCAGACGGCAGATATTGACGAGAAGGGTATCAGAAAGGAGAAGCCAGAGGAGTTGGTCGTGGCTCTTGCTGAAGCAAAGGTTCTGGTTTTACTTAATCGTGGAGTGCTTGTTTGGAATGATTGTTTTGATTGACTGAAAAATTTTAGAGTCTAGAATCAATGTTATGTTTATTTGCTTTGAGCAGTGTTTCATCTTTTTGTTCTAATGTGCTTGTGGTTGTGTTTATTGTCTAGTTTTTTCTCTGATATTGTGAATTGGAGAGGGAATTTTTCGAGTTTCTTTTATTGATTTGAGTGTGAATTACATCTCAGGCTGATTCCATTGTATCAAAGCTACAAACTATCAATAATCAAGAGAAGGATGAACTACCAACTATTTTGATTGCTGCTGATACAGTATGTCTTGACTTCTTTTAGTTATTGACCGTGCTCCCATTTTAGAGAATTAGGCATTGTTTCACTGGATGCCATCTATAGCCTGAGGTTATTTTTCGAGGAAGTAAATTTGTTTCAATATCGGTGGCATAACATGTTACTTAGGGCTCCAATTTCATGTTTTTATTGCAATTTAAGTCTAATGGTTGCCTAGTTTTAATTATATTTCTCTTGGTAAAAAAGTGTTGTGATTCATGGTAGGTGTATTACGAAAGAATCCAAAAAGTAGACCTAAATAAGCATCCCCGCACCATTTAAGTTTCCTCCAACATACACTTTCAAATTGTGGCTTTGGTATGTTCCGCTTTAGATCATTTAAATGCATAATCTTCTTTATTTACCGTTCCCACTGCTACTGTTGCCTGTTTCATGGTACATAGCTGGTAAAAGTTTCTCAGGCCAAAGCCACCTTACACAGGCTCCCCTTTGGTGATTATGTAGAGGAAGCTGAGCTAACATTAGTAATTACTCCTGACCGAGTATAACTCTTCCCCTTGGGTATGTTTTAGGGTTCCTGAAATGTTAAATTATGCTATGTTCACATGTGTCAAACTTTCAAAGAACAGTTCATATTACCACGAAAAACCCTTTCTTTGCTCATAAAAATCTATTTTATTTCTGTTATACATGTTATTTTCTTTTTGGAAGAAAGTTATCTCCTAAACCAGATATAGGTCAATTAATTCCCCCCCTTCAACCTTTAACCAGGTGCTTATAATTTTAATGTGTCCTTAAATAGATGCTGCAATGGATGAGTTAATTAGTGTGAATTCTTGACTGTAAAGTTTCAATATTTTTAAGGGGCCAATGTCATACAATTAACCAGATTTGCCATTTCCTTTAAGGTAGAAGTGCTTTCTCTGTACAGGAAACCAGATAGTCTGTAAAATATGCAGGATATCTGTGTGGGCATATCTTACACTGATTTTTTGTGTGCCTAAATATGTTTACACAATGTATCCTCAAACATAGATGGAAATTGGTGATCATTCATGCTTGTAAGCATAGACATATTTAATATTTTCATGTTGTAGAAAAATGACTCTTCCACTTTATTGTTATTGTTAAATGATCTGGAGGTAGTGGTCTACGAAGGTGTTGTAAGGGAAAAGCCAGCCAATGAGAAAGAAGCACGTGAATTTATAAAAGGTTTATCTTAATATTTCTCAATCCAATTCCTACTGTTTCACTCTTTCTTGCTTTACTGATTAATCATTTGTGCAGGCTATTCGGGTGGGCATGCTGCAACTGTGGGATCTGTTCTAGTTACGAACCTTAAAACCAGATTCAGAAAAGGAGAATGGGATAGAGTGGAGGTATTAATGGTTTTCATTCTTGATTTGAATTTTTTATTTTTATTTATTATTATTATTATTATTATTATTATTTTGCTCATTGAGAGGTACTAGGGGGGAACCAAACCTTTGATTCAATCCCTCCTAAGAAAATGTAACAACCGTCAGGCCAAAGCCTTGGTTGTTTGATTTGAATATGTTTGCCAGACAAGAAATCTTAATACCTGCTTGAATTACCAAACTTTTCTGATGTTAATGAATGGAAAGATCAGATTAACATAAACTAGGATGATGTGGTTTCATCAGGTGAAACATATTGTTAAAGAACCCTAGTATATTTGACTATGAACATGTGTAACACTGATTTCAAGTATGAATGTATAGAACTATGGATTGAAAATGTGTTGTTTTGACCCCCACTCTCGTTCCAATCTCCTTCTATTCCTTGTGTGTGTGTGTTTGTTGGCTATAGTTCTCCAGCTTTCTTAGTCAAATTACTAATACTTGCGTCAACCTATGGTAGGCACAGTAAGAGCATCAAATGCATATGAAATAGTAATGAAGGACATCTTTTACTCTACCTACTTTATGTATCTTCTGTCACCGTAATCATGTATCCAGAAACACAGTCATTGGTTGAGATCTGCTCTGTGTATACCTGCAATTATGCAAATTCAACTGTAGGCACTCAACCATGCAGCAGTTACGGGTGACAAAAGCATATTCCTGTGGCTTAATACTTTCTTTATGTTATTATTTTTTATGCCATGCAGATATATTTCCATGAAATACCAGATGTGGTCATCGAGAAACTAGTAAGAGATTTTTTTTTCTTCTTCTTCTTCTCCTTTGTGCTTCCTCCTCCTTTTGCTTATTGCACGAGCAACATCAATTTTCTTTATCGCTTACTTTCTTGCTGTTCAGATTGAAGAAGGGACTGTACTACATGTTGCTGGAGGACTGATTATCGAGCATCCTTTGATAAAGCCATATGTTAAACAAGTGGTTAGTTTGTTTATTTCTGTGAATTACCTGTTGACGAACTAACGTCAGAATCAGCAAATAGTTTATATCTGTAGGATGTGCTACTTTGTAAAAATTGCTGGAAGATTGTAAATATGATTCTTGCTCCAAGTTCCCTAGTTTTTATTTTTTTGGTAAAATTAACCTGCTCACCTTTGACACATATAATCTTAGTCAATTTATGAATACTTACATACGAAATAGCTTGATGAAATGCCTTCACAGCACCCAAAATTTTTTTCCGAAACTCTCAATGCAGTTAGTAAGTAGTAACATTAGATTGGATTCCAATTGTGCACACGTCCGATCTGAATAGCATCTTTTTTACTGTGGTAGCTACTGGATTTTCACTTACTGAAAAAATGCATTTTAGCATCAGAGATGGCATGTTTTATTGTCGTGTGGTATCTTTGCAGGTAGGGACAACAGACAGTGTGATGGGATTGCCCAAAGCTCTCACGGAGAAACTCATAAAGGAAGCTCTCTAGGAGTCGCATCATTTGATTCAATTGTTGGAACTTATTTTGTTCAGTTGATAGTCTATGTTAGCCATTTTACTTTGCCTCAAATGTTACTGTTCTGAACTTCAGTAAACTATTGCCACCTCAATTGCGTACTACTTTTGTCGCTAAAAGTAGCACTCCAGGGCAGATTCTGTAAAGAAAGGTTACTCATTGTTGATATAACAGAACTACTTGATTTGGATCACTGCAAGGGTTTACTTGATTTCTTTCCTTTTCATGGTATATATAATTGTCCTGCCAGCTATGGCAATAACAAGCCCGAAGCCAATCAAATCCTCGGCAAGTGATATCTGTTTGCTTGATTAGCCAATGGACATTGAGCTAGGCTGTTCTGCTTAAAGCTGACAGCTCCAGTCAAAGCCCTCCATTGCCATGGCCGCCTTCTAATGACTCCCGGTTCTCAAAATCATTGTCAAAAATCTATTTTCGGAGCGAATTATGCAGATTTTTCAAAATTCCAAATTTGAAACTTGAAAGTGACGAGCGATTCAGGAAGCAAAGTGAATGCCCGAGCAGATTTTCTTGAACCAGATAACCTTATCTTTGACAATGTTCCAGGCTTCCATTACTTATTCAAACGAAACAGCGACATGTCCTGTCCGTTGGCGTAAGCGGAAACTAGAACACTGACTTTCAGCGTCCTGTGATTTCAGCATCGTGACTTAAACCAATTAATACTAGAATTCAGTGTCGACGGTTTCCTTGTAAACCTCGACGGCTGTATACCTGACGCTTTCCCAACAGGTTGGCAATTCCGTAGAACTACCGACTCAGTTTTCATAGCTGGCATTTTGATAAAAACAAAACCATTCAAAGCCACGAAAATTCACGTGGACGTTAACAGAAAAAAGAAAACAAAAAAACGATCTTTTGATAATGGTAACCTGTTAACCATGATGAGATGAAAACTGAAAAGTCTTATCTTCCTTCAAGTTTTCCATATTAAACAAAAGAAAGAAGAACTTTCAAAGAGTCCACTGAACCTTCAAAACCCACTTTTTAGATTAGATTGGATTCCTATCCTTAACCCTTTTTTCTTTCTGAATAGTAAAAAGTTTGAAATTTTCCAGAAGATTAGTGCTGTTCTTTTTCTTTTTCTTTTTTAAAGTTTGAAGCTTGGGGTCTGTTGTAAATCTATCTGATAGAAACACCCACTCTGAAAAAGTTACGAATTTCAGAGTTCATTACTGTTAAAAGAGCAGGTCGGCGCCATGAACCAAGGGGGCGTAGCCACCGCAAACGGTGGCTCGGGAAGCGGCTCAGTCGGTGTTCAGATCCAACAATCCCGAGGGCTCCCGGATTTCCTTCAAAGCGTCAATCTCAAGTACGTAAAATTAGGCTACCACTATCTAATTTCCAATCTCTTGACTCTCTGTTTTATCCCTCTAATCGTGGTAATTTCAATCGAAGTTTCTCAAATGAATCCTGATGATTTGCGCCAACTATGGCTTCACCTTCAATACAATCTATTCAGCATAATCATTTGCTCTGCTATTTTAGTCTTCGGGTTAACAGTCTATATCATGACCCGACCCCGAGCTGTTTACCTTGTCGATTATTCGTGTTACCGTGCTCCCGACCATCTTAAAGCTCCATACGGTCGTTTCATGGAACACTCTAGGTTGACCGGTGATTTTGATGAATCGTCTCTCGAGTTCCAGCGCAAGATTTTGGAGCGCTCGGGGCTTGGAGAAGAGACTTATGTGCCTAAAGCAATGCATAATATTCCTCCAACGCCATCTATGGCGGCGGCGAGGGAAGAAGCTGAGGAGGTTATGTATGGGGCATTGGATATTCTTTTCCGGAACACAAATGTCAACCCCAAGGATATCGGTATTCTTGTTGTGAACTGTAGTTTGTTTAATCCTACGCCTTCATTGTCAGCTATGATTGTGAATAGGTATAAGCTCAGGGGAAACATTAGGAGTTTTAATTTAGGTGGGATGGGGTGTAGTGCTGGGGTGATCGCCATAGATCTTGCAAAGGATTTGCTGCAGGTCCATAGGAATACTTATGCTGTTGTTGTGAGTACTGAGAATATTACTCAGAATTGGTATTTTGGGAATAAGAAGTCTATGTTGATACCGAACTGTTTGTTTAGAGTTGGGGGTTCTGCTGTTCTGCTTTCGAACAAATCCAAGGATAGAAGGCGAGCTAAATATAAGCTTATTCATGTGGTGAGGACTCATCGCGGATCAGATGATAAGGCATTCAAGTGTGTGTATCAGGAGCAGGATGATGCGGGGAAGACCGGCGTTTCGCTATCCAAAGATCTAATGGCAATTGCTGGAGGTGCACTGAAGACCAACATCACTACGTTAGGTCCTCTTGTGCTACCAATCAGCGAGCAGCTTTTGTTTTTCTCAACTTTGTTAGTGAAGAAGTTGTTCAATGCAAGTGTCAAGCCTTATATTCCAGATTTCAAGTTGGCATTCGATCATTTCTGCATACATGCCGGTGGGAGGGCTGTGATTGATGAGCTGGAAAAGAACCTGCAGCTGCTACCAATACATGTGGAGGCTTCAAGAATGACTCTCCATCGTTTTGGCAACACTTCTTCAAGCTCCATCTGGTATGAGTTGGCATACATCGAGGCTAAGGGGAGGATGCGGAAGCGCAACCGTGTCTGGCAAATTGCATTTGGAAGTGGTTTCAAGTGTAACAGTGCAGTCTGGCAAGCTCTTCGGAATGTAAAGCCATCCAATAATGGTCCTTGGGAAGATTGCATTGATAACTATCCTGTGAAAATAAGCACCTAGTTCAGCAACATTATGAGTTAGATTCTACATTCAGATAGAGTATTTCAGCCATTTTTCTCAGCATGTTGTCAAATTTGGTTACCTTTTTGTGTTTCATTTTTTTCACCTGCATGCATGTCCGGAGTACTTTCATGTGAGACTTACTACTTCTGTACTATAATTCTCCATGTATTTACAATTCATTGACCTGTTTGAGACCAATATTTTATTGAAATTTTCATCGATGTGCCATCATAGCATTTCATCTTTCTTTTCCATATTGGCCTTTTTCTTTTTACTGTAGAGATACATATTTATTGAAAATTATTGGAGTAATAATTATTGCTGAGTGGACGTTAGTTTTTTACAGATATCATTAATGTATAAATTCCTTTGGGCGGTGGCTAAAAGTAGAAAGCACCAAAATGACAACAAATTGTTTAGTGGCGGTCCTTGCTTTCCTCTTCTTCCTTTTTTTTTTCATAAAAAATTGGTATTATTTAAATTTATAGTTAAATTTATAATATATCATATCTCTTTCAATGTGAGGTAGTCATTTAGCTGAACTCATTGTCTCTGGCCTGAAAATTTGATTTGACCAGCCCATGGTAAGGATATCCGGCATGTCTTGGTTTTATATTAAAAGCTTAATTAGCACACCTGCCTGACAGTCATTTAGTGGGAGGAAAGTGACACAGAAAAATCTAATCATGGAGTAATAGTTTGACTGAACTTGATAACTCATATCCTCCTTCTTAAAGACTTGAGTTTCTAAACCTGGGTGCTGATTGCGTTGCCTTCTATTCTAGCAGCTCAATCTGTTCTACCCAAGTGTCAAAATGAAGCGAAAGCGATTTGGTAGTCCAAAGAATATAAATGAATTAATCACACCAATAAGCTGACAATACAGATATTTGTTTGAGGATGGAATTTGAGCCATCGAGAAATACAAGCCAGGAACAGAAGATGCTGGCTATAGAATATGCGTTTTCTATGCCAAAGGAAGATTATTTTGCAAACAAAACTTTCACATCCATAGATCTGCGAAATCATTACAGAATGGAAACAGCAGGAATTGGATTCTTCTAAGCAAAACTGAAACAAGGAGAAGAAAATGTCATCTGAAAGACCACTGGATTTCTTCCAGTGTTCTTCCCTTTGTCTCCGGGACCCAAATTGTCACAAATACGATAGTTAATGCGCTCAGAAGCATGTAAATCGTAAAGGTTCCTGTTGAAGATGAAAGGAGCTTGAGTTAATAAGGAAGCTAAAACAGCAATAAAATAGCTCCTATCAGGGTGTCCATGTCAGTTGTTTGAGATTTGATGATCCTCTAAACACTGCCTGATATTGATATTCTGGTTTTTGCTTTATCAAGTTCATCTGGTGTGGATGTGGACGTAGGTAGATATTGTTTTTTGTATTTGTGTAGTGTAAAATCAAAAATTTCATGTCGAAATATCAAATGCAAAACTCTTCTTTTTAGCTTTTGCCATATTATATATATAATTTTTACCAACTTTTAGTCCGTGTCACTTTTGTATTGTTTTTATATTGTGTCGTGTCACATTTAGGATTTTCAAATCTAGATATGGGTGCATGAGTGCATATGTGAGAGAGGGAGAGGTACCCCAGCTGCTCCAATCCAAAAGCAGGTTGGCAGTCATTGTAACCAACCAACAAACGAACCAGTTGGAAAGTGTTGCTATGCTTCCTGCAAGACCCTTGATATTTACTGGAAAAATCTGCAATAGTAAATGAGCAAATTAAAAGATGCAAGTTTTAAAGGGAGATCATGGTTATCATTTTCTACTATCGTGGAGGTTTTGCAGCAAGAATCAGAGCTCCATGGCCAAGGTTTTCCTAAAAGACCAAGTTCAAGCAGTAAAATGATTGAAATGGATGACATTGATTTAAAAATCAGCAGTTTATTAAGATCATTTTTAGCAGTCTGAAGTCTAACAATGACAATTCCTTCGGAGCTCAACCGTAGAAAAGTAAGGCTGAAACAGGACATTGAGATAAACATCAGAAACCTAAACTTTTCTGTAAACGGTTGGTTTTGGCTTGGTAAATAAGGATGTTATCAGAATTAGATTATTGGTTCTTCTGCAACCCAAGATTTGACGAACTAAGCATAACCATTAATTCAGTGGCTGAAAGAAAATGCTAGATAATGTAACAAGTTGATACCTCTGACATTATAAGCCAAGGAATTGGCCCCATTCCCAGGGAGAAAGTAATCACCATGGCCTGAAGGAAGAACAAGACAATTACATTTTAGCAACAAAGATTCAAAGCAATCACACAGTATTAGAAAAGGAAAAGTAACATACCACAACTCCAACTGCTGCTAGGATGCCCATAATGCTATAAAGGCTAGAGCCATCAGATGCAAAATCCTGGATCAATGACCAAAATCGTGATAATTTAGGATTGAATCATATATAGATTTTGGTTTACATTTTTTTTTCCGCGGGGTATTGTCAACAGAATCCGCCATGTTATTACCTTTAAAAAGAATGAGACTGCAACAACTAGGAGGCTGAGAGTCATTCCAGAAGAGGAGACCTGAAATAAGTAAAGGGCAAACAATAATCTCTTTTGCTGAGAGGTCACTGCCAAGAAAGTATGGAGAGTAAATTAGAGTAAACTTACTATGAGCAGAAGCCGGCGCCCTGTTCTGTCCACCAACCATGTGGCTACAGCAGTAGCAATGACCTAACCACGCATAATTCCAATGATCACTATAGTTTAGTTCTCATTGTGGACCAAGACATTTGATGAAAAGAAAAGGCTGTAGCATTTCTTCAAACTATACCTGAATGGCACCAACTCCGGCGGTAGCTATATTGCTTGATTTAAACCCTACTCAAGGTTGAAATTGTCTAGTTAAGCCTTTTAACTTGGACATTAAACTTAAGGTATGTACTGGGATAATATGACAGACACGCAGATTGAAAGTTTAAAAGCATCAGCAAACTGTGGATAGCTGTACAACAACAAACTGAGGATATCAATATTGCAACACAGGGAGAGACAGAAGAGAAATCTTAGGTTGTCTGAGTTTCTGTACATAACTCTTTCTCAAGGAGAAATTCACTCAAAAGGGGAAGCATGATGTTTCCATAATGCATAAACGAGCTTAAGCTTACCAGCAGCTTCAAAAATGGTAGTGGAATAGAATACAACACCATTAGCACCAGAAAGCTGTTGCAGCATAAGTAGTCCAATTCCAACCTGAAAGACATTGGCCCAAGAAAACAATTAGGTTCCTTTTCTTCCTGGAGCTATCAAGGCCTAGGACAGTTCAGAGGAATGGAAAGTCAGAATAAAACTTGTGAGCAATTAAAAGTACCATCAATGGAAACCAATATCTCTTTTGTTTGAGTTCCACGAACCGAAGTGTAGTTCTTCTAGTTGTTGATGCTACAGACCTCTGTGAATTTAAATATAATAATAATAATAAGAACTGAATTAGAATAACCTACAAATGAATTAGAAGTTTTGAACAAGAACTTGCACAATAACCTTGATTTCATTCACTTCAACAGAAATATCAGCATCAAAACCCCTGAGAACTTGCAAAGAAGCTTCAAAATCTTCTGTCATGCCCATTTTTGCCTAAAAATTAAGAAAGGAAACTTCAATCAGGTGATCATAACTATCTATGTAAGCATGCTTGAGTAGAACCAAATTCTCAAGCTTACCAGCCAACGAGGAGATTCTGGAATGAAAAATAGACCAGGAATCAAAATTGTACAAGGAAGTATTCCTGCCAAAGAACCATCAGTAAAATCGGTCGCCATCTTCTAATGGTATCAGCAACATGGAGAAGTTGATTAATCGCAACAAAAGAAGTGGCTAGGGAAGTTATTTTATAATGAAGCCATATGAAACCATTCTCTGAAATTGAAATCCTTCTTAAGAACTCGGAAATGAAACAAGTAAGCAAAAACTGGAATTCTTTCCTTTCTAAGTCAAAACACAAGCTTCAAATTTAAACTTCAATCATGCCTGAACCTGAAAGTAATTTTTCAATACATAGAAACAGGGTCCAGAACTGCTCTGCTAAGCTGCATTTTTCCAGCATTAACAGTTCACCAATCTTTAAAAAAAGAAGAAACTGTTTTCAACAAATGATGCAGTCATGATAACGAAGCTGTCAAATAATTACCTAAAACTGCAAGTATCCTCCACTCAACAAAGAGTCCCAGCAGATAGGCCAGCATTATTCCAATTGTGACAGACAGCTACACAGTATAAAATGCATATCTGAGTAGTCTAATAAGTGATTAAAGCCTCGTATAAATATTCAATTATTCACCAACAACACTCATGATGAACAAAGACAGAGCCAACCTGATGCACTGAACCCAAGCTCCCCCTCAAGTTTTGAGGTGCTATCTCAGCTATATACACGGGCACCTAAACATGATAACACAATCAATACTTTCAGCATTACTTAGCAGCAAAATTCAGTCTTAATAACTAAAGCATAGTTCACCATTACCGTATAAGAGATTATTCCCACACCAAAACCTTCCAACAACCTTCCCATGTAAAGAAAAGATGAATCCTGAAAAATGAATCAAGCTTAATTATTGGTGTAAATGATCAAGTTATCTTATACCAAAGTAGCTAAATGAAGCTTCGATAATGTTACCATTAGAAACTCACTTTTGCAAAAGATATAGCAAGCCATCCAATTATATTAGGAATAGCAGCAATCATTAAAGACTGCAACAAGAAAAGAAACTAAACTTGGTAATCTAAATCAAAACAAGAAACAAAACAGTGAGCCTAAATCAATGAATGGATTGGGATTACCCCTTTTCGTCCAATATACTCCGCTATCTGACCACTGGCTATTGCTCCAACCATGGCACCCACATTTGATAAAGAACCAAATAGAGAAAACTGTCTCAAAATAGGACTTATTATCCAAGTCAAAGAGAACAATAGTTAACAAAACCAAATAATAATGACAATTTCTACCTCTGAGACTGTTAGTCCAAGATCCTTGGTGATTGCAGATTGTGTAGGAGAAGAGTAGCCGGACTACAAACAGAATAAACCCAATTCAGAACTTCCACTTCTCACTTCAAATGATGGTAAATTTAAAGTCAAATCAGAGAAAGAAGCAAAGCAAGTGAAAATGAAGTCAACTCACAGTAAAACCGAATTGGATAGGACCCAAAGCAACAATCAAAACACAAGCTACAACAGAGATGGAGCTATCACGAATAGCCTGAGAAGAGCCCAGCATGCTGGAGCCCATCCTGGAACCCATCCTATACCAGCTTCCGGTATGTAGAAATGGCTTCCGTAGATCCCTGTCACCTTCAGAATCATCCCTGAAACTCATTTGCCCCTCTTTCTCTGTACCAACAATCTTACTCTTTCAATGGATAAAAACTCTCTGATTACCCAAAGAGAAGAAGAGGAGCCTTTTTATTAGTATTTTTAGGCTCTTAGATTGGATATATTCTGAGAGAAGATCTTATGAGCTGGAAAGCCTGGAACAAGGAAGTAAGAAACCGTAGGGTTCTAAAAACAATACTAACACACAGTCAATTATTAAAAATAAAATAAAAAATAGAATCAATAAGACGTTGATATCGTGTTCAACAGCCCATTTGCTTTGCTGTAAATAGAAGCGGACCGTTAATTCCAGCTCAAACTTACCATAAATGTAGTTACCACTCGAACTGAAATAAACTTGTCTTTTTGCTCTTTGGGGTCTTCCAGATTGTTGTCTAAGAGGCGAAAGATGGAGTTATCGATTGAAATCCTTCTTCATTTCTGCTGTTTGGAATCAAGGAAATTTTATGAAAAGAACCTGGGATTTTTACCAAATGTTTTAAAGGCTTTTGTTTCCTTCTATTGAAAACCATATAACTGTCCAATTAAAGATTCTAGAAATGAAATCATCTTTTTTCAAGAACAACAAAACCAACTTCAGTCATTGAAAGCAAGTTGAACAAGATGCTGATCTGTATGTTCACGTGATGACGCAGCAGTATCACACAC
Organism: Firmiana major; assembly: GCA_033439115.1. Lineage (NCBI taxonomy): Eukaryota > Viridiplantae > Streptophyta > Magnoliopsida > Malvales > Malvaceae > Firmiana > Firmiana major. The sequence continues at coordinate 51,302,745 of CM065909.1, forward strand.
ACACACATATATATATATATATATATGCGCTATAAATTTATAGACGTTAGTCTTTCTGTCGTGCTAAATAAGCACATCCAACAATGGCAATCCTACAAACCAAAAATAAAAATAAAAATCCCATTTGTCTGTTTGTAGCTTTTTTTCTTTTCTTGTAACAGTCCGGATCCATGTTTATGACTGAAAAGTTAGAACGTGGGTTGTCAAAGAGTAGTAGTTAGATTGGAACTCCATCTATCAGTCTTCGGTGTTAAGCGTATCAACGGACACTGTTTGATATAAGGTTATCTGATTCGTAGTCTTTGCACCACAAATTTAGACTGGTCCACGAGAGAACCATATGATACGAGTATACCAGGCTGCCACTAGTGATGAACGAAGCAGAAACCAACGCTAGTTTTGCTGTGGGACATGTGTGGACCAAGTGCTCATTACTGACAAGTCCAACCTGTAAGCCACAATGCTTGCCATGATAATGATTGATAATGATTAATAACGATACAATCCACACAGCATAAAAATAATACAAAAATAATAATATTAAAATTTTGACAAAAAATTATATATAAATTCAAGAATTTTCATTTGTCGAAATAAATGTTGCCATATTATTTTTTAAATTTAAAATTTTATATGATTTAATTTGAAATGGTATATTTTTTCTTAAGTAGATTTCTGTGGGCTGCAGAGGCCCCAAAGTGAGAGCCTCGGTCTGAATTGCGGAAGCTTGGTTTGGACCCTGTAGCCTGTTGATAAACTTGGGCTACTGACTCCTCGGCCGTCTCGAATTGGGATTGGGCGGTGATATATAATGTCGTGGGGATGCTACGCACGCGCTGTAACCGAGCGTGGAATATTAATAGGCGATGGAAGCCTTCATTCTGGGAAGATAACACTCGATGAGATACAACTGAGTAAGTGAAAATAAAACACCGTTTAGATTGAAATTTTTTAAAGGTTTGTTTTTTTTTTTTTTACGTATAATTTAATTAAATAAAAGGACGGTCACTCCACTTTTCTCTGTTTCGAGTCTTTCCATTTCTCATAACCACTCCACTCGCTCATGTCTTCCTTCCACTTCTCCTCCCCGTAAACCCGCAGCCAGCCGCCGGCCGCCAACGTCAACACTGTCGTCATTACCCTAGTCAGCCACCGATTTCTAAATTATAGCTCAGATTTGATCGATCTCACATGGGCGAACAAACCCCGGCGCAGCCTCAACCACAGGCTCAATCTCTGCCCTCGAGCGACTCCACCACAAGCCAAGCCCAAGCCCAAACCCAAACCCAAACCCAAACCCAAACTGAAAACCCGAATAATAGCTCCACCGCCGCCGTTACCAGCGTCACTTCCTCCGTCGTAGCCTCTGCTCCAACGGAGCTGACAAATGTTTCTCCCCCAACCTCGTCCCCTGCTTCGAAAATCCCTTTCCGCCCTAGAAAGATCCGGAAACTTTCCCCAGACTCGAACTCCGATCCTAATGCTTCCCAACATGCAACGACTCCCTCAATATCCGTAATGGAACCGCCAAAAACCGTCGCCAAAACTACCAAAACAAAACTCACTCAACATCGAGCCCTAGCGGTGGTTCCACGAATCATTGCCCGGTCCCTCTCTTGCGAAGGCGAGGTCGAAACTGCCATTCTCCACCTCCGTAACGCCGATCCCCTCCTCGCTTCCATAATCGATCTGCATCCACCTCCAACCTTTGATACTTTCCATACCCCTTTCCTCGCTCTCACTCGAAGTATTCTCTACCAACAGCTCGCTTTCAAAGCTGGGAATTCCATCTACACTCGCTTCATTGCTCTCTGCGGAGGCGAAAATGGTGTCGTTCCTGAAACTGTTCTTTCCTTAACCCCTCAACAGCTCCGACAAATTGGTGTCTCGGGACGAAAAGCGAGTTACCTTCATGATCTTGCAAGAAAATACCAGACGGGGATATTATCGGACTCGGCGATTGTACATATGGATGACAAATCACTTTTTACCATGCTTACCATGGTAAATGGGATCGGTTCTTGGTCGGTTCATATGTTTATGATTTTCTCGCTTCATAGACCTGATGTTTTACCGATTAATGACCTCGGTGTTCGCAAAGGGGTTCAATTGCTCTACAATTTGGAGGAGTTGCCGAGGCCTTCGCAGATGGATCAGTTGTGTGAGAAGTGGAGGCCGTACAGGTCAGTTGCTTCGTGGTATCTTTGGAGGTTTGTGGAGGCCAAAGGAGCGCCTTCTAGTGCTGCCGCAGTTGCTGCTGGTGCTAGTCTTCCACCGCCGCAGCAAGAGGAGCAGCACCAACATCAGCAGCAACCCCAGCTTCTCGACCCCATTAATAGCATTCTCAACCTTGGGTATAATCTTTTCTTGGAAAAAAAAAAAGCTTACTTTGCATATTCTGGTGTTATTAGTATTAGTTGCATTTCATGAAAAAGAATTGTTTTTCCTTGCTTTTTAGAAGCTGGGTTGATGGCTTGATGCCAATTCAGAGCCATATGACATTATCTATTTTAACAGCTTATACGTTGTTGCTTTTTGTGCCCTTTAGAAGATTTATTATAATAGTTATGCTTTTGAAGTAGGCTTGATAGTAACTAGAAGGATCTACTACATTTATTTCAACTGCTATTTGTTAGATTTGAAATTTATTATTTTGCTGTCTTTAGCTCTTAGAAAAGTTATGGAAGTCATAGAATATGAATCTCCTCTTAAGGGACTAAATATTTACATGCTTGGATATTATGCATACCTTGCATTGTGCCATCATGAAATGGGGGAGAATAAATTGAGAAAAAGGGAACTGTCCTCTTTCTAAGTCAAGGAAACTGAAAGGATTTACATTAACATCTAAAAAGCATTCTGAAATGTGATATTAATTTGTATAGCACTTATTAAAGAAAGTTAGAAAGACAAAAAACAGGCGGGTTCTTCCATCCAGAAGAAAAAAGATATATTTTTTTATCGAACATTACTAAATGAGAACATGCTAATGGTATTGTGTAGAATGATATGTGAGTAAGGTCAATTCTAGTTTTCATTCTTTTTCGTATCTTCTTTCAATGTACATACTATGGAGATCCAGTTTACTTTTAAACTTGGCACTTGAGTAATAGTTTATATTTTCTATTTAAAAGTATCAAATCTGGATATCAGATATGGAGATAGTAATAGGAAGGGCACGTGTAGATATATGTTCATGTTGGCAGGAAACACCCTGAAGATAATTTAGTCATGTTTTTGCATATGAAAGATGGCGATGGATAGATGTTTGGACTGTGTTTGATAGACCTGGCCTCTACTTCAGAAGAGTTTGGTCTTCAATGCAGATAGAGTTAAACATAACAGTAGTTATTAGTTTGCCTATCATTGTAACATGCAAGCTGCATCACGTTTGAAGAGGGTCTTTTTAGGGTGTGAAATTTGGGATCATTGTGGATACACTAGATACCATGTTCAAACTAATCATTTTTATATCATTATATATATATATATATATATATATATATACACACACACACACACATATATATTTGTCTGCATGACCATTTCATTGGTGAAGTTTTACATTACGAGTGTTAATTATCATGGATCTCATATGTCATATCTAGCCTTGATTCCGTATGGGTGGTCCTCTTGTGTACTTAATGGTTTAAGTCAAGGTTTATGCTGGAGATAAATAGCACTTGGAGCCTGTCTATCATTATATGATTTTCAGCCTTGTATGTTTTATGTGCTTGAAACTCATTTGTTACATTGGTGGGAGTTGTACTGGAATCTTCGCTGTAAGTGTGATATTGCTTATTGCTATAGCTATCTTGTGTCAGTGATCTTGGAGTATTCAGGATTTGGGTTCTCATTCTACTTTATAAAATTTCATGCAAAGTTTATAGATTCTTAGTGGTGATTGATGTTAAGGAAATTTTCTTATTTTGTTTCTCTACTGTTGAACAAGGTACTGGTTTCAAATGCCATAAACTTTATGTACTTTTTAAATTGTTGTTAACCTCTGTTTAAAGAGGTTCAGTTAAATTTCCTCATGGAATCCTAGTTAAAGAAGTAATTTTCACCATAGGTCTACTTGATATTAAGTTTTCAATAGAGAGTTTATTCCTTACCTTTGATGGTTTATTAGGATATGAAGATGTCGATAGAGATAGTTTATTCCTTACCTTTGATACTCCTATCATACTCAAACCTTTGTGCCAGAAGACACAATGTTGAAAATAAACATGTGTGGCCTAGTAGCAGTGGCTTGGGATTCTTTTTGGGTTATCGGTGAACTCCAAATTCACAGCGAATTTACATTTATCAATGTCTTATGGTATGATGGTAAGCTTATGTTTGCTTCTTTTAGTTGTCTTCTCTCTTCGTGTATATATTGATCCAAACTCCCACCCCTCGCCTTCTAGCAAGAACTCTTTAAAAATGTTTTGATTTTTGCAAAGGGATAACATGAAATTCTTTTGCCAAGTAGTTCGCATACATGGGTAATCTACATAGTCATACCTGCCACCTTACTTTTAAATTAGTCCATTGGGATTTTCTGTGGAATCAATTATGATATAGATTACATAGTAAACTACAAAAATCACCTTGAGGTTATATTCATGATCTTGTGTTTTCTTACACTTACATCTCTGAAAATGCATGCTTATGGTCCCTGGATGCAATCTTTTTCTTTTTTTCTTTTTTTTTTGGTGTGCGATTTGCCTTTTACATAAATTGAAGCTTGAACTTTGTTGGTTTTAACATTTCTTTACAATGCTTCTATAATGATTTTTCTGTCTGTTATGTTATTAGGGCCTGTGCATGGGGGCAATGATTGTCATCGGAAACAGAATGTTTGGCATTTGTCACAATCCATTGATCAGCTTGAAGGGCAGGCACTTCAAAGGAAAACGTTTGTGTGAAATTATTGTTCTGAAAGCCATTAACTTGGTAGGCCTTAAGAAGAGTCAAGTCTTTCAAACTTCGATCACCGAAACCTACTTTGAGATTGAATAAAAACATTGCCCGGTTCTTTGGTCTTTGTAAAAGAACACCTGTTTTAGTTGTCAACCGTCTCTTATAGGACATTAATAGAGTTCATTCACTGCTGGTGTGGCCTTGCGACATTTGAACTGTCTGATCTCTGGCTGCCTGTTTGTAAATTTCCGCAACTGCTGCACGTTGTTAGTCAGAACCATCTTTTTCTTAATAAATGACCCCGAAGAGATTTGAGAGCCATAATGGAATACTGGGTTCTTATGTTAACACTGAAAAAACAGAAAATCTAGATGAAGAATTATTGCCTGAAATTCCGAGGATAACATAAACAGTGATAACCTTAAACAAATGTTGGTAACTTGTACCTGCTGTTACACGATTGCTTAACAAATACCGGACAATTCTCTACATTCCATTTCTCTCGGTCACTCTTCTGATCGCGTAAGAATTCTATTCCGTTGCCAACGAGATCTGAACTAGCAGAAGATTCCCTGATGCTTATTTTTCATCATCTATTTGCCACATTTTCTGATGGTTATCAAGCTCTTGCGATTTCCGCCAAGTTTAAGAACCAATCATTGATTCTTCGTATGTTTTTAAACTTTTATCGTATCCATCAATAGCCGCATTATTGCTCCGAATATTCCATCTAGATCCGCTGTGAGGGACCCAGGACGGCTTTAGAGAAGGCAAGAAGCTGGAGTCAGAAGACAGCCGCCTTGAATGTGACGAATGACAACAGACATCTAGAAGGTGACATTGTTTTATTTACAGTGAAAGCTTACCAGGATCATACATACTGGGATATTCTCTCAGAATATTTTCTTGTTCTTCTTTTACTGTTCGTTGTCTTCAATAGTGACAAAATTGACACTACGCTGACCTTGCATGTTTCACTATAAAAGTGGGATTAACATGTAGATAAACTATCTATCAGAAACACAAAACAAGAAAAATATGAATTATGAAAACTACGACCCTTCTTTCCCTGACCAACCAGTTGTCGACCAATACCTTCCCATATGGGCTAGCCTAGCAGCCTTTAGCTCCAAGCCAGCCTTCATTTGGCCCGAAGATGGCTCGACCAATGTAAGCAATGGCTCAACACTGACCTATGCTCAGCTTAATGATTCAGTGCACTGCATTTCTTTTCAGCTACTCCGCTCACTACAAAGAGGTGACACTGTAATCGTTTTATGCCCGCCTGGGCTAGAGCTCGTTGAGATCATTTTTGGGTGTCAAAGAGCTGGCCTTTTGAGCGTGCCCATATTCCCGCCAGACCCTTCTTTCGCCGAAGAAAGCTATCACCACCTAATCAGAGTTCTCTCCCAGACAAAGCCAAAAGCTGCCATTGCTCACCATGATTATATCACAAAGGTTCAGCAATATCTCTCTTTGCCCTCTAAAGACAAGAGGCTTTCAGAGATGTTACAAAACCTGAGGTGGATTTCTACCGGAGATGTCAAACATGAAAATGTAGATCCAACAGTTGGTTGCATGTCTGACACTGGTTGCAAAGCTGATGAAATTTACTTGATTCAATACACCTCAGGTGCAACAGGAATCCCAAAACCAGTGCTTGTGACAGCTGGATCAGCGGCTCACAATGTTAGGACAGCCAGGAAAGCTTATGATTTGCATCCAAATAGTGTTATTGTCTCTTGGTTACCTCAGTATCATGATTGTGGCCTAATGTTTCTGTTATTGACCATCGTATCTGGTGCCACATGCGTGTTAACATCACCTGGAGCTTTTGTTAACCGCCCTAGGCTATGGCTCGAGCTAATCACAGATTTCAAAGCTACTTGTTCTCCAGTTCCATCATTCACCCTGCCACTAGTCGTGAAGCGCGGTGGAGTTGACAAAGGAAGCTCACCTATAAATCTATGGAGCTTGAGAAATCTCATTATCATCAATGAGCCGATTTACATGGCACCAACTGAAGAATTTCTACATGAGTTTAAGCCTTTTGGATTAAACCCGTCGTCAATCTCTCCATCTTATGGCTTAGCAGAGAATTGCACATTTGTTTCCACAGCTTGGAGAAACAATGATAACTCTGGCAACTCCAGTTTCCCTAATTTTCCTTCTCATAACAAGCTCTTACCAAGTGCAAGACTTGCTAATGAAGAAGAAGAGGACATGAAAATCATTGTTGTAAATGAGAACACCCATGAGCCTGTTGAGGATGGAATCGAAGGGGAAATTTGGGTTTCATCTCCAAGCAATGCCTTTGGTTACCTAGGCCATCCTTTCTTAACTCAAGGCATATTTAAAGGTAGACTGAGCAACAAGGTTGGCCGGTGTTTTGTCAGAACAGGAGATAGAGGGATTGTGAAAGGGGAAGAAAGATACCTCTTCGTGACAGGTCGTTGCCTAGACATCATTAAGCTCCCAGACGGTCAAGATAAGCACGCTCATTACATAGAGACCGCTGCTTATAATAGTTGCCCACAATTTATCAGAGGTGGTTGTCTGGCTGCATTTCATGTTTCAAGAATGATCGTTCTTGTTGCAGAGACGCAGAGGAGTGAAAAAGATAATAAGATTCTGAAGAACATGTGTGAAAGAATCAGAGAAACTGTTTTGAATAAAGAAAAAGTTGAACTAGGGATGGTAGTTCTTGTAAAGAGTGGAAGCGTTCCGAAGACGACTTCAGGCAAAGTTCAAAGATGGGCTGCTCAGGACAATTTTCTACAAGGTAAAATGAATGTCTTGATGGAAATGAAGTTTGATAACCATGGAGGATTATTACCATGCCACAGGGCAATGATAATTGCAAGTAATGCAATAGAACAAAGAAGAGGAAGGGGCACGGAAGGTGAAGACGGAAAAGCCCAGACAGCTGAAGAGAAAGAAGAGGCTCTCTTTTCATTCTCAAGTACTCCCGTTGGTCGTCCATGGTTGTCTCGACTGTGAGAGCTTAAAAATCTATCTAGGACAAAGATGTTATGTTTTGCTTGTGCCCCAATTATGTGGTTTGTTTAGCTGCAATTATATGGTTCATTGCAGGACTTTGTACATAACATATATTACTTACACTCTATTATGGTTTGTGCCGGAAGAAAATAAATACCTTTAAAGAACCAAAACCTGAAGACCTTCTGTCACTGCCAATTGTAGGAAGTAAACCGGATTTCAGCCCTATCCAACTCTGCATAACTGCATTGCAATCGTGCTTCCCTTGCAGCTACAGCTATAACTGGTATAGAAATGGATTATGAATCTGATGTCAGAAAACAGTTTCTGCAAATCACCATAAAAACCAACAACTTCTGTATAAGATTCTCAATTTCGGATTCCAATTAATCTCAATTAGATATATCCGAATGGTAAGGAATTCGATTCTCTTAACCAAAGTTCAAGTTCGAGGTTTGTAAATAGATAATCATCATTAAAAAAATAGTCATTTTTTTGGTAGAATTTGATAAATATTCGTTTTTTAATTAATTAAAATCTAATATCACCATATGATAAAAATATATATATATATATATATATACTAACGTAGAAGAAATAAATTATTATAGGCAAGAAAGCTGGCAACTCTTGCCCTGTAAGCCGAAGCATATGCTATACAGAGTTATAACCCATAAAGGTTACCATACTAAAAGCCCAAACACAAGGATTAGACCATAATCAGGCCCAAGCACTATCAACTAAAACATATATCGCCAAGCTCCAGTTACAGGCCAGATTTATTTTAAATATATTAATATATTATTCTATAAAATATTTTATTTTATTTTATTTTCATTAGCTTTGATTCAAAAATCACCAAAAATAAAAATACAATGATAAAATTCGATTAAAAATAAATGCACGCAACATTCAATCAAATCAGAATACAGTTACAAAATTCAACATTCACTTATAATACAACAATAATCCTTCAGCCCTATGTATTGTTTACATGTTTTAGACATTTCGGTCTAAAAATATTATTATAAATAAGGGTTTAATTAACTTTATTTGAAAGAAAGAAAGATGAACTTGTTGCACTCCTTGGACACACATTTTATGCTGTACATCACTCCAATAAGATTAAAGCTTACATTACTATGCAAGGTAAAATTGTATAAAAATACCAATAAAAAAAAATTCTTTGTCGAGTTCAAAAGATCGGAGGAACTCGAATAAATAATTTTAAACATGACATCATAATACTATATAAATTATACGAAAAAAATATAAAAAAATATAAATTAAAATTTGATAAAAATTATATATTAATTTAACAAAAATTAAAACAAATATTTTGCTTTCTTTTCATATTTTACATTTTATACATACAATTTATTATAATTCAATTACAAAATATACACATATATATGGAAGTGAGAGTGATTGGAACTAGGAAATTATCAGATCAATAATTAATTTGAAAAAGCAAAAATAAATTTTTCTTCATATATTTAAATAAAATTTAAATTTTAAAATCATCAATATTAAAAAAAAATTACTTTAATTTATTCTTGATTGAAATAAGATTAACCTTATCAAACTGTAACATATGATAAACAAATTGGGTAATTATGATATGATATGAAGCATAAGAGGAAATTTTCGAAGTGGTAAATGTGGCTGACGTGATAAAACAAAAATGTGATAAAGAGTGCTGGCGATGATGATTCTCGAGTTCCAAACGCCATTGGTTGAAGCTGTACTGCGCCCCAGAAAACAAATGAACAGTGAGCAACCAAGTACCAAAGCAAACATCGTGGAAAAGGGCAGAGAAACAAGTAAAGCCATCGATTGCATCACGGAAAGGTAAAGACATTGCTTGGGGGTAAGCGTGGTGTTGCCAGAGAGTTGCAGAATGCGCATATTAGGCTTCGATGCTTCAGATCCATACACTCAGCAACAGGACAACAACTCCTCTGTGGACCATCCCAGTTTCCTTTCTTCTCTTTTTTCACTTTTCACTCTATTCCCACTCTTTTCCCCTTTGAGTTTTGAAGATCTGGAGCAGTATTAAGATCTTTCTTTAGCCTGTAATGGAGTGTTTATTCTTATCTGGAAACCTTTTTTATTAACAAAAGTTAAGGTTTGTTAATAGTGATTATGGAAGAAGCAAAGTTAGTTTTAAACCTAACCATTTTAAATAGGATATAAAAATAATATAAATTAAAATTATATAAAAATATAATAAAAATTTTAAAAATATAAGTTTTAAATTTTATATATTAATATAAATTTTGATATAAATTTTTTATATTTTACATTATACGAACATATATTATAAAATTTAATTATTTTATATCATCATTAAAAAAAATTTAATAATTTTTAACCCGATATGATAATATATTTATATTTAATATATTGATATATATTTTATCGTAAAATTTTGTTATATTTTAAGCTTAGATACACATAAATATCATTTGTAGATGACAGTATTGCAAGTTTGCAACCATCTGCTTGGTCATTTGGGTTAAGATAAGAAATATGAAGAGGGGAGGGCAATAATGAAGGGTAAGAGTGGGACCCAAGTGTGGCAGGGCGTGGGAGAGGGATGAACATGACGTTGTCGGTTGTTTTGTACAGAGAAAGACCTCTTAATCTAATCAGAATCTCTCTCTTCTTTCTGTTTGTTCTCTCTCTAAAGATTGACTCTTATCTTCCCGGCTTCACCACAAGCAACCGAACTGTCTCTTGTTGGATGTGTGGTTGGCTTGTTGGGAGTACAGAAGCACACCTAAAACTCAAACCAAACCTCAATACTTCAAAAACCCAAACCCAAATGTATCTCCTCTTTTCCTTCTTGTTGATTACAGATGTTTTAGGCCCCTTGATGCTGTGCTAAAGCCGTAAAGCTGGTGGCCTGCGCCTGCTGCCGTTTTCTGCTGCTTGGTCATCTCTTTCTCTCTCTTTTTTCTGTCTGTGAGTTTGGTCCCATTTCTACTTTAATGTCTTTGTTTGTTATTTGAAGGTTAATTCTCTTATCTTTTTTCTGCCATAACCACTCTCTCTCTTCTCTTATCTCAGCTTACGGATACGGATTGTGTAACGGTTGAAATTAGAGATATGGGTTGGCGGATTTTGGCAGCATAATGTTGAATATCGGGAAAAAGGTAGGGGAAAACGGCAAGATATCTAGATAAGCTACTTGCTTCATCTCTTTTGAAACGTTTCGAGTTTTCAAGCTACACACAAAAGCATGGAAAAAGATCCATGATTAGGTGAATAGTGAGCTTTGTTGATAAAAAGATCGTAAAAAGGTCGTTCTTTTTTTCATCAATTAGTTCTTAAATTATGGAAGTAAGAGGTCAAGAACATGACATTAAAACGCCAGGCTCTTCAGACTTTGGTCATCACTCGTCTGGAGTAGAGAGAAGGAGAGATGGGAATCATAACGGTATTGCCGTTCTCACTTGCACTCAAACCCTAGATCAGGTTCATCGTCCGCAGAGACCGCAATCGCTTGGCCATGGAAGATCTTCTCACCCGGATCGAGTTTCTGCCAGTGGCGCAGCTGTTGCACCCATTTCAGTTAGTTCAAACACAAAGGCTTCCAGTGTCGTCAGGTATCGAGAGTGTCTGAAGAACCACGCGGCCAGCATCGGTGGAAACGTTTACGATGGCTGTGGTGAGTTCATGCCTAGTGGAGAAGAAGGAACCCTCGAGGCCTTGAAATGTGCTGCCTGTGACTGTCACCGCAACTTTCACCTCAAAGAGGTTGATGGAGAGACCCAATTCGGAGTTAATTCCAGTAGGAGAAGCTTGATGCTTAACCCTCTTCAGTTGCCTCCACCGTTGCCATCTCCAACCATGCTGCACCACCATCAAAAGTATTCGGTTCATACAAGTCCTTCAAGTGCAATGGTTGCACCAATGAATGTGGCGTTCGGCAGCGGCGGTGGGACCGAGTCTTCAAGCGAGGATCTTAATGTGTTCCAGTCTAACGCTGAGGGAATGCCGCCGCCGCCGCCTTATGTTTTGTCGAAGAAGAGGTTCCGAACAAAATTTACGCAGGAGCAGAAGGATAAGATGTCGGAATTTGCGGAGAAATTGGGTTGGAGGATCAACAAGCTAGATGAGGAAGAAGTGGAGAAGTTCTGTGCCGAAGCTGGGTTGAAAAGGCAGGTTTTCAAGGTTTGGATGCATAACAACAAGAATGTGAAGAAGCAGCCACAGGAATAACATCCCTCCATGGTTGCCAAATTAGTAGAATGACGCCATGTGAGATATGTATAAAAGGGGCAGCCTGGAATAGCAATCAGATTTTTTACAGTGATCCGGAGGGAGCTGGCTTTAATCTTTTGGATATTTGCATAATTCTTCATTGTAAACCTTGGGTATCTCTTGGCATTGAGCGCTATTCCAAACAAGCAAAAAAAAAAAAAAAAAACTGTATTAATTTGTTTCTCTTTAAATTATGGTCGTGTCTTTCTCATCAGCTCTCAGCCTTATTATTCCTGAAAATTGTCAGAAAAGGAAATTTGAAATGGGCATATGGTGTCTCGTTCTTATTTTTAATAAGCCTAATGATCTCATATACGCCCGGAAAGCATCGTATGGTGAATGAAATGGTGGGTTCATCGCATGTAAGCTGTGTAGTTGTTATAGCCAAGTAAAATAGAGATGTAAATTAATAAATTATTTGAATTTAAGTGAAAAATTAATCTATTTATTTTTATTAATAAATTATTTGAATTTAAGTGAAAAATTAATCTATTTATTTTTAAATAAATTAAATTTTGAATTACTCGAGTAACATGTTAAATTAAATTTAAATATTTTGTACGTTTAATTTAATTTTATATATTTTACATTTATAATATATGATTGAAAAAAATTAATATAATCAATCAAGTTGAGATCAAACTCTTAAATTTTTATATGGTCGAACTTAAATTATAATAATTAATCACATACTAAAATTTAAATTTATAAATATGAACTAAATTCATATTTAATATTTAATTATTTCAAGTTAATTTGACAGAAAAGTTTATATTTGACCGAACCAATCAAAGAAACCTGAGTAGTGTCATGTGAATGAAACAAACTCTGGGCATTTTTCTTTGGACTTTGGCGCTATATATCTCTTGGCTCAACTTTCAACAAAATTTGCATTCCAATTCCATCCCAAACCAAAAAGTGCCATGGAATCGGATGATACGCTCTCTGAGATTGTGACCCGACACAAATTCCCTGATTGAATTTTGGTGGCAAGTTTAAACAACAAACCAAGAATAACACAATTTGCTCTCACCGTTTTCTCTATCAGGTTTAATTTGATACTAATTCAGACGTTTACAATTTTGATTTTGTTAACAGGATTTGATTTGATCATAATTTTTATTTTTTTATACGATGAAAATTTCTGAGCAGAAAAGGATAAAAAAAAATATAGTCATTGAGATTAAAATTTTTGAAATTATAGAAATTATACATATTAAAAATATCGATATGATTATTTGAATTAATATTTGAAAACATTTATTGCCTATGTTATTACATTGGAGTAATTACTCGAACCATGGTTGAAGTCTGCAGAATACAGCAGACTCAAAAGAAAAAGAAAATAAAAATCTGTGGTCCTTCGAGTTTATTGGACGAGAACCAACAAGAACAAGTCAAATATAATAGCAATATGCTCTGCTATATTGGTGCATATTCCCGTCTTAATTCATGGGTGCAGCGGCATTTCCAGGTCCAAATGACCTTAAATGTAGTTCTGCCGGTGCCGCTGCCGGTGCTCCTTCTGGTGCCCCTGCCGATGACGACATTGATCCCGCAGGAGACATCAAGCCATAACCCCTGAACGCAGCAGCAAATTAAAAACCAGTGATGATAAACCAAGAAAGCAATACCGAATGAGTATATAATTAAGTACTAAATTAAATAAGATTAATTATCAAATACAAAAATAATATTGTTTCCATAGTTTTCTACCGGAGCTTGTCCTTAGCCCAGTCAGTCCAAGACGAGGCGCTCTCGCTCACACTCTCCGCTGCATGTCCTGTAGAACTTGACAGGCTCTGGGCGGCTTCTTGAAACCCTGAAGGAGACATTCCTGGGGAAGATGCGTCGTCTCCTACCACGCAGTGCATTGATAGAATCAGGACCAATGAGAATACAAGAACCAAAGCAATCTTTGCCATCTTTTCGTTCTTTTTAGAAGTTCAAGCTTGAAAAAAACTTGTGAATTTTGTTGAACAAAAAACCAAATGTGAATGTGAGTGCTTAAGGATTGAAATCTGGAGGAAATTTATAGCCTTTGGGAGGAGAAATCTGCGGCGAATCCAGGGCCTGGTGACCGGTGGGAGTACCCAATGACCAAATAGGAGTAAGATGGCTTCTTTCAACATTTCCAATGGCCGCGTCTTTCTCCGTTGATTCGTGATTTTCATTCTCTTTTCTTTGTTTAGTTCGTGATAGCGCACGAGAGTCGGAGCAATAATGAACGATGTGTTGGAGTTTTGAATGGTTGCAAAGTAAACTATCAACACCCCCATGCAAACCGATTAAGGCTCAGTTCGGAAGTCATCACATCTCAGGTGTGGCGTGGTGGGACAATTTCAATTTTACTTTTATTTATTTTTAAAATAATATAATATTTTTAATAATTATTTTATTATTTATTTTACTGTTATTGTTATAATTAAATTCTAATAAATTATTTTAAAATCAATTTTATTAGTATCGTTATTTTCAATTTTATCAGAATTAATCACAATTAATTGTACCGTCAATTCAAACTAATAATAAATTATATATTTTATTTTATTTTATTTGTTTTGCTTTCTTTTTTTTTTTTTGTAAAAAAATCATAAATTTGTAATTTCAAGAGAAAATGTACTGCCATTCAAATTTAAATATTAAATTTGTCAATAACATTTTGATCTAATAATTAAAAAAAATAAAATTTGTTGAAAGTCTTCGACGTGAACTCAAATAAGTTCAATGACTAATCCAATTATAAGAAGTTAAATCTCTAAATTATAATTTTTATTTATTTTTTAATTATATAATTTTTATTTATTCTTTTGAAATACATGCAAAAATTATAAAACTATTTTTACTTTCGTCCTCACAAAAAAATTTATTATTGAATTTTGATTGCTTACAAAAGATATATGTTTTTGTCCCAAATTGATTGTTTTTCTTTAAGTACTTTTACACGTAATAGAAAAAAATGTTTCGATTTTTATCTTGTATTATATATTAGTAAAAAATTCATATATGATACAATAACAATGTATAACCTCTATACATTATCAATTAGTTTAACAACATAATGTTTCTTTATTAATGAGTAAATATTTAAAATGTATAGACTCTTAAAAATAAATTTTGTTAATATTTATTTTTTAGGATCGGCTTATTTTTTTTATTTACTCATTAATGGGGTGTGATTTTATAGTTGACTGATAGTACATAGAAACTATACATTATAAGTTAGATATAAACTCTATTAATAAATTAAAAAAATTCTATTACTAATGTATCATACTTTTCATTGTTAAAAGTTAAAAAAATGAAAATTCAATTTTCAATATAAAAAAGTAATAGAATTAGTTTTTCAATAATAAAAAAGCATTATTTTGGAAAATCCAACAAAAAAAAAAAGATGAAAATCAAAATGAATCATATTCACATTAATTTTTAGTTTTCTTATGATATTGGAAAAAATTTAAGATATATCACATATGAGTTCTACTACTAGATAGCACATTTGGAATAAAAAAAAAATCCAAACTTTTGATTGCTTTTTATAATTTAAAATTGGGAAAAATTTAGTTGAGCTTTAAAGATTATTATGGCTTTTATTATGTTAAGTGCTACTAGTTCTATAAATAAAGAAATGACACGTAATTCAAAATCTTATAATGATATAAGTAAATTTAGAGAAATCATTTGACACCAATAGTGAAATTTAAATTCTAATGAATTTAACAGAATAATAAATATTCTGTAAAGTACATTAAAAACAATAATAAAAAAAAAGATATGTAACAGTTTCTTAATTCAACTTTTGAAATTAAAAAAATTATTATCAATATATCCAAATGAATTCGAAAATTTATCAAGTTAACATCTTAAAGTATGATCTCATTAATAATACGTTACACTTTAATTTTGTAAATAGATTTAATTATATTATATGTTACACTTCTTGAAAAGGCATCAATGCTAATGAAGTGAAATGTTATAAATAATATTTTATTTATCTAAGAATATCGCGGGGATGTAGCTCAGATGGTAGAGCGCTCGCTTAGCATGCGAGAGGTACGGGGATCGATACCCCGCATCTCCATATTTCTATGTTTTCTAAATTGCAAAGAAACGAAATAATTTTCCCGCCTTTCCATCTGCCTTAAAGTAAAACCGCGCTAAGTCGCTCCCTATTTCGTTCTTTTAGCGTCTTTCATTCCCTCGCAAAATCAATGGCTTCTTGTAACCAAAAAAAATAAAAATCAATGGCTTCCAATACCGAAATCCCTCTTTCTGTTAAATTAAAAGCGGAGATTTTCGGTTCATTGCTTTGATTGGCTCTATATGTCTTTAGATTCGAGTACAATTTTGAAAGGCTGGAATTCAAAAAGGTCAGCTGTTAAGCTTCTTTTTCAGTGCCGTTATTTGATAATTAATGATAATGATAATTTTTTTTTTTTTTGTTTTCTAAATCCCATGCGATCAGCAGGTAAGAATTGAAATATTATTTTCTAGTTTTTGTTATGGATCCTGTGCTGATCGCTTCATTCTTAGCTCCGTAGTAATTTAAATATTATTTTCTAGTTTTTTTTTTTTTATATTTTAATTTTCTCTTGATTGGGTGATTCATTTGCATTTCTCTGGAAAATTAACAAACAAGGTAAAGAAATCATCGATTTAGCGTATAAAACACAGAAGATCTAGTACAGTCGAGGATAGAGAGAAAATTCGAATTTTAGGAGTAGCATGATCTAACTAGGCCGGCTAAATCTCGGAAGATCGTAATAGTTTTATTTAAAACTAGAAAATCCAGTACAATACTTTTTTTTTTGGTGAAAAGTACAACACTTACAAGCTTAATAATCTCGACTTTTTCTTATATTAACAAACTGACTTAGCACCCACACTCAAAAGGAGCCAAATTAAGATGTGGAGAATCACGAGTCCGATTCTCAACTATTTTTCTTTTGTAGTTTTTACAGATCGTCTGACAATGCAGCTGAAACTTGTGCTTCATTGGAGCTTTAGATTCTTCAAAAAACCTGTGGAGGATTTAAAAATACAAGTGTTAGAGTAATTACAATATAATTATCTTGTCCCTTTGCAAATTGGATTATTGTCAGAAGAAGAGCATGTGCAGAAATGCCTATTTGTTTTAGCTGAAGCATTCGACATTGGCTTCATGATCCAAGAAAAACCAGTGTCGTAAGAGTTAAGTCTAGGGATTATTAAATGAAGGCTTATAGAGGAGTGTGAACTTACGTGAGCATGTATACTGGTAGAACCGGCTAACTTATTTATTTTATCATATTGGGTTCAAAGCTCCGCGAATTACATATAGGAGCATGTGCTCTAAACTAAAGAGGATTAGATTCATGTGGGCTTTTTCTTGGTAAGTTGAAATAGGCTACGGATAGAGTAATAAAAAATTGTGGGGAGATAGGATCGGTGTTTGGTTTGAACTCTAGCAACCACAAAAGGAAAGGTGAGTTCGTGACATGTTAGAGGAAACATGGATGATTGCAAACATTTTAGAAGAGTTATTTTTAATGTGATTTTGAACATAATACCACGAACCCAAGCTAGGGAAGAAAACTTGGATAACATTATTTATGTGATTTTCAATGTGGCCAAAACGGGGAGGAGAAGGTCACATGATTAATTGGGAAGGAAAGATAAAGAAATATCTTAAATAGTTTCTTTTATATGCTGCGTTTTGGAGCTCGAGAACACGTCCATGTTTCATGTTTGGAGTGTCCTCTAGAAACTACGTGTTTTGACTGCTCAGCAACATAAATAATGTTTCTTGGAAGAGTTGAGTACATGGAAGTTTTTATTAGATTTATCATATTCCTATTGGTTTGGTGAAGACCTAGGTTCCATGCCCTGCCTCGCCCGTCATCAGTTGACAGCATTTGGCATTGCCTAAGGAATCTTAAGTAGATTAGATCACTGTTTGAATATTGTGGGTTTGCTATTTATTGAATGAGAATAGTATTTTAAGCCAGAAAATAGGGTTGCATGATTGATAGTTTTCAAGTGCAAATGACTCAACCACATAGGAATAAGTATCAAGCACATAGGCCAACAGCTTCCTGAGTGGTTAAAAAAGAATTTGAAATACGGTAAAATTTGAATTTAAATCTATACAATTTTACTTCGGTTATCAAACAAAAGAAAAAGTAATAAGCAAATGGGAGATAGTTAGTAATATGCTCACCAGCAATTCATCTTCCATTACTCCCAGTGCTTTCGTACTCGGGTATAGGGATTTGACCAGATTCAATATGCATGAGATCCGTCACTAGGATCTCATAGTGCCTTCTTACTTCCTCGACTGATTTCTCGCCCACAGCAGCAGCCACTTTTTGCCAGCGGTCTGGAGTATCCTTGTCATACACAGCTAGTGCTCTTTCAAATAGCTTGTTTTGCTTTGGAGTCCAGTAGGAGTTAGAATCACGTGAAGAAGTCATTATTACTTTGGGGCCGGATGAATGAAATCAAAGAGAATATGATAAAGCTTGGCTGAGTTGGATGTGAAGATAAACAAAAGTTGGAGAAGAGAAAGAGGCTAGGAAGGAAAAAGAGACTGCTGCCTCAGTCAAGGGAGAAGAGTGAAGTCAAAGTGTGGTATGGGTAAGAAATTGCAATGCTCGATTCTTATAAAGAGCAACGGTGGTGGGGTTGTGCAAGTTGGCGAATATCTTTTTTGGGTTACAGCCCTACGACAAGATGTGATTCGCTCGCTGAAGTAAGGTTTTAATGGACAAGAATCCAGTGAAAACTGACTCTTTAATTGTCTTTTTCTTGTCCTTTTTAATATTATCAACACCAAGTTGATTTCTTTGAGAATATATCTGATGGTGGGGATTAATCCTAAAACAGGGTCTGCCCATTAGAATTGATGCTCCAATAAAACGATCCTCATTATTTCCTCAACCCTCTTTTCGAAACCCGCAAAATATACCGTGTGATCTTCTGCAATTATTTTTTTTTTGAGTGGGAAATCGGGATTTTCTTTGCTCACCTCTTAGGCAACTTGGTAAAATATACTCTATTTAATTAGTATTATTATTTATGTTTTATTCTTAAAATAATATTCAATATGAGTAATTTTCTTTATGGATTCTAAAAAAAGAAAAGAAAAACCAAATTAATTGAGTCACTTTAAAAAAGTAACCAAGTTGATCGAATTGTTTCTATTAGATGATAATATATAATTTAATTGAAATGAGTTGATTCAATTTTATCGATTAGATTAAAAATTGAATTTTTTTAGCGTTGTAACGAAAAATTATATTTTTTTAATATTATATTTTTTTATAAAAAAATATTATTTTTCACAATTTATTTTTTGATATAATTAATTTTTTTTTAAATATTTAAATATATTTAATTATTTATATTATATATATAAAATATATTAAAATAAGTTTATAACGTCAATCAATTTCATTGATTTTAAGTATGAGAACATGGTAGAATTAGCTAATTAAATTGATTTCATTAACAAATTTTAATGAAAAATCTAATTAATGGAATCAAATTGGTCAAGTTAATTGGCTTCAATCATCTAAGTTGGTTAGAATTTGTTCTCACCCTCATAATATCTAGAAAAATTTGCTAGTAGCATAGATTTGATGATAAATGTGACCTGAGTCTAGCTGAGGATGCTATAGATAGAAGGGGCTGTGTCTCAATTTTACGGCTTGATGATCAAGCAGAATAGAGAAAAAAAACAGAAATCAGAAGCTCTTGCAGCGGGATCGTGAACTTCATAGATGGGAAAGGATGATTCACTTCTCTCATTTCGTCAGTGTTCCATATCTTTTAATGCTTGATTAATATCCTCCAAATGCTAAGGGCTGCTGGGACCACCTCTCCATGATTTTTGGACTTTGGGCTGTGTGGTTCCATCATAACTTTTCCTTTTTTTCCCCTTAACTTTGATCTAGTTGATTCTTGAATTTAGTACGTCATTGATGCAGGAACTTGGAAAATGGCGATTTGGCTTCTGAACAACATTCCAAAGCTTTTTCTGCCTGGCAGAGCAGTTTGCCAAGACGTGCGGTGATGGTCTTTATCCTTCTTTTGCTAAATTTCAACAGGTATAGTTCTTTTACAAGATCCTGTGTCAGTTTACTTCCTGCCATATAAGATCCTTGAATTACCGTGTTGCCCTTCCTGCATTTACTACCTTTCTCTCTCTTCTCAATATATTACCCTAGTGGGGTTCATTAGTTAATTTACGTTGTCTGAAGTTAAGTGTTCTTTTATGGAGAGGTAGAGAGCATCCACCAGGAGCCAAATAAGATACCGGACAGAACAGAAACAAACTGAGCGATAAGAACACAACAGAGGCTCAAAATTCAATTTGGAACAGCATTTACCATTTTATTAATCTACATTTGTATGCCCCATGTTTCACCTAATAATTAAGCTTCTTTTTCATTCCACTGTAGTTAGATCTAATATTGCTAAGGTTCAAAGTCGACAAGAGAGGAATACCTCATTAAATGTCATGTCTGTCGTTTGTTTTAATCATATTAGACCTATAGTCATAGGTGATCAGAAGATATCTAAAACATTTAGATTACATATGGTTGATCTTAAACACATGTATAAAAAATAAAAAGCTTGATAAGCATGATAAGTTCAACAAAAAATACAAACCTCAAAAATAATAAAATTGGAATGGTCAAGCTTATTGACAGTTTTAAAGTAAGATGAGATGTAATTAGTTACTTTCATTGTACAGGTATAAAAGTTAGTATTCCTGAGGAAAAAAACACAGAATTACCCTTAGCTCTTATCAGAAGCACTCAGTCATTTTTTCTCTCAACCCTTTTTTTGTCATTTTCTTGTTTAACTCAACTTTCTCTTTCCTTATCTTCCTTCAAATATATATATATATATATATATATATATATATATATATATATTTGATAATATGAAAATTGTATTTAAATCCAAAAAAAAACAAGCAGACACTAGCCTGTTACATGAGTAAATTTAGCATTTAACCTATGCAAAATTAATTATTGTGGCTTATAATCCTACTGTTCACAAAATTTCTATTAACATCATTATGACCGATATTAGAAACAACACAAAAGTGAGTTTTCCTGGCAGCAACTACTAGTTGGAATAATTCTTTTGGAGATTTTCTCTTTGTTGAGTGCTTTCTGGAGTTCATTTCTCACTATAGATATAATAGATAGAAGTAGTTCAAACAAAATGCAACAAGCTAGTTTCGAAAGATTTACCTTTAAAAGTAAAAATGGCCCATTGAAGGTCATCTAAATTTCTAAAAATCCTATTGACAAAATGTGTGTAGCACTCTCTGCCAAATCTGCCTAGAGAATTCTCAATAAAAAAATTGAGCCTTCCTCTCTTCTCCTGTTGACAAAGCAAGCAAATTGTGCATTGAAAAATGAATGTCTCAAGATTTCATTTTAGCAAAAGTACTCAACCTGTCCAAGATAGTAAAAGAAAATTTAGGCACGTTTAAAAGAATTATATCAAGTTGTGCTACGGTAGTTGCGCATGTTTTCTCCTCAAATATTATCAAGTATCTGCAATTGAAAGCACTAGTTGTTGAAGCTAACCAAATGGCACATCTAGATGCACTGCTAGATTGAGTTAGTGGAGTTCGTGCAATATCATGTAGTTTTAGAATTTTCCTCCAACCCCAGCTACAAAGAATTGGCACCTTGGCAACCAAAATGTGGTTCTTCTAAAAGGATATGCATCGATCCATGACACCCAAATTGAACCGGAGTTCGAAAAGAGAGCCAATTAGGTCTAAGAATACAAGTAGTGTTCCAAGTCTTAAAAGCCAAGTCCTCATTCACACTTAGGACAACAAATAAGTTCCTAACTTATTTTGACTGCTTTAGCATTAGTTTCTTTATCCTTCCATAAAAAATTCGAGCTTAATTGATCTATTTTTGGGATGACTTTTCCTAGCAGAATGAACATGGAACATTAGTAATTTTACAAATTAAAAAGAACTGATTGAATAAGTTGTAGTTGACATGCATGAGATAAAATTTTTGAGGCACAACCATTAATCCTTTTAGGAATCTTCTGAATGAGTGTTTCACAATATTATAGTGTAATCCGCAAATACATAACAAGAAGCTTCTTCAATTTGAAACCAGTTTCTTGCTGAATATTCGGTAGAAGAAGATTAGGGTCAATATTTGCAAAGAAAATTTCAGATTTAGCATTATTTAACTATAGACCAGACATAATGTAAAATTGTTTTAGGATACAAGAAAGCCTTGTAATTGATTCCTTAGCTATTATTGTGAAAATCATGAGATCATCTCCCAAACATAAGTGAGTCAACTTCGTCGATGCCAAAAAGATACGCAACTTTCCTCGTTGTGGATTAACGCTTTTCTTTTTAGATCAACATGCAAAACAGAATATTTACATGGCTTTTTTTTTTTTTTTTTTTTTCTGTGAAACTTGCTATGAAGAATCGAACCTGCAAACAGGCAGTAACCTTCCCTTTTAATAGGCCTTCTATTCATTGTGCCCCCCTACAGTTACGGCTGAAGTTCTCCCACAATGCTTATTTAGCGGATCATGGATGCATGCCCTTCGGTTGTTGCATGGACGGGACTTGACTCCCTCCTGATTTTTTTTTTATCTTGGGCCTTGGGCCTTGGGGCATGTCAATGGGGACTAACAAACTTCACTCTCTTGCAAGTAGGGTGGTAACCAATCATCATTCTCTCAGCTGCCCTATTGGGGAAGGATGATAAAAAATCCATTACAAATAGAAAAAGATAAGAAGAAAGAGGACCTCATTGTCTATTACTTTTCTGCCAGGAAAGTAACCAACCAAACCACCATTAAGTGCAATGGAATAATGAGGGGTAGTAAAACATCCTTTCAACCAATCAAGAAATCTGGTTGGAAAATTCAAAGCTAACAGTATGGCAGCCTTTTACCAATTCTTGAGCTAAAGTATACAATTAGATATACTTTTGCCTTTCACAAAAGCACTTTGACTTGCATTAACTAGGTCAACCAAGCATTGCTTTAAACTGTTTGTAAACAACTTGGCAATGTATTTTTTCACAATATTGCTACAAGATATAGACCTATAATCTGTCATTTGAGCAGGATTTTGAATCTTAGGCACAAGAGTAAAAGCTGTAGAATTGTAGCTTTAAGTACCTTATCATTTGTGAAAAAATGTTTAATAGCTTTTGTGAAATCCTTCCATCTAACTTTAAAAAAAAATGATAAGTTAAGCCATTGAACCAAGTGCTTTATCCTTCTTCAAAGCAAAAAGAGTAGCTTTGATTTCTTTAGGAGTGATGTCAGCTGTTAATGGTTTTGTTGTTGGGTTGATATACTCTTGTTCAAAATCTGCTGCAACTCTTCAACTGAACTGCCAGTTATTACATCATCTGTTGTTCTCAAAAGAACCTCAAAAAACTGTATAGCCCCACGCTTCAAAAGAATTTAGCTTCTGCCCTTGTGAGTGCTGTAAAACTTATGAACGCTTTCCAAAATTCTAATTTTGATATTTTTCAAAAGTTTTTTCCCTGATAAATTGAACACGTGTGAAAATTTATCCCAATTTTTTTTTTTTTAAAAGGATTGAAAGATAGGTAGTCAGATACCTTAAAACCATCTTCACTTTTTATTTTTATTTTTATTTTTTTACAAATATTAACTTAAGCATTAAGTGTGTGGCATTGAGTCCTAACTTTGACACTTAACTTGCTTTCTTCTTAGATGGAACGGATATAATACAGTTCTGTTAGGTTTAGCTGATAAAGTCTGGAGCTCATGATATAGAATGAACAGAAAATTGAAATTTTCGAAGATTATCAGTTTTGAACCTTGTTACCGTCTGAGTATCTATATAGGTAAAGTATATGCCAACAGGAAATTTGTTTGTCAAGCTTTCAGCTCGTATTATATCTTCAAGTTAGCTCAAAAAAGAAAAAAAAACTAATCCAATGAGATCTCATTGTAATCGTTGCCGCATAACCATTCCTTTGATTCTTAGCGTGCAAGCCGGCTCTTGCACTTTAGACTTTTCCTCCTTGGTAGGCTACGTACACGTCAAAATGGACACTAATGTTCAGTGCATCCTTTTTAGACGTTGAAGTTGGAAAAACTTTTTCCTGCTAAATCATATGCCTTCGATTGCACTTAGGGTGCCAACTTTTTTTTTTTCATCAAGGACCAAAGAGAAGAAAAGAAGCTATGAAGACCAAGTGGCAAATTTTAGTTTAGCTTTTGTTGAACTCCATGAAAAGGTAAGAGAAAAATTGTGGAAGAAAAACTCAAAATTAATGAATTATGCTATTACAGGATGTAGTGATAGATATCTGTTTGATATTTGTTTAGGAAAATATAGAAATTACTTTTAATGCGGTGGATGTCTTCGTGTTATACAGTTGGATATCTGATGATGGCAGATATCCAGACAAATTGCTTGGTTCTTGGCTTGATATTGGCCATATACAGTCAGAGGAGGGCCATGACCTGATCGAGTAGATGCACGAGGAAACAAACAAATTACTGTTGATCTAATCCTTATCATCTCAATTCTCAGGTTCCCTGAGGCGAAAGTTATGCCAGTGGGTTCCTTTCCAGTTTCCTTGTGGAAACCGTTGCCGTGTGGTCCTTTCTCATGTTTTGAACTGTTAAATTCATGTGGGTTCATAGGATTAAAAGTATGCCACAAAGCCTATTAAAAAATTTAGGAAGATTTTCCTTTCTTTGATGTTGAATGCCATTACAAAGACCAGGGCCTTCTGAGCATCTGGACGAGTCTACTGCACTGATACATATAAAGGCATGAGGACCACTCTTAGAGGGAATCTTTGAATAAAGAAAGGAAAGGTATTTCTGGAAACATGATTTCCATATCTTTGGATCTGAAGAAAGTAGTAAAAGGCGTGTGTGCTCAGTGAAAAGTATTCGAATTTGCTTGACGTGAGTTAAGCAACGAATGGATTGGAATTGTACAATCTTGTAGCTTGAAGCGACAAAAGCTTTTTGTCACGTTCGATATAGATTCAATAATTTGGTTGCCAATAATATTAGCCCTCCAGCATCGAATGACTAGCCTTTGTCTTTATTCTGAGAGAGAAGATATGGGCATAGGTCAGAGATTTGCGAGTGGTTAAACTAAGTAGAATGGTTTTGTTCCTCACCGATGAATACGAGAAAGATTCTAGAAGGATTTTCCTTTCTCTGTGCTTATCTTCCTTGCCATAACAGACTCTGTTTTGAAACAAAGGGGTTAAAAGCCTTGCTTGGGTGGTTGTTCTTAGTTCCCGTTGACCAAGTTTGGGGTGCTAGAGTCAATAGTTTCTTAACATCTGTCCTCTGGACATAAATTGCCTCGAATTGGAGGTTGTCTTCACTATCCAAATAATGGCATAAATAAAAAATATCATCAAATTAATAAACTGTAAAGTAATTCTTTGTTTACGAAGAAGAAAAGTTGCAAATAAGTGGAATAAGACGTGTCAAGGGTATAACTTAAAAAAATCAGTGCGGTAATATATGATGATAGAAGATTCAATAAAATTATGAATAAAACAGAGTAGCCTTCAAAGGGAGAAGAGTATATAAAGAATTTTATGGAGACTTTGACATAGACAATTTTGTCAAGTCATGGAGACATATCTTTGATATTAATAAATGTAATAATGAAAATCCGCAGTTAAAAAAATAATATTTTATTTAATAGAATTTTATTTTGAAAATAATGAGCTATTCACTGTTTTGTTAAGAAAGAAATAAGAAAAAAAAACTCATAAAAAAGTTTACTTGTTATAAGTGAAGCTTGATGCTTACAAAATATTAGTTATGAATTCAAGAAAATCTGGATATGGTATTGTTTCATTCTAACTGCTAAGGCTTGGCATTGGTGTGAGAAGAACACGTATGCATGCCCATACTAGACTGCACAGACCCTGCTCATGGCAACCTTGTTGTCTAAATTCTTAGGCTAAGAGTAATCACTGGCAAGGGCTGAGATTCCAGTGATGCCCAGGTAAAATTTATCTGTAAGTTTGCCCATTGACTCTCCATTGATGCCCAGGTAAAACAGCATTAGAGATGGATTCAATTACAACGCTCAAAAGGACTATATTAGTGTTATTTCTGGGAGTCTCTATTGGCAATCAGGTACCTTTTCTTTTACATGAAATTGGCAATATTCCAGAAAACATAGAGAAAAAAAAAGTTAAACATGAAGTTCATTTTGATCCGATATATAAAGATAAGTGGGTTGTTACATTTATAACGACAGTATGGTATGCCGGCTGCTTGTCGCGTGGTTTAAGATCCAAAAGTAATAAAATATCACTTGAAAACGACATGAACTGCAAACTTTCAGTTCTCCTTGAATTAAACGCGGTAATAACGTGAACTGAGTAAGAATTTATTATTTGTTTTATTCCAAGTCTCTAGTAGGTTCTTCGAGATGTCTTACGGTCTTCTGTTAATGGGAATGCATTTACGTTGGTCTACGACCTCGCCTGGCACACATGAAACTAGTTTTTTACTTTTAGCTTTTGTCTTTTTCTTCTTGTTTCCTGGCGGCTGGCGCACGTTGAAGGAACCATACTAATACTTGACGCGAAGACTATCCTATTGTTGCTGTTGTACAGTGGACTTTGTGTTAAAAATCAGGTATACTTAATCTAGATATTCACTCGTCTTACAAACATCATAAATGCAGAAGAAATTCTTAGTTTGCTCAAAAACAAGTAAAATAAGGAAAACTTCCAAAGAGAAAGAATATACTTCATAATATAATAGTAATAAGTTACTCCTGAGTCTAATTTTAGTGATACAGACTTTCATAGCTAAAGGCATCAACTTCCATTTTCGAGTTAATCTTCTTTCTTACCCATTTTTTGCAAGAAGTTAACCTGCTGATGGGGGTATTTGGCCGGCTTTTGAACATCCGAAAGGTACGTACGCATGCCCTCCCTCTCTTTCTTAGTGGTCGTTGAGCCTTGAAAATATCTCGTTGAAAATGTAGAGCTTGACCAATGAATACTTAAACAAAACTCTGGTTTGCCATCAGGAAAGAAACAATTTTCCTCATAAATCCTGTCCTCGCTTATATTTTATTGTATAAGAATAGACGGTTTACCGGAACGGCCATGTGGTACTTTTACAGCGTATATTTCGTTGTGATTTTCTTCAGGATCTTTTTCCCTTACAGCACTTCGCTTGGGCAACTGAAAATTAAATAGGTATTTCAACTGTGCTATAAGCGGAGCTTCTTAAAGTTAGGAAACAGACTGCAAATTATGCGCTGTTCATTCTCGTGTTTCCATATTCGGTCTTCCCTGTAGTTCATGCTGAGTTTTTGCTAGCAGAGTAACTGGGAAAGTCTTTTTTTTTTTTTTTTAATTTTTAATTTCTATATTTAACAACTTTTAACTTGTAAGCAGTGATACCTACTAGAATACAAACTGATTATGAACATCCTTATCATAGATACCGTTTGCTTGATTTTCAAGTCTAAAGAGCTTGCTTTTGCAATGAATTTTAGCTCCTGCTTATGACTACATTATAGTTTCACCTAAGAGTTACAGTCTTTACTTGGTTGCACATAGAAATCTGTTGAAATCATTACAATCATTGCAACCAGAATTTTGTTGATCTGATTATTAGAGTTGTTTGATGAATCTGCAAATCAGCATGATAATTAGACTTGTTTAGCTGATTTGTCACTGTCTTTTGTAAGAAAGCAAAAATGATCTTAGTTTGCCTTCATGATTACAACTTTGACTTCATAGGAATTTTTTTTTGATATGCTTTCTGGAGGAGCCTTTTTTTAGTCAGTATTTCAGCTAGAAGTATCTTAAACAAGAAAGCTTTATACTCTCAAGGAAGCATTTATCATGTGCTGCATATGTAATGCTCCTATAGCTTGATTGATTCTTTTCATCTGTTTATTCGATTTTGTCTATATTCATTTCTGGCCTGGATTCTTTCGACTTACATTTTACTTAGTAGACTATGTAATGTTGGTGAAATAATTGGTGGAATTACTTATGTAACTTCAAATTTGTACTAATGTATTCTGCAAATATAACCATTTCAGGACTCAAATTGTTTTGGTCAATGTGCAGAGTGAAGATACTTTTATAATATGGAACTTGGTGCTGCTGCGAGTGTTGGACTTCCATATGACAATATTAAGGTAAATGTGAACTGGTTTATCCAGCTTTTAGACCATATTTCTTCTTTGACTTTTGTTTCCAAGAAGAATCGGGGTTTAATATAATCTGAGTGCCTTCATTTTTGGTGGATGCAGCAGATGCATCGTTTAATGTGCTTGGAGCTCAAGAAACTCATTGATAGCATTTCGCACATGTTTTCAGCTCTTGAGTCTGCTCGGCCACGATGCACATCAGGAATGCGGACATTATGCTCATTACAGTCGACAATGGATAAAGCCAAGTTATTAATCCAGCACTGTTCTGAATCCAGCAAATTGTTTTTGGTACTTTCTTATTTAACTTACTTTTCTGTTTATAAAAGAAATAAAAGATGTGTGAAAGGAGTTTCTGTTGAATTTAGAAACTGGCATCAGTAGTCCCATGTGGTTGTTGTTTTATTATGAAATAAATACCCATGTTGCATTCATGCAGCATATCATATTTGTTTTCTAATCAACCAAATGCAACGTTAAGAACACATGACATTCTTGGTACATTCATCCTCCCTTGTATTGCTTCGTTCCCCATGGTAAGCATGATACTAGCTTGACACTTTGAATTCACATTGCCATCTTCACTTTGTGACTGTCAAAATTTAGCAGTAAGCTATTCATTTCATTTTCAGGTTTCTGTTTGACATTATTTGGGTTATAATTGTATTGATGAATAGGCAATTACAGCAAAAGAGATACTCTTGAGGTGTGAAAAAATTCGGAAAACTTTGGAGATTTGCATGAATCAAGTTCAAGATATGGTTCCACTATTTTTGGCTGCAAAGGTTTGTTGTGCTTGATAACTTTTTCATTTTGTTTTTTTTTTTAAATTTCCTGGCAGGAGAATTGTCAAGTGCTTGATTTACTTGTGCTCTTTCATTTATTATTTGGTGCTATTGTTGTAGAAAGGTATTTAGTTTTTTATGGTTTAGCTTTTAAACTTGATGTACCATCTTCAGTCTTTTTTACCTTTTCCTTTAGAACCTTTCCTTAACTATAATTAATAGTAAATTACTTTTTACAGATACCTGGAATTATAGATGAAATTAGGAGTGCAAGGTTCGCTCTAGAACCTTCTGAATATGAGGCTGGAGCAGTTATACTTGCACTGCTTCAACAAGACATATCTGCATCTGGCTCCCAAATGCAATCAGAGATCGACGCTCTTCAACTTGCAGCGTTGAGGCTGAACATTTCATCTCCTTTTGCTCTTTTGATAGAGAAAAGATCTATCAAGAAACTACTTGGAAAAGTCCATGACACGAACTCAACCAAGAGGAAAATCTTGAATCATCTATTATATCTTCTGAAAAAACATGGAAAGTTAATTTGGCAACTTCAGTTTAATAGCACCATTCCTCTGGAGGAAGAGAACTTCTTTTCATCTGCTGAGCTGGAGCAAGGAATGAGAAGAGAAAGTGAGACTTCACCTGATGATTTATGCATTCTTAAACTTCCTGAGCAATTCAGATGCCCTATTTCTATGAGACTACAGTATGATCCTGTAATGATTGCTTCTGGAAAAACATTTGAACGAGTTTGGATAGAGAAGTGGTTTAATGAGGGCAATCAGATCTGCCCTGTGACTAATACAAGGTTGGAGCAGTTGACTCTCACTCCAAATTTAGTGATGAAAGGCCTCATGTCAAAGTGGTTTTTGAGGCTTGGTATCAAAATTCCTGAAGTTGCACAACCAATCCCATCATTGCTTTCCTTGGAGAAACTTTCTTCCAGCTCCATTGCTAGCTTTGGCAGTTCTCTGCTTGGTTTGCAATTTCAAATAGGGAGTGTCACACTCGGCTCAATGAGTACTGAATCTAGTTTAGGTTCATCAAATGGGAAATGTAGTGATGAGATTAAATCTCGGTTGCCTCAGATTGCTGCAGATTCTTGCAGTCAAAGATATTATAGTTCTCCTATGACGTCAAGTAGTCATGGCATCATTGCAGCCTTTCTTTCTGAACTTGATGAACATTCCTGGAAATCTCAATGTAAGGCTGTTGAAAATGTTAAAGGCCTTCTAGGGGACAATGATAAGGCTCAGCATTTGACCTTTTCAAGCAATAATGTTATTCCTGTGATAAAATTTATAAAGGATGCAAATGAAATATGCGATACAAAAATGCAAAACAATGGAGCAGAGGTGCTTTTAGCAATTTTGAGCAGTGGCAGGTAACATTTCTCTCTGGTATCCTTTCTCCTTCATTAGCTACTTAGCGGTTGTCAGTAAAAACATTGAATTAAGAGGCAAATAATAGGACCTAAGTGGGCAACCATGTAAGAATCAACTTTTAGATTTTTCTTTATAAAGTATTCAAGTAGCTTATGTTGCAGAAACCCACTTGCATAATACAATTTTTATTTGGTAACTAAATGCAGATGATGGAAAATCGGTACATAGTGTAAAGAGCAAACAACCATAATGGTTGGAGCTTAGAAAAATTAAAGCCCCTGCAGGAAGATTGGCACAGCCAGTGCCATGTAAATCTGTTCAGAGTTAATTTGGAAAGTTGTAGGAAGTTTTTGTCCTTGCATTCACTGGCTTAGATATCTTCTCCATCAGTTGCCCTCTACTTCTGCCCTTCTCTAGTATATGCTGGAACTTTGAACTATAAGTGTTTCACTGCTTCTGATATTTTGTTCTTGACATACAAAGTTGCTGTGTCATAGGATAGCAGAAGAGCTCACTTATACTGTCATGATGAATGTATATTTTGTTACCTGCAGAATCGAATTCCCTCCCTGTGACGAAGATTTTATCTATTTGTTGGCATCATTGTTGGATTCTGAACCAGCTGGAGAGTCCCTCGCAATACTGGAAATCTTATCCTGGCAACAGTACTATAAGTCCAGAATTGTGGCATCTGGCGTTTTGCCTTCCATCCTTAAAGTCCTCGACTCTACAGTCACAAAATTTTACATGCTTGCTATGAAGATCTTACGCAATTTGTCCAATGGAAGTGATGTTGGTTACCATATTGCATACTTGGGTTATATCCCCAAGCTGGTTTCTTTCCTGGAGGATTCGAATGTTGCAGGCTTCTGCATTGAGATTATAAATCACATATGCAACATCGAGGAGGCTAGAATTGAAGTTGCTGAATCCAATTTAAGTACTTCAATAGCTACACTTTTGCAAGCCGGTAGTAAGGAGGAGCAAGAACTTGCTGTTGATTTGCTCCTGTCTCTATGCTTTGACAATACAAGCTATTGTCAAATGATAATGACAGAAAGCATAATTCAATCTCTGATCTGGATATCTGTCAATGGCAGTTACAAAGGATCCGAGAATGCATTAATTCTGCTCGACCTCTTGGAATTCATGAAGAAAACTGATGCCTCTCAATGTTCAATCCCATTCAGCGTTTGGAGCCAAGAAAACTCGCATATCTCCAGCACTGATTTCCGAGTCAAAAGAAAATCTTCCAAGGGATTTGGATGTCTGGGAAAGAAATTATCAAGGTTTTTACCTGCCTAATTTTGAGTTTTCCATTTGATTTTTCTTTTTCCTGCTAAAATGCTCTCTTCTTTGTGTATATTATATTGTAGGAATCAGGGGAGTAGCCATGGATTTTGTTAACAAAAATTTGATCTTGTAGTCATAGTGCTGTAGTTTCTCATATTTCCAGGGTTTGCTTTGTCTATATAAATTTTTGTTAGTTCAACTTGTCTTTTGCATTTTTAGATGACTTTTGTATAATATAATTCATGGCCATGAAATAGACAAATGAAAGTTACATTTGATACAAACATTATTGATTAATATAAATGATTATATATATAATATAAAAATTGATTTGTAATTTTTGACAAATTAAATTAAATTTTAAAAAGAGTAAGAGAATAAAAATAAATAAATAAATAAATAATATATTAAAATATCAAAAAAATATAAAACAATATTTAGGTTGAATTTGGATTTGCATTATAAAATAAAACGAGTTTGAATTAAGTTAAGTTAAATTTGAATTTGTATATAAGTATTTATTATATGATCGGTATGATTTGAAATCAACACAATTTAACTAATGATCAATTTTACTAATAATGTATCTCTTTATCTTAATTTAGTGTTTTAGAATCAATAAAAAATGTCTTATTTTAAAATTGAAGTTAATCAATTTAGGGATAATTCTATTTTCTATTTTGAGATAGTTAGAAATTAAATTTTAATTTAAATCAACTAATTTTGAATTATATAATAAATAGTGCTATTACTTTCAATAAAAATAAAAAGAAAAACTAAAATAAATGTTGAAAAAATGTACCAAAAAAATAAAATATTGAAAAAAGAGTTAGAAAGAAGGATAAAATAAGCGCCGAAACTGTAGTTAAAAGCCCTAATAGGCTAACGCCGGCCTAACAGTAACACTCTTCTTATTATCAGTCCCTCCACTAAACCCCTCAAATCTAAGCCGTCCGTTTCAACATTTTACGGGCAAAAGCCATGGTCGCCGGTGCTTCTTCTACTTTCAGGGGAACCTTTACCTACGCCCCTTTTTTTCTAGGTTAGTTTCCTGTTCTTTGTTTCCCGAGAATCAAACAGACTTGCTCCACTCTCTTCAGCTCGATTTCCATCTTCATTTTTTTCCGTTTTTTTTTTTATTTTTTATTTTTTTATCTCCCAGGTATTTGCAGTTACAATTAGTATTTCGCTTGTTCAATTTAAGCTTTTGAGGATTACTGTTTTGACTCCTATTGTTTGGTAAGCATGAACTTGAAGCATTTAATTTCTAGGAAAACGATCAATAATTTATCAAAAATCAATGGAAAACCAATTTCTTATAATTCCAAGAATTTATCCACCCTTTCCGCCGCAATATCTCCTTCTCTTTATCCATGCAGTAGTGATCAAAGCTCTGGTTATCTTCAAAACCCTAAACCCGTTTTCCCTCTTATTAGATATATTCACTCAACCCAAGAAACTAATCTAAGTTATGCTAGTGTTGAAGCAAAACTTGTGTCTAGTGATTCTGAGGAAGAGGAGGATGGAACAATGAATGAGTTTTTATCGCGATTTGTTTGGATAATGAGAGGGAAGTTATCCGAAGCATATACGGATTGTAATAAGGAAACAATCGATGGGATGCTTTTGATTATTGTTGAGAAGGTTGTGGAAGAAATGCAGAAGGGTGGTATTGAACAGAGGCTTGGTTCCACGGTGCCATCACAGGATTTTAGTGAAGATTTGTGGAACACTGTATGGGAAGTGAGTAAAATGGTGTCGGAGGATATGGAGAAGGCGAGGAAGAAGGAAAAAATGAAGCAGTTTTTGCAATCCGAAGAAGTGAAGGAAATGTGCCGGTTTGCAGGTGAGATTGGGATTCGTGGGGATTTGTTGAGGGAGCTCCGGTTCAAATGGGCAAAAGAGAAGATGGAGGAGAATGACTTTTATGGGAGTCTGGAACATCTTAGGGATGGAAAGCCAGCGAAGGATGGAAAGATCTTCAATGAACAGGCTGTTGTAGCTGAGGATGAACCTAGGGTTGCATCTCTTCCAAAAAGAAAGGGAAAGATAAAGTATAAGATCTATGGACTAGATTTATCAGATCCTAGGTGGGCAGAAGTTGCTAATAAAATCCATGAGAGAGAGGAGATGGTTTGGCCTCAGGAGCCAAAGCCAATATCTGGGAAGAGCAAATTGGTCATGGAGAAAATCCTTTCATTACAAAAGGAGGATGATCCCTCACAGCTTTTGGCTGAATGGATAGAGCT
Source organism: Firmiana major (assembly GCA_033439115.1). Taxonomy (NCBI): domain Eukaryota; kingdom Viridiplantae; phylum Streptophyta; class Magnoliopsida; order Malvales; family Malvaceae; genus Firmiana; species Firmiana major. Next base: position 51,336,835 of record CM065909.1, read on the forward strand.
TTTGCAACCTAGTCGTGTTGATTGGGTGACTTTGCTTGATAGGTTGGAACAACAGAATCCTGACTTGCACTTAAAGGTACAGTTTCTTTCTTGTTCAGCCCATGTTGTCACACAATTTTGCATGATCTGTTCCTGTTATTACATCCCATCTTATTGATAAATTAAAATAAAAAAGTTCTAGATTTTTTCTTTCAGGAGATCATGAAAGTGTTGCTCTTACTCGGTTCCCTTTCAATTATCCTTTTGATTTATAATTTTGTGTTATTGTTCAAACATTGAAGAGCTGTATAATGACTTGCAATAATTAGACTCGTCTACAATCATAAGTTTCCTTGGTGTAATTTCACTCCGTATTATTGATATTGTTGTGCTTGTCATATCGAGCATCTTAATAAGATTGATATTTTTTTTATTTGAAAAGCATTAATATGACAATATGAGTTGACTTTTGTCTTAGCGGAAAGGTTCCTGTGCATTTAGTTTCTGAGGATATGTATTTCTATTTCTTGTTTCATATATTTTGATCTTGTTCATAGTAGTACTAGACTGAGTCCATTTAACTTGGAGGACAAGATTATCTCATGTAGTATTATATTTTCTCTTTGTTTTATAACTATTTGCTTAAATGATATGAAGAATGAGAATGAGTATTTGCATTGTAAAATTTGTGATAGTGGAGCTACAAATTCTGAACTTACTATTATGATGTTATTTATAGGTAGCAGAACTTGTCTTGAGCGAAAAATCTTTCCAGACAAACATTTCTGACTTTACAAATTTGATTAGTGCCTACGCTAAAATGAATCGCGTAGAAGATGCTGAGAGAATCCTTAAGAAGATGGTCGAAAATGGCATCATGCCTGATATTTTAACTGCCACAGTTCTAGTTCACATGTATAGCAAGGTCGGCAATATTGACCGTGCTAAAGAAGCATTTGAAAGCTTGAGGAGCCATGGCTTCCAACCAGACATGAAGATCTATACCTCAATGATAATGGCATACATTAATGCTGGTGAACCTAGGATTGCCGAGTCGTTGATGAGAGAGATGGAAACTAGAGACACCAAACCCTCACAGGATATTTACATGGCGTTGCTTCGGTCTTATGCTCACAGTGGTGATGTTGTGGGAGCAGGACGAATTGCAACCACCATGCAGTTTGCAGGATTCCAACCGACTATAGAATCATGCTCTTTGCTTGTGGAGGCATATGGGAAAGCTGGTGACCCTGATCAAGCTAGGAGCAACTTTGACAACATGATAAAACTTGGCTATAAACCTGATGACAAGTGCACTGCTAGCATGATTGCAGCTTATGAGAAGAAAAATTTATTAGATAAGGCCTTAAACCTTCTACTGCAACTGGAGAAGGATGGTTTTGAACCTGGCACTGCTACTTGTACTGTTCTTCTGGATTGGTTAGGTAAAATGCAGTTGGTTGACGAGGCTGAGCAGCTACTAGGAAAGATTGCTGAGCAGGGTGAAGTTCCTCCTTTAAAGGTTCATGTAAGCCTCTGTGATATGTACTCAAGGGCTGGCCTTGAGAAAAAAGCTCTTCAGGCTCTTGCAGTTTTGGTAGCTAAGAAGGAGGAATTGGGTGCCGATGAGTTTGAGAGAACTATAAAAGCACTTATAGCAGGTGGCTTTGTGCAGGACGCTCGAAGAATGCATGTGTTGATGGAGGCCAAGGGCTTTGCTGCATCAGAGCAATTAAAGGTCGCCCTATCGGCATCTCAAGCTTTTGGCAAAAAAAGACCCACAAAGAGATAGCCTTGTCAGTAGAAATGATTCAGAACATATTAAATTTCAGCCACCTAGTGCAGTGAGACAAGCTATGATATTTTGTCAACTTAATTTTCTTTTAAGACATTGATTATGGTTTTACCCTGTTTGTTGAATCATAGTACTTTGTAATAATTTAGCGGAAAGATGTAAGTTGATTTCTCTCTTGTTAATGCAATTTGTTATTTCTGCTTGTTTATGTGAAACCTTCCAAATGGCTCACACTCATATATGGATGTGTGCTTTTCTAGATTTTATTAATCGGCATATAAGGAGATATTTGTGAAATTCAAAGTTTGGCAGCTATACAAATGTCTACATTTGCATGGTATTTGTGCAATCCAGTACCTTTCTGTTCTTCATTCACCTCTTTTTTTTTTTTTTTTTGGTACATCCCTTTTTTCCCTTTTTATTTACTTAGAGAAAAATTCCCTTTCTAGGAACCAATCACATTTTATTTTGAAGTGTCATTTTTCTCTTTTGATTTCTGTCAGCCAGACTTTGTGAAGAATTCTAGTAATACTCTCCTTTAATGAAGGCGTTCAGTCTCTTCAATTCTCCATTTTGTTGTTCCACCACGGCTCGGACAACGTCTACAATAGAAACCATGCCTACTATTCTCCCATCTATGACTGGAACATGCCGTATATGATTGTCTGTGATCATTAAAAATGGTCATTACTTTCACGTATTCAGATTACATAAATCACCATACGCACTGCTTACCTGTCATAAGTTGCATTGCCTGAAGAATGCTCGTATCAGAGTTCACTGTAATTAACTTGTTCTGTTGACAATGAAAAGAGAACTAATGACAGTTTAAATTCGGATGGAGTTTAGTTTAACACAGGAGAATGTTTGAAAAGAGAGAAATTACCTCATCGGTCATGATTTCCCCTACTCTCGTGTATTTAGGTGATCTTCCCTGCCCTATGATCTTCCTCAGGTAATCTTATCCATTCCACCATTAGCAAAATTAACAGGTTTCAAAGTTAGAAAGAATTATACAGAAATTCCTTGCTATTCGTTTCTTGTAAATTCTGTGAAGACTGGCCTGGATATGTTATGGTACTCTTTACCTCTTTCTGTGATGATTCCTGCAATATGTTGTTGCTCTCCTGGTTTCAACACCACCAATGACCCAATATTATGTTCTGCCATCTACAAAATTCCTCGTTTCGTTTAATAACAATCTCCATGGTGAAACAGGTGTTATTTTAAGTTTCTGAAAAACTTGGTTTTGATACCTACATTCTTCATGGCATCTTCAACATTGTCATTGATGCGACACCATAGCCAAGACCCAATGTTTTCTTCTCCCTTTGTCATCAGTATGTCTGCTACTGTCATGTTTTCCAATCCCTTCTCTTCCATTTCCATGGTGTGAGAGGAAGTGACACCCCAAAAACGTGAGAACATGTTTTTCCTGTCAATGGAGACTCTGCCTCGAGAGTTTCCCAGAATTGCAAGCTTTACTGTTTCCTGGCATGATTTCAGTCCTTGGATGAGCCCTTGCATTTTGGCACTGTAATCAAGATCAGAATTCAGAGAGAAAGAAATATTTTGTTTGAATGAAATTCAAACCCTAGTTATATAATATAACAATGTACATTTTAAAGTGTATATACAGATTATACTTCTTAAAACTTGACAGTAAAACAAAGTTAGAATTACATATACCTGGGAAGAACAGCTGATATTGGTACTGTGAGAGGTTCTTTCAGAATGAAGCTAGGAAGCTTTTCTTGGTCTATTTAAATGGTGGGGAAGCAAGAATATATTGCCCCGATGCTCTTGTCTTGATTTATGTTAAAGGAATCCTTTACTTGATTAACCTGATGAAGGAAAAGGAAACCTTGGCTCTGCTATTCAATTTGCTGGAATGTTCCTTACCTCCTTGTTAGGCATAACCAGGAAGCTAACAATTGCATCAAAGTACAAGAAAGATGGAATAAAGCAAGAAATGCAACTTTCTCTAAAAAGTACTAAAATTTTTCTTTTAAAATGAAAAAATAATACGAGTCTTTTAGCCTTTTTCAATGAATTTTTCTCTTGTTGAAGTAGGGTTAAAATGAAGCAAGGAATACATTTGAACTCATTGACTCCGTCTTTTTATCACATAATCGTTCTTTTATTAATTTATTAAGATATCACCCTTATATGTTTAAAAATCTTTTCTCTTTTATCCGATTTGAAATTGAATGTATTTTGTCGGATCTTCATATAAAACACGTGACTCGACATTTTCCTAATGTTAGCAAATCATGCAAAAATTCTCTAATTACAGCCTATTACGATTCTGGCATCTGCTAGATTCAAGCCGTATCTTATCCTGAAAGCTGGTAGAAGAAGACTTTTGATTGGGACTTCAAAGAAAGTATGATTATGCTGTTTAAGCTGACATTTGAGGCAAGTATAAGCTTGGGAGGTCTTTAAGAAAAGAATAACAATTCCTGGTGTTTGAATAACAGAGACATGGAATGTATGAAGGCAACAGAAACTAGATGCTATCCCTGCCAGACAAGGAAAATCTATCTAAAGAATCCAGAATATTTCATAAAACCATTTGCCCTTTCACAAAAGCAAGAAGAAAGTTGAGAATGTGAATTAGAAGTCAGAGTGCAATTGTCTTATAGACTTTCCAATGCATCAGATTCAAACCTATATATCCTGACCTTGGATCAGACGGGAGTCATCATCAGCAAGAGCCCCCAACACCTTCTTTATCTATTGTTATTACATTGTTATTTTTCTCTTTCTTGTCAAATATGGGAGATCAGAGACAGCTTTTTCGTTTTCGACTCCCTTGGCTGTCGTCTGCTGCTGCTCCCCGTCCTGTAGCTGCTCCTCGTCCCGCAGCTCAACCACAACCTCCACCTCCACCTACAGCTCAAACTCAAGCCCCTTCTCAGCCAACCATTATCATCCCTATCCAACGACCACCATTTCAGCCTGCAGGGATCGCCCAAGTGCAGACCACTCCCACCCAGGCTCAAGCGCCAACACAAAAGACAGAACCTCAGCCGACAGCACCGTCACATGCAGCCACTGTATCTAAAGCTACTTCACAGCCAGCAACACCACCTCGCCTAACAAATCAAATCAGGGTTTCCACAGTTCCACCATCACCATCTCGTGGAACAAGTCAAATGCAGGCTACCTCTCAAACCCGACCAACATCTCAAGCTCCCAAAGAAGCAAGGGCTTCCTCTGTGCCTCCACCTCCAACTCGTACTGCTCCCCAACCCCAATCAACATCGCAGGCAGTCTCCAAGCAACAATCTCCATCCCGTTTGGCCTCACAGCCAGCAGGCCAAAAATCTTCACAACCCTCTTCTCCCTCACACATAGCCACTCGAGTGCAAACCTTGTCACCACCAAAAAGATCAACAATGGCTACAGAAGTAGGGTCCCAGCCTCCAAGTTCTATGCAATCCCTATCATCTGCCTCACAAGAATCCACTTTTAAACCATTTGGTGTTGCTGTAAAGCCTTCAGAGGCATCAGCCCAACTAAAAGTTGCACCAGTTACTGCAGCGGCTACAGAACTACCTTCAGCACAAGTAAAGCCAAAGGAAACGGAAGAAAGGAAGAAGGGTGCCCAAGAAGGGAGGAAAGCAACAACAAAGGGTTCAACTCATGATAAGCCAGAACAGAGGACAGTTACAACTAAACTTCTTGCAGCAGCAACGGAAGCTGGGACAAAAACCAGAGAGCTATTGGGGGCTGCGTTGGAAAAAGGAAAAAGACACCAGGAAAAGCAAGAAGATATTGAAAGAAAGAAGACATGGACAATCTCAAGCACTGATGAAAAAGAAATCAAAACTGTGAGTTCAACACATCCAAAAGATGGGAGCACGCCAAATAGTTCTCATCAAAAGCATGTCACTTCTGATTGGGAACAAGTTCCCCTGCACGAAGAAATCAGGGAAGATATTTCTAAGTTTGTTCATAAGCTGTCCACAGGTCAACCAAAGCTGCTTACGGATGAAAAATCTATCAGTGTTCTAACACTAGCGGGAGAAAATAGAGGAGCATTTTTTCACTTGGGTTCAGAATCAACAAAAAAGGATGCATTAGTCCACATTCACCGTGGTTATAAGAGCAACCCAGATGACAGCCCTGATGCTACCACTGACGGAGAAGAAAGCTCCAGGGGAAGAAAGCCTAAAGATTCGACGACCAAAGAAAATCTGGCAACAAGAGCATACACCAATAGTAACACACAAAGCATCAATAATTCAGTTGTGTTCGAAAGTTCTCTGAACGAAAGAAATCCTGGCGTTCATCTAGACATTTTACATAATTTCGTGGAGCCAACCAAGTCTAGTGCAAAGGCAGGGCCTCTTGAGCCAAGCAAGGCTCAGTTTAACATTACACCAGTAGAGAAGCTTACATATGAGCCTAGAGTAAGAAGAAGATGCCTCAGAGGGCTTTTCGCGGAATCAAGCGAATCAGATCCTGATAATCCTGAAAAGCCTCAAAGACATGGTTGTCGCTACAGCTGTGGGGAGAAGAACAAAGAAAAGGAGATAGGAGTTCTCTGACTATATAAATCGCAACTTTATAATAGTTGCCTACCAACTTGCATACAACATATGCACACATGATAAAGAGAACAATTACCACACATTGCTAATAAAGATAACTTATTGTACAGAATCAAGCTCCTGAGCCATAATGCCTTCAGTAATTTCATGTTCTATTGTTATGTAAAACAAAATGCACTTCATACTGCAATCTGAATTGATACCGAGTTCTAGAGGCGGAAAAACTTGTGATATGCTATCACAACATAGTTCCCGTGGATATTGTGAGACATTAAATATAAACGGTACAAAATGTGATGAAGCTACTTGCTTGGGGGACAGTCTGTAGCTTGCCTTCCAAAATTCAATAGATGCTAAAACTTAGAATACATGTGTATAGCTCATAACTTAAATGAAGTATGCAGAGTACAAAGGGAGTTGCCAATGAAAATGGCAAGCCTAAAGGGCTTCAAAAGAGAATATGTACAATCAAATTTAGTTAACACTAGCATGATCATGACCGTAGAGGGAACAAGAGATTATTCACATACAGGTTTTGTGTCAAAGCTGCTTAAGCAGATGGAAAAGGCTTGGAAGGCAGAGAGTGGATAACGATAATCCATGGTGAAAATGTCCTTACCAATCTTCCCAAATTGTAGAATCACTTTTTCTTGTTCCCCTACTGTAAAACTTTCGCTTGTCTCCATAGCAGCCACCAATTGGAAATTTTTTACAGAAGCCACCGTAACTCGTCCCTTAAAGTTTAGGCACCAACACTGCAACTGTTCATGCCATCTAGGAGCTTTATTTTTCAAAACTAAGGGTGCACTTTGTACTGATTTCAGAGGCTTACCATAGCCAGCTGAGTTGAATCCAACTCGTGGCTTTTTTCCTTCTGAATCTAACAAGGTAGAAGAATTCTCGCCAAGGAAATTTGTGAACGCCACTGGAGTAGGAGCAATTCCTCCTTCTTCAATCGCAGAGACAGGGATTGAGTGCATAGTACACTGCATTCTCCTTGGACCTCTGGTACGAAGAACATTGAGCTCATAAGATATGTTGGCAATGTTATAATTACTCATAGACACCCTTGGAGGCACCTGCTTCAAATGAGTTTTCCGATGTGATTGAGAACCGGATTGGACTGTAGAGTCATCTGGAGGTTGACTGTCGAAGATGTTGAACTTGGTTCCCAGGAAATTAGACCTGTTAAAAAGCTTCACTCTTAAATTGCAAAAGAACCAAACCAATCTTTAATTCACAGATCTAAAAGCTTACCTGAGTTTTCCAACATAATTGTTACTTGATCTAAAGAAATCATCCCCAAGTAAAGATATCACAAAATCAGTTCTAGTAGCCCTCCTGACTTTTTTTGCTGCCAGTAACAGTTTACCCAAATCACCTGACAGAGCTGTCAATTGGCAAACAGTTACATAAAGCTGAAACATATAATTTTAAGAATCAAAACATCCATTTTCCAAAAATCAAAACACCCAAAGCAGACAACCAAAAAAAGATGACAAGGAAAAGGAAAAATTACCAGGACTGAGACCCATATACAATCGATATGTTGAAGTTGCCCTTTCCCTCCTAATGAAGCATTGAATCGGAGTATCTCTTGGGCCAGGCTAAACCAAAAAGAAAAACCCAGAAACTATAAGTAACTAAAAAAACGATTTTTCAATTATAAAGTGCTATAAAAAGATTAAGCGTTACCTGCTTTAAAGAGATGGGGAAAGTTAAGAAGCCACATTGTTCAGGTGTCTTAACAGTCTCTTTAGTAATTTCCCTCCATGACCTGCAAACCGAAGCACAAGCAACCACATCTCTCCTTCCAGGCCAACATGTTTCCCTTGCTTCCACTCTCTGAATTATATCTAAAAGTAATTCCGGAGGTAAATTTTCCCATTGCCTTTGCTCAATCAACGCAGTCGAAGATCCAGTTGATGATAATGATGAAGATGCTTCTGGAGCAATATAGGCTCCTCCCCGCCTAAGCTTATGTTTCTTCCTCTCTGAACTTTTCTTTGATATATTTCCGATCTCCCGAACAAAGGTTTTCATTGGCATTTTTCTTAATTTTAACTTAACAGAGCTAAAAAAAGACAAATCTTGATCAGGCAAAAAGAGGAAAAAAAAAAAAACGATGTACAATTGTAAAGAGTTTGATTTTTCGTTTTTAGTTCTGACATTTACCTGAAAGAATACGATTTTTCTGCTGTTCTTGGATACAAATTGAAAAGAGAGACCTTTAACACAAAACAAAAGAAATCTTACAATAAAATTTAAATGTTAACAGGAAGATTTGTAACAATGTTAGCCAGAAAGGAAAGACAAATTCATCGGAAAACACGAAACCAGGGGCAAGCCAGAGAATGTACACAATCTCCAATCAAAGAGAGAGAAAGAGAAACAATCTGATTCTAATGGGATGAGAAACCTAGAAGCTTGCAACCGTTTTTTAAATACCGGTGGTTTAATTGTTCATATATCTTCCCTCTCTATCTCGGCCCATCTCCGTCGCAGCCACGACCTCAAGCTGCTCCGCAACAGCGACTGCCACACAATGGACGCTCTTCGGTTTCGTTTTCGCTGATTCTAATTTAAACCATTCGTATATTTTTTTAAAAACTGTTTTTTCTTTTAATTTCTTTTCTTTTGTTAATTTTCAATTTTGTCCGTTAATTTTAATTGGCGGGTTTTTCCTGTGTATTCACACAGTAAGTAGGACATTGCACTCGGGACGCGTGGCAGACAAAGGAAACATTGGGGCCTTTAATTTTGCCTCAGTAACATTATTTTTATTTTTATTTTTTAAAATTAATACCAGAGAAAATTTTCCTAGTTTTTATAGGTCCAATTTTCATATTGTTTTTCAACTTTCAAATCAATCATTTTTTTTATATTTAAAAATAGTAATGTCTCTGTGAGAATGTTTTTAATATTTTTTTTCATACACATTAAATTTAATATTAATATATACTTTTCAATAAAAAAAATTTCAAATAATTGTATAATATTTTGTTATGATTATCTTTTGGTGAAGATAAAATTTCTTACCAAATATAAAAAAAAAAAAAGTAATTTTGACAAGTCAATTTTATGCCTATTGTTATTTTTATAAATAAATGCAATCTAAATAGACACTTAAATTTTATTTGATGTTGAAAAATAAATATTCATGTTATTAAAGTATTAATTTATAATTTTTTTATAATTATCGTGACATGCATATATAATTAAACTATAATTAAGCTATTTATGTGAATAATTAGATGCAATTGAGATTAAAAAAAAACCTCCATTAATATCTAATTGAAATTTCCTTCGAATTCAAACAAAGCATACCCTAAGAGCAACGAGTCTATCTATGGCTGTAACTGTATCAATTTGAAAATGAGGTCAATCCTTTTACGCTCCCAAATTATTGCAAGTTGAAAGTTTTCAAAGGAAGTCAGTACTTAAGTCCTATTTCCCCGCACGAGTGGATTGTGTAGCTGGTTTAGCTTTAGCTATGTCCCTCCAAGATCCGCAGAGTATGCGGACTAAGGGGGAGCCCCCTCGATAGAGACAATCTCATTTGTCTGTCTGCCTCAATAATCAAACACTGAATCTGCTCAGAAGTGAGAGAGTTCATGTTTAATCTGCTAGAAGAAACAGAGGGAAAGAGCATCTAGCCAGTGACTAGAAGTAGAGGGAAACCTTAACTTGCAGTTAATGTTTGCTGGAAGTTTAACAAGTCATTTCATAATCCAGTCCGAGAATCCATGCGAACTAGAATCACATGGCCACCCTATAAAGCACTAAAAAAAAGGTTCAAGTATTCTACAATTAATATTTAACATAGACATGAACGAATTGTATGATTATTGTCTCCTCCATTGGCAGTGTTCTTGAGCTCCAAAAGGAACTAGTGACATATACCAGAATCATTCTGTCACGCATGCTTGAATTATAGCAAGGATGGTCCTTTTCTGTTTCATTTACTTATATTAATATTTTCAAAAATCATTTTGTTGGAGAGTTGAATCTGATATATAGTATAAAACTATGTGTTTTGTGTGTGTTTTTCATAAGAAATCAATTATTAACACTTGATGTTAGCTGTGGCTTTCAAAACCAGGACCACTCAAGCACGAGGGTCCACTCACCAACTGGTTAGAACTTGAAGTATTTTCATGGGGTTTTATTATTTTAATTTATTGGATTTCTTGCTTATTAGTATGAAAGAAATTTGGAAAAGTTTCGAGAGTACTGCTACTAGATTCTGCATAACTTGATGGAATTTGAAACTGAAAATGGTCGTCCATGGTGATCAAGGTCTCCAGCTCAGAGACAAACCCATAATTATAATAACAATAATGGCAAAGAAATAAGTCCCAGCTAGCTCAACAACTACGTACAATGAGCTGAATAACTCAATTGGTTGAAGCAAATTAAAGTGCTGAGTTAGGTGCCTGTCTGTTTGTAGTACCATACAAGTAGAAAGAAAAAGGAACCTGTTTGCTTTAGTTATGAACTTTTACTTTTATGATATTAAAACAAATAATTGCAGCCAAGCTTTAGCATGAGGTCAAGTAGAAGCAAAGCAAAATATTAATGTCTTTTAATACCCATGATACTTGGGGAACCGAAATGTGGAGCCCTTCTTTCTTTCTTTGATGCATGCAACTGTAGCATTGCACAGTTTGGCTGAAAATCATGTTGTTTCATTTGGAAGTTTGCCAACTGGTAGGATGCCCACTAGGACAAATGTGGGTGGTGCATCGACATGAATTTGATCGGCATATTCGACCTGGATAAGATTTGCTGTTAGAAAACTGTAGGCTGCAGCAATAGAAGAAAAAAGTTTGTTCTTTGATTTGATGATGAATTTGGAGGATGTGTGTGTGGCACAAATTAAATCAGAGGACATGCCATTGCCATGCCAGCTAAGAGTTTGATTAGAACTCTGCCAGATCTCCGTCCCTACTTTCCCAATGCCTTCTATTACATGAATAAATGATTTACCCTGTTTGGTAGCCCACATAAATTCACATGGCTCCCTGCTGAAGCTACTGATTTTTGAATAATTGGCGTTGAATTCTGATGGGGTTGATTAATTCAGTGGCAAGATTCTAGAACCAGGTTGGGGTAGGCCGTACCGGTTGGAGTAATCCAGATATTTTGAATGGAATCAAGCTTGAGGAAGATATTCATGGAAATGAAAATTCTTCAACAATACAAGAAAGGGTATTTAAAGAAGTTAGAAATTACAGAGCCATGGGAGCTCGTGAAGGTCACTAATTATTAACAGTCATGTTGTGAATACACCAGTGACGAGTAAGGCGGGCAAGTGAGCTTTGGCTCTTGCTTGGTTCTGGAGCTTTCCTTCTTGGTAATGGAAAACAAAGGAAAAAGTAAACCGACTTTTGTATTTTCCCATGCTTTTTTTCTTGTCATGTCATTCTTTATATTCCTTTAGATTCTAATCAATGGTTGATTTGTGTTGCTGCAATATCATCCACTGCATCAGGGCGCTGACTAAATGTAGATGGGAATTGCAAAGTTTAAAGGCAAAGTCGGTGAAAAAGCAAAAGCAATGCCCCCAATGACTAAACTAAACAAAGTGAAAGTTCCTTCAACCCGATGGTTTATGCTTCAAAAAAAAAAAAAACAGAAGAGGAGTGTATGGAACTGGTCCTGTGCTTTTAATTTATTTATTATATATTTTTTATGAAATTTTAATTTATATTATTTATATCATTTTTTATGGCATAATCATGTCTAACACCCGGTTTAGACTTCATGAAACAGAACAAAGGGTGTCTGGGATTGGGCCTGAGCAAGATCAAGATCTAAACCTCCTCGGCAACTGATTGAGCTTAAACTCTAGGCTCTTTTTTCAGCTCATTAGTCACACTGTGACCAGATTTGGACCTTAACCACAGCCTTACTTCAAAAGTAGGAAAATAAGAACAAAGCCCAAGCCTGCAAAATTGTCAGCGGACAATCAAACAGGCACCAACTCAAGTCATGTACTCATGGTCAACTTACCCATCCGAACAAAGATTACATCCATAAGAACTCTTAGGTTTATGCCGAACTAGTTCACTCTCGAGGTGTAGCTGTATGTCACACTTCCATGGCAAGAAAACAGCCCCTGATATGTATAAAAGAACGGTATCCACCAGAATCTGTTCAGAAACCTGTCTTACTATAGTTCATTGCTTGATCAAAAAACAAGTTAGCCTCAACATTCTACTTATCGTCCCTAACTAATTTCCAACGATATGGCTCTGTTTATTCAAGTTATGCTTGCAGCTTTGTCATAACTTTATTCAGCTCATGGCTAGTTCCCGAGCAGACGCTGCTGAACTTCCTCAGCTTACTTATAAGAGTTGACCAATCAAGAAAGCGAGATTATAGGAAGACACAGCCACACAGCACGCCATTGATACCGTACCATCCGAAAAACAAAGAACTTGTTTTGGAATTGGTTAGGCCTGGCATTTATAAAGAAAAGATTGTTCAGCCTGCGGACAAGCCCTTTTTTTATTACAATAGCAAGATGAGAAACTAATAAGATATAATAATACTACAAGATAATATAAAATATATACGTGAAAAACTCTTCTGAACAATTCCTCGCACATAACATAATGCAGCGTCACCTCACAGCCTTAATGTAGAGTCTGTGGGCTGCTAAAGTCTAGAACATTCAGTTGTAAGAGTTAGTGGAGCTTATCACAATCAAAATACTAATCATTTTTGTCAGCACCTCAATAAATTGGCCCCTCTATCTCCATTTTCAGAGGGAAAAAACATGGTCATGAGGATAAGAACGAGCAAAAAAGTAGACTATCTGACAGAAAACAAAGGAAAAGATAAGGCCCCACCCACCTATATAAAAGGCATTGTCAAGATATTTTCTTGTACTTGGTTTTGGTTTAAGCAAGTGAAAGATCATCAGCAAAATGGGTTCTCTAATGGCAGGATGGGATTCTCCTGTATCAGATCCTATGTCAGGTGATTTCAGTAAACTCTTGTCTGTTTTATCATACATGGCTTAGTGTTTCCATGGTGTTTTGGGTTTTCTAGTTAACCCTGTTGTTTAATTTCTGGTTATTTGAAAATCTTTCAGTAACACGCAAAAGAAATCGATCACTTACCAAGGAAGAGATTGAAGCTTACTGGAGATCAAAGAAGAAAACGGAGGAAGAGCATCTTAAGGCTATTTGTAGTCCATCAGATAGCTGCGGCCAGCTGGTACAGAATTTTACTGAAGATTTTACTATTAATTGAAGCCTTAGTCTTATTTTTCACTCATGTTTTACTGAACTAGTGCCGTACATCTATGGTAGGAAACTCCATTTGTGGAGAATGGAACGAAGTATATGAGATCAAGCTCCATGCCTTTGCCCAATACAAAGCAGGGTTTCCTGGACATGGAGTTGGACTCAGAAACAAGCATGGAGAATATCATAAAGAAAAATGGCTGGTAAGTAGCTAAATCTCGCTTGACTAGTTAACAACTAGAGGCTTAAAGCTGACAATTTTTATTAACATAAAATTTTCCGTGGATGATTGCAGGTGGACAAGGAGCAATTGGGCATTCTTGAATGAACCTCCTGTTCTTGACAGCCATACCAACAGTTACAAACCACAGTTCCACATTGCCAACCTTGCTGCTTCGAAGCTTAACACAGATGCTGAAATCAGTGCTTAATCTTTAGCTCCTAATGTCAACCAAATTCTGTATGTAATTATGTAGTAAAGAGTAGTAAGAACGTTACTCTGATGTGTGTTGGTGTGTCTGTGTAAGTGTGTGGTGTGTCTCCTAGTCTAAGTCTGTACAAAGTAGTGTTAAATTACTACTAGTAGTGGGGGATGAATCTGTTGTCAGCTTTTGTCACTGAGGTTTTTTGGGCCAGTTAAGATTTCCTAAGCTCTGTACTGTATAGAGATTTGTAAGACAAGATATTTCTGGTGATAATTTCTTTCTAAAACAATAATTGTGCTAAATATTGCATGATTTCACTGTTTTCTCTGTGAATTATGTCTGGTAGTTTGTGCATCAGTTTATATAAGTAACAGTTAAATTAAATTTAGCTGTGGAGCTTTCTTCTGGGAATGGTATTTTCTTCAGGTGCTTTTTTTCTAGCATTCTCATTGTTCCAGAGTGCCGTAAAGCTGAATCTTTGGTTCCGAGGTAACGTGTATTTGATTTGCAACCAATTATAAGAAGAAGAAGAATCGTACCATCTCCTGCTATCTAATTATCAAAATACAAAAGTCTAAAGATGTCAATTCCATCACAACATCTTTATGTCATTACTAAGATGTTACAGCATTAATGTTTGTGAAAAGAAATTTCACCATATTCCTGCCTATCACCTTTTGCTAGGTGTTTCCTTTCCACTGCAAGCGTCATATGCAAGGCACAAACCTGTAATTATGCTTTCTTAAATCTCAGACAATGTCTGTAAACCCCACAAGCTTAGTTCTGTCCTACGGAAGTCAGGGGAAAATAGGGTAAGAGATCGCTGAGTGCTAGGGCCCATGCTGAATCTGTTACCAACTTTGATTGGCATTGTTAGGTCGAATACATCATGGTTTGGGCCCAAGCAAAGAGTGTCAAGCGTAGGGCAATCAGCATCAGCCTTGTGACTAGAATAACTAGAAGTCTAGAACAATCGAAGATGGGTCTATTTCTTAGCTTTCAACTTTCTCTTACAAGTTTGGATAGACTTCAAGGTGGTGTGGTGACCTCATCAAAAAATATGGAAATTTGGGTTGAGTCCAATCCATTCATTCATGCAAGATTCTAATTCACCGAATTATTTCTTACTTCACCCAAGCTTAATGTTACAAATAAAATTAAAAAATTATTTCACTTTTTCATTTTGTTCTTTAAAATATGTATATATTAATCACATTAGTAAAAGTTTAAAATTTTCAATAATGACGTGTAATAACTTTTCGTGCTTTAAAAGAAAAACAAAAGATATAACAATTGTATAATTAATGAAAGTATCATAATAGCTAACCTGTACTGAAATCCTTCTTTGATGTGACTGAAAAATAAATAATATTTTTGGTCTAAATTACGAGTTACTTTAATATTATTTTAGGTATGAAATGTTACTCACCAGAATCCGAATATAAGATTTGAATAATTTTTATTTAAAACTTTAATGAGATTTTGAATTATTAAACTACACTTTGAGTTGATTAAAGGACTAATATTTTTTTTCTACAAATGATAAATTAATTTTAAATGTTAATTTAAATTATCATATCTTTAATTTTAAAATATATGTTTTACAAATTTAAATTTTGACCCAATAAATTTGACCTTTTTTTTTAATTAAAAGCCTCCATTGTATCGAGTAGTAATAAAAAAAATTTAATGGAATCTTAAATCACTGAATTATCTTTCAAGTTGATTAAAATATAAATATTTTTTGATATGAATGATGAATCAAATTTAAATATTAATTTAAATGATCATATTTTCAATTTTAAAATGTGTTATGCAAGTTTTCATTTTGACCTAAATTTTTTTTTTTAAACCAAAAGCTTCTATTGTATCGGGTATTAATAAAAAAAAGTCTAATTCCAAATATTCTAATGTATACACCTCATCCCTGAAAGTTCCATAATGTTTATTTTATCTTTTCTTGATGTTTGTTTATGTTGTCGGTTGAATTGGGTGAACACCAACTCTTTTTTTTTTTTTTCTTTATTAAGGTTATATAATAATTCTCGAAAATAGGCAATGTATTTTATCAGTATCTTAGCCAGGTTCATCAGTCCTTAGAATGTCAAATTACATTTAAAAAAAAAAAAAATTCTTCCCTGCAATTTTTTTATCTGTCTCAATATCAATGCTAGCCTTTACCTAACCCTGGTTGCTAATTCAACAACGCGTTCAGACTTTCAAGCAAAACAGTATTATGAACAAAGACCGCTCAACGTCCTATTACCGAACCAAAGTTTTTCTAATGGAAATAATTTGTGGTGTTTAATTAGCCAAAAAAAAACTGAAAATCATTGAACCAACTACAGTCTGGATCCCACCGGCACCAACCGAGGCTATCCTGGTCACTTCGCATCCCTCATCTTCATCCATAAATAGTGCTCCATTTGGCTGTCAAAATGCATTGCAAGAACATAATCCCAAACCTCTCTCTACCAACTACTCATTTCTGTAGCTGAAGGATTCTTCAATGGCTGAAAAGAGCAAGGTTTTGATCATTGGAGGCACAGGATACATTGGAAAGTTCATTGTTGAAGCCAGTGCAAAAGAGGGTCATCCCACTTTTGCTTTAGTGAGGGAGAGCACGGTTTCTGATCCTGTTAAGGGAAAGGTTATTGAGAACTTCAAGAACTTGGGTGTCCAAGTGTTGTACGTAAGTATATTTGAGTTCTTTGTGAATGTGAACTTCCATTCATGGTCATGAAATTTTTGGAGGTGATCTTAAACTTCTTCTTTTTTTGTCTTGTGGTCTTCTAGGGTGATCTTTACGATCATGAAAGCTTGGTAAAGGCAATAAAGCAAGTCGATGTGGTGATATCCACCGTAGGTCACATGCAGTTAGCCGATCAGGTTAAGATCATTGCTGCCATTAAAGAAGCTGGGAATGTGAAGGTTAGTGTTTCTCCCAGTTAATTTACATACTCAGATTGTAGGATTAACTTACCTGTGAATCAGCAGTCCCCAAACAAGTTCATAAGATCATTCTGATGTAAACGTATCAGGCATTTGTTAGGTGAAACAATTGTCATTCATGTTAAACTCTGTGCATTGAAAATTTTGAGTTACTTCAATTAAAAGTTCTGGACTTTGTGTTAACTGACATAAGGAAGGTGAATTACATATCAATGGCTGTAATTTCTGATTGGAAAACACTAAAGTGGCGCACAACTGCACATGGAAGACCCTACCACCTATACAGAAAGTTTAGTTCAGAATTTAGATTGTAGCATTTAACTTTCAAAGATTAATCATGGTTCGGCCATTTGGTGGAGTACTGGACCCTCCATGTGCGGCTCATGATTAATGTCAATGGAGCAGAATATTTACACAGCTGTAAACATACATTGTACAATTAAACGCATTTGCTGTCCCTGAGCTATACAAATTTGCAGGCGCTTAGCTGATTATAGTTGTTTTTTTTTTTTTTTTGGCGGAAAGATGAGTTTCAGATTCTTCATTCCATTCTGATGGTTTTTAATTTGTTTGATTAGAGATTTTTCCCTTCGGAATTTGGAAATGATGTCGACCGAGTTCATGCCGTTGAGCCAGCGAAATCAGCATTCGCAATCAAGGCTCAAATCCGCCGTACTATTGAGGCTGAAGGAATCCCTTACACTTACGTGCCCGCCAACTGCTTTGCGGGCTATTTTCTTCCTACTTTGGCACAGCCAGGAGTCACTGCTCCCCCAAGAGACAAGGTCGTTATCCTAGGCGATGGAAATCCCAAAGGTAAACAGTGTTTATTAGCTCATCAATGTCAGCTTATGGACGTAGTCTTTCACCCGTATCAATAGTCAGATTTGAACTTGTGATTTTCTGATCACAAAAAATAACTCACTCTCAACTCTTTCATAGAATGGTGGAAAATCAATCCTTTTAGGGAACTAGAACATCGAACAATTGCCTATAAACCATCAATCCTTTTAGTTTTTGTTAGCGCGTAAAAATCTCTATTTGCATCCTGTTTTGTTTGCAGCTGTTTTCAACAATGAAGTTGACATCGGCACCTACACCATCAAAGCTGTCGATGACCCCAGAACATTGAACAAAGTCCTATTCATCAGGCCTCCTAAAAACACCTACTCGTTTAACGAGCTTGTTGCCTTGTGGGAGAAATTGATTGGCAAAACCCTTGAGAAAACATATGTTCCAGAAGACCAACTTCTCAAACAGATCCAAGGTTGGTGAAATTCAAAACTACTGCTATAATTAAACTTCCTGTTAGATAGAAACGTTAAAGCTAATTCATGTTGTTTGGTTGCCATCAATTCTTGCAGAGGCTCCAATTCCAATCAATGTGGTGTTGGCAATCAGTCACTCAATCTTTGTGAAGGGTGACCACACCAACTTTGAGATTGAACCATCATTTGGATTCGAGGCTTCTGAGCTATACCCTGATGTGAAATATACCACCGTGGAAGAATACCTCAGCCGTTTCGTTTGAGAAAAAAGAACTGAATCACAGCTCTTTGTTATTAAACCAATACTGGTAATAATTGAGGAACTATTACCAAGGGATTTGTGCAGAAGGCTAGAGGAGTGTGTGCTTGTGTTAATAAGTTACTTGTTCTCATTCAACAGAATGTAAACCATGTTGTTCTTCTAAATTACTATATAATATCAAGAGCAGCTCTTGTCTCTACTTGTTTGTATAATTTTCATATTAGCATTGAATTTGAAAAGAAACTTATCGTGTCACAGCACTAAGGTTTTATTTGGTATGAAGAAAAAAAATTGTTAATCTAATGATTATATTATAAATTAGGAAAGTGATAATGAAACCTAATCAATGGGTATACAAAATTTTCATCATCACCTCTTTTCATTATTTTTGCCAAGCAAAATTTAAAGGATTTTGATCTATATATTTCAATATATATATACTTCTTAGTTTTCATACTTATAAAATCACAATGTTTTGATTTTTTTGTCAATCTCAACATTAAATGCCAATTATAACTACGATACCAATTATACCAATAATTAATAACGTTTTGGCACTTGAACATAAAATCTGAGGAGATCAAAACATTATAGTTTTACGAAAATTAAAATGAATCAAAATGTTATTTGATTCCAAAAATAGAAACCATGACTATAATTTATTCATAAATTTATAAGATTAAGAAACTCAAGTTATAATTCTATCTTACCTTATAACTCTGAATAAAAAAACACCCTATTCCTATCAAAACAATGCCGTCCAATGCATCAAAGTCTAGCTACCTCCACGTCATATACAACAACATGCATGCCATACCCTCGACTCTTTTATTGAATGTGTTCGTGCAATAATTAAGACAAGTCTTAAATCATGTAATGGAACAAGAGACAAAACCAAGCAACTATCTTAACTCATCCTACTAGCAATTCCTGCTCCAATAATAAGGTTCCCAATGATTAAAAGTTGGTGGCGCCGGTGGTTTCTGATTAACAAAATATATCCTGAAAATTTGATTCCAATCAGTAGTTAGAACTTACAAATCATCTATCAGCTTCCTCAACTAACATTGTGCTAGCAAACTTGGACAAATCACACCAGGACAAAATCAGCTCGGGAGCTCCTATTAATGAAGCCGTTAAACATCATTTTTAAACCATTAATTATACAGCATGTTTTTAACTCCCATAAAAACGAATTGTGTGAGCTCAAGATGGTCATTTTCGACAGGTTTGTGTTCAAATCATCAGGGGTAGGGTATCCAAGGGGTGCAATCGGAACTCTATATACAGATAGTAATATTATTATCCTAACTCGATAATTACCTGTTTATAAGATACCTGAATCCGATAAAATCAGATTGAATATATCTAAGTACCCGATTATGTTACAATATCCACTGCCAACCCTAAGACAAGTTGCACCTTGCCAAGTCTGAACTTGTCTAACATAACATCTCTAATTCAACTTGTCTTGTTTCCTTCACCTACTCTACATAGTTTTCTAACATCAATTTATCTACCTCTACTAATCAACTTCCACATGAAAGAAATTTTTTTGCAGTTGGTTAGTGTGTACAAGGGTAAGATATCTGAAAGTTTGCTTTACTACAATCTTCTTTTACACGTTTTCTTTCAAAAAAATGACTTGACAAACCTTAACCTGATGAACTTGAGTTCTTGTATCAAAGGATTTCCTTCAAGTTTCAGGAAAAGGTGGGATTGCAAGCCTACACTTTCTTGGAAGGTTAATGGTTGAATTGGGATTGCAAGCCTACGCTTTCTTGGAAGGTTAATAGTTGAATTTAGCTGACCCTGATCGACAGTCCCATTGCTTTTCTAAAAACTTTGTTGACACAGCTTTCAAACACCTGAAGCCAACTCCAATTCCGGTGCTCAGTTGTGGCTGCTGCTTCCAATTGAGTCGAAGATATGGTTTCCTTGACTACTTGTCTCACTCCATGTCCAATCATTTTCCTGTCCTTTATCCCCTCACTTTTCTGACCTGCAAAATAAACATTTGAACAAAATATTAAAAGAAGAAAGAAAAAACCCGATTCTCCAACCAGAAAACAGTATCTGACGTGAAAACCAGGGCGGAAACAGCTCTTACCATTCAATTCCAAGCTGGGTTTGGAGGATTCTGACCAAAGAACAAGGGTAGGAGTGATAATTGTGAGAGCAGCCCAGAAGAAGACTATCACAGCAATGGTTCTCCCACTCATTTTTCTAAGGAATAGTACTGATTCAGTTTTGATCAGTTGAGGCAGAGCTTTAATGTAAGCTCTTTGAGAGGGAGAGAGCAAGGGAAAAAGACAGATACAAAACCTTTAACAAATTAGCTGGCCATGTTTAAGGAACAACGTTATTATAAAACTCAATACTAATTAATATTCAAATTGTAATATTCTTTCCTAAACTAATCAAAGTCGAGTACAAACAACAAACTTAATGGAGATTACTGAGGTATTGTTGTTGGAGAGTTGTTATTCAAGACTTGTGTCCATGATTAGGCATCCATCTGGCACTTCCATACCATTGAGAACCTGATAATTGACAATTTAAATAATTTAAAGCTTCAAATATTGAGTTATCAAGCTTCAATGGTTCCTGGGGGCTTTGCCTGATGGCTGGAAGTTAGTATTGGCCTCGGCCAACACTTCTTTAGACCATCGACCAAGCCAGTGTCTGGTCAACAAACAACTATGGAATCATAATTATGGGAGAAACAGGCCAACACCTCAAACAGTGAAAAGAATATATCGACTAATGATTTGCAAAATTTAGATCCTTGAAAATACATGGAAGAAGCTTAGAGAAAGAAAATTAACTAATCTTAGACATGGAACATTACCGACCATGCATATTCCATTGATCAACGACATGAATACAGAATTCCCAACATTCCTCCTAACATCTAAAAGCAGAAAGTTGGAAGGCTGCAGCTGTCTGCATGTTTCTTCTCAATGCGGAAAACGATGTCGACAACCTTCAGTCCATCGTTAAACCCATGCCACCGGCGGCGGTCTTCTTTCCAGTATACCTC
This sequence comes from Firmiana major, assembly GCA_033439115.1. Classification (NCBI taxonomy): domain Eukaryota; kingdom Viridiplantae; phylum Streptophyta; class Magnoliopsida; order Malvales; family Malvaceae; genus Firmiana; species Firmiana major. The sequence goes on from CM065909.1 coordinate 51,358,374, forward strand.
TGTTGAAACCCAAATGAACAAGTTAATGTTGCACTCCAATGATAGATGTTGTATCACAAATTTCAGAGCGAGACAACAGAATCAAATTCCAAGCTCAAACCTGCTTTCCCATGCTGAAGGGAACATATTTATACTTGATCATGTGCATTATCTGACGCTTCATCGTGAGGACAAACAGCGCAATCCAATAACAGAGTAATATGGGCCAGAATACAGGTACATCAAATACAGAAAAGAAAGTCATGAAGAAAGCCATGCAGAAAGCCTTTGTAATGGAATACCTGAAATCACAAAACCAAAGAAAAGCAAGTTCTTTCTGAGCCTGCATAATTCCCAAGAACAGTACTAAGAGAAATGGATTATTAAATTACCAAAACTTGAACTCAGGAAGTCGGCGAATGAAAGGCTTGAATTCATCGGAGCCTTTAGTCGGCAACGAGGCCCCGTCCAACACCTCCAGTTCAGGATCAACCTTAGGTGACAGAAAACCAATTAGTAGATTCAAGATGTAAATTCCAAGGCCATAGGATACAATATAAAAGCCTTGCACAAAGTAAACGCGTAGAACGTAAATGGCTGCAATGGCAAGAGTTCCGATCCATCTTTCGGTGAGATGTGGCGTGGAACGATCCAAATAGTATTGAAATGTCCGAGAGAAATCGCTTTTCCACTTCGCTATTGGCGCTACCGCCGTGGCACCGTCGTCCGCTAATCCTTCCATTTGAAAATTAATTATATTCTAATTAATAGCCCTAAAAAATAAAGAAAATTATTATATAAATATATGAAAATTATATCAAATGTAAATAACATATTCAAGCAGTAAAACAAAGGGGGAAATTAAAATTTACCTTTGATTGAAATGAAATTAGGGTTTAATTAAAAGAGATCTAGTTGTGGGAAGAAGATTTTCATGGATCTGCTGACTTTAACGAAAATAAGAAACAAGAAAAGGACAAAATTGCAGGCAGTTTACGGTTACACAGGTTGTGCCGCGCGAATGCATCAAAACGCACCATCATGACGACGTTTAGTTAAACCGGACGCTAGGCAGCACGTCCGGTGGTCCAGGCCGAAACAGCCAATATCCAACTGAAGACACTGCAGCCCACGAGTTCTTCACAACTTTAAAACCCAAGTTAATAAGCCCAAAAATTATAATTAATAATTGTAATTATTTAAGGTAATAATATTAAGCTTAAGCAATTACATTTAAAGTTATATTATAATAGAATTTTTTTAATATATTTTCTCATTTTTTGAGATTATTTGAATATTTTAAAATAAATTTTGGCATATTTCATTAAAATATTAATCATAAATATAATTAGTAAATATATATTAAAATAATGAAATATACAAAAATATTCTAGCCTAATGGGGAAATAACTAGAAGTTATCGTTTGTGATTGAATTTTTAATTTTATTTTACACCATTAAAATTATACGAGTTTTTTATTTATTTATTTATTTTATGATTCATATTTGAATGGATGGAAAAAAAAATCTGATTCAAATCAATTTGTATGACTTTTATTTTATTTAAATGGCTTATTTCAATTTTTGGATAAGACACATTGGGTTTTACTTTAAATTATAAATTTATATTTTTATTAAAATATAATATTTAAAATTTTGATTTAAATAGTAAAAATTATAAAATATTAAACAATAATATATTCGGTTATGGTCCGTTACTGAACCGATAAAAAAGTATAAAAATTTCTCTGAATCCATGCCGAACCGCTTCAAACATTCATATTCAAATTGATTTTTTTTTAATTTTTTTATAAATAAATAAATAAATAATGATTTTTTTTTTTTTTGCTTCATCTATTGTTATTGGGCTATTGTCCAGACTCAACTCAAGTCAGCAGAGAGTCAGACCCAGTAGCGAAAACCCAAAGTTGGCCTGAGTGAGGCCCAGAATATTCTACCCTATCACTCCGCCAGAGCATCAATTTCTCCTTTTCGAGCTTTGTTTCCAATCACACACCCACCTGGGAACTCCAAACTTGCTGCAAATTCACTGATCAGAACTTTTCCGAAACAAAAGCTGAAGATGGGAACCCTAGGGAAAGCCATATACACCGTCGGCTTTTGGATTCGAGAGACCGGCCAGGCCCTCGATCGCCTCGGCTGCCGCCTCCAAGGCAACTACTATTTTCAAGAGCAACGTGAGTTTTATCCATTTCTCCGCTTCTCTTTATTCTGAGCTTTTCACTCTAGTAATGCCAAATTGAATAAGAATTGGATGTGTAGGGATTTTAATCATATTTACCAAATAAGTTGTATTTGTTTCATTTGATCGCTAACATTTTCTTTGATGTTGTTCTTGAATTATTCGCTTGTTCTGTATAAAACACTAAGTCTAGTTATGGATGATAAACTTAGGGGTTTTTTCCCCTCCCAAAAATTTATTTTCTGACACTGTTTAGCTAATTTTACTGGCTAATTGGTTGTTTACTTTTCTAATTTATGTGGAAATGCGGCTGCATTTTAGTTTGATTTATTCAGATATAGGATTTTGCTTATGCTGCTTTAGCTTGCTTTCTGATATCCGACTATGGTTTTATTGTATTCTTCTTTTCTTAGTTTCTAGGCATCGGACTCTGATGAACATATTTGACAAAGCTCCTGTGGTTGACAAGGATGCATTTGTGGCCCCTAGCGCATCTGTCATTGGCGATGTTCAGGTGGGAAGAGGATCATCTATTTGGTATGGATGTGTTTTAAGGGGTAAGATCCTTGTCCATGCACAAATATTGGTGTTTTTGTTTGATGACTAAATTGTATAGGTCTAACTAAAATTATTCAAGAAAGGATGGTATGCAACTTCATTTTTATGAATTAGCATATAAAAGATTTAGAGTTATGCTACTTAATTTTTAGATGGTGTCATAAGAAATAGGTACTACTAGTGACAACTGGCTTATATTTAATGTGTTTTATGTGAAAAACCATGTGAATAAAGATAGTAAACTTAAGTTGATCACTTTAGCGAATGTGTTTGTTTATCACTTTGGTCTAGAGATTGTGGCTTGTATTGATGAATGACATAATTTTTTTCTACTTTAACAATTGGTTTAGAGGAATGTAGCTTGTAACTTTTAACTGTTAGTTTCAAACTTTAGTTGTTGGTGTTATATTTATTTTATTTTCTCTTGATGATGCAAGATATTGTCTTCCTGATAGCAATACTAATTCCTTAACTTTTTAGCTTGCCTGAACAATGTATTGATTCACACAGCTTCTAATTTGCACTTATCCTCCACCTGGTTCATGTCTACCCAACTCCACTTGTTACTTAAAACTTAAGAATATCCAAACTACTATTACCAGTATAGCGTCACATTGTCACTAGTATTTATCATTCTTATTCTTTACTATTAAGTGAAAATGTTTATTTATATTATGAAGATAGAATATTTTGTTCCTACTTAAAGGTGTTTCAAATGTTTATTTTCTTGCCGTGTACTTGAAGAACTGTCCTGGTAGGTTCAATGCCTGCAGCCCTGCACCATGTGTGTGACTGAGGCCCCTTATTTTTCTAATAAGAAACTTGAAAATTGATTCTCATGCCTAGGCCTCGTGCCACATGGCAAAGCCCTATTTTGTACATTGCAGGGTTAGGACATCTCTACTAAGCAAATCATAGAAAATTCCCCTTTTTTGTAATACAATTAAATGAATTGGAGTATATTTTGATCTTCATTACCATATTCGAGTAAGAGGAATGTTTCTGAGATCAGCATCCTACCCCCAGCCTCTTTCAACCACCATGTACAGCAAGCTATAATTTTCTTTTCCAATCTGAATTTGTTCAACAAGATTAAACTGCATTTGTGTAGGCTTGGGCTATTTGACATCATATTTTACTAGATTTTGCTGATAATCATCCTAAGCTTTTCCCTGAACAGGGGATGTCAACAGCATTAGTGTTGGATCTGGAACTAATATACAAGACAACTCCCTTGTGCATGTGGCAAAGTCTAATCTAAGTGGAAAAGTGCTACCAACTATCATAGGGGACAATGTTACTGTTGGTGAGTAAAATGGCGTCGGCCATAAATTTCTTGTGAATTAACCTGATAAAAAGTTCTTTTCATTCATAGGCTATTATTGAAACTTTGAAATGAACAGGTCATAGTGCTGTTTTACATGGCTGTACTGTTGAGGATGAAGCATTTGTCGGTATGGGAGCAACACTTCTTGATGGTGCAGTTGTGGAGAAACATGCTATGGTTGCTGCTGGAGCCCTAGTGAGACAAAATACAAGAATCCCTACCGGGGAGGTAGTGTAAACTCTATTTCTTGGACTTTTCTATTGTTGCTGACCACTATAATATATGATTTCTACTGCTATCATTAGTATTTTGAGCCATAGGGTGCTAAAAGAAAAGTACTTAAAATCTTCAGATGATGTTGTGTTCAATCTGTATTGGTTTTTAACAGGTGTGGGGAGGCAATCCAGCAAAGTTTCTGAGGAAGCTCAATGATGAAGAGATATCTTTTATTTCTCAATCAGCCACCAATTATACCAACCTTGCCCAGGTACATGCAGCTGAGAATGCAAAGCCCTTCGACGAAATTGAATTTGAGAAAGTTCTCCGCAAGAAGTTTGCTCATAGGGATGAAGAGTATGACTCAATGCTGGGCGTGGTACGTGAAACTCCCCCAGAACTAATTCTTCCAGATAATGTCCTACCAGATAAAGAACAGAAGTCTTCTCAAAAATGATCTCTTTCACAAGTTATTTTTTGTTTACTTCAATCCTTTGAGACTCGGCATGAGGAATATTTGTTGTTATGTGCAAGTACATGGAAGAGGGATGATTTTCTTTCCCAATAACACCGGACATGTTTTAGGATAGAATCATCATGGCTCCTTTCTAGCTTTAAGCTCTACTCTTTGTATGGTTACTGGGAGACTCATTTCATGACCGGAGGAATGTATTTTGATGTCTAATGTTTCCTGGTACATAAGATGCTTTATTTTCTTTATGATTGTGATTTTGTACCCATTAAAGTCATTCTCGGCCCTGCACAATATTTCATATACCATAGCTGGTGGATCAGTTTGCTGCTTGTATTTCATGGTCAGCAGGAAATGAAGAAGCCAAGTAAGTTGGAAATGGGCTTTCTCCGCGTGGGCTAATCTAATTATAAGGCGACTGGCTTGCCTGTGCTTTGTTGGACCTCAGAGGTTAGAAGGCTTCTCGAGCGTAACCTTATTCCATTCAAACTTTTAATATTTGGGTGTGAATGAAATTATTTCGAAGTTTTGGGACAAAACTGCAGTTTCATCCAACATGTAGGAACCTAACCCATGTGCGAAAATGCTTCTATTTAATTAGGGGGTAGTACTTTAAATAAAATAATGCGAAAGATTCCGATCTTTTTTGCAAGAATTGAAGGAAAGCCTGGATTCGGGAATCTATAAAAGGCCGAAGATACAGTTCCCCTTTACCCGTAATTTCAGCTGCCTTCTGATTGGTGAGGTTTGATAATTCAAACCTTTAATTTTGTTAAAACTTGCCATATATATATATATATTTATTTATCTTTTATATGATGCAAATTATATAATATACATAAATATACAAATATTCTATATTACGTAACTTGAGTTGGTATGGGTCAGATTCGGACATTGAGTGTTGTAGACAATTTTATTCCATTTCTTGCATGAACATTTCTTTATGCGAATCTATATAATATATTTAATATTTTTTTCAAACACTTTTAAATATTAATTAAAATTTTAAATTTAAACGTCCAATTTGATATTTAAATAAGTTCATTTAATACCATACATTATTTATTCAAATTATTATATATATTTTGATCTTCATTATATTCGTATATTTTGAAATTTGAAGATAATAGTGATCTATATAATAATCATTCTTCTTTCTTCAAGTTGTACATATGTTTTTTAATTACGAATTAGGATGTTAGTGGAGTGGTTGAAAGCTTAACCACTGCCCACTGATCTAGTAATGGTGATTTGGGAAATCTACTGCAGTAGGGAGGGAAGCCAATGATTAGCATAAGCAGCTCCTTGACCGAAAGCAGACATCCATTTGATCAAAAGCTTAAAACAATCAAAAGAATGGATCATCCGGGTCATGGCTCATGCCATGAAAATATTTTTAAACTGAGAATCTAGTCTAAAATGGTTATTACCTTTCGGCTTGGTGTCTGAGTTCATTGATTCATGGATATTTCAAGCCTGCAGTGGAAGCATGCGGCCATTCTTATCTTATCTTCTCCAGTCTTTCGCCACCTACCTTTCGTTTCTGTCCATGAAATTATAGTTTTTTTTTTTTTTTGTAATTTTTCTGCGGATTCCGTAATCAAGTATATATTAACGCAGGGCAAGGGGCAAGGGGCAAGGCGCAATGCCACACCGCCCACAAACAAACTGCAAGGTTCACATCTCTTTCCATCGCTTATATATTATAACTGAGCCAAAAATGGCAAAAGAGATTCAATTTCAAAACTTTCAATTTAACATTTTTATTGATCTAATTATCTTATCGTGCATATTTGACCAATAATTTTGATTTTCTCATTTATAATATCTAATTTTACAATAATTTTTTAATTTTATTGAAAGTAAATTCATTATTCATTCAAATGGACCTTTACATTACATTAGCTATCATAATACTACATAATATCTAAAACTTCATTTCAAATATATGTGATTATTATGTTTATTTAACATATAATTAACGTAAGATCGATTATCAATAGAATTTCTCGTATTATTTTATGTGTGTAAATTTATAACCAATTAAAGGATCTTGTAATGTAGGAACATTAATTACGTGAAGAACCCATAGTTCGGATTCTGAAAAATGGAACATGTGCATGAGCTTCCGTGGAAAATGCTACTACAAGCATTGAAAGCTTGGCAGACAAATTGACTACGAAGTCGTTACACTCTTATCATTGACAGCAAAGATTCCTGTCCAGTTTTAATCAGCATTAGTCAAAATCTTGTTTTTTGAGATTGAATTGCAACGTTTTTCTTCTGATAAAGCTGCAAATTCTATCCAATTTGGACTCCTCCTGGAAAAAGTTATCACAAACAATCAAAATTATTGGACCGAAGATTTTAAGAATACATTGAACACAAGTCATTGAACAACTTAAGAACTCCAAGTTCAAGTAAATCACATTGACCCGAAAGAACTCCAAGTTCAAGTAACTCAGAATAATCCGAAAGCGATATAAAAAACCCTTCAAGGGCGAAAATGCCCGGTTTTGTATTATAAATACTATACATAAAGAGGTTGAATTGGCGTAAGGGGGCAGTGCGGCAGTGGAAGAGCGGCCTGTCCTGGATCTTTTCCACCTGCTGCAGTGCGGAATCAGTCCTCTGCTTATATTGTAATACTTACTACTGCTACTGCTATATATTCATACCAAAATCTTGGGAGTAGAGACCAGTTCAAGTAGTGTGGGAGGCTAGAAATATTATACGAGGGAGCTACCGAAAGCCACCGCCAAAACTATGGGAGCAGAAACCTTGGTGAAGAACGGGGAGGCTCGGGTTCTGCTTGAGGCCAAGGCTCCTGTTATATTAGGACTCCAACCAGCCGCCCTCATCGACCATGTGGCTCCTGTCGATTGGTCCTTGCTCGATAAAATTCCCGGTGAACGTGGTGGCTCTATTCCGGTATTTTCTTTAACTACCCTTTTTTAGTAAGTTCGTATCTTAACTTTTTCTTCTTTTTCTATCTTTTGTTACTCGCTGATTACTGGGTTTATGCGAATTTGTTTTAAGTTCCCTCCTTTGGTATAATTTCTGGGTTTTTCTCGTTAAGATTACCCGCATTAGCTTTGATTCAGTTATTTCTTCTGCCATGTTCTGTGTACGAAAAAAAAAAAAAAGGCTTAAAGAATTCATCTTTTTCTTTTGATTGAGAGTAAGTGGTTAGATTTTTTTTATTGTTTAATGCATATGGGGGGCTTTGTCAGTCTATGTGAACTTTTTATGTCGGTTTTTGGCTTGCAGACAAGACTTATTTTGCTTTGAACTGCTCACATTCTTCTGTTCTTGTTGTCATGTTTGATAATTTAGAATCCCAATGTCACGGGCCTTCTCTTTTTCTTTTCTATACCGAACTTGCTCCATTTTTGTTGCCACTTCTGTTCCCTTCCCTTCTCATCTGTTTTTCTTTGCTTACCAAGTTTTGTCCTAGAAAATACTATGGCTTCCAACCTTAAACTGAAAAAATTAAAATTGTTTTCTTTTTATAAGGACATTGGATTTTATCTGTTATGTAGGTGGCAATGGAGGAGCTTGTGCATATCTTAAGCGAGTTGAAAAAGCACACCCTTGCTTCAGTCGATGATCCATCTCCTATGAAGACTATGGCTGGGGGAAGTGTTGCAAATACCATTCGAGGACTTAGCTCAGGCTTCGGGGTTAAGTGTGGAATGCTTGGGGCTTATGGGGATGACGAACAAGGTGAATTGTTTGTATTTAACATGAACATTAGTGGAGTTAATATTTCGAGACTGAGGAAGAAGAAGGGACCTACAGCTCAGGTGATCTTCATGATACAATTCCTACGAAACTTAATTGTGCTTTGAATGGTAAGTTCTGAAACTTTCTTTGTGAATGCTATGGTGCAGTGTGTTTGCCTTGTTGATGCATTTAGCAATAGAACAATGCGACCTTGCCTTTCAACCGCTGTAAAAGTTCAGGTGAATGTCACAATCCCCTTTTCCATATTCATTTTAAACATATTTCTTTCTTGGTTTTACAGATTTACTGAATACAAACTTACTATCAATTTCAATCTTTTTTGTTTCCAGTGGGATGAATTGACCAGAGAGGACTTCAGTGGTTCTAAGGTGAGTCCTATTTTATGGAACTAAAGAAAAATGAAATTTAGGATTAGATTATAGAACTTGCACTTTTTGACCACAGTACATCATTCAGCTCCGGTTTATAGCAGAGCATTGAACATAATGATGTGTCTTTCATGGCAGTGGTTGGTGATGAGATATGGGATATTCAATTTGGAAGTTATTCAAGCAGCTATAAGAATTGCCAAACAAGAAGGTGTTTCTGTCTCATTGGATTTGGCCAGTTTTGAGGTAATTGGATTAGCTTTATGTTTTCCCGAAATGTCTTGCACAGACTGGAATAGCTTGCTTGGATTAATATGTAACTCAAACAGTTTCTTTTCTTAAAACTTTGTAAGTGGTCTTAATAGTAAATTCTTTAGAGTTAATATTCTAGTAAAGTGCAGGTATTTCATCCTTGATTCGCATCTAACTGCTCTTCAATTCTCCATTATTGTGCTTTTCAATATCAAAATTTTCAGACTTGAACATTTTATCTAATAAAGTCTGATTTTGGCCAGATGGTTCGGAATTTTAAAGTACCTCTCCTACAGTTACTGGAGTCGGGGAATATAGACCTCTGCTTTGCCAATGAGGATGAAGCGACAGAATTGCTAAGGTGGCTGTCATTCTTTTATATCGATTGAACAAAGTCCGTCTTCCTGAATTTTCAGTCTCAGAAATCGTTGCGGTAACTGCAGTTATTAGCTGCTGACATTTCTTCCCGCTTTATTTCTTTAGGGGTGAACAAGATGCTGATCCTGAAGCTGCACTGGAATATCTGTCAAAATATTGCCGATGGGCTGTGGTTACATTAGGATCTAATGGATGCATTGCAAAGCATGGACAAGAGGTTGGTTACTAGCAACCTTGTAAACTAATTGGCATTTTCATACTTTTTGGTTTCTTTGTTTAAAGGTGTAGTTCACTATGTACAAAACAAGATCTTAGTGTTTGAGATAATTTCAACTTACCAATGCCTTCATTTAGGGATGCCTTTCTACTATGACATGGTTTAGTTACCATTCTCAACATGGAAAGTTTTTGCCAATCCATAACCTTCTTTGTTGATTTGTGATGCATGAAGTGGCCTTTCGGTCATTAGATGATGCATAGTTGAATAGAAGCCAACTAAAGTTTCCTTCTATGGCAGATTGTCCGAGTTCCAGCTATAGGGGGGTCAAAAGCGGTTGATGCCACGGGTGCTGGGGACCTGTTCGCTAGTGGTTTCTTGTATGGATTGGTCAAGGGATTATCTCTTGAAGAATGTTGCAAAGTGGGATCGTGTAGTGGTGGCTCAGTTATTCGTTCACTTGGGGGTGAGGTAACACCGGAGAACTGGCAATGGATGTACAAGCAGATGCAGGTCAAGGGCCTCCAACTTCCAGATATTCGGAACTGATATCTTCATAACCAAGAAGCATTATTTTAATTTACATTGCTATGATTTATTTTTCTGAAGAAAAGGGCAGCTTTAGTTGCGTTTTGGGGCTGGATTGAGTTGTGCACACGACTCCTTTTCCATAGAAACATTAACATGTGCAATGAATGTTGAGTCATTGCTGAATTATTCTGTAGAAATATCTTTGCAAGAACTTAATCTTTCTATTGAGTGTTACCAGAGGCAAAAGCCTTAGTTACCACAGTCCTTTTCTTCTTTGATATACTAAATTGCTTCATGAAATTATCATTTCATCCATTCATCATCAAGATTACCACAATAGTTCTGAAGTTTGTTAAACATGCAATTCAAAGGCAGAGAGTGAGGGTCCAAATCAAGAATACTAGCCTGTGGTTGTTTTTGTGCGCTTGATGCAAATTTGAATCAGACACAAATACTAATCTCCGCCCACTCCACCTTGGCCTTCCAAGAGACTTTAATCAAATTTCATAATTCAAAGTGTAAAGCTTAAATAAGTAAACAACTTCAATGACTGTATCTTGAGTATAAATGTAGATGTTTTAAGTTTCAGCCCAAGCTAACATTGCATGTTGCACCAAGGGAAAATAAAATTTGCATAAAAAAGAAATATCCAACACAATAATGTTTACCAGTGCCTAAGTCAAATCTGCAAACACAAGCTAGAAAACCTCATTTAAAGACAAGGATGGCAATCTGGTTCTTGCATCCTCAAATATCCATTGGAGCCACACCTTCGTCAGCAGCAGCAGCAGCAGCAGCACCCTGATCAGAAGAAGCACCCTGATCAGCTGCAGCTTCTTGTCCCGCAGAAGCATCAGGTTCGGCAGCAGGACCTTCTTGCTCTCCTGCGATCTCAAAGGTATCAATCATTTGTTGTACAGTTCCCTGATCCAAAATATGGAATGGCTCCCCAACCCCTACCACAGCAACTGTACATATTGAGCTTTTTAGAGTTTCTCCTTGCAGGGTCTCCCGTATTGCCATCAGAGCATCTTTGACTAAATCATCCCGTGAGGAGTCCACAAAATTCTCAAACCTTCGTTCCAAGTATGTCTTTGCAGCTTGTGAGCGGGATCCAATGGCAAAAGCCTGGTACTCAAAGTAGTTTCCACTTGGGCAGTTGTAGTAGAGATGAGCCCCAGATTCATCCAAACCAGCCACCAACAGGCCAACGCCATAAGGTCGTTTCCAAGAGCGTTGGGTGCAGACCTGCCACCAAACACAAGCATTTTCCCCTTTTCAATTGCAAAAACAACTTTATTAAGTTAGTTTCAAAATAAAACTGTTTTAACTTTCAAGAAGAGTACATTGGTTTATCCAATTTCACAAAGAAAACTGGATAAACCCTAAACCCTAGGTGCAAAGCTCAGGGATCTTTTCTCTTGTCCTTATCCAATTTACTGTTTCTAAAGAAATTCATAGTATAAATCACCAAGCTGCCCTACGTCATTATTGTTACTAACTATAACCAACATGACACCATTTAATGCAGTAACACTAACAACCTCAACTCTGATATCAACAGACATACAGAGAGCATATCAAGTAATCATGAAAAAGTTAGAAAACTGCTACTCGATCACATAACACGGATCAAGCTAAACCTAAGAACACGAAGGTAAGCTCAAGCTCTTTGAGTTTGGTGCAGAAACCATTACCTCATGCCAACCTAAATCTAGCTTCTATTCTATTATCTTCTCAATCATTCAACTAATGGAAGCCTAAGCAGGGTACAAAACCGAGAAGGCACTCATAACCACCAACGATCTTTTCAAATCATCCTTTTTGTCACATAATCTATTGCCTGCTTTATACCCTTAAGTTTTTGGTCAACGACAAAAAGCAGAGATGAGATTGTTGCCCTATTCAGTTGATGACAAGTACACTCAACCTCTTATCCTCAACTTCCAAGTAAAACTAATTCACCAATTCCATATGTATAAACCATAAGATGGAAATTCCTTAGTTGTAACCTTTTTATATTTGCATCATATTAATCCTCGTTATCCATTTCATTTGCCTCTATTCCAGATAGGACGTTCGGATAATATTTTACATTGTTAATCATCGATCAGTTCAGCGATAATGCAAATAGGAGAGCTGTTTACTTATAGTTTCAACATTACTTGATCTATCAACGTTTCCTACATAATAGCCTTAAATTTGAGCTCATTTTCATTGAGAACAGTGTTCTTATTAAGTCAATAACCATTTCTAACTTCAATTTTTTGCAGTTTTATTTATTTTAAAGCAAGACTCCAAACCCTCAAACTTGTCAAGACTTCAGCAGAGACTCAATTAGGGTTTAAAACCTTAAACAATTTCCCATCATTTTGACTGCACTAAAAATGAGGCTCAATTCTTTTATTTAGGAAAAAAAAAGTTAAGTGATTGGAGATTTTAAGTACTGAAAAGGACCTGGGCTTTATCGGCGAGTTGGACGACTAATCTGCCCACAGGAAGCGGCGACTCGTACGTGAAGCTGTAGTTGATACACTCGTTTCGCATATACCTAGAGAGGACGCGGCCGTCGGCAGTGAGACCGGCGATGGCGACGCCGATGTGGTCGTCAACTTTGAAGATCTTCTTCTGGTGAGAAGACAACTCGGAATTAGCCTTGTTGACGCAACCCAAGACCACATGGGTCTTGGATCGAAGCCCGATCGCCGCCGAGCCCTGCTTCACAGCCTCCATCGCGTATTCCACTTGGAACAACCGCCCCGCTGGGCTCCATGTAGTCACGTCGGTATCGTACTGGTTCCTGAACATTTTCCTCTATGTCACCGCTCCGATTGCTAGCTGTCCTCGACTGAAAAACTTCCTTTTCCCCTCTCACTCGCTCTCGGCACTATATTTCAAGAGGGGTTTTCCTCTTTTCTTCTGCTTCAAGACAAGGATTCAAGATGGGAAAGAAGAGAACACTCAAAATCAAAGAGGCCTCTTTGATGGTTCGTTTCCGCACCGATACAATCTTTGGGTCACTCAACCTGTGGCCTACAGAAAATGGGCTGACAGGCTCGATCATTGGATCTCACAATCAGTACATGGCCAGATGGGGCTACATAGGGCCACTGGCCTGAAATCATCGGTCCACTAGCCCAGTGCTCTTGGGACAATGCTCAAATTCAACAGCATTGGTTCATGCTTCTCAATTCATTATTCCCAGTGTTAAGCTTCAGATTTTTCAATTACTTGCCATATTATAACAAGATGAAATTTTTGACATGAGATTATTCCCTAATTATTTTATCTTTCAATTAATCTAAAAAATATTGATTTGAAATACAAACTTTAGAACCCTTTAATTGTTTTTATCTTCCATTTTTTTAATTGAGGGTAAAGATTGAGTTTGTTTGGTTTTGAATTCAAATTTAACATAATGTCACGATATTTTTTTAATCACTCGATCAAGTTTCATAGATCGGTTTTGATCAATAAATTATTAATAAAATTGAAGACTTTTTAGATGATAAAGGATGGGAGATTCAAAATCAATCTTTTTTTTTTATAAAGTAATGTCATTCTAGGATGATACTTACAATGTATTTGATATGATGGATAAGTAATGTACTATATGTTTGATGGTTAAAGCCAAAAAATGCTGAGTTGGTAGTCACTGTGTCAAGGAATTAGTAGTTCAAACCAAAAGCAGTAACCCAAAGAAAAAAAAAAAGAAAAAGCAAAGCATAAAAGCAGAAATCTTAATTGGCTTCTGCTTTATTTTGTATGCTTTGGATTCTGAAATTGTTTATTAGGTAGTAAAGATTCCGTAGGTGTTAGATCCAAATGATTTTCATTACTTTCAGGAAAATTAGTCTCCTAGAATCACCATAATTCATAAAGTATTCTACTTTCTCAGATTCCCCAGGCCTTAGATCACAAAGACTGCTTTTTCTTGTTCGAGCTTGACAACATTCAAGTTAATTAGTAATAATTACCATATGTTCTCAGTGTACCCTACAGGAATAAGTTGGCAGAATTTTGATCTAGATGTTGCGTAGTAAATTAAATTCCCTTCCATCCTCAATGCATGTTCTGTCCATGGAAGATTGTCATTGAGTTAAGCCAAATCTCTGAATCACCTTCAGAGAAAGTGCTGACAGAAATGAAGTAGTAGTCCTGGAAAATCAACCAGGGTTTTTCCTTTAACGCTTAGTCTTATTCTTTCTAAAAGCCACTTTAAACTTGGTTATGGAAGGAAGACCGAAGAAGGAAGTATATATCAAGCATGGCAGAAGCTATTAAAAGAAGAGACGCCATGATTGATCATTCTCTAGTTCATGACCAATTTCAAAGGATAAGAACAGTGAAAAGCCATTCATAATTTGATTCTTTGCTTAAATAATTGAAGGTGTCCCTCCTGGCCCGGCTCCTAGTCCAAACGTTCAAGCAAATCCTTAACCTTTTGAATTCTACTTGAATCTCCTTGGAAATGATGACTAAAACTTTCATAAGCTTTCACAGATTTGGAGCCAGCAATGTGGAAGCTGGAGACCATTATAAAGAGATGTATTACTACCGAGTTTTTGACTTCAGTTTATAATTTTAGACACATAACCGTACTGAGTGTTGCGATCGATGTATCACCATAAATTTTAATATAAAAATTTTATATTTTATACTAACATAAATACTACAGCATCCAACCAAAATGGCCATGGTGGGGGACTGAGGGCTGAGGTACTGGCCGGAAAGGGTCCCAAGAATTCCTTGGTTGAAGGTTTTTCTCTATAGTCCCATCCCATCCCTCTCACATGTTGCCATGTGAATTAAAGGATTCTTTCTTTCTCTCTTCCGAAACCACCCTTCTCGTCTGCCGTGCAATGCCCCAAACTACCCTTCACTGACCATCGTGTCGGCGTCGATCATTGGTGACAGGTTGGAACTGGGAAAGAAGACATTCTAGGAAAACGACAACAGATTGATCATCGATAAAAGTGACAGCCAAATGCCAAACTCACCTATCTCATCACCGGCTTCTGCCGGTTACTTCGGCCTGATATTTCCCTCCATTCTTTAAACCATCTGCCCTTCCTTTCCCTTTTCTCAATGTCGTACACTGACAAACATACCCCATTTTTTTTATATTTCCTCTTCTTCTCCTCATTTTCTCGTCCAAATCTAAAAACTCTTTTCATTTTCTCGTCCTCAGTCTTCTCCTGTGTCTTGTAATCTGCAGAGAAACAGGGGAAACCATTGAATAAGAAGAAAGTATAATTTATATATATATATATATATATATATATATATATAAAACACTCTGATTTTTTTTTTTTCATTTCAATGGAATACCAGAGAGCTTCGGGTGCTACGGCTTTCTCTAAGAAGCTTAGCAATGGTCACAGCTTCAATGGTAAAAACATGTACGACGGCATTTTTAGTGGTCAAAGGAAGGTAGGATCGAGAGTTGAAGATTACGCCGAGATATTTGTTGGCGGTTCGGGTTCTTCGATTCCGGTTCTTGATGTTCCTGAGCTGAACGAGAGGAAGTTCTCGGTCGATGTTTCGAGCTCGAAGCTTGATTATTCTAACATTTTTGGCGGCTTTGGAGACTTAGATTTTTCTGTTTCTCATGAAGAAGTCATCGCTAAGCCAACAAGAGATAAAAAGTAAGATTTTTTTTTCTTTAAATTTTCTATTTTTAATGTTTATGTCAGATGATTAGTTAGTTGAATAAGGTGTTAGAGCGTGTTTGGATGTTGAGAAAAGTTTCCATTTTTATGCAAAGGTAATACCTTTCATGGCTCTCCAAAGACGAACTACCCATTTTGTTTAAACTGTTAGTAACGAGCTTGGATGATCTGTATTGACTCAGTATTAACTTTTATATGTGGAAAGATTGAGCCTGAGTGACTGAGTCGATTCATTTTGTAGGAAACCAGCTAAGACGCGATCGTTTTCAGAAGTGTCATTCTCGTATCCTTCGAATATTCCCGTGGGAAATCAAGTTTTGTCGAATGATGAAACCTCCCATGAATCCCGTAATGGCGTGAAGCAGTTCAAAATGTCGTTCCATAAAACCAGCCCTGGAAGAAAAAACGGGACCAATGGAACAACACATGTAGCTCAGCTTCATGCTGTACCTGGCTATACTTGTTTGATTGATGAAAGAATCATCCAATCAAGGGAGAAGTCAGTTCATTCTGTTGTAGATGAGCCATTCAAGACCAACAATCTTGGTCAGGGGAAGATGGAAGGCATACATTGTAAGAATCCGGTGTCTGATGTTCCATCTAGTCCTGTTAGTAAACAGACTTTGGAAGGTGTTGATGAATTGCATAGCGAAGTTAGACGACATGGATCTGATTTTAATGATGTATTATTTGGTTTTTATGATGTTGGCCGTAGAACACCTCCTTCGAAAGTGACACGAGCTTCAAGCATGTCGAATAACATGGGTGGTAATAAGCGTGATTCTTTGAAGTTTGGGGTTTCCAGGAGTCATTCTTTAGATGGTGATGTAGGTGTTTCTTCTCCACCTTACTTTGATGATGAAGTGGATGCGAATTCGGTTGCTGCTACTTCTGCAGCTGCAGTGAAGAAGGCAATAGAAGAGGCTCAAGCCAGGTTAAAAGTCGCAAAAGAAATGATGGAAAGAAGAAAAGGTCATATAGGTCGCGTCAAACCAGGGTCTAATGGTTGTTGGAAAACTGAGGAGACAAAGAAGCGCAAAGGTACTGTCAAAGCAAATAATTCCAGGCAAGATAAGGCTCAGGAGACATGTGAAAAGATTGATGCTTCTGTGCAAACTTCTGCTGGAGTAAGAGAGCAAAATGTGATGAAAGTTGAGCAAGTGGCTGCTGAAACAGAAGACATGGAGACAAGTTTCATTGCCAGAGAAGCTGCAGGAGGAAAATGTGCAGAGAATTTTATATCATCACAGGCTGATTGTAGGCAAGAAGAAATTAAAAAAAGGGAAGCAGCAAAAGAGGGAGAAAGAGAAAAGGATGTAATGCAGGCTTTGAATGAATATGAAGGAGAAGAGAAGAAAATAATTGAAAAAACAGAAAGACATGGTGATAAATCTGAAGTCGTTGAGGATGCGACAGAACAGGAGTATGAGAGGAAACTAGATGCATCAAGAGAGTTATGCGATAAGGAAGAATGTCTGCAAAAAGTGAAGCCAGATGTAGAGTTTCATGATTGCGAAGAAGATGAAACCGAGCACGGATTTTATGAGCAGTGGGAAGAAACTGAAGAGAAAATGTGCATTGAAATAGAAGCATGTGAAAGGAAATTGAAAGATCCAGAGAAACTGACAGAAGATGAGAGAAAAGTTGAAATGCAAGAATTGAAAGATATTGATAATCTGGAGAGACCAACAGTTGCTCAGGAATGGGTAGATGCGGAGGAGAAACCTAACCATATGCTTAAACAGGAAGAAAATGGTTCTGCTTCAAGAGATTTTTTTGAGAAGGAAGAGAATGAGATGCTACTACAAGATGTTTCTGTACAGAAAGAATCTGAGATGATATATGAAGAAGCTTTTGAGATATCAGGACCTAAGGGGGAATATAAAGAGGCTTCTGGACCAGAAGAAATCAACGAGGAAGAAGATGCTTGCAATGGAGAAGACAATGAGCAGATATCAGATAAAATGGAGAAACCAGAAATAATTGATCTTAGAGATAATGGTTTTGATTATGAGGAAGAAAGGGAGAGGAGACTTGAAGAAAACGGTGATTCATTGGGGAATGAGGAATTTATGGAGGCTGAAGAGGATGGAGATTTGTTTAAAGAAGCTTATCAGATGGAAGAGCTGGATGAGGGACCAAAAGAGGCCCCTGAGAGGGCGGCAACCGAAGAGATGCAAAAACAGACTGATCGAAAAGCAGATGAGACGGCAGAAGCAAGGGAAGATGCTCTAGAGCGCTGTCGGGAAGGTTTTGAAGCAGCTAATGATGCATACGATGACAATGAAATGAACAACCTGGCTGAAACAATGGAACCCTCTATTAATGAAGACAGCTGTGACATGACTCCAGAGTTACTTGTAAATGAAGAAAATGGAGGGTTAGCGGAAGGAATCAAAGCTTATAGTGAATGTAAAAAAACTAGAAGAGATTCAGAAGCAGTTGAAGTGGCTAATGACTCGGAGGAAAGCCTGGCTTGTGATAAGGCTGACTTGGCTGAAAGCATCTTGAAACTCAGAGAGATTGAGCAGCAAAAGGAAAATAGAAAGGAGGCATTTGATTTTGACAGAGACGATATAGATATTAATACAGCAGACATAACTTTTGAGCAAAACCAATACGAGAAGCACTCCAAAGAGTCTGAAATCATCTGCACCACGGAAAATCATGCAGAAGAATTGAGTTGTGAATCAGAAGAAGACATTAGGGAGGCTGAATGTGGGTTGCAGGAAGAGAACAAGTATAACTTTGAATTGTCTGATGAAGGAAAGTTGGTTGATTCTCAGCTACATTTTAAGTTTGGAGAGAATCAGGAAACCACACAAATTGCTCATGGGATTGAAAGAAGCCAAAGTATAGAACACAATGAAGATAGTCATCATGAAACCCTGATGAAGGATCAGAAGGAAACCAAAATTTCTTCTCAGGAGGAAGTTAAGATAGTGAAGGAACAACAAAGAAGAGGAGATGAAGCAAGAGAGAGGGAAAGGGAAAGAGAAAAGGAGAGAATAGCCGTTGAAAGAGCAATTCGTGAAGCTCGTGCAAGGGCCTTTGTCGAAGCACGTGAAAGGGCTGCTGCTGGAAGAACAAATGTGGAAGCAAGGCGTAAGGTAAAGGGTGAAGCACAAGGAGTATCAGCCAAGCTTTCATCAGAGGCCAATGATAAGACTTTTATGGAAGCCAAGCTTAAAGCTGAGCGTGCTGCAGTAGAGAGAGCAACTGCAGAGGCCCGGCAGCGTGCCCTTGAGAAAGCATTGTCCGAGAAGGCTTTCTTTGGAGCCAGAAAACAGGCTGAAAAGTTTTCTGATGCAAAGCAGAGCTTCCAATCTTATGTGAGTGTCACATTTTCATGCATTTATCTTCCCTATTAATCTTGGAGCTTGTTTTTGGATGGAATGGAGGGGCAAAGAAACAATTAATAGAATCTCTTGCAGGATTCACGTTACATCGGCTCAAATCCTCCTGCAACTTGCCGATATCCTAATTCTACAAATGAGAGTGGTATGTGATCTTTAAATTAACCCTGCATGGACTTAGCAAAAAACAAAAGAAAAATCATTTTTTATGAAGATTAGATTACTGTTTCGGTGAAAAAAAAAAACCCTTAAATCCTGAATCATCTTTATTTTGCTTCATGAAGCTTTAAACCCTTCTGAGGGGTTGGATGGTGCTACTGGCGAGTCAGCTCAAAGATGTAAAGCTAGGTTGGAAAGGCATCAAAGGACGGCAGAACGAGCAGTATGCCTTCTGCTCTCTTTGTTCTTTGGCATCCATTTTTCTTCCCCCTAACCCCTGTTGAGGATGTCTGGACAAGTTTTCCTGATACGTGAATAGCTCACCTTTTTTTTATGGGTTGGGTGTTTTCAGGCCAGAGCTCTTGCAGAGAAGAACATGCGTGATCTTCTTGCTCAGAAAGAACAAGCTGAAAGAAATGTAATTTTATCCATTCAAATGAAATGAGAAATCTTTTGCAATCATGAGGAAGGCTCCGGTTCTTGTCTAACAGTTTGGATCGTAACTTGTATTGCAGAGATTAGCAGAAAGTCTGGATGCTGAAGTCAAAAGGTGGTCAAGTGGGAAGCAGGGAAATTTGCGTGCACTGCTATCCACATTACAATACGTATGTGACAGCTTTCTACTTATATTCATAAGTTTCTCTCCATATAAATCATTATCCACCATTTAGGATTTCGACATTTTCGTCAGATGGAGTTAAGCTTTAGGGTATACAACTTAGGAGCTCTTGGTTTAACTGAAATTTTGCATTGCTGGCAGATCCTTGGCCCAGATAGCGGTTGGCAGCCGATCCCACTTACAGATATCATAGCCACCGCAGCTGTAAAGAAGGCATACAGAAAAGCTACACTTTGTGTTCATCCTGACAAGTTGCAGCAACGAGGTGCAAGCATACAGCAAAAGTACACTTGCGAGAAAGTTTTTGATCTTCTAAAGGTTTGTTACTCTTCCTTACCATGGTTTCATTGATTACGTCGTAACTTTTTTCTTATATAAAGTGAGGGAAACAAGAAAAGAAAAGAAAAGAAAAGAAAATACCAGAAAATTTCAGTTCTTGTTATCAAATTCCTGCCATACCAATCCTATTACATAATGGTTTGCAGTTAACTTTTACTATATGATCTCAATTCTCTATTATATGTGTGCGATCTCCAGGAGGCTTGGAACAAATTTAGTGCAGAAGAACGGTAGAGATTTACTTTCCTGGCCAGAACAAGAAGAAAGAAAATTGTAAGCATTCTTTTAGTCATTTGTTCGGCTTAAAATGCAAGCTGTAATTCCATGTTGCATTAAATCAAACAAATATAGGCGCTGCAACATTTACGTGCCCAAGAGAGAAAGATGTTGGTAACAGATTCTTGATACTCTAGCAATGTACAGATACTGAAATTGGATCATAAATTCATAATCGCAGATTGAATACTACATTTAAAAATTTAAACCAGAATTAAAACCGTCAAATGTCAATGCACTTACACTCATGAAAGAACCTAGAAACTCAACTTGCAAAAGTTAAGAGTTTGCATCTAAGCTGAAAATGGAATTCCTGAAGTAGCACAGCGTAATTGGTTTTCATTTAAGCATTGAAGCAATAGCATGCGGGAATGGAGCATAGCCATGCAATCATAATCCCAGTAGATGAAGCATTATAGCATTCTGTGCGTGCATGCGATTTTCTGCCTGTGGCAAGACGATGGAGTTTGGAGCCTCAATAACACTGTCAATCACTTCTACTCCTCCTTCAGCAGGCAAACAATGCATGAAATAAGCTTTGGGGCCTGCTATCTTCATAAGAGCTTCATCAACCTGCATTCGGGGTGTGCGTATCAATCAGGACATACATATAATTGACCAACCAAGGCAAGAAATTTTATCAGGAGCAAAATAATGCCATGGAGATTAGAATTGACATGTAACACAACACATCAGATATCAATGCTTAAGGCTGCTCCATTCTAGATGAACTAAAGAAAAAAGCATTAAGGATCTGAATTGTGAAATTCAAGACAGCATAGTTAAACTCAATATTGGCGTCAATAAGGAATAGCAGTATGAACCAAATGAGTTTCACTATCACTATTAATTTCAGTATACTGAAAGAAGAATGTTTGATAAAACACACCTGAAATCCTTGGAACACTTGACGACTATAAGCAGCCTCTTCCTTTTGCCCCATACTAGCCCACACATCTGAATACACAACATCACCATCCTTGACTGCTTCCTTTGGATCATTTCTAATCTCAATCTTGCTGATCCCAGCTTGTTGTGCCTTCTCAAGTCTCTTTATCAGGCTCAAAACCTTTAGGCGGGCACAGACAAAGTGGAAAGGCACAACTGCAACCGGCAACAGCCAAGAGTGCACAATGTTGTTTTCATCCCCGACATAGACAACCTGAAATTTGCCTTCACATAAAGCAAAGTTTAATCATACAACCAGACATTAGATCCACAATATAGAAGCTAGCAAGCAAGGTGAAATAGCAGGCACCTTTGTTCCTTCCAACTGGCCGATATGTTCAATAATAGTGAGTGCATCCGCCATTACTTGACAAGGGTGGTTGTAATCTGTCAATCCATCAATGACCGGTACAGTAGCAAATTTAACCAAATCAAGAATGTCCTGCAACAGAACAGATAAACAAATTGCACCTTTAAGCATAAAATTTTACAAAAAATAAATAAGTCACATTAAAAGATGCATCAAATATGAAATATGAAATTTAAAGGAATCCTCGGCTCTCCAATATGGCATTCAAATAACACAACCCAAAGATATAATTAGGAAGAAAAAAATACTCACCATCATACCTGACGAGCAAAGACACGTGCCATGATGATGTCATTATAGCGAGATAAAACTCGAGCAACATCACGAATTTGCTCGCGTTTACCCATCTGCATATCATCCGGTCCCAAATATGTAGCGTGACCTGCGAACAAGAAACACCCAGTCTCAAATGAAACCCGTGTCCTCATTGATGGCTTTGCAAAAATCATCGCCATAGTCTTCCCCTTAAATGGAACAAAGGACCTATCTCCTGCTTTTAGCAATGCCTTGACCTCTGCAGCTTTGTCTAATATCTTCATTATGGTGGCTTTATCAAAGTCGCTAATATGCAAAAAATCCTTAATGTCCCCTTTTGCTGCACAACAACAACCAAAAAAAAAAACAAAAACAAAAAAGAAGAAAATGAAAATTACAATAAACTACGTAAATTCTAAGCGATTTGTGTATACAAAATTTTGAACAAGAATTTAGCAAGAGCTTTTGATATATTCAGTTTTAATTAATTTAATTCCATATTCAAAATAACGGATAAACTTTGAACCAATATTAACCAATCAAGCAAAGTAAACCTACTGATTCAAAACCTTTTTCTTGGTAGGAAAAGTTCAAAAACTTAAACTATAGAAATGTATATAATATGTATTTATCTAATGAACATTTCCGGTATCAGACCATAATTAAAGCAACATGCAAACCCCAATTCCATGCACAATCACCAAATTTACTTCACAATCGAAATATCGAATCGTGAGAAACTGCGCATCCAATATCGAAACAAAATAAGTTAGCCAAAAGGCTGAAAGAGAAAACAAAAAATGAACCTGTCTCATTGACAGAGGAAGAAGGTGGTGACGTCGCGAAGGAGGCCTGGCAAGAGATATGGTTTCGGCAGACCGACGGAGGATAAGCCAAGGAAACGCGGGAAGATCGGAGAGCTCCGCCAGAGAAGGAGGAGGAAGAACAGGCGATGGAAGAGATATGGAATCTGTGTTATCGGACTGTGCAGTGGCCTGAGATCGCCGCCATTGTTTTGGTCGGAAAGAGAAACAGCTGAAGAGTGAAAATCCAGTTGTATTGTAGGGGCTTAAGGAGGGGTTTCATAAGGCCTTTCCGTTGTAAATTGTAATGGCACAAGCGAAGGGCTGTTTCAAACAGGAAGAAGAAAAAAAAGGAAGAGATGGTTAATGGGCCGGACCTTAACGGGCCAAGCGTTAATGGGTTAGGCCTGGGCCAGTCGTGGCCCTTATATATACCTATAAATATAAATATTATATATTTATTTATTATTAAACTAATAAAAAATATTTTGATGAATTTTATAAAAGATATAATATTATAAGTAAACTAAATGATTTATATTTGATGAACTATCAATATACAAATCCTATATATATTATCGGTAAATCATAACATATTATGTTATTAATTCGTAAATTTTAAAATGAAATTTTTTTAAAATAAATATTATTAAATTTATTTATTAATAAGGTTTCATGATATTATTTAATGAAAATATATAAAATATATACACTAATAGCACATCAAATATAAATTTTAAATAAAAATACATTATTTACGACAAAAAAAAATAAAAATACACTATTATCTAAAGCTAATGAAAATATATATTTTTTACATGAGAGCCAATACAAATTTTGGCATTAAGATGGTGATGGCAAAGGAAGTTTTGGTGCTGCAAATTTTTGTGGTGATTTTTAAAAGTTTGACTCTCAGTATCCTCATCTTTTAAATTTTAAAAAAAAAAATCCTCCTATTTTATACAAAACCTTAGACAGATCCATTTTTAGGCTTCAATCTTTTATATATATATATATATATATATATATATATATATATATATATATATATATATATATATATATATATATATACACACATACAAACACATGCTAGAATCGGAGCTCAAGTTGATAAAATTTTATAAACATAATTAATGTTTAAACATATATAAATATGTTATTTAAATATTTATTTATTTATATTTATCAGTTATTGATTTTACATAAAACAAAAACAAAACAAAACTTTTTATATGGAATAAATTTTCTAAATTTTCCTTACATATTGATGGGACTGCCAAAAAAAAAAACTTATATAAGAATTTTAAAAAATATATCATTTGAGTTTTCTTCAAATCCTATATTGTCATTTATATTAATATCCATTTATTTTTAATTATTTTTCATATTTGATATTATTTAATATTTTTAAAAAATATCCAATACAGTTGAATAATTCTTCGATACTTATATAAGTAATCTCAAAATTGTGTTTTAATTCTTTTTTAAAATTCAATCAAGTTATTTATAATTTATATCATTGTCTCTTTATTTTATTTATTTATTTTTCATAATTGACCTTCTTTAATTTTTTAATTTTTATTAGTTTCTAAAATAACTCAACAGTCGGAATAATTTTCAACTCTTTAAAAAATTTGGTAAAATTCAGTATATTATTTTTTTACTTTTATTTTTTTTATTTTTGATAATTCAGAGTAAATTTTCTAAAGTTTTCAATTAATGTGAAATTTTAAACCAATATTTTTATGGATTTTGATTTTATACTAGTCGGAGGGAGAGGAAGGAAAGAACAAAAAAAAAGGGGAAAAAAAAAAGGAAGAAAGAAAGGAAAGAAAAAGAGAAGGAACGATAGGAAAAAAAATAAAAGAGGGAATTAAAGAATATTTTTCTATTTTTTGTATAGATACTTTAATTATTATGTTTTACCTTGCTTTTTTAGTTTAAAATATTTATTAAGTTATTTGATTTATTAAATATAATAAAAATTAAAAAATAAGAACCATAAAAAAAAAAAGATTATTATTTTATATAAATTTTTTAATTTTATAAATAAAATTAAAATGATTACATATATTATATTATATTTTTTAATATTTTTAAAATATATATATTATTCTATTTAATTTATAAAATTAAAAAAATTTATTAATAATGTACAAAATAACAATACTCCTAACAACTAATAAAATTCTTTTCTTCTCCTTTTTCTTAGTACAGCTGTCAAGTGCCAAAGCATTAGGGGGTAGTGACATGACAATGGTACGTTATAAAATAATTAAATGCAATAAAATATAAAATTACTAATATTAAATTTCATAAAAAAGGTTTTCTTTGTCTAACATTTTGAATTTGCTTGAACAAAAAGTATTAATCTAATATAACTTTTGGATATTTGCAATATAAGAAGTTCCACATCGACAACGTATACAATTAATAAAAAAATTAGAGGTATTACTAAAAAGATAAATAGGGAAATTACAAATCGGTTTATGAATAATTAAACTATTAGTGTATAGATTCATCTAATTTAACATCCAAATCATCATTTCTATTTCATGGTTTATATCTTAATAATATTAGTTGAATTATTATTCAATATATTTAAACAAAATTAAAATGATGATATGTATCTTATTTTTTAATTTTTTAATATTTTAAATAAAACATATATTATCATTATAATTTCACTTATAAAAATAAAAAATTTTACTAACAAATACATTAAATTATAATTCATATTAGTTCAACTTTAAAAGTAGGATGTTAAACTCTACTTTTATTTTAATTCGATAAAATAACAGATAAAAAGAAAATAAAAAACAGGAAAATAAAAAATTAATAATTATCAAAATTGTTAAGTCAATGTAAAAGAAAAGAAAAAGGAACTCCGGAATTAAATTAAAAAAAAAAAATCTTCGTACAATGTAATAGAGAAGGAAGGAAAATTACAATAAAAGAAAATTGAAAAAGTTGTTCAAATCATTATTATTTTAAAAAAAAAAAAAGTTTTCTACTACTTTTTTTGTACTGCATCATTAAAGAAGACTTAAAAAGAAAAACCCATATCACATTTTTATCCTCGTAGTACAGCTACCAGAAACACCAGCCATGCAACGTTATAGAATACACAGATAGCTTATAAAGTATGCCACGCGGATGTTTACGTAATAACCTAAATTTTTGACACATAAGATAATAATTTTTTAATTTTCTTAAAATAATTTAGAAATATATTTTTTAAAACTAATTTTCTAATAATATTTACATAGAAATGGGATTAAATTACTTAAAATAATTTTTCATATCTTTTTAAAAAATTTAAATATAGTATTTATCTTTTTAAATGTTCTGATAAATTCAAATTGATTTTGTAATAAATTTAGATATACCTTTATAAATTTTGAGTGGCAGAACAGTGTCAAGAAGAATTAAAAGAGAATTTCCCCAAAAAGCCAACTAATTTTCCTGTGGTGGTCGTGCATCGTGAGCTAACTGGAACAATAGAAAGTTAGGTTGCAATGTTGAAAAAGCTGCTCTCTAAGGCAACAGTGTAAGCAGCTTCGTAGAGCAGAGCGTGACGTATGGATGTTTTTGTATTTAACGCGTTTACATGAATTTTAATTTAAAATATTTATATTTATATTATATAGATATAATTTTATATTATATAAATATTTATATTTATATTATATAGGTACAAAATAACATCAAGTTTAAAAATCAATTAGACATTCAAATTTAATTAATGATGCAAAAGTTGCAATGGCACTAAATGGTATTTGGAAGCAATGCTTCGCAGTCCCTTTATAAGTAAAATTCAGTAGTGACTAATGTGAACCTAAGATTGGAATAGATACAAAGTGAAATTTAAAATTAATTTTCATCATGAATAAAAACTAAAATAAATAACACTAATCCATGCATTAGGCAACAAAAATTTATATTTTTTGTTAAAAATATACAAAAAAAATTTCAAATGTTAAATTTGTTTTCTCTTATAAAAAAAATAATCGATAAATCAAATCTTAATTATTAACCTACACTAATACTTTAAATATATTATATGATAACAATTTCCACGACCTTACATAATCTACAAGAACAAATACCACATATCTTGAGAAAATCTCTATCTTCATTCAAACAAAAGCCATAAGCATGACATCCATGGTAGATATTGTAAGACCCGATATTTTTGAGTGCATTTAAAAAATGCAAAAGGACTTAAATGGCATTCCCGAATACGTGCAGGGGCAAAATGGTCAAAAGACCAAAATTCGGTATTTATCGGGACAAGAAAATTTAATTAAAAATATGAGAATGAGAAATCTTGATTAATGATGAAGAAATAATTAAATTTCGGGTTAAATTGATCAAGATATGAATTTATTGAAATGAACCGAGATTTTCGCATCGAAAAATAATCCCGAAAATAATCGAAAAATATACCGAAAAGGTAAAATCGGACTGAGAAAATTATTTACAGATTAAATGAATTAAATATAATTTTTAAGGATATTTATGCATTTTAATATTATTTTATTGAATAAAATAATATTAAAAGTTAATTATAAAAAACAAACAAAAAAAAAAAAAATAAAAAGAAAAATGAAAAGTCTGAAACAGAAGAGAAAAGAAACAGAGGCGAAACGAAGCAAAAGACGCGAAGGCCGAACCCGAGGGGGAGGTTCGTCACCGGCGAACCACCGGCGACGCTGAGAGGCCAGCGAGGACCGGCGAACGTAGCCCAGCATCGGGCGAACCTCCAGCAGCCCAGACGCGCGGCGAGGTGGCCGGAAAACGTCGGAAACGGAGGAGAAGACCGCGGGGGAGAGAACCCCGATTCGCCGGCGATGGGGCTGATTCGACCCCAGCCGAGGCTCGATTTAGGGAGCCCAGACGATTGCGCGCCGATTGGCACCGGAATCATGCCGGGAACCGGCCGGACGGCGCCGGCACGACCAAAGGGAGATTGGACCGGCCGAACCGGACAGAACCGGCCGAACCGGACCAGACCGAACCGGCGGTCCGAACCGGGTTGAACCGGACCGGACCGGTTCAGCCAAAAAGAGAGGGAAAAAAAAAGAAGAAAAAGGGAAAAAGAAAAAGAGAAAAAATTGGGGAAAATTCCAGTGATGCAATCGAGCTTCGGGTAAGTCGGTAAGCGGTCAAATTGACCGATTTAATTTTCTGAATATTTAATTTAATTAATTCCGACTGGAAATTTACCCGGAAAAATATATTTAATTGTGTAGCTCGACAATTGGCATCCACTGAGAGCTCGAGACAGCCTCGATTTGTATACGATCAGGGAATAACGGGTAAGTGACCCTTATTTACGACAATTTTATATCGTTATGCGTGATTGATATTTAACGCATAAATTACGGATTTAATTTCCGCATAAATGAATTAAATTCTGAAAAATTAGATAAATTGTCGTAAATATTAAATTGAGATATCAGAGAATTTAGAACGAGGCTAAATAAATTACTGATGGGCCCAGTGAGCCCAATAGGCCTCGATAAAGTGTGGTAAACAGGCTTAAGGCCGATTAAGGCCCATTATGGTGCATCGGGCCCAATATGGGTAAACGGGCCCAATGATTTAAATAAAGCCTAGAAAATTGTGAAATACAATAAATTGTATTGTATTTGACCTGATGAATGTGTATCCGCAGTGCCGGAGATTTGATTTGGATTTGGAGCAAATCGGACTGCGTGACGAGACATCGATGTAAAGGTCAGACTGTACAAAAAATGAGGTAAGGGAATTGTGTGAGTAGCTAGAGGTAGCTACGCATATTTTAATAGTTTTTCTGTACACTGAGTATGTATGTATACATGGATATTGTATAATGATCCTAAAAATGGTTTGAATGATTTTAAGGATCGAAATAGGTGAAATGTCTATTTTACCCCTATTGAGGGAAGTTCACCTAAGGATGGTGAAAGCATGACATGCATGAAATGCATGATTTAAGGATTTTTGATGATTAAGGAATTTTATTGGTTTTAATCAAAGCAAAGCGATAGATTGGCCAGAAATTGTTTAATTTCACAAAATAACACTACGTAGGTGTTATTAATAATTAAATGGAAATTTTTTTGGAAAACGGCCAACTATCAAGTTTATATGGAAACAGATAGTGCCGACACGTAGTTCGCACTATATCTGCGTTTGTGAATGTGCATAAATGTGCTTGAGCAATTGCTCGCACCGACTTGTGACATCATATGCATGAAATGTGCTAGAGCATGGTGCTCGCACTGATTTTTAATATTGTGAAATGAGAGCTGCTGGAGCCTAGCTCGCACTCTGTTTTGACATGTTTTGACATGTTTTGATTTGTTTTGACGTGGTATGCATAAAATAGTGCTGGAGCGATTACTCGCACTACTTTTAATGATTTGACATGCATGAGAGATGCTGGAGCTTAGCTCGCATCCTGTTTTGATTTAATATTGCATAAAGCCGTGCTGGAGTGTAACTCGCACGAGATTTGATTTAGTTATGCATAAAGCCGTGCTGGAGTATAACTCGCACGCGATTTGATTTACTTGAGCATTCATTTGTGCTGGAGCGTTGCTCGCACAAAGTTTTATATGGTTTTCATAATTCATTTGAATGCCGTACTGGAGTTTTTCTCGTACGAGGTTTTCACTGAATTTATATACATATCCGTACTAGAGCGTTGCTCGTACGTGGAATTTACATGAAATTATAATCAGTTTAAGTCGTACTGGAGCGCTGCTCGTACGTAGATTTCACTGATTTTTATGAAACCGTGCTAGAGCTTCGCTCGCACGAGGTTTTCAGATATCATGAATATGCATGGAGCCGTGCTTGAGCTTCGCTCGCACATGGATTTATATTACATGCATATAGCCGTGTTGGAGCCTCCTGTAGACTGTGTGTCACAGTGAGATGATATGCTCACACGTGCATCCTGAGACAGAGATGTTATGGGTGGATAAGACCTATTACAGGCACCCCTGATTGAGCTTGGGTTCACGGAGTACGTTGTACCGTGTATGTCACGCGGAGTACGCTGTACCGTGGGGATTGTTGGAGTGGAGTGGCATTAGCCACGAGGCAGCAAGCCTTGCCCTCGCAATCCTGGTGTTATGCTGTTCTGGCGGGTAGGACGACCCACCTCCCGTTTCAGGTGTGATACCCCGCACACTAGGTACCGTGTTGCCAGGGATCACTAGGATATGGCCATAGTCCTCGATTGTTACTGTTAATTACCTGATTGTCTCACATGATATAACTTGTGGTCTGTTAGACCAGGGTAGACCCGAAGGAGGGGTCAGGCCCCCGATTTGATGATTTGATGATTTCAGATGATTTTATGATATGCGACCCTGAAAGAAGGGTGGTTTTATAACTCAAGTTTTATAATGAAATATAACAAATTGTTTTATGAGTTTTGAGATGATTGACCCAGAGGGGTTATTTTATACTGCGTTTTAAATGAATTGATTTAAATGCAGTGGCATGATGTGTTTTTCCATGCTTTCATTTGAAATCCATGTTTTGTCTTACATGGCATGAAAGATTGCATGATCTTGATTAAATTCATGCTTAATATGATTTAATGATGTCACATAAAATGCTTTGAATGCATGAGTTACATGATTTATATATGCACAAATAGTTTTGGATAAACTATGGCATTGAATATGCATGACTTTGTGCGTGTAATTTTAAATGAAAAGAAATGGATTTAAGGGCATGGCATTATGAGCATGTAGATAGTGGAGCTATCTACTTACTTGCATAATTGCCTTACTGAGCGTGTGGTTTGCTCACCCCCCTTATTTTCCCATCTTTTCAGAGCACTTGTAATAATTATTGAGCGGCTGAGGACTTGCATGCTTAATATCCGCTGCTTGCTGCTTCCCATCGAGAGACAGGTATACACATTTGTATGGTTTTGTATCTAAATATGTAATGCACAGTACTATAACTGGATATGATGTCGGGGATGTAGAGTCATGTAAATACCATTGGGTATGTGTTTATTTAAAGTCAAAAGGATAGTAGACTCTGATATATGATTATGGGAATGAAATGTTAAATAGTGTGAGGTGACTAACACCGAATCATAGCCCAACTGTGTTGTAGGATGATCACGACGAGAGAAAGGTAAGAATTAAATAATAAATGAAAAAATGAAAAATTTACTCTGATTTTTAGGTAATTCGGGTCGTGACAATTTTTGGTATCAGAGCTTGAGTTGGCCTGATATGAGTCGGTGTTAGTGGTTAAGGAAGTTTACATCCCCATGTACTGTGCATTATTTGGATACAATTGTGTATATCGAGATGGAAGTGCAGCAAAGAATTTGGTTTTAAATGCAAGAATAGACTCATTAACTGATAGCCGCTATGGTTGAGAGGCGAGTACACGAGCTCGAGGCCGTAGAGGTAGGCCCGGGAGTTGTACTGAGTCGCCACATGAGACTTGAGATGAGATTGACGTGGCGGCTAATGTTGAGCATGCCCCACAGAGTCCGACAGAAAGATCGGACAGAGTCTGACAGAGAGATCAGACAGTATTGAGATACGCTTCGCGAGGTTGAAGCGGAGTGTGGAGAATATTTTGCGAGCTAATTGCTCAGGGTATGTATGAGGGCGAGTTGGAGCATTAATTGAAGTTCGCTCGACCCATTTGAAGAGTTAGACGTCCCGAATGGACATGAAAAATAATTCGAAATGTATTCCGGTGACAGAATATCCCGGATATTGTTTAAAGAAAATTACAGATGACATTATTTACTCTGACCCAGAGGAACATGTTGATTGACGAGTATGATACTCAGTTTATATTCCTGGGCAGATGTGACTCGGACACGATAAACAGTGAGAGTCGAGATGTCTGAAAGTTCATGGAAGGACTCAGATTATCAATTAGAGTCCGATTTGTCTGTTAGATATCACTACCTATGCCGAGGCAGTGCGCAGACAACAGTTGTGTGAATAAGATCATGAGTTGCACGCCTCTGAGATTGAGAAAGGTAGTGAGGGCCGAAATTTAGACAAAAAGAGAATAGAGAATGACAAAGATGTCAGAACAAGAAAAAGTAGTTTGGTAAAAGCTTAGAGCTGATAAATCACGGGGTAAGTTGATTGATAAACCCCAGTATATCTAATTTTAACACTATTGAGGGGTATTATGATTTGAGGACCGCAACCTGCTACGGAGCATTGTAAACAGTATAACAGAGTAGCAGTGTGAACAGTGTAAGATGTGTGGTAGTTATCACGAAAATAAGATGTTGGACGAGGGCGAGTGTATGCCTTGGACCAGGACACTACTGATATTTCATTGGATGTGGTGGAAGATACCACACTGGTTGTGAATAATGAAATAATTATTTTAATTGATCCTGGTGCCACGCATTTATTCATACCGCCTTCAGTTGCTTATAAGTTAGTGAAAAATGTGAAGCCTGTACCCTTAGGCAAGAGGATGATAGTTAGTTGATTTTCACTAACTGAATATGAGTATAGGGATTGTAAGTTGAAAATAGGAGTGAAAATATCACTGAAAAGTGTATTGTAACTTGACAAGTAAGGAAAGAGTATGCCATAAGTGATATATAAAAGGAGATATATTGGAATAAGAGACGTATGCAAGGTAAGGATATCCTTGATATGCAAAGTAAATTGGATTAAGCGGTATGTAGTCAAGTCTGAGGGATAATAAAGGTATTTTAAAATATCTCCCTGCCTGAAGATTTGACAGCGTCTGGAAGCGCACGCATAATCTATAGATTGAATTCGACGGTCATAAAATATACATTAAAATTTGGGTACCTTTATTGGTATGATAAAAAGATATAGAAATTCATTAATCATGAAAGTTTAAAAATTAAAATTTTATAAAAGCCGTCAATATAAGAGGAAAGAAATGACGTGAGCTAGTATCTTGAACGAAAGCTATTTCGAAATGACATTGTACGTTTATTCGTGCATAGGTCAAGGATATGAGTGAATGAAGTATTGAGTGGAACTCAATTACGATGAGGTATTTAAACCTTACCTGGACCAATTGGTTGTCATCTTTAGTGATGATATTATGATGTATTCGAAGTCCAGGGAAGAGAATGAGTAGCAACAGAAAACTGTCTTACAGACGAGGTGTTGAGAGTTTCTCAAAATGGGCTACTCAGTTGACACGTCTCGTTTGGAAAAAAAAAGATTTCATACGAGTAGTATGATAAGTATGAAAATGGCTTTCGTGAGTTTTGGTATATTGAAGTAATGAACTGACCACAGTAAGTATTCTCACCATGACTAACAGCTCAAGAGGTTTCAGTATGTATGGATACCTCAAAATAAGGATTGGGCTGTGTATTGATGTAAAATGGGAAGATAGTCGTTTATGGATCTAATTACTTCAAGGACCATGAGAGAAACTATCTGACCCATTATTTAGAGTTGGCAGCCGTAGCGATTACACTGAAAGTATGGCGCTACCACTTATACGGTAAGAAATTTCGAGTATGCACTGATCGTAAAAGCCCCAAGTATCTGTTTTAACAGAAAGAGTAGAAAATGAGATAACCATGAGGGTTAGAGCTTCTAAGGATTATGATTGTGAATATTGTACCACCCAAGAAAGGCTAATGTAATGGCTGATGCCTTGAACAGAAAGAGTCTCGGGATGGTATCACATATGATGGTCAGGGAGCGTGAGCTGCTAGAGCAGTTGTGAACCTCAGTAGTGATGTGATTCCTTCTGATGATGACGGTGATTGTGTGACAGCTAGCCTGAGGTTAGAACCAGATTGTGTGACCGGATTTGCCAGGCTTAGCGTGATGATCGGCATGGTGTCGATAGTGTGGGTCAGATTCAGAAGGGTATAGTGACAGAGTTCACAGTGAGTGATGATGACTCACAGAGGTTCAGAGACAGTATAAGTGCTCCTCAGGACCATAGTTGATAAGAAAGTGCTATTGTCAGAAGCTCACTCTTCGGGATATACAGTGCATCCGAGAAATAATAAATATATCAGAACCTCTGAAAAAGGTATTGGTGGTCAGGTATGAACAGTGATATTGCAGAGATTGTGGAAGAAGTGTCTCCTATGTCAGCAGAGTAATGTAGAGCAATAGATGTATGCAGAGTCATTGCAGCCTCTACCTATATTGACACGGAAATGGGAACAAGTTACCATGGATATTCGTGATGGGTTACAGAGGACCCGAATGAATCATGAGACTATCTGGGTGATAGTTGATAGATTGATTTAGTTACCCACCTTCTGGTTATGAAAATCCCTAGATACTCTAAGTGTATAGGCGGATTTATGTGTGTGGAATATTGTGAAACATTGTGTAGCGTTCCAGTGAGCATGGTATCAGATAGGGATTCCCGCTTCACTTTCCACTTCTGGGAATATGTTTTTTGAAGCTATGGGACCCTGATTGTGTGTTAGCACAGCTTCCACCCTCAGACAGATGGTCAGTCAGAGAGGACTGTACAGGTTCTGGAGGATGTGATGAGAGCGTGTGCCATTGATTTTATGAGCTCCTGGGATGATCAGTTGCTACTAATCAAATTCGCCAGTGATGACAGTTGTCACTTGAGTATCGGGATGAGATTAAATGAGGCATTGTATGGCCATAGGGAGTTGTTCCCTGACTTGGATAAGAAGTGGGTGACAGATAGAAAATTGTTCCCGAATTAGTAAGACAAACCTCTGAGGATGTTCAGTTGATTTATGAGAGATTAAGAACACCTCAGAGCAGATAGAAAAGCTATGCTGACAAGAGACAGAAACCATTGGAATTCACCAAGAGTGAATCATTATGTTGGCAGTTACTTGTCTTAAGGACGTAACAAGATTCGGATAGAGATATTGGACAAAGTGGGAGGTAAGACCTGTAGGTTGGCGTTACCACTTGAATAAGCAGGCATCCACTATGTGTCCTATCTTATGATGCTTCAGAAATATATCCGGACCCAGTATATGTGCAGATATGAGCTTCAACGGGTTAGCTCAATGAAAGTATAACGTATGATTGGAGAATTGATTCGGGTATTAGACGAAAGGAAAAAGTGTTGAGGTTTGAGATGATCTCCCTAGTTAAGTATGATGATAGTATTACACTCCGGAGAAAGTCACTTGAGGATGACTGTATATGATACGATAGATATACCCGGAGTTGTTATGGACTCATATTACTTGGTTCTAATTTG
This sequence comes from Firmiana major, assembly GCA_033439115.1. Taxonomy (NCBI): domain Eukaryota; kingdom Viridiplantae; phylum Streptophyta; class Magnoliopsida; order Malvales; family Malvaceae; genus Firmiana; species Firmiana major. Next base: position 51,393,638 of record CM065909.1, read on the forward strand.
GAGGACCAAATTTCTTAAGTGGGGGAGATTGTAAGACCCGATATTTTTGAGTGCATTTAAAAAATGCAAAAGGACTTAAATGGCATTCCCGAATACGTGCAGGGGCAAAATGGTCAAAAGACCAAAATTCGGTATTTATCGGGACAAGAAAATTTAATTAAAAATATGAGAATGAGAAATCTTGATCAATGATGAAGAAATAATTAAATTTCGGGTTAAATTGATCAAGATATGAATTTATTGAAATGAACCGAGATTTTCGCATCGAAAAATAATCCCGAAAATAATCGAAAAATATACCGAAAAGGTAAAATCGGACTGAGAAAATTATTTACAGATTAAATGAATTAAATATAATTTTTAAGGATATTTATGCATTTTAATATTATTTTATTGAATAAAATAATATTAAAAGTTAATTATAAAAAAAAAAAAAAAAAAAAAAAAAAAGAAAAATGAAAAGTCTGAAACAGAAGAGAAAAGAAACAGAGGCGAAACGAAGCAAAAGACGCGAAGGCCGAACCCGAGGGGGAGGTTCGTCACCGGCGAACCACCGGCGACGCTGAGAGGCCAGCGAGGACCGGCGAACGTAGCCCAGCATCGGGCGAACCTCCAGCAGCCCAGACGCGCGGCGAGGTGGCCGGAAAACGTCGGAAACGGAGGAGAAGACCGCGGGGGAGAGAACCCCGATTCGCCGGCGATGGGGCTGATTCGACCCCAGCCGAGGCCCGATTTAGGGAGCCCAGACGATTGCGCGCCGATTGGCACCGGAATCATGCCGGGAACCGGTCGGACGGCGCCGGCACGACCAAAGGGAGATTGGACCGGCCGAACCGGATAGAACCGGCCGAACCGGACCAGACCGAACCGGCGGTCCGAACCGGGTTGAACCGGACCGGACCGGTTCAGCCAAAAAGAGAGGGAAAAAAAAAGAAGAAAAAGGGAAAAAGAAAAAGAGAAAAAATTGGAGAAAATTCCAGTGATGCAATCGAGCTTCGGGTAAGTCGGTAAGCGGTCAAATTGACCGATTTAATTTTCTGAATATTTAATTTAATTAATTCCGACTGGAAATTTACCCGGAAAAATATATTTAATTGTGTAGCTCGACAATTGGCATCCACTGAGAGCTCGAGACAGCCTCGATTTGTATACGATCAGGGAATAACGGGTAAGTGACCCTTATTTACGACAATTTTATATCGTTATGCGTGATTGATATTTAACGCATAAATTACGGATTTAATTTCCGCATAAATGAATTAAATTCTGAAAAATTAGATAAATTGTCGTAAATATTAAATTGAGATATCAGAGAATTTAGAACGAGGCTAAATAAATTACTGATGGGCCCAGTGAGCCCAATAGGCCTCGATAAAGTGTGGTAAACAGGCTTAAGGCCGATTAAGGCCCATTATGGTGCATCGGGCCCAATATGGGTAAACGGGCCCAATGATTTAAATAAAGCCTAGAAAATTGTGAAATACAATAAATTGTATTGTATTTGACCTGATGAATGTGTATCCGCAGTGCCGGAGATTTGATTTGGATTTGGAGCAAATCGGACTGCGTGACGAGACATCGATGTAAAGGTCAGACTGTACAAAAAATGAGGTAAGGGAATTGTGTGAGTAGCTAGAGGTAGCTACGCATATTTTAATAGTTTTTCTGTACACTGAGTATGTATGTATACATGGATATTGTATAATGATCCTAAAAATGGTTTGAATGATTTTAAGGATCGAAATAGGTGAAATGTCTATTTTACCCCTATTGAGGGAAGTTCACCTAAGGATGGTGAAAGCATGACATGCATGAAATGCATGATTTAAGGATTTTTGATGATTAAGGAATTTTATTGGTTTTAATCAAAGCAAAGCGATAGATTGGCCAGAAATTGTTTAATTTCACAAAATAACACTACGTAGGTGTTATTAATAATTAAATGGAAATTTTTTTGGAAAACGGCCAACTATCAAGTTTATATGGAAACAGATAGTGCCGACACGTAGTTCGCACTATATCTGCGTTTGTGAATGTGCATAAATGTGCTTGAGCAATTGCTCGCACCGACTTGTGACATCATATGCATGAAATGTGCTAGAGCATGGTGCTCGCACTGATTTTTAATATTGTGAAATGAGAGCTGCTGGAGCCTAGCTCGCACTCTGTTTTGACATGTTTTGACATGTTTTGATTTGTTTTGACGTGGTATGCATAAAATAGTGCTGGAGCGATTACTCGCACTACTTTTAATGATTTGACATGCATGAGAGATGCTGGAGCTTAGCTCGCATCCTGTTTTGATTTAATATTGCATAAAGCCGTGCTGGAGTGTAACTCGCACGAGATTTGATTTAGTTATGCATAAAGCCGTGCTGGAGTATAACTCGCACGCGATTTGATTTACTTGAGCATTCATTTGTGCTGGAGCGTTGCTCGCACAAAGTTTTATATGGTTTTCATAATTCATTTGAATGCCGTACTGGAGTTTTTCTCGTACGAGGTTTTCACTGAATTTATATACATATCCGTACTAGAGCGTTGCTCGTACGTGGAATTTACATGAAATTATAATCAGTTTAAGTCGTACTGGAGCGCTGCTCGTACGTAGATTTCACTGATTTTTATGAAACCGTGCTAGAGCTTCGCTCGCACGAGGTTTTCAGATATCATGAATATGCATGGAGCCGTGCTTGAGCTTCGCTCGCACATGGATTTATATTACATGCATATAGCCGTGTTGGAGCCTCCTGTAGACTGTGTGTCACAGTGAGATGATATGCTCACACGTGCATCCTGAGACAGAGATGTTATGGGTGGATAAGACCTATTACAGGCACCCCTGATTGAGCTTGGGTTCACGGAGTACGTTGTACCGTGTATGTCACGCGGAGTACGCTGTACCGTGGGGATTGTTGGAGTGGAGTGGCATTAGCCACGAGGCAGCAAGCCTTGCCCTCGCAATCCTGGTGTTATGCTGTTCTGGCGGGTAGGACGACCCACCTCCCGTTTCAGGTGTGATACCCCGCACACTAGGTACCGTGTTGCCAGGGATCACTAGGATATGGCCATAGTCCTCGATTGTTACTGTTAATTACCTGATTGTCTCACATGATATAACTTGTGGTCTGTTAGACCAGGGTAGACCCGAAGGAGGGGTCAGGCCCCCGATTTGATGATTTGATGATTTCAGATGATTTTATGATATGCGACCCTGAAAGAAGGGTGGTTTTATAACTCAAGTTTTATAATGAAATATAACAAATTGTTTTATGAGTTTTGAGATGATTGACCCAGAGGGGTTATTTTATACTGCGTTTTAAATGAATTGATTTAAATGCAGTGGCATGATGTGTTTTTCCATGCTTTCATTTGAAATCCATGTTTTGTCTTACATGGCATGAAAGATTGCATGATCTTGATTAAATTCATGCTTAATATGATTTAATGATGTCACATAAAATGCTTTGAATGCATGAGTTACATGATTTATATATGCACAAATAGTTTTGGATAAACTATGGCATTGAATATGCATGACTTTGTGCGTGTAATTTTAAATGAAAAGAAATGGATTTAAGGGCATGGCATTATGAGCATGTAGATAGTGGAGCTATCTACTTACTTGCATAATTGCCTTACTGAGCGTGTGGTTTGCTCACCCCCCTTATTTTCCCATCTTTTCAGAGCACTTGTAATAATTATTGAGCGGCTGAGGACTTGCATGCTTAATATCCGCTGCTTGCTGCTTCCCATCGAGAGACAGGTATACACATTTGTATGGTTTTGTATCTAAATATGTAATGCACAGTACTATAACTGGATATGATGTCGGGGATGTAGAGTCATGTAAATACCATTGGGTATGTGTTTATTTAAAGTCAAAAGGATAGTAGACTCTGATATATGATTATGGGAATGAAATGTTAAATAGTGTGAGGTGACTAACACCGAATCATAGCTCAACTGTGTTGTAGGATGATCACGACGAGAGAAAGGTAAGAATTAAATAATAAATGAAAAAACGAAAAATTTACTCTGATTTTTAGGTAATTCGGGTCGTGACAGATATTACTTGTTATTCCTCTAACTAGTAGCATTGACTGTCGTCTTCATAGAAGCAGGGTTGGTAACAGTGACAGCCTTCTTAACAGAAATAGGAGTTGTACTCTTAATAGGAGCAGGAAGTAACCCCTTCTCTGGACATGTCTCGACAGCTCCTGTAAACATGTCGTCCAAACTGTACTTAAACTGGAAACCCTAGTCCAGCAACTTCTTCGAACTGAAGACTACGTTTTTCAAGTTTTCATCGGCATCTTCGAACCTGAGTACGAGGGTTTAGATAGTTAGCCAAGCAGCCAAGGAAGTTAAGAGAATTTCAAGCCAAGTTTTTAAACTATTAGAAGTGGCTTACGTGGTAGGAATATTGTACTCTGGGTATTTTTCTCTGAGCAATTTAGCAAGTTCAACAATGGTAGCAACATGGGAGGAGCAAATGTATCGGCCCTCTGCTTTAGGGTTTTCGTACAAGAATATGTGAGCCATGCACAGATCATCCAAGTGAACAAACTAACATTGCCTAATGATCGAGTAATGAGCTTCATTTCCTGCATTATGTTCTCAGAAAAAAATTATGTTTAACTCTATTGAGGAATTACTGTATTATATAAGATGAAAAAGCAAAGGCAGTGGCAAGCACCGGTGATCAGTGAAACACCAGTTATGAGGCTAGGTGGCATATGAAATGGACCAATGACAAGAGTAGGAATTATAGTGATGAAATGCGTGTTATGCTCCTAAGCAAACTTCCAGGCTTCTTGCTCTGCCAGAGTCTTGGAGACGAACTACATCTAGAAACCAGAAAGAAAGTCTAAAGTTTTTTCTTTTCTCAAAGTAACGATGTGAACACCAACTTCCGAACTGTCTTTGCTTCGTGGCATGCATTCATGATGCCCAATACTCCATTGACAGTTGGTTTTATCACTTCATTCTGCAAAGCACAGAAGTAATTAATGTGATAAAAGTATCCTGCAATTCGGAAAACATAGTTTCTATTTACAGAATAAACTTTGACCTATTATAGTGCTCCAAACTTTCAAGTTTCCAAATTTTAACCAATCATTGGTTTTCCCTTATAATTACTTAAAATGTCAACTGTCAAAAGCCCAAACCTCAGGGTCCTTGGACTCAAAATCCATAGGAGTGGCAACATGGAACATTCCGGAGCAGCCATTAATTGCAGCATCAAAGCTTCCCACTTCAGATAAATCAGCCTTCCACAAAGTCAAGTGGGAGTCAGCTTTAGGCAGCTCAAGCAAGTGCTTCACCTTCTTTTCGTTATCTGTTATCAGAGTATTTAAAAAAAAGAAAAGTACTTCAGTCAACAGACTAAAGTTGAAAATTAAAGTCAACATGGATTAACCATGGAAGCGAACCAGGGTCACGGACTGTGGCTCTGACTGTATAACCATTCTCCAGGAGCCTCATGACGAGCCATGAACCAATAAACCCAGATGCTCCCGTGACACAAACGGGTTGAGATCCAGACCCCGTGGCTTTCTAAAGACTGATAAATTGGACAGCTCCTATATTCACCACAACTAGCCGGAACATAGAATTGATAAAGTTTGGCGTTGATAACTAGCTTGCTATAAGATTGGATATGTCATGGGCCTCGGCAAAATTGACAATGATGGGCAAGTACAATGTTAAATCAAAGTTATCCAAAATCAAAATCAAATTTACTCGAAATAATTTTTATTTATTTTATTAGCTGAATCAAAATTTTTAATTTCAAAATTAATTAAATCAAATTAAATTATATTAATTTTATCATTTAATCGAATTAATCAAAAATAATGAAACGCATTAATTTTTTTTGCTAAGTCATGGAAAATAAATCATTAATTGGTACTTAAAATATTAAGTTAAATATATTATTAATTTTTTATATTTGAAACAAACTAAATAATATCATTTAACCAAAACAATCGAGGCTTGGCTTACAATTATTACTTTTTCTTAATTAAGAAAGATTATGTATAAGATTCGAATTTCTCTTTTCATTGTACCTTTTTATGAACAAAAAAAATATTTAACAAAATAATCAAATGCTAAATTATTAAATTAAAAAACTTTAACAACATTAACTTCAAGCCATCATCTAAATTTCAAATATTAAAAATATTCTTATGTTTCATATTTTTTATTTTTTATATTTTGGTTAAAATTCAATTAAATTGGTTAATTTTTTTTTCATATTCATTTTTGTTAACCGATTAAATATTTTAATAATCAACCAATTAATTGAATTAAATTTTAATTTGATCGATTAATTAGTTAAATTAAAATTTAAGACTTTTATGACCAATAATCTTTTATTTAATAATATAAAAATTATAATATATTATAAAATTTAAATTTAAATTTAAATTTAAATCTAAACAATTTTAAAAAAAAAAACTGACGTAAAGAGAAAAAAATCAGCTGTTCAATATTCGAGCTATTGACGTACACTTCCATCTAGAAAAAACACCTACAGTTTAGGTAAACGCACGTGCTTGATTAGTTGGAAACAGGTAGCAGCCTTTTAAAAAAATAAATAAATTATATCTACTTCATTTTATTCCAAATTCAGAAAATGATTCGTAGGGATTCAACAAAAAGTCAACCATCATTGTCACTGAAAGAATCCGTGCAGGTTACTCCACTAGGTAAAAAAATCGGTTTATTTATTTTTATTAATCAATAGTCTATTTTTACGAAATGCATTTTTGAATCAAAATTCTAAATGCGTTAAACAAATATAATAAAATGTCTTTAAAAAATAGAGATTCTAAAATCATTTCTTAAACTTATTATAAAAAAATACAAATGAAATCAGTTAGAGGTTTTCTTTTCGGATTAATATGAAATCATATATGTATCAAACAAAGACAAAACATTTCTTCAATTGAGATCATAAATACTAAATTTATCTATATGTCTTAATATGTAAGTTCCAAAAGGGCAATGGTAATACGGTAAAACTCTCTTAAATTAATTTTTTTTAATTTAATAATTTTTTAAATTAATAAAAAATCATGATTCTAACTCAAAATATTATAAAAAAGTAATAAACTCCTTTATTATGATAATTAATAATTTTGTTTTAAAATATAATATAAAATTTCACACAATTATTGTATAAATTAATAATTTGATAAAAATATAAAATATATTACATACTATTCAAAAATTAAAAAATCATTTCATTAAGATGCTAAAATCACCCTATTTGAGTTTTTTCTTTAAAAACTATAAAATTTCAAAATATATGGTATACAATATATTTACAACAAGATTTTGGAAAAAAATTATCAATTAGAATGACATTTTATAAAAATTAAATGTTATAAAATTATTTATAAAATTTAATAAATATAAAATTAAACACACATAAAATAATAATTTATATAATAAAACTTTTCAAATTAATAAATATCCTCTAAATTAATATACAATCATGAGTTTCAAAAAACTAGGCATTGCGTGTTCCAACTTTCAAGTACGGTAACCCACTAGGTAATAGACATTAATGTTGGGGTTGACCGGTCGGTGGACTGCACTAGTTGGTGGAGTGCTGTGTTTTCAATCCAGGATTATGAAATTTTAATTTTTTTGGTAAAAATAAATCATATTTTGTTGTATTCTTTAAGCTTATAAAAGTAGATGATTTATAGAAAATTGATCCCCAAATAAAATTGAGCCCTCTTATAGTGCTAATTTGAACTTAGAGGTACTCATGAGCCCGAAGGAATTATAATCGAATTTAAATCATATAATAATGATTTATATATAAATTTTAATTTGATTTGATGTGTAAATTTGATTTTAATTTTTATTTTAAATCTATTTTTTATTTTATAATGTGAGTTTAAGCACGTTTGAATCTAAATATTATTTTTATTCATTATTTTAGTATTTTATTTTAATATTTTTTATTTTTTATTCATTTTAAATTTAATTTGATTTATTAAAATTTACATATCAATTTTTATATTAAATATATATAATCATATTTATTAATCAATAATATTTTATATACAAATATGCGTCCACCTTAATCGGTTGTAATCAATAATTTGCTTCTCTTTGTTTCGTTTTATTGCCAAATGATAGTAGTGAATTCTTTTGGCTCGGTGCAAATAAATTTATCTGAATAGGTCTGAAAAATAAATGTACTTGTATGAAGCATAAAAATCGTTCAATAAAAAAAAAAAAACTCTCATTGTCATTAATACAATATTGTAGACTAGAACATTTTGGAAAGCCATCATAATTTGATCCAATCTTTTTTTATTTATTTATTTTTATTTTCCCAATTACCTAACAAATGTTCGAAGGGTATTGTTTTTCATTATTTACCCTTTTTTTTTTTTTTTCTTTTGGTTACTTCCATTTTTGAATCTTTGCTCTTTGGTTAGGGTGCCATTCAAGTTATAATAGTATGATAATCTGACCAATTCTTGAAATAAAACCACTTCCAAACAAGATATTACATAATATGGTTCCCTCCCCAATTCAAAGTATCGGCAAGAACAAACTCCACAATCCTTGAGAAAATCTTTATTTTCATTCAATCAAAACCAAAAGCAATGAGCATGGCAACCATGGTAGATATTAATTGTTCTTCTTCTAACTTGCACCATTGACTGTCTTCTCAATAGAACCAGGGTTGGTACCAGTGACAGATTTCTCAACAGAAGCAGGAGTTGTACTCTTAATAGGAGAAGGAATCAACCCCTTTTCTCGGCATGTCTCTACAGCTCCTGTAAACATGTCCTCCAAACTGTACTTGTACTGGAAACCCAAGTCCAGCAACTTCTTGGAACTGAAGACTATGTTTTTCAAGTTTTCATCGGCATCTTTGAACCTGAGTACCAAGATTTACATATAATCAGCCAAGCAACCGAGGAAGTAAGAGATTTTTCATTTATACTGTTAAAAGTGGCTTACTCAGTAGGAATATTGTACTCTGGGTACTTTTCTCTGAGCAATTCGGCAAGTTCAACAATGGTAGCAGCATGGGAGGAGCAAATGTATCGGCCCTCTGCCTTAGGGTTTTCGAACAAGAAAATGTGAGCCATGCACAGATCATCCAAGTGAACAAACTGGCCTTGCCTAATGATCGAGTAATGAGCTTCATTCCCTGCATTATATTCTCAGAAAAAAATTAGGTTTTACTCTATCCAGGGATCACTGTATTATATGCAATGGCAATAGGCAAGCATACCGGTGATCGGCGAGAGGCCAGTTATGAGACTAGGTGGCATTGATGGCATAAGAAATGAACCAATGACAAGAGTAGGAATTATAGTGATGAAATCCAAGTTATTCTCCTTAGCAAACTTCCAGGCTGCTTGCTCTGCCAGAGTCTTGGAGACGAAATACATCTAAAAACCAGAAAGAAGGTCTAAAGTTTTTTTCTTTTTTCTTTGAAGGTTAAAAAGAAAAATGAGAAACTAGGCTTGTTACTAACCCATCCAGTCATTTTCTTGGCGTAGACAAACTCCAAATCACTCCAGTTACTTTCATCATAAACGGGCCTTTGGTGTTCTTCGACATTGACCGTTCCAGCGGACGATGTGAACACCAACTTCTGAACTGTCTTTGCTTTGAGGCATGCATTCATGATGTCCAACACTCCATTTATCGTTGGCTTTATCACTTCATTCTGCAAAGCACCGAAGTAATTAATCTGATAAAAATATCCTGCAACTCGGAAAACCTAGCTAGCTTCTGTTTACAGCATAAACTTTGACCTACTACAGTGCACCAAACTTCCAGGTTTCCAGACGTAAACCAGTCGTTGGTTATTGCCTATGATTTCTAAAAGAAGAAAGAGATTCAATTCGGAGTTATATATTTTTTAAAATTGCAACTGATAAAAGACAAAACCTCAGGGTCCTTGGACTCAAAATCCATAGGAGTGGCAACATGGAACACTCCGGAGCAGCCATGAATTGCTGCATCAAAGCTTCCCACTTCAGATAAATCAGCCTTCCACAAAGTCAAGTGGGAGTCGGCGTTAGGCAGCTCAAGCAAGTGCTTCACTTTCTTTACATTATCTGTTATCAGAAATAAGAAATAATTCAGTCAGCATACAAATCAAAGTCAACTTGGATTACTTGGAAAAGATCATGGCGAGAAAGGAAACGAACCAGGGTCACGGACTGTGGCTCTAACCGTGTAACCATTCTCCAGAAGCCTCATGACGAGCCATGATCCAATAAACCCGGATGCTCCCGTGACACAAACGGTTTGACATTCAGACCTCATGGCTTTCTAAAGATTGATAAAATGGAAAAACTCAGTTTTGTTTTTAGCTTTAACAGCTGCAATTCACCAGTAATAGGAAGATTCAATTGATAAGTTTGGCTTCGGTAGCTTATATAAGATTGGATATGCCTTATCAAAACAGCCAAATACGGAAATAGAAAAGAGAAATAGGACCCTCCGATGACTCAATTTCGATCGAGCTGCAGATGTTTACATCCAACTAACAGTACACTAGAAGTGTAGGTAAACGCACGTGTCAACTGACCAGTTCGCCCATGCTTGGTAATTTGGGAACCGGTAGCCGTCACATAATTAATTTTTTTTTTTTCATTCAATTTTATCTACCTGATTTTATTACAAATATATTTAGGGAAGGGTTGATAGGGATTCACCAAAAAATCAACCATCAATGTTATTGAAAGAATCCACACGGGTTATTTTTTTTTTAGTAATCAAGATTCGATTTTTATAAAAAATAACCAATATAAAAATTATGTCTTTAAAGTCTATCGTTTGAAAAAAAAAAAAAATCTAAGGACATCTCTAAACTTATTATAAAAAAATATCTTTGAATGAAATTACTTAAGAGTTTTTTGTAATTAATATGACATCATAAATATACCAAATAAAGTCGAACATTTTTTTTCCAGTTGAATCATAGATACTAAATTTAACCGTGTCTTACTATGAGGACCATGGCAATATGACGCATTGAAATGTTTCCAAGTTCGATGATACTATGCAATAGGCATTAAGGTTAGGGTTGAACCGTAGGTGGAGTGCTGTGTTTTCCATCCAAGATTTTGAAATTTTCATTTTTTTTGGGGGGGTAAAAGTAAATCATAGTTTTCAGTATTGTTAAAGTTATCAACTTATAACCCATCCAGTCAAAGTAATGTTGCTTGCGTACCAACATGTTACTAAGTACTAACCTAAGCCATTAAGGCATCTCATCCTCCATGAGTGGGTAGCAACAAAAAAAAGTTATCAACTTATAATTGTAATTTTTATCAAGTCCATATTTGCTTAACACCTTAAGAAAAGTAGCTTTATAGAAAATTGACCCCCAAATATTATTGAAGCCTCTCACAATTAAGGTTCAAATTTAAGTTTGTAAATCATGAAATCGACACTTAACTAACAACTCATTGGTAAAAGATTCAAACTTTCAGTTTCATTTAATTAATAATATTTCAAATTAGAAAGAATAACTTGAAGGGTAATGATTCATCTTTAAAAATATTTCATTGTACAAATTTTTTTTCATAATCTGGACATTTTAATTTATCATATGCATAAAGGCTAAGATTATAAAGAATAAGATAAATTACTAAATATTTCTCTCTTTTTTTTCATTGAAGATATAAGAAGGAAAAAAGATTCCAACTTTATATCTAATCTTTCCTAAAAAGAAAATTCTTTTAGTTTCTTTCTCTCTTTTTTTTTTTTTTCAAAAATATGAAAAATTATGATTTTTCTTTTCTTTCTTTTCATCTTCTTTTATTTTTCTCTTTCCCTTTTTCTCATAGTTAATATATATTTTTTTTGTTTATAAGAAGTATAAGAGGGAAGAGAAATCGAAATTTAAAATTAATGCATTCTATAAAAAGATAAGAATCACTAAACTAAACTAAATCTTGATTTTTCTCATAATTAATTACTTAATCAATTAGCTCTAAGGTTCTAGAATAACTTTGACTCATTTTGCCAAACTTTCATATCCAAATAAAACAACATATTTAAACAGGTTGCCAAGCATTTCATGATTTGATGCCAAGCATTCATTCTCTTATTAAATTTTTTAATTGAAAGTTGAATTAATTAGTAGAGTTTAGCTACCAAAACTTTGGTCTCCAACTTTTTTAATGCATTAATTTCAAGGCCTTTCTTCTTTCCCATCGTTGCTTTAAACAGCACCTTTGACTCATGGGTAACTGCAGCCACTCGTCTCATAAACCACAAGATTTGGTGGGATATGAACATGAGAGAGGCTACTAATTTGAAGGGTAGAAACTAGAAAGCAGAAACCCTTAATAACATATAATTTGATACATATATATGTTTTTCAACAAGTGAAAAATCATTAAATTACAACACCAGAAATATAAAAGCTAATGCCTCGTTTAATGCCTCGTTTAAATATTTATTTTTAACAACTCGAAATGGAAGACATGGCAGCCACTGTTGACAGTTTATCTTTTAGTTTATGTTGTTCTTCTTCACATCAGAAACAGGAAACAGTCCCTTCTCTCGGCATGTTTGGACAGCTCCTATAAACATGTCTGTCAAGCTGTATTTAAACTCGAATCCCAAGTCCATGAGCTTTTTTGAAGAGAATTCCACAATCTCCAAGTTATCATCCACATCTTTGAACCTGGCCACAGTTGTCTCATTAGGCCATGAATCAAAAGCCTGGTAATTCTTTTGGGAACTTGAAATCATGTGCAAGGAAACTTACTTGGTAGGAACATTATATTCAGGATAGTTTTCTCTGAGCAATTTTGCAATATCAAGAATGGTAGCAGAGTGAGAGGCGCAAATGTAGCGACCTTCTGCTTCCGGATTCTCGAACAGAAAGATATGAGCTCTGCACAAGTCATCCAAATGAACAAACTGGCCTTGTTTTATGATGGAGTAATGAGCTTCATTCCCTGCATTAAGACAACTCCAGAAAATCATAGCGAAATGAAATTTCCGTGTATGATTTATTCAACCAATGCTCAACATTCAACACATTACAGAAGCCTGTAAGGCTGTACCAGTGATTGGTGAAAGTGCAGTTATGAGGCTTGGCGGCATCGATTGCATAATAAATGGACCGACCACTAAAGGTGGTATTATGCTGACAAAATCAATGTTGTTTTCTTTAGCAAACTTCCAGGCCGCTTGTTCTGCCATTGTCTTGGACACAAAATACATCTATACGACCAGAAAAAAAGAGATTAGAGTTTGTCATTGTTTCTTTTGATTGCGATTTCGTCAGGAATTTGGAAAGTCAGAAGCATACTAACCCAACCAGTCATTTTTTTGGCCAGGATAAACTCAAGATCGCTCCAACAGCTTTCATCATACAAGGGTTTTTGGTGTTCTGCAACATCAATAGTTCCAGCGGATGATGTGAACACCAACCTTCTAACAGTTTTGGCTTTGGCACATGCTTTCATGATACTTAACACTCCATTGATTGTTGGTTTTATGACTTCATTCTGCAAATTAACAACTTAATTAGCTCAGTTACTGTGATTTTCACTTGCAAAAAAACCCCTAATTTCGTATATTGATGTTGATATTGCTGGCACCTGGTAAAAAGCACATGGTGCACTAAGCAATGAAAAGATGATGCCAATAGTTTATGAGTCTACCTACCAATTACCTTTAAAATGCGGAGGAGTTGCCATACTTTCATTTGTTAGTATAATTTTATTAATTAAAATTCTCAATTTCATGATTTTTTTAGCATCATTTATTAGGTGAGGTTGGTATTAATTAAGGTATATTCTTACCCTTTTTTCATTAAGACAAATAACACATAATACATCTTTTGATGTCATGGAATACCTGTTTTATTCCCACTCAAAATATATAAGCTTATATTTCTGCCAAAAAGAATACTTGAAATTACATATATGAGTTTTTTTATAATTTTTTTTAAAGAATAAAAAGTAAATTTTTTCTTGTCTTATTACAAGTGAATACTGAATGTTATCATTTTATTTTGATTTAATTGAATTTTACACCTTTACTTTCATTTTTCTGTATATTCATTTTTTGAACCAAAACTAATGAAAGTAAAATATTTCATAAAAATATTCTCTTACTATACCTAAATAAATTCTGAATAAAACATAAAATATGACATATTCTTATTTTTTATAAAATTTTATATTAAAATAAATACGTTTAAAATATATCCTTTTCCTAAAAGAACTAACAATTTTATGTTCCTATTCCAGCCATTAATACTGTTTATTGTTTAATGTATCCATAAATGAATAACACATAGCTTTCATCTTTGGGTTAGAACATTGAAGCCAAATTAAACCCTCAGTTTAGAACAGTTCATCTAATCCAAGCTACCAAATGCTAAAGCATTTTCTCCATACTAATACCTCAGGGTCCTTGGACTCGAAATCCATAGGTGTGGCGACATGAAACACACCATCACAGCCTTGAATTGCATCGTCAAAGCTTCCCTCCTCACCTAAATCTGCCTTCCACAGAGTCAGGTGTGTCTTGGCTTTTGGTAGCTCTAGCAAATGCTTTACCTTCGTCAAATTGCCTGCTCCATTCATAAAAAATAATAATATAAAAAATTCTTACATCATAGTCAACGACAATCATGATATGACAAAAAAAGCGACAAGAAGAAAAAGGATGCCCACCAGGGTCGCGCACAGTGGCGCGTACGATATAACCGCGTTCTAACAGCAGCTTGATAAGCCATGATCCGATGAATCCCGACGCGCCTGTCACGCAAACGATCTCGCCTTCTGATCCCATTGCTTTTGTCTTGGTTTGGTTTCAGTCAAAACGAAAGGCAAAACAAAGTAGTTAATGATTTACTATTATTTTATTCCTCTCTTTACTTTCACTGTCCCTGAGGCTTTTGGCTTATGATTTTAACATACGAGCACGACGCTACGCCTTCTTTCTAACCCATGGATGTTGTCATGTGGTAGCTGTCGGTTTTGCACGTGACTTGTGGTTGGTTCAACCGCCGCCTACTCCTATCCTCCGAATCACCCATCGCAAGGCTACCGCACGCCAATTACCAATCAAAATGAAAAGCTAGTTTAGATGGAAGATTGGTTATTAACATTAAAAACTAGGAAAATACGTTTAAAAATATATTTTTTAATAAAATAATAATAATAAAGAGTATACATATAATTTAACTCTAAAAAAACTGTCTTTAGTGAAAAAATTCCACTAAATTTAAGCTCACCTATTGATATTGATGAGCTAAACTAAGCATCAATGCATTCTGATTAGTAGTAGTACTGTTTAATTTTATTTTAATTTAAGTATTAATTTAAATAATTATATTTTTACATATAAAATTTTAATTTTATATAATTAGATAAATAAAATATAAAATTAAAACAAATTCTTGTGTGACGAAATTTGAATTTAAAATTTTAATATTTCAAAATTTTTCTTTAATATTAAACCAAAATCTCTTTCGTTGCTAATTTTTAGTTGCATAAAAAATAATTACTTAATACTATAAATCTAATCAAGTTGGAGTATTCGTGCAGAAACCAATTCTACGAAGCCGTCTTATAAAATAAAAGAGTAGTATTTCTTAAAAAAAAAAAAGAAAAAGAAAAAAAAAAAGAATACTAGACTGGTAGTTGGATATCTCCGCTCATGATTGGGGCTTTGGTGGGAATCTACTTCAAACCTACGAATTAGGTCAGTGGAAGATTTCACAGTACAGACGTCAATACGGGCCAGTCTTTCTAGTAAAATGAATTTAAGAGTAGGGGTGTAAACGATACAGTGGTACTCGCAAGTTACTCGGACTCGATTCGAGTAAAATTCGAATTCGGTTCGATTTTAGTCGAGTCGAGTTCGAGCTCGAGCTACTCGAGCTATCAAGCGAGCCGAATTCGAGCACTTAAATATCCGGCTCGAGTAGCTCGCGAGCCTAATCGAGTATTGAGTTTTTATATATTTTAATAATATAATAATATTTATATAATGATTCAAGCCTAATCGAGCCTAATCGAGCTTAATCGAGCCTAATCGAACCTAATCGAGTTCGAGCAAAATATCGAACTTATATAATCGAGTCTAATCGAGCCTAATCGAGCGAGCTCGAGTAGCTCGAATTCGATCTCGAGCCGAGTTCGAACTTAAAAAATAAGACTCGATCGAACTCGAACCGAGTATCGAACACCGAGCACCGAGTTTCGAGTCGAGTTCGAGCTCAAGTACCTCACTGTATCGGCTCGACTCGACTCGATTACACCCCTATTTAAGAGTACGCAGAAAATGAAACGTTTTTTTGATTTTTTTTTTTACGCCCTTAAATGACTACGCCGACAGAATATTAAATTAGAAATACGAAAGTCATCTTCAAAGACATATCAATTAAAGGGGAATACATACTTTGAAAAAAAAATTAAAAGGGAATACAGCTAGAAACATTGAAATGAAGGAAAATTTTTGTTTTTGGATGATTACAAAGAGCATTATTACCACTGTTGGGGCAAGTTAGGCCCTGGATGGCTCTGCGTTAGCCTGGCGTAATTTCCATTTGCTAATCGATGTATGGATTGTAGACGGAATTGCATGTGGTCACATCACATGGATTAATGTTGAACTGGGAAAAGGCTTTCCACATGATGGCTTGCGTGAAAATA
This sequence comes from Firmiana major, assembly GCA_033439115.1. Taxonomy (NCBI): domain Eukaryota; kingdom Viridiplantae; phylum Streptophyta; class Magnoliopsida; order Malvales; family Malvaceae; genus Firmiana; species Firmiana major. The sequence continues at coordinate 51,410,326 of CM065909.1, forward strand.
TTGCGAAGGAGTACCATTGATTTTCAGTTGCCTAAAACAACCAGTTTGCAGACTGTAACAGCTCAAGTTACCCAAGCCTTTGATAAATCCATGCAGTAAGATCTCCTCACCATTGAACGCCACTGGACGAGTGCAACCGATATATTCTGATTGATGAACAATGGTTGCCCGCACCCAATTGTCTTTCTTCTCAATAACATTGCGTTTCAAGATCCAAATGTCCATTCTTTCCCCGACAGAAACCAAGTCCACCAAGCATAATTCCCCTTTCAATCCCACTAGACACAGGTTATACCAAATATTCGTTGGAATACTTTTGGGTGGAGAAATGTCTTCAAAGATTTCATTTCCAATATCAAATGAAACTATTAATAATTCGGAAGGAGATCGAGGATAACAAGATGTAATCCAGTAAAAGAGCCCACCAGCAAACACCGGTGGTTCGTGAAAGCCAGAACTAGAATGGTTCCCTATAGTCCTCCAAGAATTATCGCCTATGGTAAATATTTCAATCCTGACCAGATTCTCCACAGAAGTTTCTGCTTTCAGAGGCTCCAATAACTGAATGACTTTATGTTTACCACTCATTTCATCAAACCCAAACCCATAGCTCAAAAATCGAAAGCCTTCAGCATCAATATCTGGGAGTCTGACTATGTCTTTGGTGCTAGGGTTGCAAACATGAACACCACCATGGAGACCATAAAAGCAAACCAAACCATTGCAAGAAGGTAAAAATTTGTAAGAGCCAAAACTTACAGGAGCGGAGTATTCAAGAACTGCAACCTCATCAGTGTCTCTGACGGTGAGGAAGTGAATTATGCTGTGAAGATTTCGATGCTCTATGCAAGCAAGGATTAAGCAAAGATTATCTTTAGCTTTATTTGCACCATTCTTGAAGTGGGTAGAGATAAATTGTGGATCCGTGATGAAGGAGCGACAAGGCTTGTTCAAGGTCTTGAATCTTGCTAGAGATTTTACAGGAAGTAAAATAAGAATGTCAAAGATTATATGGCTGGGAATGGAAGCCATTGCTGCAAGGTTTCTTCTATGGTATTAGATTCCCATTTATATATGTACAATCCATTTGACTGTTTCTTTACTTCGGTTAATGGAAATGGAAATCAGCAGTTTTGCGCAATCATATAATTTTCACATGTTTAATAATAGGTCGGCGAATGAAAAACCCAAAACAACACAACTTTTGTATACTTCTGTCGTCTTATATCAATCATCCCTCCTTTCCAAGGCAGTTGTGAATTTTAATGCTTTGCAACAGTTATTGTGATCGAATGGGGTTTGGAAGAAACATTGAATGACATTCAACACCTAATTTAATTGGACGATACTCTATAGTCAACACCTAGAGTCTACACAGGCCAGCCAACATGCTTTTTTCCATTTTTTGTAGAACATAGCACTAGCACTTAATAAATTGTATGAGTCAAGAAATTTTATGGAGACATCACTTGAATCACTTGGTCTTTCATAGACCTAGTGCTGTGTGATAGGCATGCAAAACTAGACCCAATATATAAAACGGGCTGCTTAGCTCATAGATTTAGTCCATAAATCTAGAAATAGGGTTCGGCTCATGTGATGAAGTTCAGCCCAAAAATATTTTCCATTCTTTGGGATTCATTTTGTAAAGATATGTACTAATTTTGATCTACAACTCTCAAGATTTTATCTTAAAAATAATCTCATAATTATGAATTTAACAGTAAGCATCGATTTGAAACATGGAGATATTCCTGTTTAATAACAGGTTGACAAGGTCAATTGTAAACATGAACAGAAGTTACATAAACGGTAACGAATTGACTGATGAGTTAAGGTCCCTGCACTTCCATGGACACGGGGGTTTGGGGACCATGAATCAGTAAATCATGACACTATGTTTGGAATGTGAAATCTAGAATTCAGATGTCATGAATTCTTAGAAGTAATTAAACAATGTAAAAAACATTAGTATTTTGTTAAGAATTACAAACAAATCAAATAAAAAAGTACCTGATATAAGGGAGAAAGAATCCATATACATTTTTATTCAAGGGAAACACCAAACAAATTATGATGGAGTTTTAAGTGGAAAAATAATAGACTTGACAAATTAAGTATATAATTTGTGTTATAAAAATTTTGTGTTAAAAATTATATCGACGTGCCAAAGACAAAATTTTTTTTATTAATTTTGTCATATTCATATTTATTCTTTACCCTTCCTATGGATTCTCATTTTGCCTTTGAATCTTGGATTTTTCTTTTTTGTCTCCATTTACGTGTTTATTAAAAAAAGGGTAATTCCACAAGTAAAGAACATTACAATCGAATCCAACCTCTTGATGTAGCAGAAAAGAAACGTAGAAATACCAAATTTTCGAGTGAAGATTGATGATTAAGATATTGTAGTTTGATGCCAGATATTGCATCTTCAGCATTTTTCCTGGACTGATTTTGCATAGTCAGTATTGAGTTAGAAATATAAAAGTAAAGAAATTTGTAATGCAAAGTGATCCTTATAGATCAATCAATTAAAGGGGAGGGAAAGTATATGTTTTTGGATGATTACAAAGAAGGTAGCTTGCAATTTGCCAGAGGGAAACTTGAAACCAGATGAAAATTAGTTGGTGAAAGAGAAATCCTCAACTGTTGGGACAAGTCTGGCCCCGAAGATTAGCTTACCCTGGATGACTCTGCGTTAGCTTGGCGTAATCTCCATTTGCTAATCATTGTACAGATTATATAGACTGAACTTCATGTTGTCATATGGATTATTCTTGAACCGGGAAAAGGCTTTCCACATGATGGCTTGCGAGAAAATAATGCGTAGGAATACCTGTGATTTCCAGATGCCTAAAACAACCAGTTTGCAGATTGTAACTGTACAAGTCACCCAAGTCACCCAGGCCTCTGATATATCCATGCAGTAAGATCTCCTCACCATTGAACGCCACTGGACGAGTATAACTAAGATTTTCTGATTGATGAACAATGGTTGCCCGCACCCAATTCTCTTTCTTCTCAACAACATCGCGTTTCAAGATCCAAATGTCCATTCTTCTCCCGAAAGAATCCAAGTTCACCAGGCATAATTCCCCTCTCAATCGCACTAGATACAGCCTATGCCAAATATTTTCTGTAATACCTTCTGGTAGAGAAATGTCTTCAAAGATTTCATTTACAATATCAAATGAAACTAATAATAAACCAGAAACACGAGGAAGTACTTTAATCCAGTACAAGAACCCAGCAGCAAACACCGGTGGTATGCGCAAGCCAGAAGAACGGTACCCTATAGTCCTCCTAGAATTATCGCCCATGGTAAATATTTCAATCCTGAAATTAATCCTTGTATTCGGAGGGAACAAGAATTGAATGACTTTATATTTACCACTCGTTTCATCAAATCCGAATCCATAGCTAAACGATCGAAAGCCTTCAGCATCAATATCTGGGAGTCTGATTATGTCTTTGGTGCTAGGGTTGCAAACATAAACACCACCTCCAAGACCGTAAAAGCAAACCAAACCATTGCAAGAAGGTAAGACTTCGAAATGGCCAGAACGTACAGGAACATCAGCAGAGTATTCAAGAACTGGAACCTCATCAATGTCTTTAACGGTGAGGAAGTGAACTATGCTGTTAAGATTTCGATGCTCCTTGTAAGAAAAGATTAAGCAAAGATTATTATTGCTAGCTCTATTTGCACCATTCTTGAAATGGGTAGAGATAAATTTTGAATCCGTGATGAAGGAGCGACAAAGCTTGTTCAAGGTCTTGAATCTTGCTAGAGATTTTACTGGAAGTCGGCTGAGAATACCAGAGATTAGAGTGCTTGGAATGGAAGCCATTGCTGCAAGGTTCCTTCTCTTGGATTAGATATGCATTTATATATGTAGAATTCTTTCGACTGTTTGTTTACTTTGGTTTTTATTTTTTTTTTTAACACTAACTATATATATATATATATATATATATTTATATATATAATTAAACTTAAATTAAAAGATTATTGGTAATGAAAATCAACTGTTTTGGGCAATCACATGATCATCACATGTTTAATTGGTGAGCTCATAGAAAATAGAAAAAAGTCAATATCTATTTTTTCCCATTTCATGATGTTTTAATTATGATATAGCCATTAACTCTTGAATTTTTTTATATATAATTATTTTTATAATCATATATAAAATTTTATTTGTATCATATAAAATATAAAAAAATATATATTAATATTCATATTAACATTCTAAACATAAATTTTTTTAATTTTTATTATATCAAACACAAAATTTTAGTTCATGCCAAATTGTGCTTAATAAATAAAAGCAGGCAAGAGCACGGGTCCAGCAAAACTGGACATCTGAGACTCATGAATCAGTAAATCATGCCATCTTATTTGGAATATGAAATCTCGAATTCAAAGGTCATCAATTTTTAAAAGTAGTTAAAACAATCTAAAATAATGTAATATTTTGATAAAAATTACAAACAAATCAAACAAAACAATACCTAATTTAATGTGAAGAGAAAAAAACCTACATTATGCAAAGGTGACAAGGTGGTGATGGCTCTAGCATCAAACAATTTATGATAGAGTTTTGAGTGTGAAAATGGTAAATTTGATAATTTATATATATAATTTGTATTCGTATATATTCGTGTTATATATAATTATATTTGTATAATATAAAATATAAAAATTTTATATCAAAATTTATGTTTATATATTAAAATTAAGATTTTTTTTAATTTTTATTAAATTTTAATTTATATTTTTTTATATTTTTATTGGTAAGTGTTACTGCTTCAAATCTAAAAGGAGAAAACCTATAAAATGCAGAATGGAGGAGCTACAAAACTGACCACATCTTCTTCCTCTTTTACTAGAAGAAACACCATTAAGCAGATCATTGGTCTAAGTTTTGGTCCTTTTGGACATCTCTGTGTCTTCTAATCTACAAATTGGGTCAGTAATAGGCAACCATTGCACAATACAGACTGTAGCTGGACACCAATGCGAGCCTGCTTTTCCCCCGAAGGAATCTCAAAGCATACTGAGCATGAAACGTTTTTCATGGCCTTGAATGACTACGCAGAGTATTGAGTTAGAAATATGGAAGTAATGAAGTTTGTAGTGCAATATACACCAATCAATGAAAGGGGAATAGATCTAAAAACACTAGAGTGAGGGAAAATATTTGTTTTCTGGATGATTAAAAATAGGGTAACTTGCAATTTGCCAGAGAGAGATGAAAATTAAGTTGGTGAAAGAGAAATCCTCAACTTTATTACTACTGTTGGAGCAATTCAGGCCCCGGAGATTAGCTTTCCTTAGATGACTCTGCGTTAGCTTGGCGTAAATATTTCAATCCTGAAATTAATCCTTGTATCCGGAGGGAACAAATAATTGAATGACTTTATATTTACCACTCATTTCATCAAATCCAAATCCATAGCTAAACGATAGAAAGCCTTCAGCATCAATATCTGGGAGTCTGATTATGTCTTTGGTGTCAGGGTTGCAAACATAAATACCACCTTCGAGACGATAAAAGCAAACCAAACCATTGCAAGAAGGTAAAACTTCAAAATTGCAAAAACGTAAAGGAACATGAGCAGAGTAGTCAAGAACTGGAACCTCATCAATGTCTTTAACGGTGAGGAAGTGAACTATGTTGATAAGATTTCGATTCTCCTCGTAAGAAATGATTAAGCAAAGATTATTATTATTATTAGCTCTATTTGCACCATTCTTGAAGTGGGTAGAGATAAATTTTGAATCCGTGATGAAGGAGCGACAAAGCTTGTTCAAGGTCTTGAATCTTGCAGAGATTTTACTGGAATTCGATTGGGAATATCAGAGACTAGAGGGCTTGGAATGGAAGCCATTGCTGCAAGGTTCCATCTCTTGGATTTAGATTTGCATTTATATAATTTTACTGTTTCTTTGGGTTGGTTATAAACATGTATAAATATATATATATATATATATATATGAATAAACTTAAATTAGAGGATTACTGGTAATGAAAATTAACTTACCGTTTTGTTTAATCACATGTCATTACATGCTGATGAAAAAAAGAAAAAAAAGTCAATAAGTAATTTTTCCCATTTCGGTAGTGTTTTAGTTATGATTTTGTCATTAACTCTTGATTTTTTTATATATAATTTGTATATTTTGTAATCATATGTAAGAGTATATTCATATCATATAAAATACAAAAATAATTGTATTAAAATTCATGCTAACATGTTAAACATAGATTGTTTTAATTTTTATTATATTTATATATAATTTTTATTATATTTTAATTTATATTTTTTTTATTTTTTATTTATAATATTTTTATATTATGTTATAGTATCACATTTGCTATTATCAGATTGACCGTCACAATGCAAAACGGTATATAATGTTTTCAATTTTGACCTACTTGTTTATTATTATATCAATAAACCTTCTCCACTCTTCTAGGCAGTTGTGAATAATCTTTCATTGGCATAGTCCAGTGTGGTAGCCACGTAAAACTAGACTCACTAAGACGGGTTGCATTGGCTCATAGATTTAGATTTTATTCCATAACTTTAGGGTCGATCAGATTTGCCTCGTAATGATGCGGTGAGTTCAATTGCTTAGGTGTTAAAAAAAATTTAAAAAAAAATATAAAATTATCCTTTCACTTATAATTTCAAGTTTTTTATTATTCTATTAAAAAAACATATTTTAATGATAATTTTTTTTTAATATTATCAGAATCAATTTCAAAATTCATAAAAACTAACTTAAAATTAAATCTAAAATGTAGAGTTCGAGCCTTTAGGGGCCATTCAACTTCTGTATGAACAATGTTAATGTTTTCAGGAAGTTGCATGAACTGTAGAATTGATTGATGAATTAAATAAAAACATATAAGAGAACGAGACCCCTTCAGTTCCATGAATGTTGGGGATTTGGGAACCATAAATCGGTAAATCATGTCATCATGTTTGGAATATGAAATCTCGAGTTTAAAAGTAGTTAAACAATCTAAAAGAATGTAAAATTTTGATAAGAATTACAAACAAATTAAATAAGACCGTACCTGATGTTAATGTAAGAGAACATAACCTACATCATGCAAGGGTGACAAGGCGGTGAAGGCTCTTGCACTGCCAAGCAATTTTAAATGGAGTTTTGAGTGGAAAAAATGTTAAATTTGATCATTTTATTTTTATAATTTGTATTTGTATTTTTTATAATTAAATTTATATAATATAAAACATAAAATTTTGATAAAATTTATATTAATATATCAAATATAATTTTTTTTAATTAATTTATATATAATTTTTATTAAATTTTAATCTAAATTATCTCCGTATTACTATGTTGTCGAAGCCTACAAAATGGAGAATGGAGGACCTACAAAGCTGACCACATCTCCTTCCTCCTTTACTAAACACCATTAAGAAGATCATTGGTCTAAGTTTTGGTCCTTTTGGGCATCTTATAATCTGCGAATTGGGTCAGTAGTAGGCAACCATTGCACACCAATGCGGGCCTGCTATTCCACAAAAAGAATCTCAAAGTGTACAGAGAATGAAACGTTTTACAATTTCATGCCCTTGAATGACTACGCTGAGTATTGAGTTAGAATTATAAAAGTAATGACGTCGGTAATGTAAAGTGACTCTCATATACCAATCAATCAACTAAAGAGGAATAGAGCTAGAAACACTAGACTGATGGAAAATATTTGTTTTTGCAATTGGCCAGAGGAAACTTTAAACCAGAAGAAAATTAAGTTGGTGAAAGAGAAATCCTCAACTGTTGGGGCAAGTCAAGCCCCGAAGATTAGCTTACCCTGGATGACTCTGCGTTAGCTTGGCGTAATCTCCATTTGCTAATCAATGTACAGATTATAGAACTTCATGTTATCACATGGATTATTCTTGAACCGGGAAAACGCTTTCCACATGATGGCTTGCGCGATAGTTTTGCGTAGGAATACCTATGATTTCTTGATGCCTAAAACAACCAGTTTGCAGATTGTAACTGTGCAAGTCCCCCGAGATACCCGGGACTCCGATATATCCTTGCAGTAAGATCTCCTCACCATTGAACGCCACTGGACAAGTAAAACCAAGATATTTTGATTGATGAGCAATGATTGCCCGCACCCAATTCACTTTCTTCTCAACAACATCGCGTTTCAAGATCCAAATGTCCATTCTCCTCCCGAAAGAATACAAGTTCACCAGGCATAATTCCCCTCTCAATCGCACTAGATACAGCCTATGCCAAATATTTTCTGTAATACCTTCTGGTGGAGAAATGTCTTCAAACATTTCATTTAAAATATCAAATGAAACTATTAATAAACCAGAAACACGAGGAAGTACTTTAATCCAGTAAAAGAACCCAGCAGCAAACACCGGTGGACAGCGCAAGCCAGAAGAAGAACGGTACCCTATAGTCCTCCAAGAATTATCGCCCATGGTAAATATTTCAATCCTGAAATTAATCCTTGTATTCAGAGGGAACAAGAATTGAATGACTTTATATTTACCACTCGTTTCATCAAATCCAAATCCATAGCTAAACGATCGAAAGCCTTCAGTATCAATATCTGGGAGTCTGATTATGTCTTTGGTGCTAGGGTTGCAAACATAAACACCACCTACGAGACCGTAAAAGCAAACCAAACCATTGCAAGAAGGTAAAACTTCGAAATGGCCAAAACGTACAGGAACATCAACAGAGTATTCAAGAACCGGAACCTCATCAATGTCTCTAACAGTGAAGAAGTGAACTATGCTGTTAAGATTTCGATGCTCCTCGTAAGAAAGGATTAAGCAAAGATTATTATTGTTGGCTCTATTTGCACCATTCTTGAAGTGGGTAGAGATAAATTTTGGATCCGTGATGAAGGAGCAACAAAGCTTGTTCAAACTCTTGAATCTTGCCAGAGATTTTACTGGAAGTCGACTGAGAATGTCAAAGATTAGATCGCTAGGAATGTAGGCCATTGCTGCAAGGTTCCTTCTCTTGGATTAGATTTGCATTTATATATGTAGATATTCCTTTGACTGCGTCTTTACTTTGATTTTACAAAAAGCACTAAATACATACGTGTATATATATATATATATATATATATATATATATGATTAAACTTAAATTAAAAGATTACCGGTAATGGAAATCAACCATTTTCGCCCAATCACATGATCATCACGTGTCTTATTGGAAAGCTAAAGAAAAATAGAAAAAAGAAGTCAATATATATATATATATATATATATATATATATATCTAATTTTTCCCATTTGGTTGTGTTTTAATTATGATTTTGCCATTATTTATTGAATTTTTATTTATAATTCATATTTTCGTACTCACATATAAAATTATGTTTGTATCATATAATATAAAAAAAAATTGTAATAAAATTCATGTTAATGTACTCAACATAATTTTTATTATATTTTTATATAATTTTTACAAAATTTTAATTTATATTTTCTTTCTATCTTTTATTCATAATATTTTTATATTATATATTCCCATAACATATTTAAGATTATCAGATTCATCGTTACAATGCATAACTTTATATACTGTTTACAAGTTCAATTTCCATCTACTTGTTTATTGTTATATAAATCAACCTTTTCTGCTCTTCTAGCCAGTTGTGAATAATCTTTCATGGGCATAATCCAGTGTGGTAGCCATGCAAAACTAGACTCACTAAAACGGGCTGCATTGGCTTATAGATTTAGATTTTAATCCATAACTCTAGAAATAGGGTTGATCAGATTTGGCTCCTTCCACTTATAATTTTAAGTTTTTTATTTTTCTACTAAAAAAAATATTTTTAAGGATAATTTTTTAATATTATTAAAGTCAATCTCACTATTCATCAAAATTAACTTGAAATTAAGTTTAAAATGTAGAGTTCAAGTCTTTAGAGGCCATTCAACTTCTGTATGAACAATGTTAATGTTCCCAAGAAATTGCATAAACTGTAGAATTGATTGATGAGTTAAGTAAAAGCAGATAAGAGAACAGAGGTCATGAATTTTTAAAAATAGTTAAACAATCTAAAAGAACGTAGAATTTCGATAAGAATTACAAACAAATCAAATAAGTCAATACTTGATGCTAATGTAAGAGAACAGAACCTATATCATGCAAGGGTGACAAGGTGCTGAAAGCTCGTGCACTGCCAAGCAATTTTCGATGGAGTTTTGTGTGGGAAAAATGATAAATTTGATAATTTTATTTATATAAATCGTATTTGTGTTTTTTATAATTGAATTTATATAATATAAAACATAAAATTTTGATAAAATTTATATTAATATATCAAATATAGAATTTTTTATTTTTTAGTTAATTTTATATATAATTTTTATTAAATTTTAATCTACATATTTTTATCTATCAAGGTTACTATGTTGTCGAAACCTACAAAATGGAGACCTACAAAGCTGACCACATCTCCTTCCTCCTTTACTAAACACCATTAAGAAGATCATTGGTCTAAGTTTTGGTCCTTTTGGGCATCTTATAATCTGCGAATTGGGTCAGTGATAGGCAACCATTGCACACCAATGCGGCCTGCTATTCCACAAAAAGAATCTCAAAGTGTACAGAGAATGAAACGTTTTACAATTTCATGCCCTTGAATGACTACGCCGAATATTGAGTTAGAAATATAAAAGTAATGAAGTCGGTGATGTAAAGTGATTCTCATATACCAATCAATCAACTAAAGAGGAATAGAGCTAGAAACACTAGACTGATGGAAAATATTTGTTTTTGGATGATTACAAAGAGGGTAACTTGCAATTGGCCAGAGGGAAACTTTAAACCAGAAGAAAATTAAGTTGGTGAAAGAGAAATCCTCAACTGTTGGGGCAAGTCAAGCCCCGAAGATTAGCTTACCGTGGATGATTCTGCGTTAGCTTGGTGTAATCTCCATTTGCTAATCAATGTACATATTATAGAACTTGATGTTGTCACATGGATTATTCTTGAACCCGGAAAAGGCTTTCCACATGATGGCTTGCGCGATAATTTGGCGTAGGAATACCTGTGATTTCTTGATGCCTAAAACAACCAGTTTGCAGATTGTAACTGTGAAAGTCCCCCGAGATACCCGGGCCTCCGATACATCCTTTCAGTAAGATCTCCTCACCATTGAACGCCACTGGACAAGTAAAACCAAGAAAATTTGATTGATGAACAATGATTAGCCGCACCCAATTCACTTTCTTCTCAACAACATCGCGTTTCAAGATCCAAATGTCCATTCTTCTCCCGAAAGACTCCAAGTTCACCAGGCATAATTCCCCTCTCAATCGCACTAGATACAGCCTAGACCATTCTGAAATACCTTCGGGTGGAGAAATGTCTTCAAACATTTCATTTACAATATCAAATGAAACTATTAATAAACCAGAAACACGAGGAAGTACTTTAATCCAGTAAAAGAACCCAGCAGCAAACACCAGTGGATTGCGCAAGCCAGAAGAAGAACAGTACCCTATAGTCCTCCAAGAATTATCGCCCATGGTAAAAATTCCAATCCTGAAATTAATCCTTGTATCCGGAGGGAACAAGAATTGAATGACTTTATATTTACCACTCGTTTCATCAAATCCAAATCCATACCTAATCGATCGAATGCCTTCAGCATCACTATCTGGGAGTCTGATTATGTCTTTGGTGCTAGGGTTGCAAACATAAACACCACGTACGAGACCGTAAAAGCAAACCAAACCATTGCAAGAAGGTAAAACTTGGAAACGGCCATAACGTACAGGAATATCAGCAGAGTATTCAAGAACCGGAACCTTATCAATGTCTCTAACGGTGAAGAAGTGAACTATGCTGTTAAGATTTCGATTCTCCTCGTAAGAAAGGATTAAGCAAAGATTATTATTGTTGGCTCTATTTGCACCATTCTTGAAGTGGGTAGAGATAAATTTTGGATCCGTGATGAAGGAGCAACAAAGCTTGTTCAAACTCTTGAATCTTGCCAGAGATTTTACTGGAAGTCGACTGAGAATGTCAAAGATTAGATCGCTAGGAATGTAGGCCATTGCCGCAAGGTTCCTTCTCTTGGATTAGATTTGCATTTATCTATGTAGATATTCTTTTGACCGTGTCTTTACTTTGGTTTTACAAAAAGCACTAAATACATACATATATATATATATATATATATATATATATATATATATGATTAAACTTAAATTAGAAGGTTACTGGTAATGGAAATTAAAAGTAGTTAAACAATCTAAAAAAACGTAGAATTTCAATAAAAATTACAAACAAATCAAACAAGGAAATACCTGATGCTAATGTAAGAGAACAGAACCTACATCATACAAGGGTGACAAAGTGGTGAAAGCTCTTGCACTGCCAAGCAATTTTCGATGGAGTTTTGAGTGGAAAAAATGATAAATTTGATCATTTTATTTTTAGATATAATTTGTATTCGGATTTTTTATAATTAAATTTATATAATATAAAAAATAAAATTTTGATAAAATTGATAAAATTTATATTAATATATCAAATATAATTTTTTTTATTAATTTTATATATATTTTTTATCTCCGTATTACTATGTTGTCGAAGCCTACAAAATGGAGAATGGAGGACCTACAAAGCTGATCACATCTCCTTCCTCCTTTACTAAACACCATTAAGAAGATCATTGGTCTAAGTTTTGGTCCTTTCGGGCATCTTATAATCTGCGAATTGGGTCAGTGATAGGCAACCATTGCACACCAATGCGGGCCTGCTATTCCACAAAAAGAATCTCAAAGTGTACAGAGAATGAAACGTTTTACAATTTCATGCCCTTGAATGACTACGCCGAGTATTGAGTTAGAAATATAAAAGTAATGAAGTCGGTGATGTAAAGTGATTCTCATATACCAATCAATCAACTAAAGAGGAATAGAGCTAGAAACACTAGAATGATCGAAAATATTTGTTTTTGCAATTGGCCAGAGGGAAACTTTAAACCAGAAGAAAATTAAGTTGGTGAAAGAGAAATCCTCAACTATTGGGGCAAGTCAAGCCCCGAAGATTAGCTTACCCTGGATGACTCTGCGTTAGCTTGGCGTAATCTCCATTTGCTAATCAATGTACAGATTATAGAACTTCATGTTATCACATGGATTATTCTTGAACCGGGAAAAGGCTTTCCACATGATGGCTTGCGCGATAGTTTTGCGTAGGAATACCTATGATTTCTTGATGCCTAAAACAACCAGTTTGCAGATTGTAACTGTGCAAGTCCCCCGAGATACCCGGGCCTCCGATATGTCCTTGCAGTAAGATCTCCTCACCATTGAACGCCACTGGACAAGTAAAACCAAGATATTTTGATTGATGAGCAATGATTGCCCGCACCCAATTCACTTTCTTCTCAACAACATCGCGTTTCAAGATCCAAATGTCCATTCTCCTCCCGAAAGAATACAAATCCACCAGGCATAATTCCCCTCTCAATCGCACTAGATACAGCCTATGCCAAATATTTTCTGTAATACCTTCTGGTGGAGAAATGTCTTCAAACATTTCATTTACAATATCGAATGAAACTATTAATAAACCCGAAACACGAGGAAGTACTTTAATCCAGTAAAAGAACCCGGCAGCAAACACCGGTGGATTGCGCAAGCCAGAAGAAGAACGGTACCCTATAGTCCTCCAAGAATTATCGCCCATGGTAAATATTTCAATCCTGAAATTAATCCATGTATCCGAAGGGAACAAGAATTGAATGACTTTATATTTACCACTCATTTCATCAAATCCAAATCCATAGTTAAACGATCGAAAGCCTTCAGCATCAATATCTGGGAGTCTGATTATGTCTTTGGTGCTGGGGTTGCAAACATAAACACCACCTTCGAGACCGTAAAAGCAAACCAAACCATTGCAAGAAGGTAAAACTTCGAAATGGCCAAAATGTACAGGAACATCAACAGAGTATTCAAGAACCGGAACCTCATCAATGTCTCTAACAGTGAAGAAGTGAACTATGCTGTTAAGATTTCGATGCTCCTCGTAAGAAAGGATTAAGCAAAGGTTATTATTGTTGGCTCTATTTGCACCATTCTTGAAGTGGGTAGAGATAAATTTTGGATCCGTGATGAAGGAGCAACAAAGCTTGTTCAAACTCTTGAATCTTGCCAGAGATTTTACTGGAAGTCGACTGAGAATGTCAAAGATTAGATCGCTAGGAATGTAGGCCATTGCTGCAAGGTTCCTTCTCTTGGATTAGATTTGCATTTATCTATGTAGATATTCTTTTGACTGCGTCTTTACTTTGGTTTTACAAAAAGCAATAAATACATACGTGTGTATATATACATGATTAAACTTAAATTAAAAGATTACCGGTAATGGAAATCAACCATTTTCGCCCAATCACATGATCATCACATGTCTTATTGGAAAGCTAAAGAAAAATAGAAAAAGAAGTCAAAATATATATATATATATATATATATATATATATATATCTAATTTTTCCCATTTGGTAGTGTTTTAAGTATGATTTTATCATTATTTATTGAATTTTTATTTATAATTCATATTTTCGTACTCACATATAAAATTATGTTTGTATCATATAATATAAAAAAAAATATTAAAATTCATGTTAATGTACTCAACATAATTTTTTTTAATTTTTATTATATTTTTATATAATTTTTACAAAATTTTAATTTATATCTTCCTTCTATCTTTTATTTATAATATTTTTATATTATATATTCCCATAACATATTTAAGATTATCAGATTCATCGTTACAGTGCATAACTTTATATACTGTTTACAAGTTCAATTTCCATTATAAATCAACCTTTTCTGCTCTTCTAGCCAGTTGTGAATAATCTTTCATGGGCATAATCCAGTGTGGTAGCCATGCAAAACTAGACTCACTAATACGGGCTGCATATTTCATTAATTTAGATCTTAGTCCATAAACTCTAGAAATAGGGTTCATCAGTTTCGGCTCATATGATGAAGTTGAGTCCAAAATGTTGAGTTCAAGTCTTTAGGATCCATATGCTAATGTTCCCAATAAGTTGCTTAAACTGTCGAAATGATTGATGAGTGAAGTAGAAGCAGACAAGAGCCATGAATCAGTAAATCATGCATTTTGGAATATAAAATCTCAAATTCAGATGTTATGAAGTTCTAAAAGTAGTTAAACAACGTAATATTTCAATAAAAACTACAAATAAATCAAACAAAACGGTACTTGATGTTAATGTAAGAGAAAAGAACCTATATAATGCAAGGGTGACAGGTGGTAAATGATAAATTTGATAATTTATATATATAATTTATATTTATATTATATATAATCGTATTTATATTATATAAAATATAAAAATTTTATATCAAACACATCAAATACTACAGATTATCTTTATTTTTATTGCTTAAATCCATTAGGCAGATCATTGGTCTAAATATTGGACATCTCTGCCTCTAATTGGGCCTTTGGTGGGAAATTACCTCTATTATACGAATTGGGTCAGTAGTAGGCAACCATTGCACACTACAGACTGCAGCTGGACACCAATGCCGGCCTGTTTTTCCGCTAAAAAAAATCTCAGAGTACACGGAAATTGATTACGTAGAAAGAGTAGTGAAATCTGCAAAGCAAGGTGATCTTCACAATACCAATCAATTGAAGGGCAATTTGCCAGAGGGAAACTTGAAACCAAATGAAAATTAAGTTGGTGAAAGAGAAATCCTCAATTTTATTACTACTGTTGGAGCAATTCAGGCTCCGGAGATTAGTTTTCCCTGCATGACTCTGCCTTAGTTTCGCGTAATAATCTTCATTAGACTGAAACGCATGTTGTCACATGGATTGATGGTGAACCGGCAAAAGGCTTTCCACATGATGGCTTGCATGAAAATATTGCGAAGGAATGCCTTTGATTTTCAGTCGCCTAAAACAACTAGTTTGCAGATTGTAATAGTTCAAATAACCCAAGCCTCTGATAAATCTATGCAGTAAGATCTCCTCACCGTTGAACGCCACTGGACGAGTGCAACCAAGATATTTTGATTGATGAACAACGGTTGACCGCACCCAGTTCTCTTTCTTCTCAATAACATTGCGTTTCAATATCCAAATGTTCATTATTGTCCCGGCCGATTTAGAAGAGTCCAACAAGCCTCATTCTCTTCTCAATCCCACTAGACACAAGCAGGGATTTAAATTGCGATCGAGATCTCGTTTTCGGTTGCGTTACATTTGTCGCGGTTGCGGATATAATGGAGATCATCGCGATCATTTCAGCTATCGTGGTCGTGATTTTTTTTAATTCACACAATTTCACCCAAAATTTATTATTTTCAATTATAATTATAATTAGTCTTATTTTATAATTTTAAAAGTAATTTATGATAATTACTAAACATTTAAGATAATTACTGAATATTTTTTAAAATAATTAGTAAATATATACTTACAAAATTATTAATTAATACTAACTTCTTAAAAAAATATATTAAAATTATATTAATTAAAAAAGTATACTAATTGAAAAAATTAACTACTAAAAAATTATATTAATTATACTAATTAAAAAAATAACTACTAAAAAATTATATTAATTATACTAATTAAAAAAATTAACTACAAACAAATTATACTAATTAAAAAATTATATTAATTTAATTATTAATTATTTTTTTAATCCCTATCCCTAACCAAACCCGCCCACCCACCTAACCGACACCTTCCCCCCACCCTCCCTCTCTCCAACCCAGTCACCCAATTTCATTTTCTCTGATTTTTGCTTCGATATCCTTCAGCCCCCCCTTCCTTTCCTCTCTCTGAAAGCTGGAGGAAGGAAGTGATATGGTTTTTTACAAGTAAGGGGTCTGCTTTGTCCATTTTATTGACCAACGAAGTTCAAGAGCAATAGTCACTCGCCCATCCATCGATATGAGAGCATACCATAGCGAAAAGAGATCCTCAAAGGCCGCTGAAACGAAGAAAGAAAAAATCATGGTAGAAGATCGAGCCAAGAGCACAGGCAAGCTAGATCAGTTAGTGAATTCCTTACGTGACAACTCATACGAGCTACCTTACGGCACCCTTCCCTTGCCTTCCCCTTCTTGGTCAATTCTTTCCCAGCTCTACTCTTTGCTCTCTGGTTCGATTAGTGATCACCTTCGATTTTCTCTGGTTCACACCCGTTTTTTCATCAAAAGCGGTGGCGACTGCCGTCGAAACTGCTAAATAGCGGCCGCGACACGGAGTCGCGGTCGCTATTTGGAACCCTGGACACAAGTTATACCAATTATCTTGTGAAATACTTTCTGGTGGAGAAATGGCTTCAAAGATTTCATTTCCAATATCAAACGAACCTATTGACAAACTAGAAGAATAACGACAGCAAGCTGTAATCCAGTAAAAGAATTGAATGACTTTATATTTACCATTCATTTCATCAAATCCAAATCCATAGCTAAACGATCGAAAGCTGTAATGACCCTTGACCCTTGAAAATAGGGAGAATTTTTTTTTTTTGAATTTAATTTACCCACTTATTCCCTTAGTCACTTAGGTTGTATTCCTGTGCAGTGTCAAAACACTTTTCCTGATTCTTTACTCGTAATTAAAATTAATTTTCATACTTTAACTTATATGGCCGATAGAAATTTCGGCAGTATAACGGCTTCTATATGAGCCTACCCACCTATAATTCAGTTGTTTTCGACAATCCTAAATATCCACAACTACCAAGCATACTTTCCAAATTCACCTTTACCACTCAATACATATATTTCGATTTAATACTAGTCATCTCAAAATATATTCCCAAAATAATATTGTTTACATCGTTTTCCTTACAAATTACATCCCAACAAAAATATTCCCAATATAAGTGTCTGTGCGTACAGATATGTCTGGTACAAGAATGTAAATGTATACCTTTCTGCGTATACAAAAAGTAGCCTAGGGTAGCTCTTTCCACCAGCCTACGTCGTGTATGCGGCAGGTAGCGTCTATAGATTCACTGCAAATGATCTGAAGGTAGAGGGGTCAGCTTTTGAGAAAAAGCTCAGTAAGATAATACTTTTAAAACAGTTCTGATATATAAAAACATGTGAAATCGTTCATAGAACCAAACTTTAATGAAATACATAATTTGTCATTTCATGCATAATCATCATGAAAATCATAAAGCATGCGTGTCTTTAAACAAATGACACGCTTAATCATTTTACAACTTTTCATTGTTTCATGAATGAGTTCTTAAAACCATCGGGTTCATAAACGTTCCGCAAACATTTCATAAACCTTTCGTAAACATAATCATCATAAAAAGTCATAAAGCATGCGTGTCTTTAAAACAAATAACATGCTTAACCATTTTACAACTTTTCATAAACCTTTCATGAACATTTCATAATCATTTCGTAAACATTTCATGAATATTTCATAATCATTTCATAAACATTTCAAGAATATTTCATAATCATTTCGTAAACATTTCATAAATATTTTATAATCATTTCATGAAACATATCGGTCGTAACCAATAATCGTATATATCATGAAAACACATTCATTCACCATACTCAATTTTCATAATCAAATCGAGAAGACTAGGCTATAACTAAGTCATGCGATACATGTCATTCTCCGTAGAGAGTCATCATACCTATGGCCATGGTAAGGGGGGCTGTAGACTGGATCAGGTTCGTACAGCAATCATAATTATAAACATGGGTAGTATTTTCTTATTTCTTATCATATACTAGCACATAGCTAAGGCATGGACACCTGTGGCATTCACCGTGCGGGCAACATTCATACGTGCTACGCGGGCACAAGATACTACCAAAATATCATCATAAACCACCAATAGCACGACATCTTTCACACAGTTTGAGTCAAGTGCTAAAAGGGGCCATACGTACCGGCACCCAAGTGATGTAGCCGAAACACCACAAGAAGTGACCATGCATGAAGCCTATAGTCTCAAAACAGAGATTTCAAAATCTTTCTTGGGTTTTATAACCCATAAACTCATATAGAGTAATAAAATCGAATTCCTTGTAATCTGAAAACTCTTTCATAAAACAGAAAGACCGTGTGGCACTTTGTTCTCGTAGGACTCAAGAGGTGGCTCCCACAATCCCCTTTCGAAAATAATTTTTTTTCTTAAATACTTTTGAAATTATCAAAGTTTCTTTAACGATATAGATATAAAAACATAAATAAATGATAAATGTAAAACATTCATACGTTTCATACCTTAGGAAAATTCATTTCACAACATGGAAGGTACTCAGGGAATATTTCGATAAACTAAAACATGCATCGTAAATAGTTTCACAGGTATGAAAGCATTGATAAATCACTTCAAATCATATGTTCTTTCATAAAATCATTTATCGGTGAAACAAGAATGCATTATCAAAACTAAGTTAAATAATACCCCTTAACTCGATTTATCGAAAATCTCGAATTCAAGTAATGACGCCTCACAGTACTTCCTTTAATTCCTCTACGTTTTACCTACACCGAAATCGTTTACTTAGCATCTTATTCATGCGGATTATCCGAATTGCGTCAAAATCGCAACCTATTCGTTACTACTGCGTGTGTATGTATTATTGTACATACCTCGACGAACACGCACGTTTATATATATTTTTTTACTATTTATATATTTTATACCTACAAATATTAACATATACCTTTATTATATACATCTACATATATATACACACACACACACACATATATATATACACTCCTATATGTATATATATATACTTTTATTTGTTTTCATTTTTTCCTATCTCATATATATATATATATATATATATATATATATATATATATATATATATACATTCTTTGTATGTACATATACTAGCACAAATTCATCTTATATACACTCATATGTATATGCACATATATATATATATATATTATTATTATTGTTGTTTTCCATTTTTCCTTATCACATATATATATCCTTGTTTGTACATATACTAACAGATTCATTCATTATATACACCTATATGTGTATATATATATATATATATATATATATATATATATATATATATATATATATATATATATATATATATATATATATACACATAAATACATATATATATATATTATTACTTATTTCCATTATTCATCATCACATAAATACATATATATATATATATATTATTACTTATTTCCATTATTCATAATCACATAAATATATATATATATATATATATATATATATATATATATATACATTTTTTTGTCTGTTATTCATCTCTTCCATTTTTTTTATTTCACATCTAATTTAAAATCTACAATAACATGCTCGTATCTACAACATATATATGCATGTATATTAGAAATACATATATATATATATATATATATATATATATATATATATATATATATATATATATATATATATATACATAAATATTTTACCTTTTCTTTTCTTTCTCTCTTCTTTTTTTTTTTTTTCCTTTTCCTTTCTCCTTTTTCGTTTCTTCCCTCTCGGTCAGCTTCTCCCTCACTCTCCCCTGCCTCTCGGTTCCAGCCCTTTCTTCAGCTCTCAGTTCCAACTGCTGTTTTCTGCCTTCGATTTCTTCTTTGGTTGCTTCTCGGTTTTCAGCTGTTGTTTTCCTTCCTCGGTTTCACCTCTTCCCTTCTGCCCTCCTCTCGGTTCCAGCCCTGCCTCTCGGTTTCTCCTTCTTCCTCAACCTCCCCTGCACATTCTCGGTTCTGTTTCAGATTCTTCTTCCTTGCCTCTCGGTCCCAGCTCTCGACATGCTCTTCTTCTTTCTTTTCCTCTTTTCTCTCTTCCTTTCTTCCTTTCTCTCGATCTCTGCTCTGTTTCGATGATCACAGTAAGGAACGAAGGCTTTCCTTCTACTGACCGTTGGTGCGAGCTTCCCTCCTCCACACGGATCACAGCTACTTCGATTTTCTTCAGCCTCGCCTCTCCCTTTCCAGTTTTCCAGCAAGCCTCTGTTTCTTACTTTCCTTTCCCCCTCGGCAGAATCGGCTTCCTTCTCTTCTCCCTTTCATTCTCTTATTTCTCTTTTCTTTTCCTTCCTTTCTTTTCTTCTTTCCTTTCCTTTCTTTTCCTTCTTCTCCAGCCGAGCAGCTCTTGGTTTCCCGCCCAACTCTCCTCTGTTTGTGCTTTGTTTCAATTGAAACAAAGTGACGGAATTGACTTTCTTTGAAAGCCAATTCCGTACAGCTATGTATATATTATATTAATATATATACATATATATAATATTAACATATATATTTTATATTAATATATATATATTATTTGTTGGTTTAGTGTCATTAGTTATTTTTGTTGTTTAATGTTTGTATTATTGTTTTGTGTTCATTCCATTTCCTTTTATTTCACTTCATCATTTTTTATTTTTATTTGTCTCATATTTTATTTATTTATTAATACTTATATATTATATACTATACATTTCATAGTATATATATATATATATATATATACACATTTTCTTGTAAGATTATCTAAGGATATCATATCCATACCTTTCATGGAATTTTCATTATTCCGGAAAAAAAATATTATCGGGATTTCATCATTCCTCATAAATTTCGATATAAGTTTTTTTACATCAATAATTTTTAACTAATAAATTAAAATTTTTCAATCTCTCCGTACTTGCATTTGCTTTATCACTTTTCATATTTTCGAGTTCTCCATCATTCATAGACTTCTCAATTCCTATAGTTCTCGAGTCGTATAATGAATATTCACATTTCTATTAAAATTTATCTTTTTATTTTGTTTTTTATATAATCTAATCTAAATGTAAAAAATTCGTGAAGTTTACAAAAGCCTTCAGCATCAATACCTGGGAGTCTGATTATGTCTTTGGTGTCAGGGTTGCAAACATAAATACCACCTTCGAGACGATAAAAGCAAACCAAACCATTGCAAGAAGGTAAAACTTCGAAATTGCAAAAACGTACAGGAATATCAGCAGAGTTTTCAAGAACTGGAACCTCATCAATGTCTTTAACGGTCAGGAAGTGATCTAGGTCGATAAGATTTCGATTTTGTTAGTAAAAAATAATTAAGAAAAGATTATTATTATTATTATTATTATTATTATTATTATTAGCTCTATTTGCACCATTCTTGAAGTCGGTAGAGATAAATTTTGAATCCGTGATGAAGGAGCGACAAAGCTTGTTCATGGTCTTGAATCTTGCAGAGATTTTACTGGAATTCGACTGGGAATATCAGAGATTAGAGGGCTTGGAATGGAAGCCATTGCTGCAAGGTTCCTTCTTTTGGATTTAGATTTGCATTTATATATGTAGAATTCTTTTGACCGTTTCTTTACGTTGCTTATAAATAAATACATATATATATATATATATATGTATATGTATATGTATATGTATATATGATTAAACTTAAATTAGAGGATTACTGGTCATGAAAATTAACTTACCGTTTGGTTTAATCACATGTCATTACATATTTAATTAGTAAGCTGATGAAAAAAAGAAAAAAAAAGTCAATAAGTAATTTTTCCCATTTCGGTAGTGTTTTAGTTATGATTTTGTCTTTAACTCTTGATTTTTTTATATATATAATTTGAATATTTTGTAATCATATATAAAAATATGTTCGTATCATATAAAATACAAAAAAAATTGTATTACAACTCATGCTAACATACTAAACATAGATTGTTTTAATTTTTATTATATTTATATATAATTTTTACAAATTTTAATTTATATAATTTTTTATTTTTAATTTATAATATTTTTATATTATAGTATAGTATCACATTTGTTATTATCAGATTACCGTCACAATGCAAAACTGTATATAATGTTTTCAAATTTGACCTACTTGTTTATTATTATATCAACAAACCTTCTCCACTCTTCTAGGCAGTCGTGAATAATCTTTCATTACAATAGTCCAGTGTGATAGCCATGTAAAACTAGAGTCACTAAAACGGGCTGCATTGGCTTATAGATTTAGATTTTAATCCATAACTCTAGAAATAGGGTTGATCAGATTTGGCTCCTTCCACTTATAATTTTAAGTTTTTTATTTTTCTACTAAAAAAATATTTTTAATGATAATTTTTTTAATATTATTAAAGTCAATCTCACTATTCATCAAAATTAACTTGAAATTAAGTTCAAAATATAGAGTTCAAGTCTTTAGAGGCCATTCAGCTTCTGTATGAACAATGTTAATGTTCTCAAGAAATTGCATAAACTGTAGAATTGATTGATGAGTTGGGTAAAAGTAGATAAGAGAATGAGGCCTCTTCAGTTCCATGAACGTTGGGGATTTGGGAACTATGAATCAGTAAATCATGCCATCATGTTTGGAATATGAAATTCCGAATTCAGAGGTCATGAATTTTTAAACGTAGTTAAATAATCTAAAAGAACGTAGAATTTCGATAAGAATTATAAACAAATCAAACAAGACAATACCTGATGCTAATGTAAGAGAACAGAACCTACATCATGCAAGGGTGACAAGGTGGTGAAAGCTCTTGCACTGCCAAGCAATTTTCATGGAGTTTTGTGTGAGAAAAATGATAAATTTGATAATTTTATTTATATAATTCGTATTTGTGTTTTTTATAATTGAATTTATATAATATAAAACATAAAATTTTGATAAAATTTATATTAATATATCAAATATAGAATTTTTTATTTTTTAGTTAATTTTATATATAATTTTTATTAAATTTTAATCTACATATTTTTATCTATCAAGGTTACTATGTTGTCGAAACCTACAAAATGGAGACCTACAAAGCTGACCACATCTCCTTCCTCCTTTACTAAACACCATTAAGAAGATCATTGGTCTAAGTTTTGGTCCTTTCGGGCATCTTATAATCTGCGAATTGGGTCAGTGGTAGGCAACCATTGCACACCAATGCGGCCTGCTATTCCACAAAAAGAATCTCAAAGTGTACAGAGAATGAAACGTTTTACAATTTCATGCCCTTGAATGACTACGCCGAGTATTGAGTTAGAAATATAAGAGTAATGAAGTTGGTAATGTAAAGTGATTCTCATATACCAATCAATCAACTAATTAAAGAGGAATAGAGCTGGAAACACTAGACTGATGGAAAGTATTTGTTTTTGGATGATTACAAAGAGGGTAACTTGCAATTGGCCAGAGGGAAACTTTAAACCAGAAGAAAATTAAGTTGGTGAAAGAGAAATCCTCAACTGTTGGGGCAAGTCAAGCCCCGAAGATTAGCTTACCCTGGATGACTCTGCGTTAGCTTGGCGTAATCTCCATTTGCTAATCAATGTACAGATTATAGAACTTGATGTTGTCACATGGATTATTTTTGAACCCGGAAAAGGCTTTCCACATGATGGCTTGCGCGATAATTTTGCGTAGGAATACCTGTGATTTCTTGATGCCTAAAACAACCAGTTTGCAAATTGTAACTGTGCAAGTCCCCTGAGATACCCGGGCCTCCGATATATCCTTGCAGTAAGATCTCCTCACCATTGAACGCCACTGGACAAGTAAAACCAAGAAATTTTGATTGATGAACAATGATTGGCCGCACCCAATTCACTTTCTTCTCAACAACATCGCGTTTCAAGATCCAAACGTCCATTCTTCTCCCGAAAGAATACAAGTTCACAAGGCATAGTTCCCCTCTCAATCGCACTGGATACAGCCTAGACCATTCTGAAATACCTTCTGGTGGAGAAATGTCTTCAAACATTTCATTTACAACATCAAATGAAACTATTAAAAAACCAGAAGCACGAGGAAGTACTTTAATCCAGTAAAAGAACCCAGCAGCAAACACCGGTGCATTGCGCAAGCCAGAAGAAGAACGGTACCCTATAGTCCTCCAAGAATTATCGCCCATGGTAAATATTTCAATCCTGAAATTAATCCTTGTATTCGGAGGGAACAAGAATTGAATGACTTTATATTTACCACTCGTTTCATCAAATCCAAATCCATAGCTAAACGATCGAAAGCCTTCAGCATCAATATCTGGGAGTCTGATTATGTCTTTGGTGCTAGGGTTGCAAACATAAACACCACCTACGAGACCGTAAAAGCAAACCAAACCATTGCAAGAAGGTAAAACTTCGAAACGGCCAAAACGTACAGGAACATCAGCAGAGTATTCAAGAACCGGAACCTCATCAATGTCTCTAACGGTGAAGAAGTGAACTATGCTGTTAAGATTTCGATTCTCCTCGTAAGAAAGGATTAAGCAAAGATTATTATTGTTGGCTCTATTTGCACCATTCTTGAAGTGGGTAGAGATAAATTTTGGATCCGTGATGAAGGAGCAACAAAGCTTGTTCAAGGTCTTGAATCTTGCCAGAGATTTTACTGGAAGTCGACTGAGAATGTCAAAGATTAGATCGCTAGGAATGTAGGCCATTGCTGCAAGGTTCCTTCTCTTGGATTAGATTTGCATTTATATATGTAGATATTCTTTTGACTGTGTCTTTACTTTGGTTTTACAAAAAGCACTAAATACATACATACATACATATATATATATATATATATATATATATATATGATTAACATACATACATACATATATATATATATATATATATATATATATATGATTAAACTTAAATTAGAAGGTTACTGGTAATGGAAATCAATCATTTTTGCACAATCGCATGATCATCACATGTCTTATTGGTAAGCTAAAGAAAAATAGAAAGAAAGTCAATATATATATATATATATATATATATATATATATATATATATATATATAATTTTTCCCATTTGGTAGTGTTTTAATTATGGTTTTACCATAAATTATTGAATTTTTATTTATAATTCGTATTTTCGTACTCAAATATAAAATTATGTTTGTATCATATAATATACAGAAAAATTGTATTAAAATTCATGTTAATGTACTTAACATAAAATTTTTTAATTTTTATTATTTTTTATATAATTTTTACAAAATTTTAATTTATATCTTCTTTCTATCTTTTATTTATAATATTTTATATTATATATTCCCATAACATATTTAAAATTATCAGATTGATCGTTACAATGCATTCCTTTATATATTGTTTACAAGTTCAATTTTCATCCACTTGTTTATTGTTAAATAAATCAACCTCTTCTGCTCTTCTAGCGAGTTGTGAATAATCTTTCATGGGCATAATTCAGTGTGGTAGCCATGCAAAACTAGACTCACTAAAACGGGCTGCTTAGCTCAGCTCGTAAATTTAGATCTTAGTCCATAACTGTAGAAATAGGGTTCATCCGTTTTGGCTCATATGATGAAGTTGAGTCCAAAATGTTGAGTTCAAATCTTTGGGATCCATTCAGCTTCTGTACGAACAATGCTAATATTTCCAAGAAGTTTTGCTTAAACTGTTGAAATGATTGATGAGTTAAATAGAAGCAGACAAGAGCAGGCGAGGTCCGTGTAGTTCCATGAACACTTGGGTTCCGAAGCCATGAATCAGTAAATCATGCATTTTGAAATATAAACTCTCGAATTCAGATGTTATGAAGTTTTAAAAGTAGTTAAACAATTTAAAAGAACGTAATATTTCGATAAAAACTACAAACAAATCAAACAAAATGATATCTAATATTAATGTAGGAGAAAAGAACTTATATAATGTAAGAGTGACAGGTAACGAATGGTAAATTTGATAATTTATATATATAATTCATATTTGTATTATGTACAATCATATATATATATATATATTTTATATAAAAATTTATGTTCAACATTTCAGATACAATACGAATTTTAAATTTTTATCACATTTTAATATGGATTATCTGTACCTTTATTGCTCAAACCCATTAGGCAGATAATTGGTATAAATTTCGGACATCTCTGCTTCTAATTGGGCCTTTGGTGGGAAATTACCTCTACTGTACGAATTGGGTCAGTAGTAGGCAACCATTGCACACTACAGACTGCAGCTGGACACCAATGCCGGCCTGTTTTTCCACTAAAAAAAATCTCAAAGTATACAGAAATTGACTACGCAGAGAGTAATGAAATCTGTAAAGCAAAGTGACCTTCATAATACCAATCAATTAAAGGGCAATTTACCAGAGGGAAACTTGAAACCAAATGAAAATTAAGTGTGTGAAAGAGAAATCCTCAACTTAATTACTACTGTTGGAGCAATTCAGGCCCCGGAGATTAGTTTACCCTGCATGACTCTGCCTTAGCTTCGCGTAATAATCTGCATTGGACTGAAACGCAAGTTGTCACATGGATTGATGGTGAACCGGCAAAAGGCTTTCCACATGATGGCTAGCGTGAAAATATTGCGAAGGAATGCCTTTGATTTTCAGTCGCCTAAAACAACCAGTTTGCAGATTGTAATAGTTCAAATAACCCAAGCCTCTGATAAATCCATGCAGTAAGATCTCCTCACCGTTGAACGCCACTGGACGAGTGCAACCAAGATATTTTGATTGATGAACAATGGTTGCCTGCACCCAGTTCTCTTTCTTCTCAATAACATTGCGTTTCAATATCCAAATGTTCATTATTGTCCCGGCCGATTTAGAAGAGTCCAACAAGCATAATTCTCCTCTCAATCCCACTAGACACAGGTTATACCAATTATCTTGTGAAATACTTTCTGGTGGAGAAATGGCTTCAAAGATTTCATTTCCAATATCAAATGAACCTATTGACAAACTAGAAGAATAAGGACAGCAGGCTGTAATCCAGTAAAAGAACCCACCAGCAAACACCGGTGCTTCGTGAAAGCCACTACAAGTATGGTACTTTATAGTCCTCCAAGAATTATCTCCCATGGTAAATATTCCAATCCTGTATTTAACCATAGAAGATATTACTTTCAGAGGCTCCAAGAATTGAATGACTTTATATTTACCACTCATTTCATCAAACCCAAATCCATAGCTCGAAGATCGAAACCCTTCAGCATCAATATCTGGGAGTCTGACTATGTCTTTGGTGCTAGGGTTGCAAACACGAACATCACCATGGAGACCATAAAAGCAAACCAAACCGTTGCAAGAGGGTAAAACACAGTACGAGCCAAAACTTACAGGAGCAGAGTATTCAAGAACTGCAACCTCATCATTGTTTCTGAAGGTGAGGAAGTGAATTATGCTGTAAAGATTTCGATGCTCCTCGTAAGAAAGGATTAAGCAAAGGTTATCATTAGCTTTAGTTGCACCATTCTTGAGGTGGGTATGGATAAATTGTGGATCCGTGATGAAGGAGTGACAAAGCTTGTTTAAGGCCTTGAATCTTGCTAAAGATTTTACAGGAAGGAAACTGAGAATGTCAAAGATTATAAGGCTTGGAATGTAAGCCATTGCTGCAAGGTTCCTTCTTTCGAATTAGATTCGCATTTATATATGTACAATTCTTTTGACTGTTTCTTTAGTTTGGTTTTACAAGAAACACAACGTATGATTAAAGTTAAATTAGAGGATTACTGGAAATGAAAATCATGAGTCAATGAAAAAAAAAGTCGATAAAATTTTCCCATTTGGTTCATGTTATAATTAAAATTATTGTCATTACGCAAACCTCTATGATAATACAGTTAAAATTCATATTAACATACCAATGGTAATTTTATTAATTTTTATTATATTTATATATGATTTTTGCAAAATTTTAATCTTTTTTTTCCAATCTTCTATTTTATTATTTTCACATTGTACTATGAAATATTTAGAATTATTAGATCCACCCTTATCATGCAAAACTTTTTATGATGTTTTCTAAGTTCAATTTTCATCTATTACTTGTGTATTATTATATCAATCAACCATCTCTACTCTTCTAAACAGTTGTGAAATTTTAACGCTTTGCCATAGCTATTAACCTATTGGGATTTGGGATTTGGGAGAAACATTAAATGACATTTAACACTTAATTTAATTGGACAATACTCTATAGTAAACACGTAGAGTTTAAACAGGCCAACATACTTTTTGTTGTTTAATTAGGAGAACATACTAGATAGCACTAATGCTTATAAGCTTGTATGAGTGAAGAAATTTTACGGAGATATGAATCGGATCACTTGATTTTTCATGGCCTAGTGTAAGTTCTAACTAAAAATAATAATAAGAGGGTAAAATTATTTTTTGTTTTTATTTTTAAATTTTTATTATTATTTTATTAAAAAAATTTATAATATATTTTTTAATTTTATTAGAACTAATTTTATCGTCCATCTAAATATATACTTAGTATGATAGCCATGCAAAACTAGACCCACTAAAATAGGCTGCATAGCTCATAGATTTGGTCCGTATATCTAGAAATATGATTCATCAAAATGTTGTGTTCATTCAGTTCTGTATGAACAATATGATCGGTCATATCTCCTTTAACCTCTTATTTCAACATTCCGAATATTTTTATTCATTTCCCTTTCCTTTGGGTTCTCATTGTGCCTTTGAATCTTTTATTTGTCTCCATTTACATGATGTTTACACAAAAAACAAAGATAATTCCATAAGTAAAGAACATTGTAATCGAATCTAACCTCTTGATGTAGCAGAAAAGAAACAGTGATACTAAATTTTAGTCAAGATTGATGATTAAGTTATGGTAGTTTGATGCCAGGTGTTGCTTCTTCAGCATTATGCATTGTAAGAATTTTGCCCCGGTGAAACCTTTGTGTTTGATTCCATTTCCAAATGTCGCCGTGATGTACGCTAAATTAATGATGATTTCTAGTAGCCATTTAACTATAGAAATTGAAAGTCGGTAAACCAAAAGAGGCTCCGAATCCTCTGTACTTTATCTCAATAATTACATGGAAAATGAAAAGAACATGTTTAATTTCATGTTGAAAAGAAGAACACTGGAAACCAAAGGAAAAATTGTTGAGAGCAAGTGGATCATGTTATTCTATGAAAATCTGCCATGGAGTCTGAGCTGTTCGGGTTGCACTTACAATCAAAACTCTGAAACCCTGACCTGTCAGGACTGTATAAATTGAACAACTTGAACAAAATTCGTGTGAAATTTCAGGGTTGTTCCGTTTCCATGGATTGAAGTAGAACAGTGACTCCAACATTATCATTATCAGCATTGGCCTTTTCACAGCTTCACGGGGAGGATCTAGAAAGTAATTGCCACTAGGTCAAATGAAAGTGAAATGGACGGCCATTATTGACATTTAGGCTTGTCCCCCTGCGCTGTAAAGCATCAATAAGAGATACGAACCCTGATAAGGGCATTAAAGGCTTTTCAAATCCCTTTCTTGTGAATGAAACCAACCCATAGGTAGGTAATTAATGAAGAAAATAACTATGGTAGAATTAGCTCCAAGCTGCCAACTCTCTTCTTGAGTTATTATTATTTGCTTCTTTGCTGCATTTTGAGAGAAGAGAAACTAGAGAGAGAGAAATGAAGCATTGGGGTCTGATTTTGTTTGTTTTTCTTTTGTTTCAAGAGCAAAGGATTTTTCTGCATTTAGAAGCTGATGATGGGTTTGTCAAAACTAAAGGAGTGCAGCTAATGTTGAATGGAAGTCCGTTCTATGCAAATGGGTTCAATGCTTATTGGCTCATGTACATGGCTGCTGATCCAACTCAGAGAAGCAAAGTCTCAACTGCATTCCAAGAAGCTAAACAGCATGGCCTCAACATAGCCAGAACTTGGGCTTTCAGTGATGGTGGAGACAGACCTCTTCAGTACTCACCTGGCTCGTTCAATGAACAAATGTTCCAGGTTCAAAACAATAATACTTAATTCAGCTTGAAAGTTTGGTCCACGTCTTGTCCATGATCAGGGTCAATTCTGATTGCATTTCTTTTGTTTCTTTCAAGGGTTTGGATTTTGTAATATCTGAGGCTAAAAGATATGGAATTAAGCTCGTTCTAAGTTTTGTGAACAACTATGATCAGTTTGGTGGGAAAAAACAGTATGTGAACTGGGCAAAAAATCAAGGACAATCCATTGCCTCTGATGATGATTTCTTTACAAACTCTATTGTAAAGGAATACTACAAGAACCATATCAAGGTCAGTCACTGTTTTTTTTCACCATCTTCTTCTTCTTCTTCTTCTGTGCGTGAGCGACAGTTACAGAAATTGCTACAAGAACCATATCAAGGTCAGTCACTGTTTGTGTATGTCTGTGTGTAATAGACAGTTCTTACAAGACATAACAGCCTGATTGGAGTGGCTTACAAAGATGAACCAACAATAATGGCGTGGGAGCTTATGAATGAGCCCCGGTGTTACTCGGATCCATCAGGAAAGACCATGCAGGTAAGAAATATCCCCAAGCTCTTTTGCCTCTCTGCTGTTTATTTTGGCTTCATTTTTCCTGAACACAGTTAAATTCTGAATTTGTACATCAACAATGGCTTTCCAACACAGTATTCTTGAGAAATTCCTGAAACAATTCATAAATCTCTTGAATTGAATGCAACGGTCTTGGTTAGTTAGTGCCTTTTGCCTGCTCATGATTTCCATTAAAGTGGCGTTGGAAGTTGTAACTGCACAACTTCAGTAGCATCTTTTTTAGTTGAATTAGCCTTTTACCTGTCTGCCGTATTCAAAGTTGCGGTGGTGGGACTGGAAACCTACTCCATCATCTGATAGTTACCCTTGTTAGGTGAGGTTACGTACGCTTACATTAGCAACAAAACATAATATTATGGATTCAACAATGGCAGCAACGTAGTTTTGTTGTGTTTATTGAACAGGCCTGGATTACAGAAATGGCTTCTCACGTGAAGTCCATTGATGGAAATCACTTGCTAGAAGCTGGTTTGGAAGGGTTTTATGGGCCATCGTCGTCTGAAAAGCAGCAATATAACCCGAACTTTCAAGTAGGAGCAGATTTCATTGAAAACAATCAGATCCCTGGCATTGACTTTGCTACAGTTCATTCGTATCCCGATCAGTGGTTACAAAGTTCGAGTGATGAAAGCCAAATTGCCTTCTTGAATAATTGGCTGAGCAATCACATCCAAGATGCTCAGAACATCCTTCAGAAGCCATTGCTTTTTGCTGAGTTTGGAAAATCATTGAAAATCTCTGGTCCCGACCAAAGAGACGAGCTGTTCAACACAGTGTACACAGCAATTTATTCATCAGCCAGGGGTGGAGGTGCAGCCGTGGGTGGACTGTTCTGGCAACTTATCGCTGAAGGAATGGACTCTTTCCGAGATGGGTACGAAGTAATCATGAGCGAGGGCACCTCAACTGTCAACATCATTACTCAAGAGTCTCAGAAACTTAATCGGATAAGAAGGGCTGGGAATGGTGCCAGTGACACAGGATATTGAGAAGGAAAACCTGTCATGGTGTTAGAATGTTACAAGTTAATGTCCTACTGGTTATTAACGAGGTTTTTAAGGAGGTGAATTCTCTCCTAGAAATGGATTGTAACCATTGAAGACAAAGTGTAATAGATTTTATCATTGTACTGTTTTGATGAACCAAAGTTACTTTGTCTGTCTGTAAGCTACAGTAGTCTTTTGCACTAGTAAATGAATTCAAGAAGAGATAAATGAAGCACTACTCCTATATTTTCGCAAAACAGCAGAAGGCAGCAGACTAGGGCTGTCAGCTTTCCTTTACTAGCTCAATCAAACAGAGCAGCCTCTGGAAGAAATCAAAGTTTTATATTACGGTTCCATCTTTAATTGTCGCATTCTTCAATATGACTGTGATCCCAGATCTAATGTAAAACCCATCTTCAGGTCTCTCAGCTTCTTGAATAGCCTGAGTGGTCAAAGTAGATTAAAATTATCAAGTGAACAAGCATTCATACGTATCTCTAAATACATTACAAAGAAGAAATATCAAGATATGCTACACATTCATAGAAGTAAGGAAAGCAATACTTACAGCAGCATTTGTTATGATCACATCTTTTCCTATCTTAGCATTCTTGTCAATTATGCAATTCCTTCCAAAACACAAGCAGGAAGTCTTAATTTAACAGGGTAAGGTATTATTTTAAAGACATATATATCCTAAACGATGGAAATGATCTGTTAGAACATTTTCAGAGTGCAAAAAATATTAGGTGCTGATGGGTGACAGAGGTGGTTTTTCAATCTAAATCTTACTTGATCTTGGTATTCTGCCCAACACCAATGGGAACCTTTCCTTCTGCTAGCAGAGATGCTATTTCCGCCTCAGTTTGGTAGTAGTCTGCCCCCATCATCATGGTATCCTGCAAAGGAAACATATGAAGATGATTTATCACTCAAGAAATAAGAAGTTGAATTGTCAACTTTTAGATAAAATTGAAAGTAAACACCTTTAAAAGAAATATGTTACAAGCAGCACAAGCTTCAAATATGCATTCGTTCTAGGTTACTGGGTGCATAGAATTAAGACTAACAATGGCCACTTGTATTTTGATTCAGAGCCAGTAACTATTAATGTTTCATTGAATGGTTAATCATGTGATTTGCTCAGATATGTTCTCTGCTTCATATGCATCATTTAAGTGATATTGGAACTTTTGAGATGCATAAGAGATTGCACAAGAAAAATCCTAAATTAATTGCTACAACCATTCAGAACTGTTGAGGCAACTGGAAATATCTCCATACCCTGTTAAATTATTTCTTACTATTAATATTCTTATCTCCATAATTTGGCTATTGTGGTGGCATGTAAATTGTCTAGTATCTTCTTAGAGTAGTCAATGGCTTTACCATTAAATCATATAATTAGTGACGGGCCAGAATGACTTCAAAAAAATAAAGGAGCAGAAAGGGTGTTCTACTTGTAAACTGCAGTTTATCATCAAAAAGAGGTAGTCTAAGCCCTTTTTCGATTTTTTTTTTTTTAAGGGAAATAGAAGATGTTGAATCACCTTGAGCTCAACGCCAGACTCCAACCGCGAGCGCACACCAACTATAGAGTGTTGTACACTACATTCTCGCAAGAAACAACCATGTGAAATTATGGCATCAACAATCTGCAATGACCCATTAGCCATGAGACAAGGCACCAAAATTTTAATCACAATATTAACTAAAGCTTTGAAGTCATACCTTGCATTTATCAACTTTAGTAGGAGGCAAGAACCTTGGAGACGTAAAGAAAGGTGTCTTTGGATCATAAAATTCAAACTTTGGTGGCTGCATGGAGAGCATAAAACAATCAGCTTTCACGAAATGCATACCAAATGCCATGTTTAGGCTTGTGAGTGTTACGTGGGTGGGATGTGTGAGGAATCCCATAGTGCAAGATACCAAATGAAGTAATAATGCAAATGATTTCAATATGTATATGCAAAAATGACATGGCAGCATCTTATCACAGGATCTTTATCTATTTAGAAGAACTAATAGAAAAAGTATGCAAACTTTTATTACTGCAGCCAGCTTCTTTTAAGATCTTATACTTGTTGGGTTGTTGCAATTGGATAAATGGGGATTTAGTATTGCTTTGATCAATGAATCACATGAAAGTTTAAACTTTTACACAAGCGAGAGAAACCTGTTCTGTGAGAGCTAAATTGGCATCAAAAAAGGACTTTATCGTCCCAATGTCTTCCCAATAGTCATTGAACAAATATGCCTGCGAATATTCAAACAGCCAGAAATCAGCAGTTTGATCACCAGAATGCAAGTCCTCATTATTGAAAAATAATACCATCTGATTACCACTGAAAAATTCACAGAGAAAACTAAAGGTAAAAGTTCTTATAAAAGTCATCTTGCCTGTACATTGTGTTCCTTTACTGCTGATGGAATAATCTCAGAGCCAAAGTCATTGCATGATGGATAGCTCCGTGTGAGAAGCTTTAACAAGACATCAGTTTTAAACACATAAACACCCATTGATGCAATGTATGGATATCTTGAAGCATCTTCTGCTGATAGCCCTAATATGGAGGTATCGACTTGCTGTAGCACAAATGTCAAAGAAGCAAGATCACTTACTGATGCCAGTAAATGTACATATATAGCTTTGATTATCAGGAAAATCATAATGTTTAAAAACAACAAAATTATGGAAATGTGGGTGAAGAAGTGATAAGTGGTAAAAGCATGTACCATAGCTTCAAGGTTGGGGCCCTTAGGTTTCTCCGCAAACTGGACAATCCGTCCTTTTCCATCTATCTTCATCAATCCATAATCTGATGCACGGCTGCCAAAAAACAAAATGCAAAAACAAAACAAAACAAAGAGGTTAATTCCCAAATTCTGAAGGAAAGCGACCATTGGTATATACTTCATGTTCTAAGCAACAGAAGCATATAGGAAATATTAAAAGAATCTAGAAGCCAGATAGAGGATCAATATTGAAATACTGAGTTACTTGATAGTAATAAATTTCAGTTCCCTGTAACTCATATGTCATGCAAAGGGAATCACTATAAAGATTATAGGCATTGCTTTATATCTTAGAACAGTCAACATGACATAAAATAACATGATAAATACCTGTCATCCATTGGTAAACATGAGACTGTGATATCAGCATTTGACTCAATATGCCTCTGCAATAAAAATAACTCCAGACTAGCCAGAATGATTTTTCAAGCTACAATCTTCATGCATAAAAAAGAGAAAAAAAAAGGCTTTGAATGCTATATTGCAGCTCCTAGCAATTGAACTAAGTACCTGCACAAAATCCATATAGTCTGCCCGGTAAAGATGATCACCAGACAATATGAGCACATGCTCCACATCCTTGGCTTTGGCATCCTGGTAATAACATAAATCATATTTAGTGAACTTCAGTGATCAGGCGGATGATTTCAGCTCAAATACAAATCCTTGTGACTAACCTCAAAAACCCATAAAAATTGCCTCACGGCATCAGCTGTTCCTTGGAACCATTTCTTCCCTGTTTCCCCTGGTGTTTGAGTGGCTGCCAGAACCTGTTACAGGCAACATAGCTTCATCAAAATTTTCACAAAACAACTAAATTTCATGTGGATGGAAATTGTACAAAGTCAAGATTCTCGCAAAAACATGCATTTTTCTAAGGAAGATTCCAAACCTCAACTAGTAATATGCATAATTTTGAAAATCTCTCATAATATTATTTCTAAATCAACAAAGGCTTACTTCTACAAAACCATCACCAAAATTTACACCGTTTCCAAAGTTGTATGTCCGAGATAAGTGCCGGTTGAGGGAAAAGGAGTTAAACTGAGTTAAGATAAATATCTTTTTTATGCCACTGTTGATGCAGTTGCTCATTGGAACATCAATCAGCCGGTAGCAACCTCCAATTGGAACCTGCAAACCAAACAAAACCATAGCAAACTTAAATCTAAAAAGTTTTAGGATTTTAATTTTTTAAATCCTACTAATCATGAGACTTCAAATTTAATAATTGGAAATACTTTTCAAAACTTTATTCATTTCAGTTAACTTTGAAAAAGTAAAAAGCTTTAACTCTCTCTGGGCAATGCTTTCTTACTGCTGGTTTGGCTCTTTTGCTGGTGAGAGGAAAGAGGCGTGTCCCAGCACCGCCCCCCAATATGATGGAAGCTACTTTTTTCGGATCTGCTTGTGGAGTCTCGAACATTGGTTCCTGAAACTTCTTATAATAAAAAAGATTCAAACGCTTAGTAATGATCATAATCAAAAAAATCAGAAACTATTACTATAAGATATCTAATACTAGTTGTTTAATCTTGGAACAAACTTAACGTTGAAAACGTTTTCTTGTACTTACCAGAGTCTCCTTGTCAATATCTGGAGTGAGAACAGAGTAAGCAACTCCAGGATTAGCTTTTCTGACAGCATTTTCAGCTCTCAAGCTCTTCCATAACTGTGTTCCAAAACCCCTGCTTGTAATACCTCCCCTGATACTCTCACCCCAGAAAACAGTGCCTCCATTAATACGACCTTCGCTAACATTAATTAGATTGGCATTACCCCTGAGTGCCATGCAGCAAGATTCCATCGCTGAAATAATTTATCAATAAACCAAAATAACTAGATGATTCTCGGAGGATTCTAACAGGTAAAAAATCAAAGCTCAGCAAAAATGGAATCTTTCATAGAGAAAGAAAAAAAAATCAGACAAAAAGCAAAACTACTTTGTTAGTGGTCCCAAAACTCCATGGCTACAAACTGTAACAAATAAGAATACTGATCAAAGCGAGACTAAAATGCTGAGACAACATTAGAATATGTCTAAGTCAAGAAAAGATCCTAAATTGGAAACACCCAGATCCGAGAATAACTCTAAACCTAAGAATCCATATGCAAAATGGAACCCTTTCTTCTGTTTCTAAAGCACTACCTGATGCCGCTAGGATCACAACAAATTTGAGGAGAGAAGAGAAATGGGTAATTAAAAATGTGATCAAAGATTTAAAGGAAAGCTCTTTTGGTTAAATTGAAAGCCGAAGTGAGCAAGTGGTAGACTCAGATACTAGAGAGAGAGGGAGCAATGAGTGATGATATTTAAATCTTTTTAGTATATAATGGCTTCTGAGCCGTCACGAGAATCAACGAAACAGTGATCTGATTCTCCAGAGTCTGCAGTTGGCAATTGCTCAGACTTGTTTGGCACTTGGCAGGAAATGAAAATTCCATTTATAAGCATTCTTTTCCCAACAAATGAACATTATTAAGTGCATTTGGAGCATTAATATATTATTATTCGTATAATTAAGCACAGTTTAATGCTTTAATTAGTACTAATTAATTAAGACTAAAATTTTAATCCTCCTTCCTAATAAAAGATTTTCTAAATCTGCAGGAAGCAGTGGAAATTTTCTTAAATTGAAATGACTCTTTGCATTTTCTATGTCAAGAACAGAACCGAAAAGTCCATTAAACCTACGGTTGAGATGAACTTGCATGGACGACGAGATATTCTTTTGGCATAAGTAAATATAGCCACGTTGCAGTGACTCATACAACCCCGTCGATGGCCGTCGTCAAATTGAGAGCGACCCATGTGACAGGTGGGTGATGATGAGCCACAGAGACAGAGCAGACTGACTGACATTTGCCATGTGGCTGTCACATTCACAGTGTCTGATCTATCACTCTCCATTGAGAAGAATAGATTTTATGGTGGCCGAGCAAAATTCTTTGTAGGAACCACGGGATGTGATCAAGACCAAAGAGTTTGATGAGATTGGAAAATCATTTGTCAAACTTTGATTAAAACTCGGAGGTTTGATTATTAATAATAAATAAAACATGTATTAACGTATTCGACAATTATTAGATCTTATAATTGTCAGTATATTGTACCTATTTCAAAAAGGAATAAAACTACAATTACTATGAAGTGGATTGATCATGACAGGAAAATGTGAATCACATTTCAAAGGAGGCTTTAGGAAAGGCCATCTGGTCGTTTGTCCTGTCTTCGTGACATTGAGTTCGACTCAAACGAGAGAGAATTTAGTTGAAAGCTTCTGATTTTGAGAGAGGATGTTTGCCATGGCAATGGGAAATGATAAGAGAATCAAGCGCTTCGCAGACTCTTTGTCATAACAAACAGAACGATAGTTGTTGGCCCCATTGCACTCCCATGTGTATTGCTAATCGATCAAAGCTTCAAGTTTGGTAGAGTGAAATTGGAAACCTTGCAAAGGCCTGGTGGACCAGTGGAATTGATGTTCAGCCTATTTTTTTTCCTTATTTGATGATGTCGAAGGTGAGAGTTTGGTTCCCAAACTTGTGGACTAGAATTCTGAAAAGGTGGGGTAGGCAGTTGGAATTCAGTGCCATGAATGAACCATCACTGCCACCTTAATTTGCCAAAAATGTGTAGAATCCAACACTCGAACCGTACTCCTATTATAATATCAACACGACCCGGATTTTGAAACCTAGTATAGTCGAAACCCAATGCTTTCCACCGAACACTGGCCCAAACCTCTTTGTAGTTTGTACCAGCGACCTATTTTTTGAAATTAAAGAAAAACAGCCCAGGAGTTCCCTGTAAATTCAGATTCAGACAAGCCGAACTGGAAAACTACATCATCTTCTCTCTCCAATGCATTTCTCCAAGTACAACATTCTCTTCCACCTTCAGTCGCCACCAGAAAGGTACCAAAACCGAAACCCGAGCACCCCACCCCCCAATCATATCTTGACACCTTAATCATCACTTCTGTTTTCTAAACAGGAAGTGACTGCAACGTCAGGGAGATATAGGGCATAAGTGCGTGTCCAAAGAAAGATATCCGCTCGGAGTTCTACAAGGACGCTAAAGTTGATTGCAATGGAGAACCATTGATGACAAGAGGTGGGACCTGGAAGGAGTATGTTGTGGATGTTTGATCGGGGAACCGTCCTTTTTACCTCGGAATCAGGTCGGCTGTTCTTGTGACGCTGAACAGATCGAGAAGTCGGGTAGGAAGTTGGGCAGTTGATTGGGGTAAATTTGAATCAACAGTAAGATTAATTTTTAACGAGAAAAAATTAAGTATAACTGATTTTTAACAAGATAAAATTAATTTTAATAAAATTGATAAAAATAAAATAATTAATAAAATAATATAAAATTATAAAATAAAAATAAAAAAATAATTTTATCTCTTTCTCTTTTATCT
Source organism: Firmiana major (assembly GCA_033439115.1). NCBI lineage: Eukaryota > Viridiplantae > Streptophyta > Magnoliopsida > Malvales > Malvaceae > Firmiana > Firmiana major. Next base: position 51,449,929 of record CM065909.1, read on the forward strand.
TTTATTATTTATAAATTTGTTGTCAAATAGTAGTAAGAGTTCGATGACAACTAAACTAATACTTAGATTATGAATATTCCTCTGCTGAAGGGTCAAGGATCCAACTCAGGTTTAAAAAGAAAGGGTTTTTACATTACCTTGGACTAATTTTGTGGCTTTAGTGAAAATAATGTTGAACAATTAATGATTAAAGGAGACTAAAAATGATTAATTAGTTAACTTTTGTGCTTGAGTGTAGCAAACACTAACTAAAAAAAAAATACCTGATAAAAGAATTGGAATACTAATTTTTTTTGTTATAAATTTAGTTAGATATTATATCATTGAATTAAACTTTTGAGAAGACATGTTTGTTAATTAGTATGTTAGGGCTATTCAATTAATCTAGTCAAACTGATACACATTTGCAGTAATACCACCTAGCTTAGCCTTTCATATTTGAAAATTATACAAGCTAAAGGGTTAATTTGGGAGCCGATCGGCTTCCACTGATCCCAATGTGTTCGGTTTCCACAAAAATTACAAAAATTTAAATTATAAAATGACAATAATGTCTTCGTTTTACAATTTATTTTTTATTAAACTCAAATAAATATTTTATTTTTTTAATCTCATTATAATCAATACTATCTTATAGAAATCAATTTTATTATTTACTTAAATTAGTGCATTTTCTTTAAAAAATAGAACTGTGAAACCCGCTGGAAAATACCCCAAATTAAAATTTCAAAACTTGAAATGATTATTAATGATTATTACGCGTTACTTAGTCTAACCGGAACCAAAAGAACCATTTTCTTAGTTATTTCCACTTGGAAAAATCGAAAAATTCAATTAAGGAATTTCAGGATAACCCCTCCTCGTGTGAAGAACTCGGCCAGGTCCCATTTTCCAGCCCTTTCCTTTTGGCTTGAAAACCAAAACAACATACAAAAGTATATATTAATATATCCATGTCACCATCTTCCAACTCAGTTTCCATTGATTTTCTTGCCCTTTCACGTCGTTAACATTGTCAAATCTTCCTATTTGCTCGAAACTTCCGATTTACATTTCTTTCTTCCTATAAATACATGGGACTAGTATTGAGCCAATAAGGCGTTAAAAACCGTTAAATTCGATTTCTGCTACTGAATAAGAAACATTAAAGTATTGGGTTATTTTTGGATATGATAAGGTTATCTATGTCGATTTCTACGGAGGAATACTCCTACAACAAGCAGCAAAATCAAAGGAACAATAGTACTGTTGCTTTGTGCAAGATTTTCTTTGCCTTGGTGTTATTCATTTGGTTGTCGACCCATGTCGATATAACTAGAGCTCTTTACCAGGGATTCATCGCTGTTTCAAACAAGCCTTTGCCCATTTTCATCTTCATGAACGTCATCATCTTTGCTCTTTGTTTTCTATCTAGCCAAAACCGGTTCCAGCCACCTTACGTCGTCTACCATGACAATGAGGGATCTGGTTGTGAGAGCCCCCACGTTGGAGATGACTGTCTTATTCCTGAGGTGCTGGAACAAACGGAAGAGATGTCAGTGGACAAGCATATGATCGTAGTGGAGAGTGGTGTCGGGGATATTCTGGCTGTTAGTTTCGACAATTCTGAGAGTTTCGAGTCCCAGAGATTGGATAGAGGGATGAGCAAAGAATTGGTTATCACAATGAGAGAACCACCACGGAGATCAATGGATGATATGAGCAATGAAGAGTTCAGGTTTGCTGTAGAGGCTTTCATTTCTGATAAAAAAGAAGCAATGAAGCAGGAGAACATTCACGAGGAGGAAGGGATTCCATAACTAGAGTTTAACGCATCTCTTTTGTATTAGTTCTATTCTTTTGTTGATTACACCTAGTGATTCTTATTCATCAATTGTTCATTGTTTATAATTGTGTTGACAAAGCAAATTTGGCTGCGAAGAGTGTGTAAATTCATGTTTCCCTCGTCACTCTCTTTCGGAGCTGCATGAATGACGAAATCCTTGCATTGTTTACTGTGTGAGAAAGACTCGTAAGGAAGGATGGGCTTGTTGAACTTTTAAGAAAAACAGTTCTCAGGCCTGCTCTTAAGTCTTGTGAGTAGTAAGCCCAAAGCTAGCCTTTTCCCCAGTTACTGTGATTATTCTTACAAATAACCATTTACTAGTAAATTTATTAAAACAAATATTAATCATTTAATTATCAAAGGTAATATGTAATAACATAATTATGTGGTGTAATTTGAATGAAAATAATATATTTTGGCATAGAATAATTATTTTATACAATTTTATTTTCTTCTGTAGATAATAATATGAAATTAATAAATTATATAAAAGCTAGTTATGAATCCAATCTGAACTATGTTTTCCAGTTTACATATTAGAGTTAATCAATTTTTTTTTTAGCCATATATAATAAAATATTGATAATAATATTTGACTGGTATTGGATCGTTAACTAATTAATTAAACTTACTATTTCTCTTTAATTGGAAATATAATATGTTATCTCTTTTGTAGGTCGGTGTGAATTCGGTACATTAGAAAAATATTTTTATTACTAAAGTGAAGAGGTAGGATTCTCTCATACATACATCCCTGACTCTATATAATTCTTCTTTTTTTATACCCCCAATCATCTTTTAATCCTTCTTCTTATCCGTAATTACAGGCAATCAAATTCAAATTTAATAGTTAATATATCTTCCACATGCATGTCTAAATCTGATTTGCAAAAATTTTCAAAAAGCTAAATATGGATACAAATGAAGAAGTTGTTGAAACTTAGGTTTTAAAGTTGAAAAATTGTCTCATATATTGCAAGTAAAGTATTTAAATTTTATAAACAAGATTAATAGAAAAATACATGATTACATACCCCATATGATATATTAAAAAAATGTGATATATGACAGACCTTTAATATCATTTGTGAAATTAAAAAATTATACTATTATTGTGTTAAAAACGAGTTTTTAAAATACCCAATTAACAATTATGTGGGTATGATTTGATGAACATTATGGTCAATTTAATCAACCCCATCTGATTAAATCAAACCCTTTTGTGCAGGAAAATTTCGTTTACATATAACAAAGATGGAAAAAAAATACGTTAAAATAGTGACACATATTTCATATTGTTTTTATTTTATTTATTAATATTCGTAAAGAGCTATGTGTTATCATCTTAACTCACTTATGGAATAAAAAAAAATTCTACTAAAAATATATTAGATAATAATCCTTTCATTAATCATCCTTCTTTCAAAATCAGTATTAATTTCCACCACTAAGGCCTTTTGCTTTAAGGATAATCTAATATATTATTTAAAGGGTATAAATATGTGGTAGATTAGATATTGTACATCATAGAAGCCGAAAGAAGATCGCAGGAATTAAGAGGATCCCTTATATATATCCACCTCTCCAAGCAAAAGCAAATTCCCAAAGCCGAATCCCGACTCAGATTGTCTCCCTAGTGGTTAAACTACATTGACACTTGAATTCATTTTTTGTCCCAATACTCAATCCAATACATCCTTGGGTTTTTTTTTTTTTTTTATTTCTACCAATGATGAAATCTAACTGTCCGATTTATCCACTACTTGTTGACATACTGAATTAAGTCACCCGATGTGGTTTCGAGCTAATATTGGAGTCTTTAAAGAAGAAAAAAAAAAACCTTACCCCAAGAATTGGATATGTAAAGTGAGGATGATTTTCCTTGTTTTTTCCCTTCAAAAATAAGTCTATTTCTTCACAATTGTTCTTTTTTCTAAGCTTATAGATACTTGAAAATGGCGGATTGAATTTGACACCCCAACTAGCAGCCATATATGCAACAGCACAAGGTGAAGACGGGAGAATTAGACTTTGCCCGCTAAAAATAAAAGTAAAAAAAAAAAACTTGTTAATCCAATAATTATAAAACTTAACATTTAGATTAACAAATATCTATTTTCATCTCTTTCCATCGTTCCTACTAACCAAAGCCTTAGAGCGACAATAACACTTGAATTCCGGCCATATAGTTCATTAGATTATTTATTCTACCTGATTAAGAGGTACAATTAGTACAGCATCCTCTGATCACAACTAATCATTGTATTAAGAATAGGAAGAAAATCTTGTAGCTACTATGGTTTTTTTGGGACGGAATCTTATAGCTATTGTTGCATCCATTGAAAGGAGAAAAGACAAAGAAAGTATAGCCAGCAAGAAAGCAACAGTTTGCAGCCAAGTTTCTTTTATACACTGTTCAAAGCGATTGGTCCTATTCTATCTTAATAAATTTCTTTAATATATTTCGGATAAGCTTTCATCAATCAACCATTTTTGTATGTGAAAAAAAAAAAAAAAAGAACCCTTTTGGTATACTGATTCGGCATGACATTGCTTTAAACAGATATATGAATCTTACATATATGGCTAGCTTGATTGTGAACAGTAACTCGAACCAGAAATATAGAGGAGAAAAAAGTGATCTTAATTATAATTAAGTAATGGTTTTTAATAATTAAAAATTGAGATTATAATTATTTAGAATCGAATATAAATTTTAAATATGTCATAACTTTTAAATAAATACTTTTAAAAGATCGTTGACGGTAACTATGGAGTGATTTGAATCCCAGGCTAAGTTTGCTTTAATTCATTTTTCTAGGTGGTGTGGCTTAGGAGGCTAGAGGGGGGGCCCTGTTAATAAGTGTTTATTTTGAAAACTTGGAAAACACAAAACTGTCTAGTAACTTGTTAGTAAGTCTTCCTCTGATAAATTCATAAATGTGAATGCATGCATTGCGTGGTCTGATATGTGGACTTCTTTTTTCCACATTTTGATGTCTTGACTGTGGACTCAAAGCAATAAGTTCCCACTTTAAGTTTGGTACGGTTAACTTTCAGATAGGTCTTAGGTTCCATACCCTCGTACATGGCAGAACTCAATTAGAAGTTCATAATTTTATGCTTTAAAAAAAAATCATGATTTTATGGACAGGGGAGCTTTGTTATTAAAAAGAAAAAAAAAAAAAAAGAATGCAGTATTAGTCTTAAAAACTCGAATCTTGGATTAGTAGAATTATTATATTTTAAATGTGAAAAATATTTAAAAGCAACGTTGTTGTTTCTTATATACTTTTAATGAATTGTAAATTTTGATAATTTTAAATATGATATAATAATATAATATAAATAAAAAATAAAAAAATATAATTTAAAATTGGATAAAAATTATATATAAATATAAAAAATGTTAAAAAAATTTAATATATTAATATAAATTTTAATACATAATTTTTATATATTATATGATAAAAATATAAAAATACGAATTATATAAAAAAAAATATCGGATCAAACTATTAATTTTAATTAAACAGGGCCCGGTCATTGTTTTGTTTAGAGCAATTAGTGACAAATACTATTGCAAATTGGCAGTGGCAGGCATCATGATTCAGGAGACATGATTCTCTAAAAATGTTGGGTAGCTGTAGCTGTGGGAGGAAAAGTTTTATCATGTGATGGTTGGGTCGGCAGGCAGTCCATATGAACACTAGAGGGGTATTATTACCTATTGATTTCTGGGACCCATCTGAATGTAACCTTTTGTAAGCAAACTAAAAGATATTTAACTAATCAAACATCACTTTTACCTAATCTTAATCAGTCTATTAATCATGAACCCAAAAGGTGTTGAGAATTAATGCAACTTCTCATCCTATTCGGCTTTCCGAAATAACGATTCTGCTACCCTTCCCTGCCTATGGCCCATAATGAAAAGCACTGAAGATACCAAGCTTCCAACGGCAGAGGTACACTAATTTGTAGCCTCAAGCTAGCTTTTTCACAATCTTACCATAGATTTAAGGTTAGTTTGGTAAGGTTAATATAGGTGGATTGTGATATTAATTTAGTTGAGATTAAAAATTTTTTTATTAAAAATATATGTTTTTAAATAATAAAAAAATTAAAAAAATAATTTTATTTTTCACTTTTATTTTATATGACTTAATTTTATCGCACGAGAGATACAGTAAAATCTAAAAAAAAAAATATTGCTGATAATATCTAATCATAATTTTGGCAACGTTTTATTTATTTTGAAAGTATGAACGGATATATTCAAAACGATCAAGGTATCTAATAATTCTCACTCTTACTGTCACTTTTATTCTTGAAGACATTAATAAACAAACATCGACTCACAATTCAGGGAAGAACTTTGATTTTTCTTGTTAAGTAGTGAACCAACTGCCCCGTTCTCTCCCCCAATTGCTAACCTTAATTGGTTTAGATAACTTGTAAAACAGAATTAACATCAGCTGGTCAATGAGATAATTATCAAATAAAAAGAAGAGAGTTTAAAGTCTCACAGGGAAAGAGGGCGGAAAGTTCCTGTGACGTGGACTTGTATTATTTAACATTGTTCTCATCCTCAACCAATGACCTTGACCAATTAATCTCCCTCTTTGGCATTCGTTGGAACTAGCAAGGAAAATCAACTGAATTCTTCTGATTTTATTAGGCAGAAGAAAAATATAAGAATACACATAAGAGATCATCAATTCTTCATTAATTGATTAATTTAAACCATCTGAAATTCTTCTACAAAGATTTTAGGTCTGGTTAGAATGGCGTGTCTGACGGGACTGCCGGATACCCCACGGTTGGTAGCGTCTGCAATGGACAGGAAGAAGTTGAAGTCCGAACATTCCTACAGGGGAAAACTGCAATTGTCTTGTTTTTTCCATCTTAGCCTTTGTCAGACTGCTTTCGTACAGTTAGTTCTGGCCTCACGTGATATTCCTATACTTTTATACTTTCTCTAGTTTTCTTTCTACTTTCATCTCTTTACTTGGTCTCCTTTTGTTGGAGAAGACCACGCGTGATTACAGTAGTACTAGTGCTACCACTTTTTTCAGTTTTTCTGAGAGAGTAAGAGCTTGAACCCATGAATGTTTCATGGATTTCATCACCTTCCCACGAGTTCAGATTCTCCTGATTTCAGAACTCACGATTTTCCCATGCAAAAAGCTCAATGGATCATACAAACTTCACGCTTAAATTGGAGTTTATTTGCTTTTCATTTTCCTTTCGGCTCGGATTCATTAATTCGAATGTGATAACCTAAACCTACAAAGAACAGTTGAGTTCAGAATTCTTTCATGACAACTGCTTCTTTCCCCTCTCCTTTTCATCTTCCTTTCTCCCCACATTGAATATTGGCCAAACGAGATTTCCTGAATTATATCTATTTGGTACAGTGAAAATTTTTATTCTAAATATGCCGAAAAAATTAAGGGTTTTTTTGTGGCCAGGCCAAAGGGTGATTTTTTTCAGCTTTTCAAATGTACCTACAGGGAATTGAAATGAGAATGAGTCTGACAAACATTGCCAATTCTGAAAAGAAAATTAAAGTAGCCCATGTGATGAAACTCTGCTTTCACTCAAAAAAAAAAAAGTGAATTATTCTATGGTGCATTAGTCCATGCGTGATTATATTAATTAAAGAATTGCCTATCTTTAATTGCATCATGATATCGACTTGGGTGTTTGGGAACAAATCTCTTCAGTTCCCAAACCTTATAATCCGGATTAAACATGAGATTAAGGAGTAAGATTAATGCATTTCCCTAACAATATGAGCTTCAGAACCAAATCACCACACATTCGTCTGCAGGTCATTGTCAATCAACTTCCAGGATGTCTATAATCAGTTAGACATGCAATCTCCAATAATTTTCCACACTGAAAACAGCAAAAGGCTTCCCCATAATTATTTGTCATGTTGGAATGACATGCGGGAAAATTTGACTTTGTCTGCGTTCCTCCTAACTTCTTGGTTTCTGAAGTTGAAGTATACAACAGCCCATATGCAATGAATTAATTCTTGCTTTTGAAAAGGGTTTTCAAATTGGAACCACAATATTGGAATGTAAATTAGGGCTAGCTATTATTATGTTTGGTCACAAATTCAAAGACTAAAAGCAACCCAAAACTCTATTTTCTCTACACATATTATGAGTCACACAAAAGTATATAGTTTTGTCTTTTGTATTTTGAGAATCTCTTAACTTCAGTGTAAAAGTATGAATATATATCATCAGAAAATAAATAAAAAAAAATTGTATGAAATACTTATTTCAAGTCAATATATATATATTAAATCAAATCATATCATTTACTCATTTTCAAAAAAAAAATTATTTATTATAAATCATGTATAATAATTAGATATTGAATATTGAATTGAACAAATTAGTAATGGTTTCTTTTAAAATATGTGATTCCATACCATAATTTAGATAGAAAGAATAATTGTTTCATAAAAATTTTTCATGAAACAATTGTAAATGAATCTCATTATTTCTCATCCCAAAAATACTAGAGAGAGTAAAATTCTTCTCACCTTCCCAAAACTAGAATGCTAATTAAATTTGTAGTATTAAAATTTAGTACTATGATATCTCATATCATCAATTTGCTATACTATTAACATCTAATTCACCAACTAATGCTTTCCAAAACATGATAAGCAGAACCAATTTAAACCCAATTAGGCTAATGGACAAACAAAAAATGGAATATATTTGTTGAAAAAGAACTTAATTTTGTAAATTAATGTCAAAATCTCAAATCTCAAACTAATCCAATTGGGTCATATAGGAATTTCATGCTCCATTAATAGGAAATGTATAGTAAGTACGGTTCTTAATTCTTATTTCTTATACTATATTTTCTTAAGAAATAAAGAAAGTTTGAAGGAGGACCCACTTTTACTTCTCACAATGGGAAGATAGACGTGCGGCACAGCTAGAAGAAAAAAAAAAATTGGTGCCACTATGGGACCCGTTCGAGCCCGTCAGTTCCCCTGTGTTGTCTGCAGTCTGCTCATCACCTAACCTACTCAACCCCCTATTCTCCCCACGCGTGGGTATGCCCTGGTTCGATCCCAGCTCCGTCTGGTTCACTGGCTCTCCAGTACTCTATAATTCAGTAATCATTTCGATTATATTTATATATTTTCCTTTTTTTTTTTTTATGCAAAAGCTTCAGGCAAATCACCTATATAAAGCTCTAGGGATCTATTCAAATCATTCAGTTTCCAAAGCCCCGTACCAAAATTATTACCAGCTTCCAACTCTGTTTTTCTTCTATTTTCTTTCTCTAACAACCCTCTGAAAGCAACCTTAAACCTTCTCCTTCGTTTCCTTCATAGCCTTGCTAAAGAAGCATGGATTCCTTTGAGTTTGATAACGTCAAGGCAGAGAAGGAGAATGCTCTATGGAGATACAACATGGAGAGGAAATTGAGGATCGGTCTTCATTTAATCGGGTTTTTGTTGGCTTTGATTTTGCTGTTATGGTCTTGGTTCCCCACGCTGATTCCTGACACCGTCCAGGTTGCTGTAGATTTTCGCCGCCGTTTCGTTTCAACTTTTAATAAGCCTCTCTTCACTTTCATCGTTGTCAACATCATCATCCTTGCTGTTTATGCTTTGTCTAGCCTAAAGCAGACCCAGGAACAAACCACCAGCCCTGACATCTACGACGAGTACGTCAGTTCTCGCCGGAGTATACCCACACCCGCTGTCGCATCCGACTGTCCGGCCACAGAGGAGTTCATGGTGGAGGTGGACAAACAAATCATCCTTGTAGAAAATGCGGTTGCTCTTTCTCCAGTGAAACAGCAACGTGCAACAAAAATTTCCCTTTCACCAGTTAAACAACCTACGACGATCCGTACAGAGACAAAGACAAAGACAAGGCTTGAAGTTTCTTCAACCGAAGTCAAGCAAAAGGAGTACCGAAGAACTCGATCAATGGTTTCAGAATCTCGAAACCAACGGCCCCGGGAGTTTCGGAGATCGGAGACAGCTATCGGCAGAGAGTTGGTGACTTCAGGCAGAGATCCAACGAGGAAATCAATGGAAGAGATGAGCAGTGAAGAGTTCCAATCGATAATAGACAGTTTCATTGCTGAAAAAAAGAAAACTCTGATGGAAGAAAATACTGCTCATTACACTAGGAGAAAAGAAAAGTGCATGTCTATCGTGACTAAGAACTAGGTGATTAGACGAAATCAGCGACTTAAAAAAAAAAAAATCTATCTCGATTTTCGAATTATTAGGGTTTCGGGATCGTATATTAATTACGGTTTGAGATGTACAGTGATAATATTTCCCTGCTTTTGTGGGAGTAAAGTTTAGATAATTAAGTTTTATGGGATCTTGTGCTTTTTTTTATTGTTTTTATTGCTTCGTTTTTGTCTTTTTATTGCTCTTTTTTCTTTGATCTTTGAATTAGACACTCGATTAAATGCTGAGAGAATCAATGTGCTTATGCTTTGCTCATGAATTTTTTTAGTTTTTTTTTTTAATAAACGTCTTAAATTAGTAAAATTTTACTTATAAAAAGTAAAAATACCACCATTTGAATCAATCTTTAAATTCTTAATTGATTCTGATTCTTGTGCAATTCTGGCTAAAAATACTTTGTAGCAACCATAGAATTCAGGAACAATAAAGTTTCCGGTCAAGTCCTGTTGAGTTGGTTTGGGTACAAATTCTGGAATATTTGAGTTTTCCTGTTCAGAAACAAAAGAGACTATGATTTGTCCTTTTTTTCTTGACTTTGTTTTCCTCCGTCAGAAGAATTCATTTCAACTCCTCTAAGCTTCATTTTACATTTAGTTCTTCTTTTAGAGGGAATATCCTTCTGTTCCCTTGTCATCTTTGGGAACTATTTCAGATATTTCTTCAGCTTTCATGCAAGTTTGATTAGGGGAATCCATCCTTCCTATTGCCTTCATTCTTCATGGTTATGACATAGGTTTGCATTCCAATTTCAGTCAATTATATCATTTTCTTGGAGTCCACCAACTTCCATTTCGATTCCCCTTCTATCATTTTTTCACTGTACTAATCAGTACCAAAAATCCAAAGGTACAATGATAAAAAGCAAACAGTGTAAAATGCTAAAACCCCCAAAAGCACAGAAACAGAGGTGGGTTTTGCTTCATGAATACCCAATCATAAAATTACACTGTGCTTCTGATTATTATAATAATATTGTTCACAGTAGTCTATTGAAAAAGCACTTTACCCCTGCATAATGGAGTAATAATTTAGAATGTTTGATGAATTTACTACCAAAAGCTTGAAATCTTCCACGGGAAAGTCAGTAACTTTTGCTCTACTTTAGGCACGCCCCTACACCTATAAACTAAGTAGCTTTGTCTTAATCACATCTTAATCGTGCTTATCATCATTACTTACACTAGCTAGTGGGGGCTTTGAGGAACTTTAGACACCCCTAGCGCAAAAAAAGAGGATATATATCTTACTGCTGCTCCAGGCAAAGTTCCTACCCACCAGCTTTTTCCTCCTTAATTCTAACTTTCTCTGTCCAATAATTTATATATATATATAATTAATTAACGTTCGAATTACAAAAATTATATATCAAAATTTATATTATTACGTCTAACACATAATTTTATTCAATATAAAAAATGATATATTCTAATTGTCTAATATTAAGTAATATGCTTAGACGTAAGTAATATTACTACAACTAAAAGGGTTAAACATAATTATTTCAATTTTTATCATATTTTTATATAATTCTTATTCAACTTTAATTCATATTATCTTAATATTTTTATTATTATTTTTAGCTTATATAACCGGTTAGATCTATTGTGCATTGAAGGGACATGTCAATTCTTCTAAGAATCCCTTTTTCCCGAGTATTCTTTCTTTTAGTCAAAAACTTATTTGCACCCGATTAGAACGCAGGCCAGCACATAATAGAGGAAGCATTATTCTTCATTTACCTTCTACGATATGCGTAAGCCTTCCAAAAAACATGGTTTTGTTTGGTCTTCAGTGCTTGACTAAGGGACCCAATGAGATGAAAAAGAGCGGTTGAGGTTGAGGCAATAGTAGTTTAGGCGGTGGTTGAAGGGCATATTGCCTTTGGGTGGGGCTGAGGGCCTTCCAGTTTGTATTACACGTAGGCTTCTTGTAATGAAGTACCCTGCTCTTATCCACTTCGGAAAATTCTGCAACAAAAAGGGAGAATGAGGCTTTTCCTTGTTAATTAGCCACCCATCGGCCATCACCGTCGACATTTCCTTCCCTTTTGTTGTTTCTCAGCTTGTCACTACCGCCAACTGGTGTACATTAAACATTAATCTTCTCAATTATTGCTTCTTGCCATAACCCTCTTTTGTTCCGTACAAATGGCACTTATTCTGGGGTCCTTAAATTACTCCATAAATAAATTCATTTTTATTAAAAAAATGTCGCGAATTTTTTTAACAAACTCAGTATATAAAATTATCACATTGTAAAATTTGAAAAAATTAATTATTTTCATAATTCAAACCAATAATTTTTAAATTACAAAAAAATAATCTTTATCTTTACATTAAAATTCATCTCTCTTATATTAAAATCTTATAAATTTAATATTTGAGTTTCAACATTTACATTATATATTTTCTCGATTTAAGAGTCGATTTTGACAATTGAAATTATTACAATATATACTACAATTTTTGTTGGATTGTGAACTATATAAGGATTTTTATTTCTAATTAATTAGAGAAAACACAACCTGTTTTCATGGAAATGGAAGACCCTTATTTTCTGAAAGCAGGCAGGCAGGCAGGGTGTAATTTTCATGTTTTGATAGTAACAGTGATAATACACAACACATATAAGTAAAAGGGAAACATATGCCAACAAATTTACAAATTATTTGAATATAAAATGTTTGTCTTCATATTTGAGCAATAATATCCTTGTGTCCTGAATTGTCATTTTCATTTCTTGTTCTACTGCTCACTAGCTGTCATATGATCAAAGAGGTCCCATCATTATTTTTCTTTTTATTTCGTAATAAAAACGCCTTGAACCCTTTGTATTTCTTAAAACTAATGAAATTATTGAATTTGAGAATCAATTTTGATGATTATAATTTTATTTTTAACTAATGAATTTACTGTTTGTTTAAAATTTTAATTCTGTTATTACTTGTTAATAATTTTTTAATTAAACATTATATAATATAAATTCAATTTTAAATGATCATCTTCTACTTTTAATTATAAAAGAAAATTCCAATCCTATTATTTAAATAAAAATCATACACCAACTACTGAACTAAATTTTGATTTCAACAGGTGAGAAAGTCTTTGGCTTGTTTCTTAGAAACAACGACGAGACTCGGGCTAGGGGCAGACCACTAGATTACAATGAGTCGGTGACAATAAAAAAGAGGGTTTATAATAAACAATGAATAAAAAGCATTATTTGATTGGTCAAGTCAACATCATGATCAGTAGAATAAGATTTTTTTGGAGACAAGAAAACTCGATTCATGTTGCAACTAAATTTTGAAACAAATTACATTAATTAACATAAATATTTGTCCCCACCTTTGTTCTTGATCGGAAACAAAACTGCCCCATCTCTTTATTTTTACACTTTTGTTGTCAATAATCTTATTTTATTTAAAGAAAAAAAACCCTAATTTAATAAAAATAAGAGTTGAAAGATCGTAATTTGGAAATATAAAAAAAGTGCAACGGTTGAAATTAGATTGAGTTCTAGATTTGTCACTAACGTAATTTTTATGTGTTTTATATTGTTAAAATTAAATTAGTTTTTTCATTGTTGCTTTATTTTTGTAGCACAATTTAATTTCTATGATTTTTTTTTTTTTACTTCGATCAAAAATGATGAGCCCTGGAAAGGAAGACACCATTGTGATGTATGGTTAACAAGATTATGAATTGATTGGAGATAGCTTTATATTAAACTTCTTTTTTTCAATATCTATGCTAGCATAATATTAAGCTTTCTCTTCTTTTATTTTTTGCTCTTTTGGCCGTAGTATACAGTCTGATGTTCAATAAATCATTGATTAAAAAAAAAAAAAAGAACTAGTTAATCTGAAATTTGAAATTGTAATTTTTTTTTTTAAAGATTAGAGGTTTCCATTACATAAAATAGAAAAGCAAGTGAGGAAAAAATAATTCATCATTGGTCATGGCCTTTGCTTTTGTAAATGGAGAAGAAAGTTTATGCTCTTATGCCTGCTCTAATCGTAGAATTGAGCCTAAAGCAAGTCAACTAGGAGAACTAAACTAGCTAAAAACTCTTGACATTTCTTTATTCAAAGTAGACTTTTTTGCAGCTAAAGATGTGGCCATGTATTAGTATATGTAATTAGGTATGAGGTCAGGAGTTCTCTTCCATTCCGTCGTTTTTGTTTGGTTGGAGGGAAACTACTAGCTTTTTTTTATCAATTCGATTATAAGATGAAGGGAGTTAGACAATTGATTCTTTGGGAATCAAAATGCAGCCAACCCCACTTTCGTAAAAATATTATTAATAAGGTATAAAAATAATATAAATAAAAGATACAAAAACATATTATATATATGACAAATTTAAATGTTTTTGAGTATATCTGATATAAGTAATTATTGAAAAATAAATTCAATATATAATACTCTCATATCGTAAGATTTGAGGAAAAATATTATCTTAGCTTTCTTTCTTCATTAATTAAAAAATTATTTTCGTGACTTAAACTTCAACTCGTATATCACAAAGGAATAACATTTATTGTTACAGGAGGCTCATCCTCGAATATTGGTAATTATTAAGCTAGAAAATTTGATATAACCAAACTGCCAGGAACAAGTGTGGGCACATATCCTTCTTTTGGCATGGTCAGACCCAAAGATGTTAACAGGCAAGTCTGTTTATGTAGCAGCATCCAACCACTCCTGAAATGGAAGACAAAACAGAAGTGAAAAAAGAATGAGAGTCAAAATTGGCAACCCTGTCCTTTGCCCTTAGATTAAGGGGCAGCCTCTGTCGTATTGGGGTAAGGTTGTAGGACAAGCTGGATAAATTCGGGTAGGTATAATTGTATAAACACCCTATACTTTATGCAAGTTTCTAAGCATATGTTATCTTAGCTTAGGTATGTAGATTATTAAAATGGTAAATAATCAAATAATGCCACCTATATATTATTCTCTGTTACATATATATTGTTAAACAGTGCCCATTTCTTTGACAAAACCGTTGAAAAATTGTTGCTAAAATACGAATTTGCTTCTAGATGAGGCCGTGGGCCTGAAACAAAGCATCTATGAGGCCCACTAGTATGAGCCTGGGCACTAGAAAAGTGGCTCGAAAATATTATTGAATTTCCGGCTAATGTGACATAAACACTTTGCTTATAGTTACCATTTTCGTAAAAAGAAATAAATTCATAAACAAATTTGTTGAAGGTAAGGGAATCAAACACGATCTAATCTAAAATTCTTCTAAAATTTAATGGAATTGGACATGGATAATAATAATAATTTAAATATTTTAATAAACTCTAATTTGATATATTTTTTAAAAATATATAAAATCGTAAGCATATGAATTTGAATTTAAAATATTTATCAACAATATCTTTCAATATTAATAAAAAAAATATATATATCTTTCAATATTAGTGGCATTTTCTCTTATCTTTTTATTTGACAAAGATTAATCAAATAAGCGCAAATATCATTAACTAATATAGGAGAATGATGATTTGCTTCATCTTGGACCGTCCATCTTAATGACTTGTTAATATCCACGAAAAAAAAGGTCGGCGGTGTCGTTTAATTGCTTGATTCTAGTAATATAATGTCGTTCCGGAAATCTCAGCACATATTCACGCGATTCAAAGCCTACGACGTCGCATTATCCAAACGCTTAATCATCGATGCAGTTTTGTTGTATATACTTTTTTTTTTTATTCAACTAAAATCTGAGCTGATAACTGATAGTAGTGTAACGCTGATTGCTGACAAAACCTCGCTTTTTCCCATCATAAGGCCGCTCTCCTTTTTCTCTCCTTTTAATTTCTTCTTCGTCTTAATATTTTTGAAGAAGGAAACAAACGAAGAAGATAGTATCAACGCCTTCTTTTCACTTCTCAATCCATTTCTTAATTCCGATTGTTTGGCTGCTGTTTTAGAGCTTTTTAATTTTAATTTTCTTTCAGGTATGAAGTGCATTTCAATTTTTTTTTTATTTGCTTTTAGTTTTTGTTTTTGTTTTTAATCAATGTATTTGTTTATTGAAAATGAAGCGCAGCCACCGTAGATTAATGGAGAAAGTGATTTTAGAGCAAAAGGATGCAGTGGATTGGGTGTATAGAGGAGAAGGAGCTGCTAATCTTATTCTCGCTTACACTGGATCATCTCCTACATTTGTAGGTTCTTCAAAAAATTTTAAAATTTTTATCCTGAATTTTCAATTTATTTAAAACTGAAAGTGGAGTAGAAAGTTGAAATCGTTAATATCATGGTTCCTTATTTCTTGTTTTTTGTTCTTTTGGTTTGGAATTTTTATTGATATAATAAAAATAAGATTGGGAAAGTAATGCGAATTCAAAAGTCACAACGGAACTGCGAAAATGGAGTGAACGGAAACGGAACTTTAACAACGCATGAGCGGCTTCTTTGGCGAGAAAAAGAGTTGATGGTGTCGCCAAACAGAGAGACTGTGGAGCAACTTTACGTCATGCATGTTATGAGCCCGTTGTTAGGCGCAAAACATGTCGATGCCGGGGTATATATATTGTGATTTAGTTTTTCGGATTTGATGAGCTTTTTAATTGCTTTTGGATTCTTATACTTTGAGTTTGGCAGATGCGTGTTCTTGTAACTAACGAATTCCTTGCGTCTGTTGAGAAGAATGTGGCTCGTTACCGGCCTGTTTGGCGAGTTGATTCATCACAGATTGATGCAAATCGTGATTCTGTGCTAATCATATCGGATCATTCAATCTTTCCGAATGGTAATTTTGCCTTCTCCTGACCTAGTTTGATATATTTTCGCAGGTTGCGCTTACAAATGTATAGAAAGAGGAAAAGAGGACTTTGTGAATCCTATTCAGCTAAGCTTAATTAGATAGGTCTAAAGCTGCCTTCATTCTTATTCTTATGGGAACAAAAGTACAACTAGAAGACTCACTTTACTAGAATGCAGGTGAAAAAATGTTTGCCTGCTACAGGTTTAGAAGTTGGGAAAGGAGTAGTAAGAAGCTCTCAGTATATCATATATTTTTGAAATTTTGTATTATCTAAAATTAGCTTGTGCAAACTGGCTAGCTGAAGCAATTTTTTTTCTTAATGACATTTGTTAACTAGATTACAAACTTATACCCACATGTTGTATTTAAGTGGGAAAATCCAACAAATTTGAGAAGAGCATATAGACATGTATGTGGTCTTCCACATTTTCGTTTTCCTAGAACTTAGCTCGTATCTTGGAATATGAGTAGCTAAATCTAAGTAAACATGAATCTAGATTTCCATCACAAATAACTAAAATTAGTTTATGCAATATAGAAAAGATTATGTTAGTTTTTTTATATAACTGAACTTTCTTTATTTCAGGTACTCTTAAAGGTAGACCATGTATAACTGTTGAGATAAAGGTGGATTTCTTTTTATGCCTTTTTTTAATCCATCTCATTGTCTTTTTTTTTTTTTTTTTCATTTTATTCATTTTCATTTGCTCTACTAAGTTTTACTTTCCATTTGGTTCGATGAAGTAGCCCAAATGTGGATTTCTCCCAATTTCAAGATTCATAGCGGAAGAAAATGCTGTTAAAAAAACCATAACTCGGTTTAGAATGCACCAAGCACTGAAGTTGCATGATCAAGAGGTAACTTTCTCACCCATATATTAGCTAATATGGCCATTTCTATTAATATTTTATGTTTATTCTCACTTTCTTAATAATTGTAACGTTTCAAAAATATTTTCAGATATCTGAGTATAGTGAATATAATCCATTGGATCTATTCTCTAGATCCAGAGAGAGGATATGTAAAGCTATTGAAGCACTATATGCCACCCCTCAGAACAATTTTCGTGTATTTTTGAATGGTTCTCTTGTATTTGGGGGCTTGGGTGGTGGCACAGACAGCACTAGTGTTCTGGTTGGTGAGGCCTTTGAAGATACTCTTAAGGATGTCATTCACGCGGATAACGGCATGCGCACAACTAGTTTTATACAGCTTGTTGCTGAGACAGTTTATACTTCTGGAGTATTAGATCAACTTCTTGAAGTTCAGAAGCTTGATACTTATGACATTGAAGGGGCAATTCATGCATATTATAACATAATTTCTCAACCTTGTATGGTTTGTAGAGAATTGAGTATAGACAAATCATCAGACCGCTATACCTGTTTGCACTCCATTCCATTGGATGAAAGCTTGAAGATTGTGAAGGACTATTTGATAGCTGCAACTGCAAAGGACTGTAGTTTGATGATTAGTTTTAGACCAAAGGAAAATGGAGATTTATTATCAGGTTCTTCTCACAATACTGTATATCTAGGATCAACTAAACAAGTTTTTGAGTACAAGGTAGACTCTCTTGCCATTTTCATTTTCATTTGACCTTTGCTGTTCACTGTTAATGCTAAAATATTGTATTCAGTAATATCATGGCATTTGAAAGCAATCTCTTGAAATACTTTATGGTGAAGGCTTTGCTTTTGTCGTCCAAAACTATTTGAAGTCAAATTTATCTGATGGTTTACAAATATATTTTTCTTTAGGGCCAAACTAATTTGTTAAATCTTTAAAATAAACCTAGAAACAACATTATATAGCTCTCTGTTTTAACATATTGATGCAATTTCTTTTGGGATGAAATCAAAGTCCTCTATGTCAAGGTTTTCTTACTTTCTTCTCATGTTACGTGTATATTGTGTACATTTCAAATTTCTAGGTGTATTTCATTGATCTCGACTTGAAACCTTTGAAGAAAATGGAGGACTATTATGAGTTAGATAAGAAGATTATCAGCTGCTATCGTCAGATGGTGAAAGCTGGGCATGAAGCAGATAAAGCTGTTAGAAAAGATGCCTATGGAAGTGTATTGAGATAAAAGATATGCCTTAGAAGACAGTTTGTTTACTGAAGATTGTACTGGTAAGTGCAAGTAGTTCTTATATGTTTCCTAAATTGTTGTTGTAAAAATTACGGTTGTAAGAGTGAGTATGAGTATTGTTCATCTTGAGACTCAAGTTCTTCCTTCACAACTTTTTGGGGCTTTTGGATTTCCTTTGAGAAAATAATTTGTTGTCTGTATCTTTTGCTCAAGGATTTATGCTAGTTAATTTCATTTTTGTTTTCCTCCTTGTGTGAAATCTGAATGGTCCTCTACTTTCACAACAGCTGCATATTCACTGATTTATAGTCTGATTTACCCAAGTGATGGACTACTTGGTTGGAAAGAATTTAATCATATTCAGATTTGTTGTACAATGTCCAATTTAGCATGGACTGCCTTGAAATCAGATAAACTATGTGCTTAACTCTGTAACTTGCTATCCATTTTTTCTTACTCTTACATGAGTATAGGTATTTGATAATTTTCATGAAATATTACTCTATACTTTGTCCTTTCTAGGCTATAAATAATTTCTCACTTTTTTTGTAAGTCTATAATATTTCTCAACCCCTTGAAGTAAAGAATCATCTATGCTGGAGTTATGATAGACCTTCTTGCCATTGAACTTCAAACTTTTCCTTTGAATTGCTTCTGTGTTCAGCTCTTATTTGTAAGTATTATGGAGAAAGATGATTATTCATGCTCAAAAGAGTTAATGCATTTGAATTCTCAGAATGTCATGTAGTTGTTTATGCTACCATTCATACATGGTGAGTTGGTTAACATTCCGTCACTACTGGGAGCTTAACGGAGAGAAAAAGAGAAAATGACAGACCGTAAGGGTTTGGGCTAACAGGGAAAGTGATGTATCAACTACTCACTGCCATCATATCTTGAGCCCACATGGCCAATTAATTCATACAGCTGGATATTGAATTTACTGTTTTTAGTGATAACATTGATGGTATTTTACGTTGATGAAATTTGAAAGTTATTAATAGACTTTCTTAAATTCACTCTTGCTTTAGGTCTTATTGAAGCAGAATTTTTGTGTGAAAGCCTAACTAATGAATTCCTTTCTTTATTTCCTTCTTAAGCCTGACCAATTTCTGTAATTTTTGCCTGTGAAGTAATTTAGCATAACATAATAAGCTTCTTACAACAATGACTTGAGTTATGCATGGAAAGGAGATTAATTTTTCATGTAGATTGCATTCGTTTTTCTTCATGCTTCTTTCTAGACAACATGAAGTTCTGTTGTCTTTTTGATTTTGAGTTAATCTTTTGTGCAAGGTTAGCATGGTCCATGGTCTCCTCAGCCGAAAGCCTGTAACTCAAACATTGGAGGGAGCTCCACTGGGTTGCTAGAGTTTTTTGTCTGCAATTTTAGCAGATTTTTGGCTTGCCAGGTATACGTTCAATACTTCAATGTTATTTATTGTAGTTTCAGGTGAGACTTATTAGAAAGACATTTCCGTGTTGGTAAAGCATTTTAAAGTTGAAGGCTTGAGTAAAAGAGGACCTAAATGAGTGGTCTAAGTTTAAGTTTTGCCCATTCAGCTCGAACCACCGCTGAGCTGACATACAAACTCACTCGTACATGTTCTCCTCAAGAGGAGGTATACACATGGGGATCATTAGAAAACCTGCTAAAATTATACCAAAAAACTCAAGGTCAGTAGGCTGACAGTCTTCTGCAATCAGAGGGAAATGTTATATCTGGTTCCTCTGACAACATCCTAAGATAAAGCGTCTGACTCTGTACTCTGTACAAATGACTGTTTGGGTAGCCCACCGGAACTTTTCAAAGAATCAATTTCATTCACTCTACTGCTTTTATGCTTTACTTTTAGCAATAGAAAGAATTTTCCTTAATGACTGAGTTACTTCGTGAGCCAGGGAAAAACTGCTACACCGGTATGTTCCATTCAAAACAGACTCAAGGTCATCATGAGTGCGAATTCTGAAGTCGTGTTTTTGTTTCTTTCTGTGTGTGTTGTGTTTGGGGTCCTTATAAAATTCACATTTAATGAGCAAGATGCCATTGGTAACCCAGTCAAGAACCTTCTGACTGGCATTTACTTGTCACCAACTAACACTGTCAGTCCATTTATATTCCAACCCAACTTCTATCCAAAGGCATAAGAAAATCAAAAACCATAGTAAAAAACGCATTAAATTAGGTGTAATCAAATAGAGTTGAGAGATGTAGTAGTGATTTATATATAGGAAGTTTAGATGCATTACTCTTTTCCTGGAGAAGCTTTATCTCCTCCAACATTTTAGAATTGTAGTCAGTGTGTGCTTTGCTCGAAAACCATGTCAAAGGTTCCTTTCTCCTGTAGCCCATTTAGCTTCCATATTGCTTTTATGTTGTTTGATGCTTGTTCTGTCATGCATTTAATTATTGATTCATCATTCTGCTCTGCCATTCTCTCTTCCTGCACTGACATCCTACAGTACTACTTTTACTAGTGATATGAGATCGGATTGGATTGAATGTCTGCTCTGAGCTCTGACGAAGTACCCTAGAATCTGACTCTTTTCTCCTGGTGCAGAAAACTGTCCTGTCAGTGAAGCTGCCCTGTCCAAAGTGCAGGCAGAAGGTAATGAAGGTAATCTCTGACGTAGTAGGGATAACGTCTATTGTCCTCGATCCATCCAAAAATACAGTAACTGTGACCGGTGAAGCTGATCCGTTTAAGATCATTAAGAAAGTCAGGAAATTCAGAAAATGCGCATCAATTGTAAGCATTGGACCTGCAAAGGACGAGAAGAAGGACGAGAAGAAGGATGACCTGAAAAATCTTATGATTTCCACTCCAAAGATATGCCAGAAATGTGATGTTTGGTATGTTGTGGGTGATGATTTTTACAGTTACTGTTCCATTCTATGATTGAGATCTTCCGTGTTCTAATGTATTATTTGTTGTAAAAGGCCATATGCTTATCCAGCTACCGGAAAGAAATGGAGTTACCATAAACTGCCAATGTTTCGACAAATTTTAGTGTATTAAGGGTGGATTCTTTTTCTGCAATTATTCCAAATCTGGAGATCCCAAAACTTGATAATCTTAAGATTTGACAATGAATACTCTTGTGTTTGTTTTATGTTAAATACATATAAATTATAAAAAATAATATATTATAATTTATATTCACATATAAAATACAAATCAGATTTTTTAAATCTTTTTCTTTCTTTATTTTTTTTCCATCGTGTTCGTGCTATAATTGTCAAAAAATTTTTAATTCTATGTCCTTTTGTTGGGTTTTAGCAAAGCATGCTTTAAAATAGTAGGTCCTGACTCAATTGCTTTGGCTAGTAAGCTTCATTTAGTCCTTAGTATTACTATGACGGAGTGCGCCGCTGCAACTACTCCAAAGAAACTACCCATCCTTCGTCGTTGTAGGGTCCCCTGTCATAAAAACGCGAGAGAACAAAGGACTTTCTTATAAGACGTGCTTTAAATGGTTCTGACTAAGGTTACCCTTCCATAGGGATATTGTCCAATGCCAACCATCGACTATGTATTTAAAATATTTAATAGATTAATATATTAAATCAATAAAATGCTATATAATATTTTAAGTGTTTATGTTTGAGGCATTTATAATTCATAGTTTTCATACAGTTAATCACATAATATTATTTCATTAATTATCATACTTAAAAAATGCCTAAACCCTTAAAAATAAATTACAAACTTAATTAATATTTATTTTTGAGAGTTTACATATTTTTTAATTTTTGTTCTTTGATGAAATAACAATATGTGTTGATTGATAATGTAAAAAGATTATAAACTGTCAATGCATTATATAAAAACTCATATTTTAACTATACTTATAAACTTTAAAAATTTCATTAATTATAAAATAAGAGTTTATATATAATGTACCGATAGTGCATAACTTTAATACACCGTTATTGTACTAGTGATTGACATCCATTGATAAATAAATTAAAAAATATATATTTGTATTAGTTTTAAGAGTTTGATAATTTTTCAATTTGTTCATTAATAAAGTATCAATATATGATGCATTGGTACACTATTTTTACATCATATATATATATATATATATATATAAGTCTAGAAAATAATGTCATCTTTGTATTTGTGGCCATATCATTATCCAAAATTTATCACACGATTGTATTTATTGAATTAAAAAATACTATAATTTAGATAAAATATAACTGTGAATAACGCCTTAGAAACTTTGATTTATTGAAGCATCATTGCTTGTTGATGTTGGGTTATTTGTATACAACTAAACCTTAAACAATATAAAATAATTAAGGCGGTGGGTGTGTGTGGTTAGCTTGGCAAAACACAAAATGTATGTTGATTGCCGACAATGGAGCGGTCACTATACATACAATTTGAGATGTTGATTTGATGAAGCTATATAATAGAATCTATGAATGCTGTCTATTTGTTGATGACTTGATTAATGTATGATATCAAAATGAAAAGCTCATTTGATCCATTTTTTATTTAAGAAAAAGACTTTGCAAGGGATTGTCATTGTAATTTTCTTCACTTTTTGGATAGTTATTAATGATGCTTGCTTGCTTGCATCTTATCCCTTCCATTTACAAAAAAATATATATATTTGATACACTACATATTATATATTATCATAATCATAATATATTATCTCATTAATTTATAAAATTTAAAAAATTATTATTAAATTCATTAATTAACTAAATGATATGATATAATTCAATGGTAATGTATAAAATTTATGCATCAATAATTAACCAAATATTTATATATATATTTTTTTATTTCATCTAATTGTTTACCGAGATAGGTTTAGAGTTTCAAGTTAGCAGGCTTTCAAGGTAAACCTTTTGGGCCGAACATTGGGCGGCTGTCGAATCTATTATTGGGTTCTCATTTAGTCTCTTCTTCATCATTCCCTCTTCGGCCTCCACGACTTGAGAGAGTTAAGACCAGAGATTTCCAACTCCCGATTGGGACATTTTGCTTTCGTTTTCCCCAGGCAAGCAAAACTATTCTGAACTTGTCTCTTCTTTAACCACTCTAAAACCCAAAACAATGCCTTCAAATGCAGCTCTTATCTCGGAAGCTGCCTCTCTTACCGTTCTCTTTCGAACCATTGCCAGCGATGCCATCAAGGATCAGTTCCATTTGCATCTTCAAAAGATTTCCTCCTCTTTTTCCTCTCAGCTCACAGTTGTCATTGGAGACTCTGATAAGCTCATCGCTAACCAAATCTACCATGCTGCTAATGGTTACTCTAGTGAAAAGGTTGTCATCATCGACGCCAAGGGTTAAGGTTAACAAGTCCGTAAAAGAGCAAGGATTGCAAGTGACTACTGATAAGAACCAAGAATTGGTCGATGCGTTCAAAGGTGTGAAGTTGAAGTGGGTATTGTTGTATTCTTCACCGAATCATAAGCTGGTTTCTAACAAGAAAAATAACACCAATAGGATGTCGAAGGAAATATGGTACTTTGAGCTGAGATTTCATAAGAATAGAGAGATGGTGTTGAGTTCATACTAGCTTTACATTCTTCAAAAGGCAAAATAGACACCGAAAAGCATGGATATGCATCTCCCTATGTCTTATTGCACATTTAGTGGTTTCAGGACGAATTCAAGATCATCCAAGGGGTTGACGAAGAGGGTTCAGGCAACACCAGCGGAAGTTACAGGAGGGCTGATGAAAAGAAGATCCAAATGTTTCTCTTCAAGGCCTTATCAAATGGCTCCAAAACAGGGCAAAAGCTGAGATCTGCAGGAAAGTTGGAACATTGAACAGCGTTCAGGGCTTTACAAGAATGAGAAAATACAATGTCTTATGTTGACTAGGATGAGATCTGATTGGCTTAATACTCCTTACGCACTCTAGTTTCACAGATTATAAGTTATAATTGCTTTGGTAGGCTGCACCTTTGCCAGATTGTGACTAGGGAAGGCAGCATCTTTGTGTCAGGCTTCTTTAGTCAAATTGATTTTGATAATACAGGGAAGACATTGTTACATAAAAGAGATCCGCAAAACACTCAAATCTATACTATCAACCTGGCACCAGTAACCTGTAGATCTCAGGCAAGCCAATAGTAAGTACAGAGCTAATCAAGCAAACGTATTTTCGATGTGTTTGATGCAAGTAAAGAAAAACAACAATTCTCCTTAAGTAAAATGCCACCATCTTAGAACCATTTTACAGCATCAAACACATGTTATGTTATTCGAATACGGATATCTTATTTGACAAGTAACAGAGTTCATAGCAGAAAAAGAAGTAATTGTGTATATATATCAGTACCTCAGAAACATAAAATGAAACTTCAATGCAATGATAGAAATAAGGCACTGAATCTCTATTTCTCTGTAGAACCATTCTAAACCCTATATGTTCCTTCTAGTATCATAGATTCTAAGTTTGATGAAACACATGAATACATGTCTTTCTTCTACTCATAGATCCTCAAAATTTGCATTCACAGGACAAGAGAATCTTTGTATCAAAGTCCAAAGACTGAAGAATCTTTGTTCAATTAAGAAAAGTAAAGAAAAAAAAAATCAATTTATCATAGAAGATACAGCAACAATAAAAATACCGAAGTATAAGAAGCTTAAAAGGTCTGCAAAGATTGAATAGCATCTGCAAAATCAAAACATGGAGATGTTCATATTCACATTTTAATACCAGCAAGAATAGAAAGAATAAAATCTAAGGTTAAAAAAAAAAGAGTAGATATATAAAAAGCCAAAGTTTAAGACTGCCTGGCAGCTGAATTTTGCATCTATCCAGTCAGAATCGTGCTTGCCACTTGAGATGATTTCTGGAGTAAGTCTCAGATACATTTAGCCATCATGTTTCCAAGAATCATCCTTGGCAGGAAAGCAAAGTTTTTTACCTCAAAATTGGAAATTGAGCTCTCATTAGATTTCACTATTTGAAGAAGAACAAGTCTCTGCAGTTTTCACACGAACATAAGTTGCAAAAGAAAACCAGATATTGTTTTCTAGAAATGGCTTTGATGAGTACGAGAGCCGGAAACAAGACAAATCAATAGCAGGAATGAAAGTGTCGCATTCAATGCTCGTCGCAATTTCAGTAATGTGGATGACTTCACAACCTGGAGAATTTAGCGTTTCTCTGCATATTATTAAACATCAAATATATCACTCCCAACAATATGCAACTAAATTCAACAACTGTGAATAAAATTAAAATCTACCTAAATATCTGGCCACCGCCAATGACAAACACCTTCTCTATTGAAAAACGATAAGGAACCTCAGCTAATAATTGCAAAGCTGATGGAATGCTCCGACAAGTTACAACATTTTCTCCAGTAGTGATGTCAGAACACTCGGAGCAAGTGAGGACAACATTTAGGCGACCACGTAAAGGTCTATACTCAAGCGGAATACTGTCCCAGGTTTTTCTACCCATTACTACAGCGTTCTTCTTCTCAGGATCTGATGTTGTCATTGTAAGGTACTTGAAGAATTTGAGATCAGAAGGTAATCCCCATGGTAACTTGCCATCCTTTCCAATCCCCATTTCACGAGTTGCAGCCACCACAACTTGGTAATTCCTCAGCAAATCACCCGACATTACACAAATTCCGTGCTTTGCAGCCTTATTGAAACCTCCTAAAAACTGTGATGATGAAGACCCAGAAATAAGATTGGAGAACCCATTCGCACGACAACACGGAAGTACCTGAAAACGGAGAAAGACAAAGCTCGCAACACCAATAAGTTAGAAAATCGAGACTAACAACGCTGGCGAAAATGTAAAAAGCAACCCAAATGATTTATACAAACCTGAGAGAAAAGTATGTTCCGCATCTGAAGACGCATCAACATTGATAAGAAAGCGAGAAGCCCAGACCCAGGAACCGAAAGTTTTAAACTTTGGAACAACGAACACACCCCCCAAAAAAAAAATCAAGGGTCACACAAACAAACAAACCGCAGAGGGTGGAAGAAGATGGTGGAACTGGGAACAATTATAGTTGCTCTGCCTCTGTCTGAAACTCTGACGGTCGGGGGGCGACAAGTGAGTGTAAATAACTAATTTTCTTTTATTGATTATTTATTTACTAAAAGTTTTTACATTCTTTTTTGCCTTTATCCAAAAAACAAAAAGGGATCTTTTTATTATCCTTCTTTGTGCAAAAACCATTTTGCAACTAAGTTGGAAATAATCAATTCAATTTTCATGTCAAAGCAGTAAAGTCAGTTACCAACTTCGTTATATAATTAGTACATGATATTTAATATCAATTTTTTTATCAAATTAGATAAAATGTAAAAATTATTAACTTGTAAATATTATATATGATATTTATATGAAAAGTTAGCATAGAAAATATGACATACCAATCCAATTTCCTTTTAGCCGTTCTTTCAAAGAGCGCAATAAACATTAAAAAAAAAAAAAAAAAAAAACCAAAGCCACCACTCCAATCCAGTCCAAAAGACAAACTTATGCGCATAACATGTATGGTATTATGACTATATGGTATTTAATTTTGCCTTTCCATCCATCTTTAAAGTATACATACAAGTATTTGAAAGCTGCTCCAAATTATGCCAATTCTTTCCGGTACAGAAATCTCTGTTCTCATCTTTCTTACCAGCAAAACTTCTTTTTCTGCGTCATGCAAAAATTCAAAGATACAATCATTTATCTAACTAATGAAAATCAATCCGTTCGCATGCATTGATGGAACGTTAATCTTTTTGACTGACCTGAAGTTTGGCTTCTTCTTGACTATCTACATATGCAAGGAGTTCTTCCTGCCGCATTAGAGCTTCATGAAGAGCCTGCTCATGTATAAAAGCACAATCAATAACACACGTATTGAAACTGCCATCGAGAAGGAAGAAAGAGTACGGGATCATAGAAACCTTAAATCAAATAATATGCAGAATCATCATAGTTCTTTCTTACATCAACCTGGAGTCATTTAATAAAGGAGCATGACAGTTGGGGACAAGATCAAGACAGGCTTGAAATGACGCTTCTTATAAGGCTAGTTATGACCTTAAATGAAGTAAGCAGGTGGAATCAAAGAAATAATCTATGCTCAAGCTGGAATGGAGAATAATTACCTTTTTCGTAGCAATTAGCTCTGCTTCTAATGCATCCACACGATAAACAGCAGCATTCAACAACTCCTCTTTCTCATGAGGCATCTCAAATCTTTTTGACTGTAGCATCTCAACCCTCTCTTCTAGATCACCCAGCTTTCTTACGACAGATGACAGGAGGTCTGCCTCAGTAAACCTTGGAGCAGGCGAAGGGGGACGAGTTTCCTCCTTGTACATTGATTCAACATGCTGGTCAGGAATACTGCATGTCAAATCAGGTGCATTCCGCTTCTTCATCATATGCAATACCATTGTTCGGATAAGAGAAAAGATGGTCAAGAAGGCAACAACTACAGCACCGATATGACCATAGATTCCTTTTGGAGTTCGCTCTACCAGTGGAAGAGGAGTCCCTGCAACCAAAGCCAGTGGACTTCATCAGTCAAATATATAGAAAATATAGCAAGGAATAATCCATCCCTGGTTTTGATTACACCATTTTCATGTCTCTTTTTGCGATTAAATCAGTTTTGATGATCTAAAAGCTTTTGAAAAGGTGAGTGAGAGAAAGAGAGAAGAAAGATGTCCAAAGCCCGGCAAAATTCTGCTTATTTTGAGTGTTGATTATCTCTCAATAAACCTTGATGTTGATACTATATGTCTTGCATGAAAATATGGATAAATAAATGGCTGTAACAACATCTAGAAGGCATTAAAATTTGGCTTTGAGCATATATTTACATGCAGGATGATCCTGCAGAACTTGCAACAAAAACAATAACAAGTTATAGTTGAGATGACACGCACATAATAGTTCCTCCTGTCATATTGGTTGAGTAAAAAAACAGCTTTTAAACACAGCTCATAATGCTCACCTTTAAAAGTATATGGACTCTGATGGGACACTTGTATCTCACATTCTGAATCTACAACCTTGTCAATCATGGGCACATATTCATCATACTCAGATGAACCACCAGCAGAGATCGCCTTACCAGCCATTCTAGCCTATACAAACACCATGTTCTGTTGTTATGAGTTCAAGATCTAAGAATTTATAGCGTGAGACCAAGCATACTCCCGCTAAGCCATCTTAGGGTGATACCATGCTATTTTATACAGTAAGCAAAGCATCCACATATATACTTTCAAGTGGAACATTCTAGGATAGACGAAAAGACTATCCTAGTGTTAGGTGATATTTTAAACAGTGAATCTGGCATGCAATGCATGAAATCCTTTTATGCCACTTAATCATTCATTGCAATTCCCAAGCATCTACCTCTTCGCTGACAGGAGCCAATATTGGATGCAAATAGCTTCTAGTAGTCTTAGGGGAAGTAATTTCCTCCACTTCAGATCCTGACTCAGCAGCAGATGTGTCACTACTCTTTATCTGACCCAGGATGAAAAAAGAAAACTAAAATTAGAGAACACTTGACTGAATGCTAACAATATAAAGCTCAAAGCTGAGAAGGCATGATATGCACTGTGAAAGGCAATCTAGTGAACCATACCACAGGATAACGTGGCTTATCATAGGCAATTACCCTTCCTTCGCTGTTTGAAACTGTCACAATCTGTCTGGAAAATAGTGCAGCACCATTGGCAATCATCTGCACAAAGACATTCAATCATATTGCTTAAAACATATATGAGATAACACTGAAAAAAGAAAGGGAACAAAAAATCAGGGCAAGCACAATCAGAGTAACCAGACCTTTACTACGTTGGGGTCTTTCCAGGGACCTTTGTCAGATCTCATACAACCTCCCTGATCAGCACAGGTGCAGGTACCTCCCAGAAATTGTGGTAACTCACTAAATTTATTTGCTATAAAAAATATTAGTTGCCAGTATGATTACAGGTGAATTAAATAACATATATTCAACCAAAAAATTTAATTACCTTGCATCAATGATTTCAAGCAACTTATTCTGATAGTTGCTACCAAGGACCTGAGAGGATTTTCGAAAATGAGGTAACTTCTATTAACTGAGAAGAGTAGAAACTTTAACAGATACCAAAAAAAAAAAGGTGAAGAAGAAGAAAAACAAGAAAAAAGGCAAACTATATAAAGAATTTAAACTTACAATAATCTTACTAGCCGTTTTAGAATCAAGACAAGATTTTACAGCTTTCCAGGCCATCTTAAAACCAGAACCAGCATTGATGATAAACATTCGGTGAAGAGTCTGCAGAGGAAGATAATTCAAGGAAAGGCATAACTTTGATTTTGATTCCTGACAAACTTCTCTAAGTACTGTAAACATAAGCAATTTTCACAAAATATCTAAGCAAATTAGCAACCGGAACAGTCTACCTCTGGATAGTTATCACCATCAATCTTCTGCAACCACTTTACAAGATCTTGTGCAGACTTGCTAAAGTTTTTAAAACCCTATGTGGAAAAATGATTGAGAATGAGCAACATGCAAAAGTAATAAACTTTTATTGGCTAAACACAAAATGATGGCAGGAAAGACTATAAAATCTAATAAACAACATAAAACATACCATGCCTTGAACATCCAAAACAGTTGTGCTGGAATCTATGTGTCTCTTTGCAGCAATGGAGCAAGCCGGAAACTTAGTTGCAAAACATTTTTCGAATTCCTGCACATGGTATCTTACATATTGTTCCAAAGTTGTCACACGCATGAGCTTGTCAGGTTCAACTTTTCCTATCAATTCAATGTAAACAGGTCTTCCTTCCTTATCCACCCCATGGTAACCTTGAGGGTAGTACTTCAACACTTCAGTTAACTCATTGAAATAAAAATCCTGATTAAATCATATAAAAAAAAATAAGTCAGCATTGCTCCATATGAAACCAGGCAATAAGTGAATGAACAACATGGAAAAACAAAGTTAGCTATGTCCCTAAAACATAGAGGGAGCTATTTAATGCAGTAACTAACAAAGATCCCACAAATGATGTGGAGCATTCCTGCAATAAGATGAGATCACCTCCAAAATAGTATCAGTACCAAAGTCCCTCCTCCATTGGATCATATTAACCCACATGTGCTTTGCTTTTTCAATATCGAACTTCCTTGCTTTCAGGAATCTGCAAGAAAACACCAAGTCAGAGACAGACTTTACATAAGCACAGAGTAAACTAACCAATCTTGCATCACTTATTTTCCAGTGCACAAATCTGTATTGGCGGTAACAATTAAATTGTTGAAACGATTATTCAAAGAAAAGAAGATCGCAACCTACCTCAGCAGCGTATGATAATCGTCATGTCTGGCAGGAAGCAACTGCTCTGCGATTAATGCCTGACGGAAAGCATCAACAGCCTGCAACTCCTCAATATCTCGAAAATCCGTAATCGGAACAGATATATTGCTTTTCCTCCTACTTTTCTTCTTAAGAGAACGTCTGAATTTACTCGATGCCTTGATCGCTTTCTTCTTAAGATTCCCAATTCTAGTCTTCCTGTCTTCTTCAGAGATTTCGAAATCCGATTTCCTATCTTTTCTTTCATCACTACTAGCAATACCTTCGAAACCTACAAAATCAAAAAAGAAGTTCATCGATGATGCCCTAAAACTGAGTTTAAACGGATATTCTGAAACATTAACAGGTAACCGACTTAAACAAAACTAAACAGCCAGTAACAACAAAGAAAACCGATCATTGAGACACTAATAAACCTTAGAATTCAGAACTGACAGAACAAAATGGCTTCATGGCTATGAAAGCAGAGAAATTGAAAAACGAAGAAAAATTCACTTACAAGGCCTTGCGAAACGATCGAGAGGACCGGACATGTTTCAAGAATCGATCGTCAAAAGCGAATCCAATGATCAAGAACGCGAATGGGATTAGTTTCT
Source organism: Firmiana major (assembly GCA_033439115.1). Lineage (NCBI taxonomy): Eukaryota > Viridiplantae > Streptophyta > Magnoliopsida > Malvales > Malvaceae > Firmiana > Firmiana major. The sequence goes on from CM065909.1 coordinate 51,481,833, forward strand.
TTTTTTAGTAATAAAGAATTGAAGAGTACTATTGGGATCTAAAAGAAACGGTAGATCAACGAACTCGATCTTCCCAATTCACGTGGCTGCTCAAGCTTAGAGTGGAAAAACAAACAAACGAACAAAAGGAAATAAATAACGTAAAAAGAAAACAAAATACAACTGTAGAAGTAGTATTTATTATCGGATGGCGAAGCAAACGACGGGGGAGCGGATACGAAACACAGAGAGGACGAGAGGGACAGGGGGCAGGCAGGGGGGTCCGCTTGAAATGTTGGGTGGGTCCACTTTGAAAAGTATTGAGGTGGCGTAATAATGTGTCGCCGTGTGTAGATATCATTGGATTTGGCGGGTGTTTGCTGAGGGATAACGAGTTTCTGTCTGCGCCATAAATTGTTTCATTCTCTGTACTGTGCGTTTAAGAGTAGGAGCGTCTTACGCTATAACTTCTGACTTGGACTTCTATTCCTTTTTTTTTTTTCTTTTTTTGGAAAACGACTTCTATTCCATTTTTAAATCTTTCATTCTTCACCCGTGCCATTCTGAACCAAGCCCGGAATAAGGTAGAATTTTTTTAAGAACATTTTAAATATATTTTAAACTATTAGAATGTTAATATAAAAATGATATTTATATTTTAACATAAAATAGCCTAATATTAATATATGGACAGCACAATAAGTAATAGGAATAAATCAACGTGCTTAAATATATATATATATATATATATATTACATCACCATTTTTTTAACTGTACCTATACATATATTCACAGACTTGTTACATACAATATTTGGTAGAAATGAGAACACTGATCACTGCTCATGTATGTTTGTGCCATTGCCAATACCCCGTTTATCAGCTTCCAACAATGATTCCTATTTACAGTTGAAGTCACCAGGGACAACTGAGACAAGAATAAGAACACTTGTTCATGTCTTGTTATTTGCTGCTCAAAGTCAAAAACAATTACACCTTCAAGATTCAGCCAAATTCAAGTTAATAATATCACCTATTATGTGTATTTCCTCGAATTCCTTTGAGCCCGAAATCGACCAAGTTTGTCTCTCAACTCAGCTGTCAAGGAGCATCAGAATCATAAAGATATTAACAAGAAAGAATCAATTATGCAGAGAAAAGATGAGGAAGGTCCCCCTACAATTATAGCTTAATGGCAATGCTTTAGGGATATTAGAATTTAGATCTTTAAGATCTTGAGTTTGACATAATCAAACTCAAGACAAATTACTTTCGTTTTTCAATCACAGTTAAATAGATAAAAGATCTCTCTGGGTGAAAGACAAAGGCTACAGCAGATATTGGACATCAAAAAAACCCAACTCTTGGTCAGGAGTTCTGTTTTTTGACAGTCAAGTGAAAGATGGAACAAAAATGAGCGAGAGAAAGAGGAAGAGTACCAGCATCTTTGTAGCGTTCCTGATTAATAGCCTCACTTAAATCGCGGACAATATTGAATTCCTCTGTATCAAGACAACGCTGACCACTTGGCCTGAAACCATAAATGAAAGCATGTTGTATTCTAGATTTCTCAAATTCAAAACAAGAATGTCCTGCGAGTTTTAACATGTCCAATTCTCTCAGTCACCAAGCGAAAATAATCTGCAAATGGGTTCAAGACTAACCGGTCCAGAGTGAATGATACGACATCTGAAGCTGGGGACTGCATTGGCACCTTCCCAGAATCAATCACTTGCATCCCATCACTGTATGCCAAGTACTTATTCACTTGTATAGGCACCTACACAGCACATCAGGCAGGCTTCCAAGGTCATATTTTCATAAAAACTTTCACATTTGGATAGGAATTAAATCAGCTCAGAAAGTAGACACAAAAATAGGTATGTAAAAATTTATGTTTACACTACCCGAATTTTATCAGCCCAGAAAGTGATACGAAAATTTTATGTTTAAGCCATATCTCACAAAACGATCTAGTTTGGGTGGCCAAAAATAAACCCCCCCAAAAAAAGGATAAATAATGTGAGATCATGCAAACACACAGATAGTTAGCCACTGCAATGCTTTTCAAGAAAGGATATAGCATTTCCGCCATCATATCGATAAAAATAAGAAATCAAATTTTCCAGGATCGTTACCACTGTTCGAGGTAATACAGTACTTAAAAGTACTTAAAAAAGAAAGCAAAAGAAATTCTGACAATGTACAAACATATCCTGAGGTATCCTTAGAGCTTAATCATTAAACTGGCTCAGACATTCAGGAAAATCCAAAACCATATCTTAGGTATACATTTTGCTTGGAACATACTATATAGCAAGAATTTAAATCATCATGTCAAAACAATCACAAGCTAAATTTGTTAATAAGCTTCAACAAGGACCATTAAAGTATCCAAGACCTCCTCATGAACCCAGCAGATGCAATTCTAAAACAGTTATAATTGAGATACTTTAGTGCTAGTGCTACCAGTCAAATGCTCCAAAGAATATTTGGCAAAAAACAGGAATCATATTATAGAATAACACGTAAAAGGGTACCTTGCATCTCACAGCAATGTTGATGGCATCAGAAGGCCGAATGTCAAAACTGACAGACTCTGTCTCATCATCCATCTGTACAACATGAGTCAGTGAAGACTACTCTACGCGAATATCCCAGAATTGCAAATCAGATGAATGCACTAAAAGTGGAAGGAAGTGAGAGAGAAAGAGAGAGAGGTGAACAGAAGTTCCAAGCTGAAGTAGATACATACCTTTGTGAGGTATAACTGAGCAAAATAGGCTTCATGCACTCTTTTAGTAACTCTGACAAGTTTTACCTGCAGAAGAACGAGATCAATATCACAAACTCATAATCCAGATCTCAAAGGAGTAAAGATACATCAAAAAGATGGAGATGGCAACATCTAGCAATCATAGAGGCACTATCAAAATAAAATGTTGAGATATGAACTGTAGCAGGAAAGGAATCAAACCGAGTAGCCCATCTTGTCAATCATGTCCTTCACCACTTGATACATAGTAGGCCTAGCCTGAAATCAATAGCCAAAACATATATTGGCATTCACATTTGATACAAAGGCAAGTGATGAAGAAGACTAAAATCCAAATTCAATAGATCCAAAATGCACCAGGAAAACAAGAACCCTGAATTAATGGGAGAGAGAAAACGATAACATACAATTTGGACATTGCGCACTGCAGCCATAAGCAACACACTTGGCATCTCCACTGCAATTAAAACCACAATTCAAATCAAACATGAATGGAAAAAGTAATAAATAGAGCCAAATGATTGGAATCATGTAAGATCAACATACAAACAATGATTGGGAGAAGAAGACCGGTGCCATCTTCCATCTTCAAAATGATAGCAGGATGCGGTGCATAATCCGGCAGATGCCCACCTTGAGTATTGTTATGGACACATCGTAAATGCCTACCATCCCTCATTTTTATCATAAATCCATCAGCTCCACTCCTCACCTCAACTAAATGCAACAATTATGAAATTCATCAGTTAATTAAACTGCATATAAAGAATTCAATACAAATACACTCGAACTTAAATCAAATTTACATGTAGCGACAAAAAGATACAACAATAATGAAGTAGTCGCTGGCTTGGCATCCACATACCAGCTTCAACAACAGTGGAGTTAACATAATCTTCATCGTTTTCATTGAAATTCTCGGCCATGCTTCCATTCCCATCAGAAGATGAACTGAAACTACACTGCACCGTGGTCCCGCGCTTCCGTAATTTGAGTTGACGAGAAAGAGCACGTGCCTTATTCCTTCCGTCACTTACCCGTCTACATCCCCACATATCATTTCTATGCAATCTTGCCCTCGGAAAAGGCACCGGCAGCGTGCAAACCCCAACTTGTTTGCTACGAACGGTATGGCAAATCACCGGTCCTTGCAGCGAAACCATCTTTCCTCTTTCACCACCAACCCCACAATAGCGATAAATAAATGTCAATTGTCATATATTTATAAATTTTAATTTCCTCAAAAGGAAATTTACAGTTAATTTTAGTTGTAATTTTTAACTCAAGCTCCCAATTTAGAAACTAAAAAACAATAAAATTATAAAAAGAATTAAAATTTTCCATATTAAAGAGGATGGATTATCTCATGATCCTAAATCCAAAACAAGTTAAAGCCATTAGAATCGATAAAATCCACACCTGAAAAGGCTTCCAAAACAGGGAAGGAGACACTATAACATACACAGATCAATAATCAACGATCGCGTTTGATCAGCGATGATAGCAAGTTTCTCGAGAATCTTTGGAAGTAGAAGGAAAGTCTTGATCGATTAATATGCGAGATATGAACAAGCTTTTTTAAGATCTAAAATGCCAAAAAGAAAGAAACGGTGAAGCGAGAAAAGAAAAGATCGAACGAAATGACGAGAGAAAAAGAGCTTGCAGAGTAAGAAAATAACCGACAAGGTGGGGCTCACTCACAGAAGGCAAGAGAGATGGGTAGATGACGAGAGACTCTTTTATTTTTGGATATAATAAGAAGTTTGCCATCTCCCTGGTCCCTGCCGCATTGAATCTACGCCCTTTGTCAACATCAGAAACTCTTTTCTCAAATTACGCTTCTATCCCCGCTGCCCATTTTCTCAAATTCGTTAATTTCGCTTTTATTTTTTAATTTTGTTTTCAGCTTGAGAAATATATTTCTTTAGAAATGAATATAATAAACAAATATTTATTATAAAAATTAAAATTACTATTTTTTATATCATGGACAAAATTTTAAAATTTTATGATCAAAAATTAAATATTGTCACATATTTTAAATATAGTTTAATTGATTATTTGATTATCTTTTAATTATTATAATAAAATTTATTTTATTTTAAGATTAAAATGAAATGATAAATTTAGCCACTTTCTTGTATTGAAATTGTTGTTGGTCCATCCTTACTCAGCCAGTAGGAGATCCACTCAACCGTATTATTCGTTTTGGACCCTGCTCTCAGACTCCGCCCTCACGATTTTTCTTTCGCGTCCTCAGAATTCGAATCCAAGACCTTAAAGTCTTTATTCTTACACAAATGATATCAATTGTTAGAACAATTTGTATCATTTGTGTAAGAACAAAAACTTTAAGGTCTTAAATTCGAACCTCTGAGAACGCGAAAGAAAAACCGTAAAGACGGAACTGAGGACAGAACCCAAAGTGGATAATACGGTTAAGTGGGTTTTCTATAGATTGAATTAGGATGGACCAACAATAGAAATAGTCCACCATTTTCTTCCTTTTAAGAGGTTAGGGCTGAATGTTACGTTATTATAATTAATTAATCGCAATCAAATTTTCAGTGTTGACTTTAGATGGCAAATTGCTTCATGACTATGAATAATATTCCAAAATGTCACAATTAATGATAATGAAGATAGATTGCTAGGATGATATATATATGTATATATGAAAACATCAAATATTGATTTTGCAATTTAAGATAATTTTTAAAGTTAGATAAAGGCGCATCCAATTTTTTCGAGTCATAAAAAAATTTTAAATTTTGTTCAATATAACATTTTTTAGATTGACTTAATCAAATTTATTTACTATAAATTCAATAAATTTATAAAAAATTATTTTCCTATAATCTCCTAACAAATTGATAAAATGAAACAAAATAAATTAAAAAGAAAAAAGTAAATATAAAATACCGCATGATATTTTTCCATAAACATGCTTTGTCAGCCTTCAAATTTGTCCATTTATCTACTAAAGCTCATAGAAGCCTAAAATGATCTATATTGCACTCTAGAATGTCAAACAATTAAAATTACGTTTACTCTTTTTTTATTTATCTATGTTTTAAATATATGAAATAAAAAACAAAAATATTTTATGAACATGATTTGATAAAATAAAAAATAAGATGCATACCAAAAAAAAATTTCAAACATTTAAGTTAATGATCGAATAGATATTGAAATATCAACCTTGTATTTTTAATAAAATAAGATGTTTAAATTCAGTAATGGTAAAAATATGATGATAAGTTAAGCTCTATTCTATTATTTATTAATTTTTAAAAATAAAAATATTTATTATTCATTTTTTTTAATGCATCATAATAAGATAAGTAATTTTAGAATAATTTGGTGATTTAATGATGGGTAGAAGGTTAAAAATGGAATTCGAAATGAAAGGGTGAAAAAGGGACAAGTGAGCGGTAAGCCTGGCTGGTTGGCTCTCGTATTGACGTCAACATTAGCCGTCTCAGACTCTTTGTTGTAACAGACCAACGGTGCCGGCAGACGAAAATATCAAGGTTGTGGATGAGAGCCACGTGTAACTTATCCTCTCAAACGACTTGGATAAGACTCTGTTCTGTCTGTCCTTCTTAGTCTTTTCCAAAAAAAAAATTTTAATAAATAAATCAAATTTCTGCCCTATTCCTAAAATGGGCAGTCAAACAAAAATTGTTATTTAAAATTTGCAAATGTGAAAATTTTGCTTAGTAACCATTAGCCCGACAAATTTAAAACAATTTTCTGTTAGCACCGTCATTTTAAATTTGGAAGGTAATAACGCGAGTGGGTGACAATATCAATGCAACTCCAATATTATTTTTTTATAAAAAATAAATTATATTTATTGAAACTTGAATATAAAAATAAATCTCAAATAATCAAATTAAATTGAGTTAGTAATTAAAAAAATTTATAATATATTATAAAGTTTGGATTTGAATCAAAACAACATAACTCATTTTTAATCATAAAATATTTTTTTAATAAAAAAATTATATTAAATCCCAAATATAAATATGTATGATTTTATCTTCTTTTAGTAATTAACAGAATTATTTTATGAGGACTATGTTAAAGACAATATAGGACTAAAAATATATATAAAAAAAAATAAAAGTTATGTATTTTCAATCTATAAAGAGAAGTGACTAATCAATATATATTGATTTCTCAAGAGAAAAAAAGAAAAAAAAAGTACTTGTATTTAATAAGTCTATATTAATGAATTTTAAATTTAACTTAATTAATTCATTCGGTTTGAGTAAATTTAAAATTTAATCTTTATATCTGTATTTTTTATTTTCATAATACATTTAAAAAAACAAATATACATTGAAGCTGTCAAAAGAAAATATTAGTACCAGTGAAAGACAACTAAAAGGTAAAACCCAGCTGGTTGATTTTGATTTATATATAGATTTGATTAAAATATATACTCTATGAATTAAAAAAATAAAATGAATATATAACCAATGAATTTTGGTTTCTGATGAAAGTATAGCGAAGTTTTCGTTTGAATTAATTGACAGATGGACAGTGACTACATCTTTTGGATTTTTGTCGTAATAATATATTAATTATTGAAATACTTCGAAATAATTTCATCTTACTGGGCCTAAAGAATGGGCTGTGGGCTTCCAATTATGAATTAAATCAACCCGAAGGACGGACCGAATTTTGGCCAATTTATGAAGTTCTGGCTTCGTACAACACTGCTAACCCAACTCCCAAACCAGTCCAAATGGTAAATTTGCTGCAATTGTTAATGCAAGAGGTGAGCAAAGGAATCGAACTTCGCATAAATTCTCGTTAATTAATTTATATTGTTGATTTGTAAGAGTTATTGAAATTATATCTGTTATGAGATATTATTAATTTTAGAGGTTTGGAAGCTTGTTTTTATAATTTTATCAATTTTTATAACTTTATCATATTTAATGATAAACTTGAAATTATTTTTAATTTATAATGAGAAAAACAAAAGCTTGTCTAAGTGTCACATTGCACATTTCAAAAAAATAATTGAAAGTTGTATATATATGTTTTTGTTATAGGAAAGTACAAAAAGGGAAAAGAAAAATGGATTCAAATCTTGAATCTATTCTCTTATAATTAAGAGTAGTATCTGTTAAGTTGAATTTTAATGTTGACATTATATATATTAAAAGTTGATTTTGTAAGAAAAATTTAATGATTACGAAATATATAGTTGAATTTAATTATATAAATTTAAAAAGATAATAGAAAGAAGTTCTTCTAAGATACAAACTATATATATATATATATATATAGATTAAAAAGGTTAAAAAAAGTACATGAATTAATGTTGTCAATGGATCAAACTTGGCCGATCTTGGAATCTTGTAAACTTAACAAGATGATCAAATTTGTTCCATTGAAACCAAGCTAGAATTTATTTTCTCATAGCCAACATATGGGCTCATTAGAAAATAATCAGTATTTTATCATAATTATGACCCACGATTTAATATCTCCTCATCGGTAACTAGCTAGCAGTTGTTAATTCCGCCGGTAAAGTTGGGCAAAGGCCACGTGCCGCCACCGCTGTCGTTAGTCATGTAAGACATGCACGACAATGGCACTAGACACAGACCTCGGCTTCTGAGATCTCTCCTTTCTTCTTCTTCGTTTCCGTCCTCCATCGTTGAACCCTAGAAGTCAACCATTACAAGAATTTTCAACGTTGGAAGAATAGTTCCAAAGCCAAACCCAAAGCTATTTTCCAATGGCAAATATAGATTGGTTTTTCTTACCCCTTGTTTGGATCTGGTTATCTTATTGCGAGATGACTTCATATATGGGACGCTTAAAGTCTGCAGAAAGAAAATTTCAAACTGGCATTTCCATTGACAAGTAATTGATTCTAAATGGGTATCGCTAAGTCTTTGATTTCTGTAACTCATTCCAAAGAAAGCTCATTTGAGCTCTACTGCTAGCTAGGCTGCAGGACACGGAACAAGTAACTTCTTAAAAAAATTCAACCATGGCAAATGGCTGTGCCATTCCACAGAGGGCGAAAACAAAGAAAAGCATGAACTCTACTTTGTTGCCATTGCAGACCACGTTGATCCTAGGTTGTACTGATGTTCTCCCTTTCTCTTTATGCCAAATAATAAACTATAAAAACCATAGAAATCTGAGAATCCAAGGAAACAATTTTTTTTCCCATGGTTAAAGCTACATTACTGCTCAAAGTAATTGCTGTTGAGAGGAAGACTGGTGAAAAGACTTGAAACCCCAACAAATTAAGAACCCCTAGGGAAAAACCCTAGTATAGACTTTGCGTGATTAGTTAGGGTTAACTTCTACGAGCAAGTTGAGGCTTGCACGATGGGTCTCACATTTGAGATATAGCAGCAGCAGTAGTAGTAATATTTTAAGAACATGTGTCAGAGAATAAAATAATAAGCAATATTAAGAAATGCAAAATTCGAGGAGAATGTTTGGGAAGTGATGGTACCTCGACTTGGTTTTGAAGGAATTTGATGTATCCGATAGCCTCCTCTAGTACGGACGCTGTATCTGTCTGCGGTATTTTCCCCACAACCACATGCAAAACCGCATAAACCAAGAACACTAATAAATAATCTCTTATTCTTTTGTTTTGTTTTCTGATAGGTTTCTTGCCATTTTCTTTTCTTTTATTAGTAATAGCAATTAGCAATACTACTAGCTAGTTGTTTATTCTTGTGTTTCTTTCTGTAATTTACCTTGCCAAAAGGAGCAACCAATTGTTGCAGAGCTGCAATTCTATCACCCAATTTCTCTTTCCTAACCTGTTTGATCCAAAGCAAACAATACAAGTATTAGCTACCATGAAAATCAGTCATGAGCTGTTAATTATGTGCTCGAAATCATGTTTTGTTGGTCCTTAGGGCACCTTAAACGGAGGGAAGGAAGCGCGTGACTCCAAACGAGACTTCTTTGCTGCTGCACCTGCTGTTGCCTTTGCTTCCTGTAAATTGCTGTGTCTCTTTGCCTCGGTTATTTCAGTGGGGAAGGGTAATATCTTTGTAGTGCATAGAGAAAAGATCATCAGTTGAATGATCTTCAAAAGGCAGTTTAAAAAGGAAATAAAAGCATGAAGTTCTGGCAAAGATCATGCACACAAACGATTAAAGCTGAAGATACCCCATTGCTTAGCAAAAGATCACAAGGCTACATGTTTCTTTTAGTGGGCATAACTTTGAACAAGAAAAAAAATTCTTACTTAGGAATAAAGGTCTTCAACTTTTCAATTTTTTTTCCTTAAGTCATTTAAGAAAGTAAATATACTTGACTAATCATATTCTTCTGCTTATTCTTTGTGTTAATCAAGGTTGTTCAACCACCGATTAATGGTGTATTAGATTGGTCTAGAGATGTCAATATACTTTACATATGATCATTAATCAGACGCTGAACATTTGTAGATACTGAACAGAAAAGTTTTATAAAAGATGGATGAACTAGGAACTTTAGCTTATTGATACTACAAGCTGACAACATTATTACATTGCATGATACAAGTTCAATGAAAGAAAACATAAATTTTGCATGCAATGCTATCAGAGCCACGGCTGTGTAGTGTTAGCTTTATACTGGCAATAATGTTTTGTATTTGAGGTATGGTTTTTGGCAGAAATGAATGCTGCTACAGGAAAGACAAGAGAGCACTTACTTTACTAGAACCATAAGCTGGCCTCTGACTTGACTGCTGAAATTGTTGGTGATGAAGACCAGAAGAAGGGCTCTCTTTGTATAAACCAAGATTATTATGATCTTCTGAAGGATGGCTAAAACTGCTTCTGTTGCTAAATCTTGCAGGACTTAAGAAATCCAAGGCCTCCAAATTCATGTCAAAGGAGCTTGGGATATTTGGGGAAGATGCTTGGTTCAAATTGGAAATGTTTATACTAGGATATATCTGGCTGAAATTCCCTCTACTTGGTAAAGAAGCACTTCCAGGCATAGAACAATTCCGGGTGGTTGAGTAAAATTCTGATCCTGCTGAGAACATTGGAAAACCAGAAGATATTGTCTTGACCAATAGTTTCTCGCTGAGATCGTGCAAATCTTTTTGCTCATGCTTTAAGTAGGTTGTAGGAGGCAGCTGATGAGAGTCTCCCACGCTTGAAGTTTCGTTTAGCATATCAGTGAATCTTGTGAGAGATTCCGAGAGCTCTTCCTTAAGTTTGGCAAGCTGTAGGTCATGGAAAGAATGGCTTGTGAAGCTCCCTCCATTGTTGCTCCAGTCTTGGAGCATGGAACTGGTTTGAAGATGTGCTAAAGTGTCATTTTTCTGCCTTGAGTGTAAGATAACCCCATTATAATCTGGACTGAACTCACTGGTGTTCCTGCAAAAAAAAAAAAAAAGTATAAATTTCCTAAAATGAAATCCAGATTATCAAGGTGGATAAATGACTGATGGAAAAAAGGAAGAAGCCCGTGGAGGATATGGGAAGCAATAAAAAGCGGAATGTGATGCACTGTGCCTTGTGAACCCACAAGTTCTAGGAATCCAAAGGCAATACATGGAAAAGAAAATATTATTACTGGGAATCAAATGATAATAAACAAAATCTAACATGTAAATATAAACCACATAATTCTGATTGATGCACATCAAATCAGAAAAGAAAAGAAGAGGAAAAACGAAAGGAGAGAGAGATTGGAGTTGAAGTAAAATTCATGATGGCCTGAGAACTTACAAAGTGATATTACTTGGGGTTGGGGTCCAAGAATGGATGCTCGCAACTCCATAACACGGTGAGATAGGTAAAGAAGAAGAAGATCCAACAAGCTGGTCTTGGAGCTGGTGTTGGTGATGGACATTTCCAGACTCCATAATGATAATTCCTTTTTTTTTTTTTTAAAAGGCTTGAAAATCCCAAGATTGAGTAATTAAAATTTACTAACCAGCATGCTAGCCCCAGGAATCTCTCACTCTAGTCAAAGAAAACAGTGCAGGTGAGACACCCACATACCTTGTTGCTTTTAACTAGCAACTTTTCCCAGTTTTTCCTCTTTACTCTTTCAAGTTTCCATCTTAAAGTAGCATTAAAAAGCAAGAAAGAGAGCTTGAATAATCCTTCTTCATACCTCTCTCTCTCTCTGCCTTTAATTATTTATTTCTCTTTTCAGCCAAACTTTTCTGCAACAACATGAGATTTTGCTTAAAAAAAAAAAAAACCTCCCTTCTCTCTCACTCCCTTTATATTAAAATGCTTTATTGCACTCACTGCAATTACAGGAAGATGATTAATACTTCCCCAAAGCTATGATTAAGATCCCAGCCTTCCATCCCAAGACTTTCAACAAAGGTCTGAGAAGAGAAATGATGCCAACCATGCTCTCTTTCCCTCTATTTATTTCTCTCACCCCCACTTGTTCAAAGGCCCTTATATATATTTTGCTTCTATTGTTATCTAACTATTTATAAAACCAGCAATCATGCTGGGCTCTACAGTTTATACAGTCTATACGGTGCACCAAAACTTCTCCAACATTGTTCAGTGGAATATGATATAACCTTTTATATTCTTCAAAGCATGATTGAGACACCTTAACTGATTTCGTGTGTCTCTTTGGGTTGTGATTGGTCACATGGAAAAGTGCATAGCCCCCTGAAATATATTACTTAAAGTACAAAATTATAAAATGAAATAAAATTGTTTCTTTAAATTTTACTTTAAAAAAATCCCTTTTTATATAATTATATATGTCGACTATAAAAAAATAACATATTATAATAATTTTCCTTTTTTTTTTTGGTTTTCTTTAGCATTTGAGACATGAAGTTATGTTTAGAACTTTGCACTACCCGATGCTGGTGGTGGCTTTGCACATTTTCTCACTAACATTCATGGATGTTTGTGTGGTTGAAATCCAATTTGAGTTTTTGATATATATATATATATATATATATATATATATATATATATATATATATATATATATATATATAGAGAGAGAGAGAGAGAGAGAGTCACTACTTTGAGTCACTACTTTGATGATCAGATCAAACCATATGTGTAGCTATGATTTTATTGAAGACTAGGCTAAGGTCAATCATTTCTTGCTCTTTCCCGTATAGCTAGCTAGGTCATAGTGGTAAACAAATACACACCAATAACCCTAGAATCTGTATCCCTTAATTTTCCTTTGTGATATAAAAACTATATTAGATCCCCACTCTCCTCCATCACCACCAGCAACACCACCACTACCACCCTTTCAGTTGACATACTTCCCTCCTCTATTCTCCTACATGTTTTTTAAGTGTTAATTGTTTTGTTATTAGTACGTATTTAACTAATTTACATGATTAATTATGTTTGATTAATGCTAATTTATCTTTCTATATATTTTTGTAAAATAAGTGGAAGAGAATTAAAAAGAGTAATGAGTAAATCTTATGCTTGAATAATATTTATATCAAACAATTAAAACTTGATTTAACAATAATTATTATTTTTCTTTATAAATTATTAAACCTAAAATTCAAATTCTCTAATCTGGTAGCTTAAGTTGTAACTCGTGAGACATTAAAAAAATAAATAAAAAATCCTCGACCATGATAAAGGGTGAGGAAAACAAATCTGTCAAAGTGCTACCTTTTGTCTTGTTGGAAGATGGAGAGGAGGAAAAAAGATAAAGACAGAAAAGGTTTAATATATTATATAACTTATTAAGTATGATTAAGCAGTCATTCCGTCAAAGGAGAAGTATAATTATTTGATTCAGTCCCCACAAAAGTTCACATCAGTTGAAAAGTTGATGGGAGATTGTGAGATCTGAGACAACAGTATGCATGGCCATCGCCATTGCCATTGCCCCAAGCTTTACTTTGCTTCTTTTTTCTTGCCCCTTTCACTCTCTCCCAGCACTCCAGCACGCCCACCCCATTGCATCACTTGTTTATATGTATATATCTTTGTTTATTTATCCCTACTTTTTGTCAAAACCTTTTTTTTATAACCCTTTTTCAAGTTCTTTTTCTTTTTAATTTTCTTTTCTTTATCCTCCTCCAAAGCTTTTCTTCTTTATTGAGAGAGAGAAAGAGAGCTTTTCTTCCTTTCCCTTTTGCATATTTCCCCAATTCACTATCTTCCAAGATTCATTTCTTAAAAGCTGCTGCTACATCAGATTTCAATTACAATAATGTTTAATTACTCTCACTTTCATGATGAATCGTTTAGTAAAAGATGTGAAATACTGTGTATCTATTGAAAGTGGCTAGTTAATTAATAATTCTCTGCTAAATTTGCTGTTGTATTTCCATTGTTTTCCTGCTGACCTTGAGTTAATTTGGCCACATTCTCTTAAGTCTAACTCTAGATGCCATTATTGAGTGTAAATTAACCTTGGGTGCCATTTGCCAGTAAGGATGTTTAGCTTTAGACAAGGAGGGATGAATCATAAAGAGAGATCTTTCCCATAACTGATGAGAATAAAACAGACACGGACATAATAAAAGTAATCAAGTCTCATTTCTTTTAACATTAGGGTTAAAAGTTTCCCATTTGCAAGGTTATATCAATGTTTCCAACATACAATAATTAAGCAAAGGTGCTATTATGATTACCTTCGTGATACTAGAGGATAACCAAAAGTACTAGCCACCTAGTACTATAAAAGCGAGAGTAAAAAGTTAGTTTGCATAGATAATACGATCGATGAAATTGAAAATAACAATAATTATGAAATTTGTATAAAATGATGATGTATTGATTCAATTGTAAAGATAACATTAAACTAAGTGTAATAAAAAAAAAATCATTAAAAGTATTATATTAAAAAATAATAAATAAAAAGTGAAAAGGAAAACAAAATTAAAATTGCACCAGTATCTTTAAGTAATTTTTTAAGTAAATCGGCACCTAAACGTGGGAAATAGATAGAAATATTGCATTTGCAATGGCAAAACTATTAACTAGGAGTACAAGAAAGGAAGCAATTGAAAATATACTTTGGTAGGATCTTCAACAACACCTACATTCACCTGGTAAAAACAAAAGAATGAAAAAATGAGTTAACAATGTGTTATTTGTAGTACAATGATTGGATTAATTTTTTTCTTTATCAAACCGAAAAAAAATGGGTACAAATTCTATTGAACGATAAATCATTAAACTTGAGGAACTAAAATATTTATCTACTCATTTCATTATTCATGTGTGCAATGACTCATTGAAAATATTTTCTAAATGTTTTGTAGTAATTATCAATTAATGATTAATGAAGACAGAAAGATTAAATGGTGTATGACTTGATCAGCTGCCTGTGCAGAAAATCAAATGGGGAAATAAAATAGTGATAAATATTTAAAGGCAGCAATATTATTGCTTATCTTTCTTTGGGTGCAATGACTAATTGCAAACAAGAAGCCTAGTTATTAGCCCCTCTTAAAGCAAATTTCCTATTATTAAGCCCTTTTTAGGGGTCCATCATCAGCATGAAATAGAGCCTAGCTACATCCCTTTTTAAGTGTAGGCAGTCAACGATCAAACATCCACTTCCCACTAAGATTATATATATATGCACACTTTATCAGTTTATATATTGTAAAAGTTATCTGAATTTTTAGATAATATATTGGATTAATTTATTCTTTTTGTTTTTTTATATAGAAATAATATTCTAACTATATGCTAGTGAATTAATTAGACTTTACAATGTTAAAATGCCTCCTTTTCTCTTGTACATGGCATGGGAGTGTCGGGAAATTAAGTTTGTCGGTGTAGTTTTCCTTATATGGTCTACAAATAAGTCTCCAAATTCGATTTTTCTGGACACATATATAGTCAACATCTTACTAAATAATTATTCTTTTTGTATTTTATTGTTCAAATGGATTCACTAACTCTTGTATTTCATATGATTTAATATCGTTATGAATCAATCATATATATATATATATATATATATAATTATTATTATTATAAGGTAAAAAAGTTTCACCTTTTTTTAATTAATTCTAAAGCAGTACTTACTATAATAAAGAAATCAATCTTAAAAACATTTTGAACAATTAATGCAAATTATATGCAAGTTTTATTTTTCCCCTTCTCTTTTTCCATTTCAAATTTTCAATTGTTTAACCTCATTTGTAGCTTATGCTTTTCCCTTTGTGTATATTGTATTGATATTGCAACTTTTTTGAGTCAAAAATTTCAGAAAGCCCTTAAAAAGGGGGTCTAAAGTTTTTTGTAAGATTAAAAGGTATGTCAAAGAAGAAGACAATTAAGGCATCGTCACAGCAGAATATATGCTTTCTCTCAAGCTTAGGGCGCCATGAAAGATCCAACACAAGGGGCCATTGCTTTCTATTCAATCACCCCACTTAACTCATCATCATATATATAAATATTTCTTTATCTTCCTACTGGGTTTCTTCTCTCGTAGCTTGGTACAATTAATGCAAGATTATTCACACGTATGCTATCTTTGTTGATATAATTAGCCAGTCAGCCCAATGATTCAAACACTTTTGCTTTGATCTGATATATACATGTTCATTCCATCTAGAAACAGACAACTTTGATCAAAGCTTTATCTTTGGTTCTTCCAATAGGAGATCTTGATGGATCATGTTCTCCACACAATCAAGAAAAGAAAAAGGGGTCTCTGACTCAAAAAATCTACAAGAAAGTTTTTTTTTTTTTTCTTTTCTTATACAGTAAGTCGAAACTTGGAAATAAGAGAAATAATTGTGGATGGCCATTATTTGAATCTAAACTTACTGGATGTCATCTCTTACAAGTAACTGCATGAAGCATCTGATCTAAGCTTTATATTCTAAAAGAAAAGCTTTGTTTTTAAGGATCATAATCATATATATATATATATATATATATATATATGAAACATATAAGACAGTGTTGACCAGATTCTTTTTATGTCTACATGTTTTCCAGGGAAAAAGGTCAGATAATAAGACTTGAGAAAATGAAGAAAACACCACATGGCTGCTGCCCGGGGCCTTGGAGGAAGAATTTGGTGGGTTGAGAGCTTTATGTGCATGTTTTTCAAGGCAATGGGGGGTTCCACTCGCCCCAATCTCCCCCTCCACTTGAAAGAAAGTGCTTGAATGTTTCTCTGCTTCTTTGCTTCTAAGCAGATTTGGAACAGAGTAATCAGAACGTTTCTTATGCAACAAAAAGCTAATTCTATCTGACATGACCTTCAAAAAGAAAGAAAGAAATTGAAAGAGATAAAGAAAAGAAACCCTTTGAATAAGTGTACCATAAGGGAGGAAGAAAGACATGATAAAAACAAAATTAAAGCCTAAAGGCTTGCTGATTGCATTGGTGGAAGTATTATAGATGATTAAAAGCTCAACGCATCTAGAGATGGGATGGAAAAGCCGAAAAGGGCATGTGAGTTTGCACGGGAAAAGAAAGTAAGTCGTTGATCAAAAACAATCTTTCTCATCAATATGTTTCAAAAGTAAAGTTTATCACTTCTTTACTAATGACTTGTTCTAAACGTAACACTAATCTTTCTTTCTTCTTTTTTTTTTTTTAATTTTATTTATCTTTTAGCGAAATGATCTTAAAATAAAAACAATCCAATTAAGTAAAATCATTTCATAAAACTTATCATATATGTGCATGTATGACCTGTATTATGTATGCATGTATGAATAAAAATAACATTATGCCAAACACAGACAATTTTTTCTCTTTCTTGCCACTCAGTACAATAATCAAGTACATAATGAATGAGAAGCAGTTGAGATTAAAAGCCAGAGAGAGATTTCAGGCTTTGATACTCAGATGTTTACTTGCATTGCAAAAAAGTTGAAACCAAAATGAAAGAAGTAACACACCAGTGCTTACCTTCCAGGGAAGATCAAAGAGCTAAGTTCTGGCCCAGCTTTCCGCGCTCTTGATTCATTCCAAAGTGCCCAAGCCTTCAGGCAAATCCATGAGAATTGAGAAGTTAACCCTGTCACTAAAGTATGACTCCTGGAAACCAATGATCACGTATACTAAAATGAATCAGTACGAGAAGATACCGAACGCTGCACATTCTAGGAATGAAGCCATTTCTTTTCTTCCATTCAACAGTCACTAAGAGTGGTCAACAATGAATCTTTGTCTTTTTTTCTAATAATTTGCAGGTCAATTGTACATATACAATTCAACCCAAAAGAATGGTAGCAATTATTGCATCAATGATCTAACATATAATTACAACCTACAGCAAAAATCTCGGAATAATTCACTGTATACCACAAGATGGAAATAATATAGTCATCTAGGACCGAAATAGAATTCATATAGTCTTTGTTGTAATGCCATAAATGTGCCAATGGAAGGTCAATTTGATGCACCAAATAAAAAGAGGATGTCTGGTTAGTTTCAAGCCACTACTTCTCTCAAGTTCAAAGCCTCAAAACACCCTCCTTTGCTTCAGGGAAGAGGCAGATTCTAACTCTATTCCAATCTCCAGCTCTCTCTCTATCCAGGCTTCACTGTCTACCTCGTCATCTCTGCCTTCCACATACTTCAAATTTGCAGCTCTATCACATCTCCTCCTTTTCCAGGTCTCTCTAATTCTGTCAGCATCACTCTTAGTAAAGGTATTATGAACAGATACAATCTTAACGGTTGGGCTCAGATCAGATTCCTCTGTTCTTAGCTCACACTCGCCTTCACCATTGTCAACAATAGTACTTGCACCGCTATCACTGGTTAGACATGGTAAACTTTCTTTTGCACTGACTTGTTGGTTGCCACAGGCCAGAGATGAAACAATCTCAAATGTTGGGTTCTGGTCAGACACCGCAGTTCTTGGCTGACCCTTATCGATGCTATCCTCAACAACACTACTTGCACCACTATCACTTGTCTGATGTGGGAAAACTTCTTTCATAATAACTTGGCTGACAGAACTGTCTGTGGATTTGGTAAGCTTGCTATTCTCAGCTCCAGAACCAGACTGACCCTTGGCAATTGGTGCACTCAAAGTGCATGATTGCATACCACTGATCATTGCCTTTCCAACTAAAGCAACGGATTGACCGCCCCTCTCATGTCTTGTTGATAAAGCTCGTTTTTTGTCTTGCTCTAACAACCTGACCATCTGCTGAGTGACCTCTGAAAAAATTTGCAGTCGAGCTTTTATTTTGAAGCACAATAGTTAAGCAACATCAAAGCAATGAAAAAAATCATCCCCAGTTTTTCCTTTTTTAAAAAGGAGAGTTAAGAAATACCATGCACGAAAGTTTAGAGAAATCTTGCAATAAGATTGCATCGTTTATGTTTATTCCATAAGAAAAACATCTATTAACGTTAATGAAGGTCATTTGAAACAAGGAAGTTCTGCATGATCCATGTCTACCACTTTTTCAAAGTGTGGGGAATAAATTAGAACCTCACCCACCTTTTCAATTATCAAGCATATTTCCTGTTCATTAAGAATATAACATCCATGAGCGATAATTAAAGCAGATAAATATCAATAGACAGAGAGATATATGTAGTCCAAACCTTGCAATTGTTTAGGTGAAATATCAAACTCCAACCACCATACTTTCCCCTTCTCAATTGGCAGCTTTACTTTTTGAAATTTAGCAGCAAGATACATGGAACCAGCTGCGATGTAATGGGGTTTGTATTGCAAGCACAAGGTCGTCCGAAGCCTGCCAGTTCCATTCATGAAATTATTTAATATCATAAAAAACACAAAGAAATGATATAATATTTAAGTCAAAAATAGCATAATTATAAGTAGTTTTAACTAGAAAGAACAAGTCCTTACCAGTCATTCACGAAATTCCACGCCACTTTTAAGAGGTTAGGAAAAATTTCCAAACTCTTCACAGCTGCAACAAGGGGCTTGTAAGGGAGTTGGATATCAAAATCAAAAGCAATTGTAGCCAACAAAAGCCTCTCCCCAATCAAGATCAATTCCTTCTGCTTATCATAAACTTCCTGCATCCAAAAAATGGTTCAAAAAAAATGGTGAGCATGATAATGAGAAAATGTGGAGTCATGCTGAGCACAGAAAACCAACATACTCTCTGTCTGATTCTTCCTGGAGCAGAAGGATCCCGCTTATAGATAATTTCATAGCCCACAATAATAACATCCCGCAGCAAGTGTGGTTTTTCCTCAATTTTGCAAGCAAGAAATGTGCTTACAGTTGCCATAGTCTGCCAGTTCACCAACATGCTCAGAAATGAGAAAATCAAGCCAGCTAGATTTTAACAATTTATATTTTATAAGCATATCAGCTTCCACTTTCTCCATGTTAAGAAAAGCCAAGTTCTCCATGAGACAATTATCAGACAGAACAAAAACTAGTAAAGATTAGCAACTACACAATAGTATGTAATAACATCATATGTATAATCATCCATTTCTAAGATCAAATCACTGATGTTCTGTTTCCAAATAATTTAGTTAAATGTTAACCTAGTTCTTAGCTGACAAATGGTCGCGCATGCAAAGTACTTTACATATGCGTATTTCTCTATTAGCACCCACACTCGTAAACTAAAGAGTTCTATATTTCAAAAGAGACGCATGTAAGCATTAAAACAGAGTAGCATGGCATCTACCTGCCAGTCATTCTTTGTGTGAGATTGGCGCATGTAAAACCGGTGGCACAGCATCATTGCACAAGCTATTGCCACTTGAGGCCTGCAAGTAAATTTATCAATTACCATTTCCAGTAGTATAATGAAACATAACCATATTTGAGAAATTAAAGTGATGCATTGAAAAAGCGAATTGAATGTAGATATTTTTACACAAATAACTGAATCTGAAACAGTATATAAAACAGTCAAATTAATTAGTGCTCTATAGAAATGTAAACAATTCCATTGATGAAGTTATGTTATTAGGTACAGACTAACAGTTATAAGGATTTCTAAAGAATCTAAATCTAGTATTATCTCATCTATCCTACAGGCATGCTTATTATGTTTTAACCTCATGGAAGAGGACTATGAACTATGAAGTACAAAAACAATTGTTACACATACTAAAACAAAAAACCAAAGATAACGCTTCAAAAGCAAAATGCACAACAACCTCGAAAACTGCAAAACTAATGACAAAATGGAGATATTCAAAATCGATGAACTTTTCACCAGGTCAGAAAAAAAGAAAGCCAACACACTCACACTTTAAGCTTCATCCCAAGCTCTTGAACAAAAGAACAATACAACTTCCGCAGCTGCTCCTCTCTTTCAAAGCCAATTCCATCCTTCCTAGATGGAGAATAATTCTCAATTTCTTCTCTGCTGAAGTACCACTTGCGCGTGGATGAATCTGGCTGCTCTGACAAGCACATGCTAGCTGCACGTCTGGAATCTATGTGCAGCAATTTTGCCATCACTACAATAAAAACTAAACAAGCCAAGCTCAATTAGCAGTAGTCTTATTATAAATTTCACCTCTTTCTGCTAAACAACTGAAAACATCAAAATCAACCTATCATGGTAAGACAGAGTAATAATGCATCAATAAAATCTATTTTATAATTAAGAAAATCCGATTCTTTTTCCTGTTATTTGAAAGGTCTTTAATTTAAAGAGAAATTAAACAACCCCTTCAAGGAAATTAAATTTCTCAACCGAATTATCCTTAATATTAATGAATTAATAGCTACAAATTGAAAAAAATAAACAAAACAACGAAGACATCTAATTCAAATCCTCCACAATTTTTGACCGGAGAAGAAAATTCCAAATTTGGTAAATAACAAGAGAATTAAAACTTTTTGTGACCTAATTCATGATAAACAGAATCCAAAATTGACGTAAAACACCAAAAAAAAAAAAAGAAAAAGAAAAAGAGAACGAAATAAAAACCAAAAAGGAAACAAGAAATTACCTCGGGAAGATTGAGGAGAAACTCCAAAGAATTTTGGTGCGCTTTTGTGTTAACAGTTAAACCCTAAATTTCAGTTACCGTTGAATCTCTTTGTTTCTTTCGCTTTGAGTTGACTCCGGTCTTTGAGTATTTTTATTTTTTATTTTCTAAAAAAAAGAGTAGATAAAGTATAAACGAAGCTTAGCG
The DNA here is from genome assembly GCA_033439115.1 of Firmiana major. Taxonomy (NCBI): domain Eukaryota; kingdom Viridiplantae; phylum Streptophyta; class Magnoliopsida; order Malvales; family Malvaceae; genus Firmiana; species Firmiana major. Next base: position 51,503,643 of record CM065909.1, read on the forward strand.
ACTACGCATGCGCGTGAACTGTATTATCTGAGCGCGTGCATTTGGTATCCAAGTTGGTATCTAACTCGAATATACTAATTATAACCTTTTTTTTTTTTTTTGACAACTACTAACATTCAAAGTATTTGAGCCGCGTGTTTTTGTCTTATCGAGATAATCAGGTAGGTATTTCACACAAGTAAATTTTATTTTATACGTCATTTAAAAATAATTATTTACGTAAATGTCCATATAACGATAATTTTATTGAGAAACGCTGTATTTTGTAATTCAAGCGAAATTATTTAATTTATTCTCAATAAAATTTCTAAACTTTACTAACAAAATTAAAGATTACGTATTTCCCTTATAATATATTTAAAATAAATAAAATTAATTTAAAAAGTAAATTAAATATGTGGAAATCTTTTAATCATAAAATAATATATAAATATTTTTTTAATAATTAAATAGATGAATGATAATTTTTTTGTTTCCGGCAAATTAAAACAGATTGCAAATGGCCTCAGGCCCAACTAATATGTTAGTGGGCCCTTATTTGAGTGTCGGAAGCCCATTTTGATCCAAATGAATCTTTGAGAAATGGATACATTTGGCCCATCAGGCATTTCATTATGAATTTGTATTTGATATATTGTTATGGTATAGGTATAAATTTTATACACTCAGTCTATCAGTAAATCATAATATGTTAATTATTAATTTATAAATTTTAAAAAATAAAAATTATCAAATTCATTAATTAAAGAAATGTCCAAATAATTCAATAATAGTTACGAGATATATATATATATATATATATACTAAAATGCATCAAATATAAATGCTATAATTATATAAAAAAAAGAGAGTGAGAGAGATAGGATGTTGGCTGGAAGGAATAGTAAAAGACGCGGTAGAGTGATTTTTCTTTTGTGCCAGCCAACAAAGAAAACGACTTTTTCCACTCACGAGAGAATTACTGTAGGAAAACGACTTCTCTCACTTACAAAAAAATGCAACTCTGTTTATTTATTTATTTATTTTTTAAAGGAAGTCAAAAGTCACAAATCATCTATAGATTTCAAATCAATTTTATATATATATATATATATATATATATATATATATATCAAATTCTGTGAGTCAAGGTAGTTAGCCAGCTAGGGTAAGGCTAATCATATGTATTAAGCATGCTTAATTGTAAACTAGAAAAAGTTCAAGGAAGAAAAGCCAAAGCTAATTATCTAATTAATTAATGATCAGAAGGCATGATGAGCTAAAAAGCATGATGTATAGGAAATTAAGAATCATGGAATTCTTATTATTATAAAGATGATATGATACCTCTCATGTGGGTCTATAAAAGTATTGTCCTAGTGCTCTAGTGGCCTAAAAGAGAAAATGAAATCGTTTAATGCTTGTTTGTCAAGTTAAATATGAAAAAAAAAACATGTAAATAAGTAACAAAAGAGTTCTTTTAAATAAACTTATTTAAATCGATTCGAAAAAAAAAAAGTTGGAAAAAATTTAAGAGTATATGCAATTAAAAAATGTTAAATAGATGCAATTTAACATCACTTCATATATATATATATATATATATATATATATATATATATATATATAACTTAACTTTGGTCTTGAGTTGTTCCTCTCTTAACTTTAATCAACCCCACATTTTTCTCCCTTTGGGTCTTACTTTCTATATATATATATATATATATATAACTTAACTTTGGTCTTGAGTTGTTCCTCTCTTAACTTTAATCAACCCCACATTTTTCTCCCTTTGGGTCTTACTTTCTTTGATATATCACCACCATCATAGATGGAGTGTTAATCCAGGGTTTCATTAATTCATCAATCCTCCGAACAATAGGAATTTGCTAAATCCTTCTTAATATATTCATAAACTCTTTCCATTTTTATATATGAAAACGAAAAGTGATTTCAAAGTTGGTGATAATTTGATATAACCACATTAAAAAAAGATAACTACTACCACCTACTTGGAGGTTAATTCTCAAATTAATGAGAAAACTATTTACTACTCTATAATTAGCTTAAAATATACACTTAATTATACTCCATAATAAAAGGGTAAAAAAGTCTTTTAATTCAAAACAATTTATGAAAAGAAACATCTTATTGATACAAAGTGGGTGGGCTCATGAGATGATGAATCATGAGTAGCCATAAAGCTTTAGATTTCTATTTGTATATTTCAACCATCAAATTCACATCCTTATATATACATATATATATATATATTTATATATATCAAAATGGAGGTAAAGCAAATCAAGTGATTTACAATGGAAATTAGGAAACTGTTGCTGAATTAGGCAATAAGGCATAAGGCATGGCCATTGGCTGCCAATGACCCATTGGAAATTCCCATTTACTTCTTTATTAACATAAGCCTTATTCTCCCACTAAATCGAACTTGGATCATAAATCTGGGTCGAATTCAGGTATTAAAAGTATAACTTAAAGTATTGAATTTTAAACCCTAAATCTTAAATTTTAAACCATAAAAAATATCATAAAAAACAATATAGTTCTATCTAATTTCTCAAGTAAATTTGATATTCTTATTGGGATATAAAGTTAAGTCCCTAACCTTTAAAAAGAGACTAAGTACTTTTAATTTGAAACAACAACCACTCCATCAACTATGTTAATTATATGGATCGGACTAACTTTCGACCAATCTTCAAGCATAGATGTGTGTTTCAGATAATGGCTAGTGCTTACATATGATTATAAAACAGCCAAAATTAAAGTGCTTACATATGATTATCTTTTACTCTCTCTTTTTTCTTTTTTAAGATTAACAGGTTGACCTAAATTCTGTCACAGCTCCGTTCAGATAACATTATAGTAAATAAATTATAAAATAACATAAATTTCCTACAAAATTGTAAGAAAAATCTGTTGAAAATTATTAATATTCATGAATTTGTTGGATCTATATAAATAAATTTATTTAAACTGATCTGAATATAAATATATATATATATATATATATATATATATCTCGAAAGAAAATTGCAAGAAAAAAAAAAACAGTTTGCAGAACTTGTGATTGCCATTTTCCACTAAGTTTTCTGATGATAATCACCAGTTAAATAAGAAAAGGAAAAGAGAAGAATATAACAGGCACTTGCATTTGGTTGGGGGGTTTTTCTCTGTTGTCTATACCCACTTTCTCATTTAAATAGAAGCTAGCTAGAGATAAGGAGTACCTTTTGTCACTAAAATAACAACAAACACACATTAATGGAAATTGCAGGATAAGACTCACTAACCCAAACAATGATTATTGCCTAATTCTTCAACTTTAGCCCTCTTTACAAATCATAACCAACTCCATTGTTTATGAAAATCATTAGAAAATCCCACGCCTCCTTATTTTGTTGATCTTGTCTTAATAGCAACAATGAATCATTGTTTTTTCTTTTATTTCAAGGAAAAATAATCCAAGCTGATATTATGAATATAAAAACTCTACAATAACCATTAAATTAATCATTAAATCAAATATTTAAATAAAACTATTTTAATTTTTATTTGATTTTAATTTTCGAAAGATAGAACGATCATGTAATATAATATTTGATCTAATAAAGTTCACTTAATAATTGGAAAATGTTTAGGCATATATGCCCAAGTGCTAAATAAGCAAAGTAATCCAACGCAAAGAATATAAATCAAATTTCATTGGTTAGCTGAACAGAACCAAGAATAAACTAATTTGTCAAGAAAAAGGGCTTAGTACTTTGTATTTGGTTGATGACAAGAAATGGCATTTGAAAACTGACCATGTGAGTCTTGACCCACGAGAGTGGTCGACCCTCCGGTGGGACAACAGTACAACCCCCCTACGCTCTCGTTGCACACCGACACCGACACTCGAAATTCTCGAATGACCTTTGAGTAAAGGAAATACTCTTGGATACTCATTCTATTCTATAACCCTAATTTTATCGGCCCTACTATTAATTACTAGCATAGCATCTCTCCATGTTATGCTATCCCTCCTATTTTCATTAAAAAATAATAATTAATTTTGTTATCAAATATTTTAATTAGTGGTGCTCATGTGATCAATGAGATCCATTTAATATTATAGAAATCTATTTCACTTTCGGTTTGATTTGTACTCACAAACTTAATCATTCATCCGATCACTATATAGATCTCATTTTAAAATTTTTATATTAAGTAATAGATTGATTTTATTAACAATTAACCTTTACATTTAATACAAAAATCCTTGTATATATTAATCAACCTAAAAAATTGTGTTAGAAAAACCCAATAATAATTAGGAGAATCAAATTAGACTTAATTTTCTTTTGATGTAGTATATTTATTAAAATTAATTAAAATATTTATTTAAAAAATAGTACATTTTCTTTTAAAACTACAATTATATTCATCATATTTCATTCCATAAATTGATAATCTGATAAATTAATAAATACAAATAATAATAACAAACTATACTAATAACAATAATAAAAAAAATTAAACTTAATCTTACACTTAACAATTTAATTTAAATAATTAATAAGTGTAGTACTAGCTAGCAAACCTGTGTCTAGAAGATGATAGAAAGGAAAGGAATAAATTTTTCTAAACGATGATGACCACTTTATTGGATTTATATATAACTTTTTTAAGATTTGCGTGTCTATTGGTTTGGCACAATCTCTTATTTTCAGCAATGAACTTCCACATGTTTGACATTGTGACATATATAATGACAATATCTTCTTCGTTGAATTATTCATACGTTTATTCTGTAATATTTCTAATTTTTTTTGACAGATGTAAGATTCTCTGATTACAATAATCTAAAATTACTATTTTGTAATTGAAATAATATTTAAGATTACAATATGATTAAGATATCAAATTAATTATCTTTCTTCTAATTAATGAAAATCTTAACTATGAATTGACATTCCTCATTTAATTTGGTTTAATAGTTAATTATATAATTATAGAATATTATATTAATAGACGGTAAAAATATATTTTTTATGTAATCAATAATATTTTCATGCCTATTTGATTTAAAACTAATCCTTTTCGAGTTGAGTATGTGTAAAAGTTAAAATCCTTCTAACTAGAATATTATATTTTTTAAATTTTCACTAATTACTAGCATTATTTTTAAACTCTAGTCTTATTCTCATCATTTTGGTTCAAAACTAGATTATTAACGTGTTAGGCAAAACATAAAATCCTACTCAGACTTCTCCAAAAAAAAAAAAGGGCCAGATATTCACCTTTTGACACTCAAATTACAGTAAATTTCTCTCATTATACCAAGGAGAAAAGAAATAAAAAAAAAAAAAAACATTGACGCACCTTCTTCAAATTAAACCATTTTGTTCTCCATTATGAAAACCATTAAAATCTCCATTTTCTTCTTTATCCAAACCCTCCTTCATAAAATACTCAAACTTTTCAACCACACTCTCCGGCATTGAAACTTGCACTCTTATCGCGTCAAAATTACCCACCACTGGTAAAAACAAGCAGTAAATCTCACTTGTCAAAGGGCCCATATGCAATGGCTTCCCTTCTCCAAAATCCAAATCCTCTAATCCCAGCTTAGCCCATTGAGAAATTACGAGGCTCGAAGAAGCATCTACTATGACATTTTTGTCCTCGAACAAATCAACCATTGACCTCACGTCCTCGTCGGTTAAACTCGATTTAGCTTCCTGGATTAACTTCACCCCGTAGTGTAAATTCGGGGTAACCAAGTCTTTTACTAGGGTCTCGGCGCAGGCGAGAACAAATCCATTCCCGTAATACCCCTGTGGCATTTCGGGAATTAACTTTCTTCTAACGCTGACGGAGAACAGGAGCTTGATATTGAACGAAGATGACAGGTCCAAAGAACGAACCCACGAGCGCCACGTGTGCGCGGCCAGCACCTCGAAGGTGGTGCATTTGAGAGTTGGAACGCACTGTCGTTTAAGCCGGAGGACATGGGAGGTGGTGAAGGTTAAGGATGTTGGCACCAGTGGCTGGGACTGCAGATACTGGTCGAGGTCCACGTGAGCATTGTTGTTTTTGAGGGTATTCTTGGTATATCCGAGATAGGTCTGGGTCACTTGTGGAGGATCTCGGGGTTTCAACACGTGGCGGGAGTGGAAGGGCAAGATGGGAAGATCAATTGTTGGTTTGGTGGTCACATGGGCCCAGGCGTTCAGAAACTGGGATGTCCCAATGCCGTCACATATACAATGATTAATCGCAGTGCACAGGATTATACCTCCACAGCGTAGATTCGTCACCTGCACCATAAATAAAAATTAAATTTAAAAAAAGATTTATCTGTAAAAAAATTAATGTAAAATATATTTTTTTCCGGTGTAAAAACACAAAAATAATTTTTATCACACGTATATATGATTTTCAGTATATTTTTAAAATTATCATTTAAAATTATTATATTTAATTTTACAGTATTGTTGTGCATTATAAAAAGAATAATAAAAATAAAAAATAAAAGTGCATCACATAATGTACGAAAAAATATGTCACGTGACGCAAAAAAATAAGTGAGAAATCGGATCTACCACCTTAAAAACAGTATTGTGGAATATCTAAATTATGCAGTTTGAACAGTTTTGTCCTTAAATATTTTTTATTTTACAGGATCCGTAAAACAATACAAAATACTTAATTAGTAGATAACTACGTAATTAAAAATAAAATTAATCTCTATAAATAGAAAATCAGGTATAATTCATGAAATTAAGATTTATTTTGTTCATAGAAACTTTATCAAATTTTTTTATTGATTTAAGTATCAGAGTGGTTATGTAAAGAATAATCCTTATGTCTCTTTAATTAATTTTTTTTAATAAAAATTTTGATAATATATGACACAAAAATTAAGATGATGATATAAATAATTTGTAGCTGGTGTAACTTGAGTGTAAATTCAATTTTCAAAATTGACTAATTTCTCGACATTCAATTTTTTTTGAAAAATAATGATAACAAAGCTCACCAACCGAGCAGTGAAAGGAACGAAAGAGAGAAGGCGCACTATCGGTCAGGACCAGGGTCATTTTCTTTGAAAAGAACATGTACAATTTTACAGAAAGAGAGCGAAAAACGGTGTCGTTCTTCAACGCAATGGCTCGTGGCCAAATGACAGAAGTCAGAAGAAGAACAGACTGATGTCGTCAGTCCTCGTACGGCAACAGAATTTTGATTAACGGTCGGGTTGGGTTACCAATGAAATATATACTTATGTAGTATAGTACTAAAGGGGAAGATCACATTGGGAACTGTGTTTATCTATAATTAGTAAAGTTGGAATCTCAACTCAAAAAAAATGTTTTTTTTTTATCTGAAAATTGAATTTGATTCACAAAGGAAGAAATTAAAGAAATGGAAGCTGACCTGAACTATAAGGGGAGGTATATCAACGAAAGAGTGAGCTTCAACCCTGTAAAGGAGCTTCCTCCAAGACCTGTTTGGTTTCCCGGAAATCTCAAGAAACTCATCACAAGTGATATCCATGAAAGCATCAGCAAAGAGAGCACCTTCACCATTGCAATCAACCTCCAGTTTCTGATCGCCAATACTGCAAGTTCTTAACCTCCCAGCCAATGGGTAGTAATCTACAAGAACTTTGGACAAAGAATATTTCAAGATATCTAGGCCAACAGCTTTCCTGTAAAGGTAGAGGTATTTGATAGAAAATCTAAGGAACTTTTGATCATCGAGGTTGGAGAGATACAAGGAATGCTTCGGGGTTGGGGCGTTTGGAGTGATTAAGCTCGGCTTGCTTTGGTAAAAACAATCTGGGAGTTCTGGAGATTTTAACATGGTGAAGAAGAAACAGAGAGAGAATCAGAACTCAGAAGGTGTTGATTGAAAGACAGAAAGACAGAGAGAGAGAGAGAGAGAGAGATAAAGAGAAGGAAGAGGTTTGTAGACAGAGGGACAAGCGAAGATCTACGGTTGGATATGGTGACAGTACGATCAGATTCCTTTAGGGGAGAGGAGGAGAGTGGGGAGAGGCTGGCTAAGCAGAGAGCGCGCATATGTCTGCTTATAATAAGCTCATCTTTATTTTATTTTTTTTTCCCTTTGATTTCCACTTCAGCACTTTTCTTTGAGGATCGTGATGGAATCTTGATTCCTGACTAAAAACTCTGGGCTACTACTTTTTTGGGTCGATCTGGCAGAAACATGTACTCAAGCCTCTCCGCCTCTGGCTCTGCTAAAAGCTCTTGTCTAACTGAGCCAATTTCATTAACCCACCATCTTTTAGGTGTGGGCAGGCAGGTACATGCTTACTGCTCAGAAAATCATGGGGTTCTACCTTTAAATACAATGATAAATAAATAGAAAATAAAAGCAACAAGAAAAAAATAAAATAAAATTAGGGTCATTTAGTTGAAAAATAAAGGATTATGGTAATGCAATATTCTGTGATCCAAGTCAAAAGTTGTAGATCTCCCTTAATCTAAAAAGTCAAGCTCAAATGTTGGTCATCATAATCAAGTGCCATTGTCATGGCTCCCTTTCTTCCCTCCTATTTCTGTTCAAACCATGGCATTGCCAATATGCTAGCTGCTGCAGATTTAAATTTTAAATGAATGGAGAAAGTAGTCTATTTTTGCTAGTTTTAATGAGGGTTTCTTTTTTTTTTTTTTCTTTGGGTGGGGGTTGTTTGGAAGCGGAAAACAGCGTATCTGCCACAAGAAAGAACAAAAATAGGATGAAAACTCCAAATGAATGAGTTGACCAAACATTCTGAAGGATTGGGATATTGGACAATGGAAGGCCTGTGTGTTCCTGTTTGGGTGTTAGGGAACTACATCATCAGCTGCCTGAGTGGGCTTATGAAGTATTTCATGTGCCTCTGTCTTACTTTGTCTACTTCTACCGTGAATAAAAGTCTATCATTTAAGAAAAAAAATACGAATACCGAGACTCGAATCTGAAATGAACAAAACTCCTGCATCTTTGAACCAACACGTAAAACCCCTTTGGAATTATTTTTAATTTAAGGATAACTACAGATAATGGTTGGTTAACTAAAAGAAGCCGACTTCTTTTCAAGCTTAGCTTTAATTATGCTTAGGAATACTAATCCCATCAAACTTTTAGCCGCCGCACGTTATTAGTTTGATATTCTTCTTCCCGAACTTGGCCTTTGGCTTTGGGGTTCAACAAACTAAAAGATTCAGCATTCTTTCAACAAAGTTTAGTTGATTGACATATGTGAATGCAAAACCCATGTCGACCCCTAGTAGTCAAAATTAAGCATTATAAACATATGGTAATGTCAAGAAAAAGTTATATTGAAAGAGTAAAACTTTCATGCCACAAAGAAAAACTGCATCTAAGTTTTGAGTTAGTTGTATCTTTAAGCAGAAAGTAACGGGGTAACCTCTAATAAATCGATTTGGAATCCACTTTCGGTAGGGAACTTTGTTCACTATTCCAAGGATAAGCCAAAAAATAGATTGTTCAACTTTCTCTTTTAACTCTTATTTGAAATTAGGGTAAAAGAGAATCCAGTTCCAAGATATATGCTATGGTACTTAATGATTTTCTATAAACAGTAAAATTTTGACAAGTTTTGCTATATTTTTCCGACAAGCAAATCGATTAAACAATCTAATTGCCAGCAGTTCTAATCACCTGTCATTCTACCAAAGTTGCCAAGACAACTTTTAGGTGATGGACATTGCATTTTGCCTAACTGTATCATTGTCATGTTCGTAAATATTATACCAGTGAATATCACTGCTCCTTTGGAGACAAGGCAATCTCCAAACCTGATATTCCTCCCCCCAGAAAAGACACGACTAAGATGCTGATTCCAAAACCCAAATAAATGGAGAATGGAGACTCAGTTGCATCAATGAATGCTTAGCATATGACAAGAGTCAATTTAGTCGGTTGCTTGGATTTGAATTTATATCTTAAGGCATATGATTTTGTTTTTCTTTTATGACACCCGTGTGATGTCATTTAAGGTGTATGAGCCATTTCAATAGGAAATGAAAAGAAAAACTAAAGAGATGAACTGCAAATAATCATAGTCGAGCAACATACGTGTTTGCTTGCAGGACATATCTCACCCATCGATGTGGAATATAGGCACTTGACTTCTGTGCTATCTGCAGGTACTTAACCTGATCCACATATTAGATAGTGATAAGTAGTTTGAAAGCAGCCTCCATTAGAGTTCTTTATGCTGTGATTTCAGATATTATATAGCGTAGATGATACAAGTATATGAAACTACACAACATCTGCAAACTATTGTCAATCAACTCCCGTGTCTTAACTAGGTTCGTGAATTTTCTCTCCTTTTTGCCTTCTTAAGTTAAGTTAAGAAGTCAATTATGGTTCCTAGTTTGTTCTACTTGGTGGCTGTATCAGCCGCCATGTACGGTGATCACGGCAAGCAGATGGAAATCACCTTGTGTCTACAGGTATGACACAGCACAAATAAGCAATATTGATGCGGAGGCAAATGAATGAAAATACTTACGCTAGTGCTTGAAGTAACTTTTATTTTCTCAATTAAATCTACAAAAATTTCCTCCTTCCTTTGCGATTTATGACAGCAATTTTTACCAAAAAGACAGCAGCTGCGCCAGGGATTGGCACACACACAAGCCACATCAATCAAAATCGACTTATTAAATACATTATAATCAACTAAGTTATCGGTAATAATTCTTCTCCTTCAATCATTCCGATTCAAAGAAATGAGCCAATATATGGTTCATTAAATACATATGATTTCAAAAACTCAGCTTATGTTGTTTGCACTTAACTAAAAGCCTACATGAAGTTTTCTATATCACTCGTATATTATGGAGAAAATCAAACAATATTACACAGAAAATATTTCCATGATGCCTAGTAAAACTAAGCATCATGTTTGCTCTGCTCTTAGTACAGTGAAAATACTTCTGCCCAACCCAAGCCCAACCACATCGCTTCTAAGAATAAACCTTTTCAGAAGCATGCCATGTTCAGATCAATAACTTATTCTAATAGAGTAAGCCCCGGAAAAGGAAAAAAAAAAAAACCCTTAAAACTAAGGAAAACTTTCCAACTCACTAACAACACATGAAAGTAGTTTACACCATTCACATTCTATTAATCATGAAGATTAAGCATGAAAAGACATAAAAGAACACATTACAGGCGGGAAAATCAAAGTCTAAGAAGTAAACTGTTTAACGAGTTAAGCTCTGTTTGGTTGAGCATCGCCTTCTCCGCCATCTTGCGAAAAATGTGTCTCCGCGCTTCTATTTTGAACTTCACCGCGATCAGTATCGCATTAACAAATTAAAAATTTAAATTATAAAAATAAAGGAAAAATTCATTTTTATGCTAAGATTATTAGAGTGATCAGCTTGGCTGCTTTTCTTTCATCGTTTCATATTTTCTACATTTTTTTTATTCAATTAAGTAAAAATGAATTAAGAGAAGACAAAGCTTAAATCAAAACATTCATGCAGCAGCTAATACAGTTGAAAATTTCCAAATTAAAATGGATAAAAAGGTAAGCTTAACAGAGATGAAGAAACTGACAGTCACGGAAGACGACGTTTTTGCCTCTTTGAGAAAGCACAAGGAGCTGCTAAACCATGACTATATGTAAGTGAGAACTTCATCCGATCACCTTTCAATGGCAATGGCGGTTTTCTTTTAACTCTGTTATCACTTCAACTAACAAAATAAAACATATTAATAAACTAAAAATTCTACCAAAATGTCAACCGCGGGGATAGCTCAGTTGGGAGAGCGTCAGACTGAAGATCTGAAGGTCGCGTGTTCGATCCACGCTCACCGCATTTTAAATTTTTTAATTTTTTTTGGAGGGTTAAAACGACGCCGTACGCTCCCTTTGCCCGTAATCAAATCTAATAAAAGATCGCCTTGGTGCCACTGCTACAGCGGGCCCCCATTTGAATGGCAAAATATCAAAAATCCATTAGCTGTCGTTGCAAGAGCAAAACCCGGTGCTTTGTAAATGCGTTTAAAACCAAAAAATAATGATATAAATCTTAATAGTAATTTGTTTGGTTTGTTCTGATGGTGACGATATAACGAATCTTCCTCTCAGGATAGATCCTATCGAACCTCATCGTTGACAAAGAATAATTACACTACAATCAAAGCGTTGTTCTTGGAAAATTTGTGACTCTGAAAGTTTCAGTCTCGAGCTTCACTTAACTTTGTGATTTGTGAAATCGAGATCCGCCTGGGCTTGCCCAAGTTCAGCTGCCACGTCGTTTCTATTAGGGTTTTCACTTTCCATCGAAGAAAATGGAGTTTTAATTTAGGTTTTTTTTTTTTTTTTAGTTCTCTTGTTTCTGACAAATTTGAAATGAATTCGGACGTTGATTAGTCAACAGTATCGCGGGAAATTTAGAAGTTCAGTTCTTTTGGAATAAAGCAGGATCGCTGAGAAATTTTCTCGAAACAGGTAAAAACTTGAAGATCTCTCTATCTTTAGTTACTTCGCTTTAAAAAAAAAAATCTTTGTTACTTTTTAAAATTACTTTAATTGTGTGATGAAGACATGAAGTCGACGCCTTCCATAACTGAAAAAATTGCTAATTAGGAAAATAATTATTCGAAAAGCCATACCAAAATAGTAACTTTTTTTTCCTTATTCGGTATAGTTTTGTATATGACAGAATCTGGTAATTCAGTTATATTGTTATTTTCAAAATTTTGGTTAAGGCAGGAAATGGCAACTCCAGTTGAGCCTCCAAATGGTGTTGGTTACGAAGGAAAACATTACTATTCCATGTGGCAAACATTGTTCGAAATGGACACCAAATATGTGCCGATCAAGCCTATTGGGAGAGGGGCATATGGTATTGTTTGCTCTTGTGTGAATCGTGAAACCAATGAGAAAGTTGCGGTTAAAAAGATAAACAATGCCTTTGAGAATCGGGTTGATGCACTGCGAACTTTGCGCGAATTGAAGCTCCTCAGACATCTTAGACATGAAAATGTGATTGCTTTGAAAGATGTCATGATGCCGATTCATAAAAGAAGCTTCAAGGATGTTTATCTAGTTTACGAACTTATGGATACGGATCTGCATCAAATTATTAAGTCTTCTCAAGCGCTTTCAAATGATCACTGTCAGTATTTCCTCTTCCAGGTATCTACCATCCTTTGCAAAGGCATTTATTGGATTAGTCTTATATTTGGCTATGTAGATTGATAACGGATTTGGTTACTGAGGATAAATACTCTTGCTATGCAGCATTACATTTCACTTGAATGAAGTAAATATAAAGGAGCAAGAAACTAAAGGTTTCAATTTTATATGCTCGTGCTTACAGCTGAAACATTTTGTGTGTGGATGTATAAGCAGAACATTCCTTGACATCAACTTTACATAAAATTTCGTTACATTTTACTTAAATGAAGTTTAGACAAAGAAGCAATAACCTAAATGGTCAAATTTAAGTGCATTGTGGATTTTTGTATTACTACTAGCATATTAATTGATGATAACAATTTTAATACTTCATAGTTTTATGCCCTGAAACCTTTATATTTAGATGTTTTGTGTGCTTTACTTTCTGGCAATTTCCCGTCACTGAATAGGACGACTGTCCACTCTTTATATTCATTCTTTGCACCATATCAAATTATTTGTGGAGAAAAATGTTTGTTCCTCCTAATTGATCTCCACTGTTTTAACATGACTAGGCAACAGTTAGGGACTGATAAGTTTGGAGGTTCATGATAGCTTTTGGGAGACACATGTTCTAGGAATTCCAACTTTCAGGCATAATGTAATTACCTGATATTGCAAGCTTAGTTATTATGTTCATCACTAATAGATCTGTTATGATTATGCATCAACAAGCTTTTATGCGAAGGCCTACTGTTATTAAAAATGATTTCATTAGTAAGCATCTGCCTAACTGTCACTTTCTCAGAGTCTTTTGAACATAAAGAGATTTCCGGCGTATATTGACTTGGATTTTATACAGTAATTCTGTTGAGATAATTATGTTGAGATTGAGGTCCTGGAGTTCTGCATTAAAGCTTCAATTTTGATCAGGAAATGATCAAACATTACAAAATTCTGTTTTTTTTTTTTGGTAGTAATTCATTCGTCTTCTTGCAGTTGCTTCGAGGCCTGAAGTATCTTCACTCAGCAAATATTCTTCACCGTGATCTGAAGCCCGGAAACCTTCTTATCAATGCGAATTGTGACCTTAAAATTTGTGACTTTGGACTGGCACGCACTAGCAATGCCAAGGGTCAATTCATGACAGAGTATGTTGTGACTCGCTGGTACAGAGCCCCTGAGCTTCTCCTCTGCTGCGACAACTATGGGACATCCATTGATGTGTGGTCTGTTGGGTGCATCTTTGCAGAGCTTCTTGGCCGAAAACCAATCTTCCCTGGGACGGAGTGTCTCAACCAACTTAAGCTGATCATCAACATCCTTGGCAGCCAAAGGGAGGAGGATCTTGAGTTTATAGACAACCCCAAGGCAAGAAAGTTCATCAAATCACTCCCATATACCCTTGGAACCCCCTTTTCCCGACTTTATCCAAATGCCCATCCTTTGGCAATTGACTTACTGCAAAAAATGCTTGTTCTTGACCCTTCAAAAAGGATTGGTGTAATTGAAGCACTGCAACACCCTTACATGGCATCCTTGTACGATCCCAATTGCAATCCTCCAGCCCAGGTGCCAATCGATCTTGACATAGATGAGGATTTAGGGGAAGAGATGATCAGGGAGATGATGTGGAAGGAAATGCTTCATTACCATCCTGAAGCTGCTACAGCCAACGGTGAGGTGTGCGCCTAATCTTTTCCACTTCTCAGTTTGCAGTCAAGCCTATGAGGTTGTTTTACTACTGACGAGCGAGTTTTATGTTGGTGGCATTAGATGCTATATTTCTGTCTTTGCCACTCACTTCTGGTTTTAATAATGTTGCAGAAACATACGTTATGTGTCAGTTGTCTGCTTTGATGCACGATATAACTTAATTTTGTATCAATAGCTTCTTCAGGATATTTATAAATAATAATAAAAAAAAAACACCTTGTATATAAGGTTGCTGTTGTATGTGTCTAATTCTGAGAACTTATTCTTTTACATTTAAATTAAGTTCAGACATCAAGAACTATTATTATCAGCAGTGTAATTTGTTTCCTTGTGGGCTGTTGAATTATCACGTGCTGCAGTTGCAAAATGCTCACTGCCGCTGCTGAGCATGGTTCAAATGGGTTCGGACAGTCCAAATTCTCTGGGATTAACTGTTATTGTGATGGGGAATCTAAAGCCCAACGTTATCTGACGAGAAAGGGAGCCCATTTTCTGAGGTACGCATTCTGAGGAATATAGAAAGCTGGTCGAGCAGGCTAAGTTGTTCTGGGTCGAATGCTCTGCGAATCTGTTACTTTGTCGCTACGTCTGCTTTAAGGTAGATTTTGACAAAAAGCCCAAAGCAGGAGACGGGTCCACATCTGATTTGCTGGTCTCTTTCCCACCCGCATGCTGTTACCTTTCAAGTGGCTGCTTGAGCTTTCCATTGTTTTCTGCATTGCTGTTCCGCTTCCTTTTACGGCCGGGCCCCCAGCGAACCCTCCCAACTCGGCTCCTTTTTAACCCAACTATCAAGCAGCACTCACCTTTTCTTTTTCCCTGCCCGGGGTCACGTCCTACGAAGTTTTGTCCTCCGAAAGGCAGTGACATAGACTCTGGCTCTGTAACACTTGCAGTAATAACATGTTAAGCCACTAATGAGGATTATGTTATAGCTTGGAACCCATGAATCATCCTCACCAAAGCTCTGGATAATCAGGTGATGGTGGATTGACCGAAGGAAAGTGCAAAGAAATATCCCTAGCCTTATTTTTTCGGAGCAAGAATTAATTTTCTCTGGTTCTGTCTGCAACTTGGAAGAGCACAATGAAGCAGTAAAGATCGGGTCATTAAAAAAGAAGAAGCATCAAACAGTTGGTTAATTGATTGATTGATTGATTGATATTCCTTTGCCAACTTGTTTAGGTATTAATCTTCTTTATAAACAGAACCCTCATTTGTTCGTAGTAGCACTGCTTTCTTTTTTCCTTTATCAAATATGATAACAGATGCTCATTAATGAAAATGGGCAATAAAATAGAACAGCTATGAGCCTATGAACCAAAATTTTCTGCGAGATATGTGGGAATTTTATGGGCAAAATTAACAAGATGCAGATTTGATAAGACTGAATTCTAAAAAAGATTTAAAGTTTATGGCTTCTTTTGTCAGTTTCTGCAACCTTTTTTTAAGTACACCGTTCACATGCCTAGATGTTTTCATGATTTAGAAAACAGTAGTCTCGTTTAGACTACTTTGATTTGGCTTTTGGGGAGGTTTTGGCCGTTGAAGTTATATATTCATTAAGCAGAATATTAAGGACACTTTGAATCTGATTCTCCATATAAACATACATATTCTTTCCTTTAATTAAGACAATTTATATTAAAAGCAAAGAAAGAGAATTTATTTTTGGTTCTTTGAATATGCTTTCATCTAGATTTTGACTTTCTCTAAGAATTTAATCTTTGGATTCCCACTGAATTTTTTATATCGGCGCAAATGGAATATTTTGGAAATTGAAACTATTTTCTAATAAATAAAAAGGTTGTCATAATCTTATTCCTTGTCAATTATTTCATTCTAACAATTTTTTTTTTTTTATTTAGAAATTTTATGTTCAAATCATATAGTCTCTTCGTCTTCGTGAGTGCAGATAGAAGATTTTTTTACAGCAAGAAGTAAAAGAAAAATCTGAGTCCCATGCTTGCCTTCATGATGAAGGCAAATTCCAGAGCTGGATAAAAGATCCTCCTGGAGATATGAAGTTGGTACGAAATGGGACAAAGAATAGATAACATGACAGCTCTACAGTGTCTTGACCTTTACTACTTTACATCGTTCTTTTAAGGATGTGCTTAATTTCTGTTTGAGTCGACATAGGCGCCGTAAAAGGATTAAAGGTGGTAGAGGCTACGTTTGATCTTTCATGGCTGCTTTCCCCTTTTCCTTTGCTCGTTTAAAGTTGCTCGTCGGTTTCTGCTGAAGATCAGCTTGGTTTTCAGCACCACTAGTCCAACAAAGCGATCCTGACTCACCAAGACTCGATCTGCAGCTTGATGATTAACCAATTTAAGAACAACTTGTTTAGAATCTCATTATCCGTACAAAAAGAAAGTTTCCCAGAAATCTGTTGCATAATTACAATATCCAAATCTCAGTTGTTAATGTAAGCTTTTCCAGATTCTGTTTCAGGGATTTGGATTATTTGTGATATTGAATATGTTTTAGAAACTATCTGGTGGCTTAATATTGTGGAAAGAGTTCCCTTATCTCTTATGTCTAAAGACCATCTATCTTGGAGAGGTAGGCGTCTGCTGTCAAGGGAAAGAAACCCTTGTCCGCTGATTGGTGAAAAGGAAACTCAAACCAAACCCGCTACTTATTGAGTTTAAAAAGTATGCCTATGAAAATGATATAAAAAATTATTTTTATATTTAATGTATTAACATAATTTTTAAATTCTCTTATCTCTCTGCTCTGCTCTGCTCTGCTCCGATACATTGTTTAATAATTGATGGAGAAGATTGTAGAAAAAAAATAAACAGAGTAAGGGCAGATTGGCAGCATTTGCCGTTGGATCTGTTCTTTTGATTCTCTGTAACATTACTCATGATTTTACATTTTGAAAACTGTAAATGGCTTGAAAATAAAGTCATCATTTCCCTGGCCCCAAAAACAAAATAATTATTTGTCATTTTTCTTGTTTAAATTTTGTTCCTGCAACCACAGTTATTATAAGATCAAAGGGGTTGCTAGAGCCTAGAATGAAGCCAAAAGATCACTGTGAAAACATTTGTGAAAAAGAAAAATGAAGAAAAGATTTTACTTAATAGAAAAAAAAAAAAAAAAAACTTACATATTAGACTGAAACAACATCAAACTAAAATCGTGAGGCAATATTGGTGAGACAAATGCAAATTTATAAATTATTTTTATTTGAAAAATATGTTAATTTTTATAAATAAAAAAGCTGAGCTTTCATGTTTAAAAATAAAAACATAATTATTTTCAATCAATACGTAAAATAAAATCTATTATTCTTCGAATTTAGTGTCCATGATATTCCACAACTACAGTTTATTTACTGATGCATGCAATCAAGCTGGTAATAAGCATGCAAAACTTGGTCAATAGTTCTAACAACTTAAAAATGGAAAACATCTCAAGCTTTCTTTGAAGAAGGTATAGATTCATCAAACTAGAGTGAGTGTTGTTCTTTTTAGAACTGTTCCTTATCAATCCTTACAGTTTATATATAAGATAAAAAAAAGTAAAATAATAAAATTACTTTTTCACCTCTGATTTTAAATATTTTTGTTATTTTATTAAAAATATATTTTTAATAGTTAATTTTTCTCTTTCATTTCACCAAAATCAATCACAACGTTCATTTGAACTAATTCTTAATTTCTTAACATGGTGTAGCATTGAGAAGGTAGCAAAGGCATTAAATATTTTAGTGATCTAGTTTATATATATGAGGTTAGCCTCTTGTTGCTCAAGGGCAAGGGCAAACTTGGTTAAGATTCTTGATAAGTGGAGCATAGCAAGAGATTTTACCATGCTAATTAGGTAAGTGGTTAGCTGTTTTGGAATGAATTCATTGTGTTTAGGTAACAATCTTTTTCTGTGTCTATCAGCTATTGTCTTGTTCAATGATAGCTTTATGCAGAATAGAGTTGTTGTAATTAAATACAAGGACAAATCATGGTAAAATCAGATGGATTCCTTTCAATTATGTCTTTTCTCTTTGCTTTATTTTGATGGAGAGGTGTCAATTTCTTAGCTGCCTCTCTCACTTTTCTTATGTTGTAAGTGAAGAAAGAAATTTCTAAGGACTCAAGTTTAAGAAAAAAAAATAAGAAAAAGAAGGTTAGGTCACTCTATATCACCAAAAAAATAAAAAATAAAAATCAAACTTAAGCATTAGCTCAAATTCGAATTAATATTTATTGAAAATCAAACTTTAGATCATAAACTTTCATTATAGTAGATTGTAAGAATTGAAATTCCAATTAATATTTATGGAAAATCATCTCTTAAAAGAATTTATAACCCAACTTTGGATTTTTTATTTTATTTTAGTGTCATTTTGTGTGCACCCTTCAGGTTAGATGCTGTACATATAGGGTGAGTTTAGATAGACAATGAGATCGATTTTGTGATATTGAAATTGTTGAAAAAATTATTAAAAATATATATTTTAAATAAAAATAATATAAAAAATAGAAATAATAGTAGAAGTAGAAGAGTAATTTTATTTTTAGTGAGTAGAACTCACCGAGATCAGTGCTTTAACTATTGTTGGTCACCTTTGGCATGATGATTTGATCTGCAATTCAGCTATGAACATGTTTTTGCAAGTTTCATAACATTGTCGGCAAACCAATATTAGTATTATAAGATTACGTGCGACCTTAAAATTATTCGAAAAAAAAGTAGATTAAACAAAACCTAAAAATCTCTCTAATTGTTTATAAAAAAAAGAATCATATTACATGTTGCATTATCATGGCTTTAAACAGTGTAAGCATGGACAACTTTCATCTTCCTTTTTCGTTTCATGACTTTAACAGAGTAAGCATCGATAAAAATAACCTTGCTGTTCTTCTGCTGTGCTTAAGCAAAGCCTGGGATTGAGTCGCGTCGTTTTCAGTGACCTGGTCTTGCTTAACTATAATAACACAAAGGGAAAACCTGGTAATCAATTAGGCAAAGCAAGTAGTTTTAGCTGATGGAATATTCTCAACAAAAATGTTGATAGTATTAGTTTTTAATTTTTAAAAATGGTTAAACATTTAATTTAAAATCGATTGATATTAAGTATCTTCATCATGTGTAAACGAAGATATGTAAACTTACATATTTAAACTCTGATATCATATTGAATATTTAACTTAAAACCAACTAGTAATAAACGGATAAGTTTAATTTGAAAAATAAACGGATAATATGACACAACTTTAAAAAAAATCTTAAATTCAAATTAAAATAAAGAAAAAAGTGGGTTTTTCTGGCTGCTTAATTCTGTTTTTCTAACTAGTTAATTTTCATGGGAAGACTAAGTTCTCTGATCTGAATCAGATAGAATTCACTGAGGAGGGTTTCAATTGGCTGCAGGTAATTGTCATGGAACTTTTTTATCAACGCCATCTTGCATCCAGCAAGTTGAAAGTCGACCATTGTTCTTTCCTTGATCCTTCACAAAAGGAAAAGGATGAAGATTTTGCATATCTCTTGCATCCATAAGAAGCTTGTTGGCAGCTGGAACAAAAACAAATAATCTATGCAACTGTTCAATTTTGCAGAGAATGGAACCATAATTGCACCAGACAACAATCCAAGAAATGATTAAGAACTTTTTTGTACAATTACAGTTGAAAAATTGTTCAACAGGATTGATCTTAGTGATCCATTTTCTTTTCTGGTCAGTCAAGCTTAATGTTCTTGTTTCTTGAAAAAAAAAAAAAATTTATACACGGTTTTCTTTTATATCAAAAAAATTTTATGCTTAATATTATAATTTTTATTGTTATGCCAAAAATTTCTGATATGAATATATGTTAGTTGCATGAAATGTTTCCCGTTAGACTAAAAATAATAAGATATTTTAGATTCTGGAGTTCTAACACTTTATTCTAACGCTTTTAAAACATACCAGAAAACTGCTATCTTGGTGTCAATGTCCTGCCCACTCGTTGTGGCTTGCAATTAAGGCTGGGGCCAGCTGCAGTTTGTGAGGTCTCAATTAAGGCCAAAATGGAGTTTTCATTGGTACTATTTAGTGAGGTTTTTGGGATGTTATTATTATTATTTGCTACGTGTTTCCAATTCTTCGAAGCAATCAGAAGTACGACCGAGGCTTTAGCACCATTTATGGGGCTGCACTGATGCAGTTGAGGATGCTTTTGTTTTTAAAAAGTTTTAATAGAACATGGTTAAACTGATAAACAATTTCATTTATCATCAAATTACTATTAAAAAATTATGGTCAAAAAATCAAACCAACTTCCCTAATGGGAGAATGTAAACGAAAAAGTCACAGTTTTCCTGTATAGCCTCTAATATATAGAAAAAAAAATAATTACTTTTTTGTCTAAATATAATATTTTTATATTATATAATTATGTAACATGATTTAAATAAAATATATTTATATATAAAGGCCTAAAATAATCGTTTCATTTTCTTATATTATTCCTCTTCATGTCTATAAGATGGGTGCAGTGGACGTTAAATTTTTTTTTTCTTTTATCTTTTTTTAGATGCCAGGATGGGTTGAAATGCCACCTCCATCTTAGGATTCCTTTTGGTTAATGCAACTGCTGCATGTCAGAAAAGCAACTGTGCTGAACTTTGACGGTTAATTCTGGTATTGGAGGTGAAAATGAGGTAAAAAAATATTATTCTTAAATATTATTTAATTCACATCATTTTTTTGAAGTAAAAATTATTTTATTCAAATCATGTTAAAATTAAAATTAATAAATAATAATTTAATTTTAATAATATAATTAAATAATATGATTTAGACATATGGAATATTATTTCATATAAATTTTTTATACAATTACAAGCAACTAACAGTGTAAAAAAAAAATAATAATAAATAAAAGCAAAAAGCCTGAAACAGGTAATTATTAAGTAATTTGTAAGGTGTGTGTTCTGTTCACCAGCTGGAATTGGACGGTTGTGGAAATTTCATCTCCACCCCACATGCCCAATCAACTCTTACCCCAACAACTCTCAAGGAGGAGATTCCAAAGCCTTTTACTTTTTATTAGTATTTTAATTAATTAATTAATTTTAATTTCCCCATTTTTTCCCTAAACTATCTTGCATTTTCTTCTTTATATTGCCTTCTCAATTCTCTCAAAAACCTCTTCCACTTCTGCTCTGATCCCCCTCATAGAATATAGACTGTTCTGCTCTCTTGTTCTTCTTTTCCTTTCTAGAGCTGAGGTTCTGCTGGTTTTTAGCCTTTTTTTTTCCCGGTTTCCTCTGCTCTTTTCATATCGTTTTTGCCCTTCCATGGGGTTGTGATTGTTAAACTCTGGATTCTAGAGTCTATGCCAAAAAACCATAAAGTCGAACTCTTGAAAAAACTCCATTCTTCCAGCAGAAAAAAAGGAAAAATCTTGTTTCTGCTGAGATTTGCTGTTGTTCTTGATATTTTTCTGTTGTGAATCTTCATGCTGCATAAGTTGTTGATGTTTGAGCTTCATGTCTCCAGTTGTCAGTGAAATCCTCCGATCTGGGTTTATGATCAATTCCTCCCTCATCAGACGCAGGACCCATCTTGTTCAATCTTTCTCAGTTGTCTTCCTCTATTGGTTCTATGTTTTCTCAGAGATTATTTTTCTTGTAATTGCTTAAGTTTCAATATATATACATAATTAGCCAAATAATTAAATAACTATCTAGATTAGCTATAAATAATTAGTATCGGGGTCCTGTCGTCTGATAGGTTAGATTAATCCTGAAATCTTAGCAGTGATTTTGGTGTAAATATAAGATGGCTTCGTCTAGTGGAAATTCCATTTCCTCAAGTTCCACTCTGCCTCAGAATTCTGGCTCTGAAGGGGACTTGCATCAGTTGATGGATCAAAGAAAGAGGAAGAGAATGGAATCAAACCGACAATCAGCAAGAAGATCCAGGATGAGAAAACAGAAGCACTTGGATGATTTAGTGGCCCAAGTGACACAGCTAAGGAAGGATAATAACCAAATCCTGACAAGCATCAACTTCAACACCCAGCACTACATGAACATTGAGGCTGAGAACTCAGTTTTGAGGGCTCAGATGATGGAACTAAGCCAAAGGCTAGACTCTCTAAACGAGATCCTCAATTATCTCAACAGTCCCACAACAAGCACTGGGGTGTATGAAACGGAGGGGTTTGAAACCAGTGATCCTGATAGCTTCACCAACCCTTTCAATTTGCCTTATCTTAACAAACCCATCATGGCCTCTGCAGACATCTTTCAGTAATGATCTTCATCCTCATTAAACATCTCATCACTAAATGGATGAACAAATGGTCAAATTTATGAATGCTTTTCAATCATTTCTTGGTGGGTTTTTGTTTTTGTTTTTGTTTTTTTGTTTTTATGTGGCATCAATGGGTGGAGAGGAAAAAGAGAGGGTATTATTATCATTTTTCCCATCTTTTATGTTGTTGTTTTTAATAACATTACTAAAATATTAGTCTTATTAATTTGGGATAAACCTTGATGCAATGATACGGATTGAAGTCATTGAAATAACTTCTCCATTAATGCAGAGCAGATGGAAGGCTGATCCCTCAAACCCCATAATATGAGAGTGGGTTTACCCTTTATCAGTCTTATTGGCACCTAGAGGCATATGCAGATGTAAAAGATGACTGTAAGAGAACTAGCAACTGGCAAGTAAAAGCTGCTTGCTAGGGTTAAAAATTACGAGTTTTGATGTGAGTGGGGATTTCAGATATAAAATATGAAGGATTGTGGATGTATTTGTTTCCCATGTTATACATTTATTAGGGTTTTTTCCTTCCTTCCAAACGTTAGAATTCATGGTGTCCTCTGTTCTTGTACGCAAGTGAGAATAATTCACTCTCTGTCCTTTCTTTCCTCTGTTCTTTGTCAAGAAAAAGAGGCAAATAATAGCCAATTAATGCCAAAAGGATTCTCTCTTATTCGACACAATAGTTACTGCTCGTTGAACCCGTCCATTTTATTCTAAAGGCGACATGGTAGAGGAAACAGACACAAAACTCTGTTTCTGAACCGAACACCTCCCATGATTTTGAGTGCTACTAAATGTTATCAAGATCACGATAAGATTAATTATGATATCATGCATGGAAGAAAGAAATTATTATTTTTTTTTTACAAAAGTAGTAACCGGATCAGATCAGATCAACCCATTCTCCTGCTTGTTGATTCTTGTCCAGGAAACCTCCACAGCTTTGCTAAAGGTTCAATGCGCAATTAATGTTTTAACCTTTTTTAATTTTGGTTTTTAGCGTCACGAGTACTAAGTTCTTCTCGAACGATTTTAAAAACACACTCCTATATCGATTTGGTACATTTAAATAAAATAATTTTATTAAATGCAGTCCTAGAACATAAATCACTTTAATTATTATGGTGTTTCAATGAATGCCAATGACCCATTCATAAAACGAAGGCTACTTTATAATTGCACCTAGCTTATGCTCATGCATGTGCTTATTTTATTTTTTTATTTGAGAAGAAGAGACTGAAACTATGTTTTTTGAATGATGAGATTGTGCATTAATATTGAATTTCATAAACAAAATCCAGACGTTTTATATATTTTCAATTATAAAAACTTGATTTTTTTTTTTTGTAAAATATAATGAGTTTTTGAATAAGGTTATATGAGACGTGTTTCAATACTCAATCTAGTAGAATAAAATATTTGAGAGAAAGAAAAAAGCAATGCATAAAGAGATTTCTCAAATAATAATGTGACAATTTGTCTAAATGATATATTTATTTGAAAGTAATGTGTAATGGGTTGAAGATGTGAATCATTATTAAAAGAAGATTGATACGACAAATTTATTGACAAAGGAAAAAAGAAGACTCGAACAAAGAAAAGGGGAATGGAGTAAGAAATTAGACCCCAATCCATTATTATGGACATGGTGAATGGAAAAGTGTCGCTCATGAAATTGTGGGGTGTCAGAACTCAAAGCCACACCACTCTCGTGCACGTTGAACCAATCTCTCCACATTTTTTTTGGGTGGCCAAACATTTGTTTCCTTTAATTATACTAGTTTAAAGTTATAAATTATAATCGATATTAAGCTTAGTGGCCATGTACTTGCTTAAAATTGACCCTTTACCTCAGTGTTGTGGGCTGGCAATGGCATGTTCTCATTAGGTATTAATTTAAATAGCATGCTGTCGTACTTATAAACACTTAAATATAATTAGCGTAGCCGGTGCTTAAGACTTAAATATTAACCTAGAGTATGTTATACAAGACATAATCCCCAAAAATGATTTTTTTTTTTTTGTAAATATAGAAAGGAATTAACAAATATTTCTAAGCATTGGGTTTTAGTAAAGAAAACCTTGTTAATATAAATATATACAAATAAATGGTCGAAAAAGATTTACAATGAAAATGTTAAAAAAATTAGACTTCATCTAACAATTGTTATCCTTACTTAGAAGAAATTAGATCTGAGAATTAAATTCCTTTCTCCTTTTATCTCCTCATATTTTTTTTTTAAAAAAATTACAAATACTAAGATTCAAATATCAAATCTATTAAATTTTCATATTTTAAAAGTAAAAATATGACTATTTGAATCAACCTTTATAGTCATCTTCATTAGTTTCATGTAATTTTAAAAGTTCTTTTTTTCCCTCATTTGTTTCCTTCTAGTTGAAGGAGGGAAATGATTCTAACAATTTTCATTGTTTTCTTCCATTCATTTTTATTCCCTTTGCTTTCCTACCTAATACACAATGTTTCGAGAATAAAATTTCATAAAAGATCCTTCTTTGCCACATAAATGAAAACAAATACTTGCCACAAATGCAAAAAGATTAGAAAAGAAGCCAATTGAATCAAGTAGGGCTTACTTCCCCTGCATTCTATTGATTCAATGTGTGCCTAGAAATAGAAAATGTTGTTGCTTTATAGTGCATGAAACTGCTAATGGAGATTACACCAATTGAACTGGAGCCACAAAAAGGAAGGCAAGAAAGTGGGTAAATTTAGGTAGACATATATAAGAGAAAGGAATGGGGACAATACCACAGGCAATAGTATTAGAATGGATAAAGTTGATTCCTTTTAATCCGAATCCAAATAATCTGAACTTAGATCAACCTGAATTAATGTTAACCCGAACCCGAGTGACATCCAATTCATATTGCTTCTGTTGTTTTTGATTGCCTGCTAGGAAAAAGGCGGGAAGAGGATTAGTTTAATAACCAAAGAGATGATGAAAGCATAACCATCAAGCAGAAGGGCTCCATTTGACAAAATGTTGTCATTTTCTTTTGCTTTTGTTTAGTGAAAGAGTCAGTATAATTTAAAGGCTTTCATTTATTACTGGACAATATATTTGCAGAGGTGTATTCAGTTCACCGGCATAGCATAAGCAACTGTGACTTAAAATTTGTTTTGTTTCCTTTCTATGGTGGAAAAGTTTTTCCATATTAGAAGAGGAAGACATACCAGCAAAGTTGAGATGCTAGCTTTTGCTGTTGCTGTCGCTGGCAAGTAGCGTGAAAGGCACAGGCAGAACATGATGTAAGACTAAAATGACATTCCCACCTACATGCATTAAATAAATCCGAATAATTGAGTGCAAAGAAACATTGTGTTAATTCATACAAAGGGTTAGTAGGTTAGAATTGCATCATCTCAAATCATCAGTGAGGTAAGTGGGGTTCCGACAAACATTACTGTAAGTTTAGTAGGTTATACAGGAATCATTTTAAAATCGTAATCACAACGTTGGATGAGTTCAGGTTTTTCTTTTTTTTTTTTCCTTAAAAAAAATAGAATGGGAATTAAAACTTATACATGGTAGCTGTCTGCTAAAATGGTTGTGTAATTTGGGAATTTGACCATGGAAGTGATCCTGGGTTTTGACACTCAAGGTAAGGAAAGGAAAGGTTTATGTTCAGACAAGAATTTTAAGGAATGCTGGTTTGGTTAGAGGTTGTTGAGGACAGTAATTTGATTTTATTGCAAAGGGTTCAAATTGTGACTTCTGTTCATGTGAAACTTCAAAAGAAAGGTAAAAAAAGGTAAGCCACGCCACAACTTCTTTGTCAAATATTGCAGTTTGGATTCAGGCTGCAAAGAATTCAATTTAGCTAATCTGCCGAAATCTAGAATATACTTTTGTTAGCAGTATTTTGCCGACATCGAACTTTCTAAGTTGTTAATGGCAATTCCATTGACTGCTAAACTAAGATGAATTTTACTCATGAGGTTTAACAGAAAGAAGTAAAGCATTGTCTCCTAGGAACTGTAATGAAAGAAAGCAATGATGTGCTTTCATCAGCTTGTACCTTAGAGATTGCGAGACAAATAGACAAAAGAACATGTTCAGACCTTGAGATTAAACACATCAAAAGCATTAACATCAATTACAGTAACATTTATCAGAAAGGATCACCATTATCAGAAAGGGTAACAAGGATAAGCACTAATGTAACCAAATCCTAAACGGCAGTCACATAATCATCATTAACTAAAGAAAATGAGGAGAACAAGACCCACTTGAGGGTGAGGAGCTAGAATAGTGGGGACAAGGTGCTTGGATAAATATTCTACTCTGGATAAAACTTAATGATTCCTATATTAAATAAGCTGACCCAATGGAATATTCAACTTAAAACATTCATATCTGCTTGAAAAGTTTCCAATACAAAATGAACAACACATGATGGAAACAAAGAGAAGTTTCTGCTATATTTTTCACTTAATTATATGGAATATGGATATATGTAGCATCACATTCAAATGGAATGTCAACATACATACGAGCAAGTGCACATCGTATGCACTCCAAAACAGTAAAGAGGTGAACAAATACCAAAGCTGTCCAAAAGTGCATCCCAAACTTGCCCCAGTAGTATGCAAGCGGCACCAGTTGCTCGCGGTCCCAATCACCTGCAGGGAAATCTCCAATGACATGTACATTGCCACATGAAATCTATAAAAGTGAGGCAATTCTTTCCTCCTCATCACTCCAGATATATGCAACAATCAAAATACATGCAATCAGGAAGCAGCTGGGCAAACTTCCAAGGGCTCCGAGGAATGATATGTTGGTGATCAGCATACATCCATGTCTCATAAAGTGGAATTAAATAGGGAAGGCGTGCACCACCATCTGGGCTTCTTAGTCATTGGAGGATAGTGAAAACTGAAGACATCCTCCAGCACTGCAAACTTCTAATATATACCAGTTCAATCATTTGTGTTTCTGGCTCAACATTGTTCACATTTTATCATTGGTTCTTAACCTGTAACATCAACTACAATACCTATCGCTCTATGATTAAACTTAGATCCACTGGTCACTTCTAAAGTACCAATATGGGGAACATGTTTACTTAAGCATAATACTAATTCAGATTCCACTTCCAGCAACCAATAGTTGTGAAAACTGTAAAGAGAAACTTCTACCGCATAACTTACTCCGAGGCAACTGAAGGGAATGATTCTAAACGAAA
The DNA here is from genome assembly GCA_033439115.1 of Firmiana major. NCBI lineage: Eukaryota > Viridiplantae > Streptophyta > Magnoliopsida > Malvales > Malvaceae > Firmiana > Firmiana major. The sequence continues at coordinate 51,532,007 of CM065909.1, forward strand.
ACACTTAAATTATCAACCCAACAACTAAAGACAAAACCCATGCACTAAATTAACCTCAAACGTCGAATGCAAAACTCCGTAACCATTTTGTGAATCCAATGCAAAGCCAGCAGAGAAAAAACAAAGAAAGAAAGGAAATTCAATGAAAAATATTCCTTAATTAAGGAGAAGTTACCTTAAATTGGAAAATAATGAAGCAAAGCCGCTTGAAATGCTACCAGTCAAGCATCAGCGGCAAGCCTGCACTGGACTTTCGTCTTGGTAAATTCTACGGTTTTACTGGGAAAGTAGGGACCAGGTTCTTGAGTTTGACTTGTGGGTGATGTGCAAAATAAGAAGTGAGGTTTAAGAACAACGTTGTCGCGTGGGCTTCGGCCACGAATAAATTCAATCCAATCTGATTTGTGTCAGTAAATAATGCATTGAGGATGGCCCATTTGGCCCAATTACTCTGCCTAAATCATTATCTTCAATAATTGTTGAATATAATTTGATCCTATATGAATATTTTAATTTTTTTTTGTTTTTATTTTAGACTGAAATAAAGTAAAAATTTTCAAAAGGTAAATAATTAATTTTGAAATTCCAAAAGGTTGAATATGATTAGGTATCCTGATTATTTTGTAGATGTATCTTTCATACCAAAAAAAAAAAAAAAAAACTTTGCAAAAAAATCAATAAATGAGATGGACATAAACATGTAGGTTACCATAATAATGAGTTACCCCAATTGGGTTGTTTTCCACTTACAATGAGTTTATTTTATAAATTTTATAGTTTTTGAGTTGGCATTCATGTTGTTTCTAGTTAATTGAAATTGTTTTTAAAAATTAAATGAACATATTTATTGAATATATAATTAAATAAATTAATAAAATATTTGTGAGAAATAAACATTTGATATCAAAATAAAAAAAATAAAAACAATTATGAACAACAAGAGAAACAATTAATGAGAATTTGTTGTGTGAGTTTAAGATTTTATTAAACTAAAAAAATAAATAAATATTAACGAACAAAGATAAAATACATTTAATAAACTGTCCCTCGAATGCTTTTGCTGATTCACAAATTACAATCTTTAACTGAGTTAATTTCACTCGGCTCAGTCATCCAAAATGTGAACCGTAGCTCAGTCAAAGGTCGTTATCAACTTCCATTTTCCAAAGTTTCAGAATTTCCTGTTACCAAACAGCAGAAAGAAGGGAAATGGTGCAAGAGTGAGTCAGACTCATGACTCATCTTCATTCTTTTTTTTTTTCCTCCTTTTCATCGACAGAGAATAAAAGAGAAAACATGCTTTAAAAAAAAAAAAAAGAGGTCAAATTTTTTTAATAATATAAACAAAGTTGAATTATTTTTTTGCCTAAAATTGTCAAAAGTTTTTGTCTTTTTTTTTTTTATTCTGCAATTTAAAATTAAAAGAATCAACCAAAGTATACGCTTTATTATTAGTAACACAAAAAGGCGAAGCGAGAAAAATAAATCGAAAAAAAAAGGAAAAGTAAGCGGAAAAAGAAAAAAAAAAAAAGGAGGGAGCGGAAAAAGAAGCAGGGCACTACAAAGACCAACAGTCGTCGCACAATTCTCCATACGTGACCTTGACTCTCTCTCTGTCTCTCACTTTCTTTCTCTTCCTTGTCTCCGTTGTGAACGTCGACTTGCCTTCTTTTCCTTCCCCTCTAACCGCCGTTGAAGTCTCTTTTTCTCTCTTCTTCAGCTCTATGATTCGCTAAATACTGAATCTGTAAGTTTTTTCTTTATTTTTTCTCTAAAAAAATTAATAATATTATTATTTTTCCAAATTTTTTGTATGGATGCTATTCTTGGGTGTTGAGAACTTGAAATCAGTTCAGAGGGTGGAGTGCGAAACGCAGCCGTTTTTAAGCCCTAGTTGAAGCTTTTTCTTTTCTTTTTGTTTTTCAGATTTCATTTAACTTTTCAGCTACTCATTGTGGTACAACGGCAAATGTTCGAACCGATGATTCTTTGCTTTTATTTATTTATTTATTATAAAAGTAAAATAAAGTTATGCTCTCGAGTCGACGAAGACTTTAATCATGCAAATATTCGTGACTCAAATGTTTTAATGTGCATTAATTTTTCATCCTTTCTAAATTTGGAGAAAGCTAGGTATATGCTTAATAACTAAGGAAGATGGCTTTTAATAGCTGAATTTTTCGTCATTATTGTTTTACCTCAGCTTAACTGTGTTCCTCGCTATTAAATTATTTATTTTTGTTGTTAATTTCTAAAAGGACTTCAAGCTGAGGATAGAGAATGCATTTAGACTCTCAAGTCCCAAGTAATTTACTCTTATTTTAACTGCATATTTATTTTTGAAAATAAAAATTCTTTAGCTGCAATTTTACCCTAGGTTTTGATCCTGGAAGAATGAGGGAAATGAAATAAAATTGTAAAACTGCTCCTAAAATATGAAACTTTGTAAGTCAAGTGTGGTCAGCTGATGCTTGAACTTGGTAGTAGTGTTTTGTGTTTGTTTAGTCCGTTTCTCTCGTCTCTTTGATCATTTTATCTTTGCAATTTTTAATAATTAATTCTAAAATTTGTGCTGTGTTTTTTTTTTTTTTTTTTTAGAAATTTCATTTGACAGGAAATATCCTTGTTTATCCTCTGTGCAGGAATCCACCTTGAGTTTTGCATAGCTCGAATTAGTGGTGTGAATTCGTAATACAATTCTTTTCTGAGGTATATGAGTGATCATGGGGTCAGCTTGTTGTGTAGCTGCAAGGGACAGAACCCATCCAAATAGAACTGGAGGTGAGACTTTGCATAGAAATGTGACACGGTCACCATCATGGAGCTTTCGCTGGGATAATCGAAGGCGTGTGGCTGGTGAAATTGAAGAGCCTTCTTATCAGGTGTCTAATGGAGCTAGCAGAAATGTTAGCATGGAGATAAAAGGGACGTTAGGCTCTGATAGAGGTAATCTTTCTGATCAAGGAAGTGAGCTTGAAATTGAGAACTATGGAACACCCACTTCTCAAAAATCCCCGGTCCATGAAGATGTGGGTGGGGACATGATGACCTCCCCTTCAGGTATCTTTTTCATATATCATCTTCACTATACATGAGGGTTTCAGGAAATTTTCGCTAGAATTTTTGTTCTATGTTCATTATTTGGAGATTATGTAATTTATATAATTTCTCTATGAACTTGTATGCCTAAGGATCTAACGGTCTTCTAATCCCAACTACTGCAGGCTAAGATAAGAGTTAGGTGCTTCATAGCGACTAACCTTTAATGTGCAGGATAGCATGTTATTGAGTAATTGTAATCAGTACCATAAGAAAGAACATAAAACATCATGTTTATGTATTTACAAGCTATATGCATTATGTTATTGTCTACTTCTATTCTTTGTTTTCCCAATGCAGTTTTGAGAATATGGCCTGCCGTTCCCTCTTTTCTATTACTTGTTTGTGTTGTGGTTGATGTTGTTTTATGTTGTTGGTGCAGACATATCAAGGGCAAGCAATTATTCCTTTGATGTAAGTTTGATTTAGTTGAATAAGCTTTTTGTTTTGCTTGTGTGTTTTTCTTTTTCTTTTTTGGATGCTCTAGCATATTCTACCTCTTTTGGTGGACTAACATTCCCTTCTGATTATCTTTAGGTGAAGAATTTGGCAGAATCGCCAGATATTGTGGATTTATCTGCACCGAAGCTATCATGTTGTATACCTTCATCATTCTCACCACCAATTACAAATACTCTGTCTAGCAATGGTCATTTACTTCCTTTCAACTCAATCCCATCCAAACAGGCTCGCCGTTCACCTGGGCATCGGCTACTGAGGCAGGTGTCTGATAGTCGAATCCTGGGATTTAGATCACCAAATAATTATTCAATGTCTGAAGGAAGATCATCTTTTGTACTCTCCACGTGTAGCAATGACTTAACAGCTGGATCTCATGGTGGCTCTTCTGATGGCTGGTCCATGCGCACTTTTTCTGAGCTTGTGGCCTCTTCTCAAAGAGAAAGGTGGTCTTTTGACAGTGAACACTTTGGTTCTGGTTATGGAAAGATAAGTGGATGTAGCAGCAGGTTCTCATGTTCTCCATCCATAGATATGCGAACTTGTGGGGCTTGCTCAAAGCTTTTGACTGAGAGATCTTCATGGAGCAGCAATGAAATTTCAGTGGTTGCAGTACTTGTCTGTGGACATGTATATCATGCTGAATGCTTGGAGATGTTGACGCCAGAAGCTGACATATATGACCCAGCCTGCCCATTATGTATGGTTGGAGAAAAGCAGGTCTCAAAGATGTCCAGAAAAACTTTGAAAGCTGAAACAGAGTTGAAGGCAAAACGCCTTAAGTTATTCAAGAATAGAGTTATAGATAGTTTTATTGATGGTGGTTGTGATGATTTTGACCATCAACAAAATGCCAAACGAGAAGGAAAAGCTCCAAAATTGGAGCCCAGTTCAAGCAGGAGAAGCTACTTGGCAAAGCCTTTCTTGAAACGCCACTTCTCGATTGGGTCTAAGTGGGGCAGATCACTGTCAGAGAATGATTCTGCCAGGAAGAAGGGGTTTTGGGTAAGATATCGAAAAGATTGAGTTCCTAATGTACTGGCATGAGGTGAGGGGGCTGTCATTCCATCCTAAAGATTTATCATTGTCACTGTTTATGCTTCTGTTTCCCTTACTTCTAAGGGTTCAAGAGAGAAGCTTACAGTATGCTCTGCGAGTCAGGCTTCCAAGTTCCAATGCAATCAAATCTCAGCTTCTTAAGTTAGAGATTCTCCTCCCCTTATTTTAAGGTAATATACTATCAACAGGATAGCCATACAAAATTTCGGAATTGACCCTCCTCATGCCCTCAAGTGGTTTTTCGTTGCCCGTAGCCTAGGGCTGGGTAGGGCATGAATGTGACCAACTTTGAATTGGATTAGAATATATTTAGTTTTGGAATTTTTTAGGTAATAAGATATCAAATGGTGGAGTTTCTGGAGTTTGAAGTCCTAGGCAATGAAGTTATTTTCTTGATTTCCAGTTAGCAAGTAAGCTTGTTTGTTCTTAGTAGGTTTCATGCAAAGATGTGACACAATGTTGCCTAGTTTTTATATCTACATGCAATTCTGGATGACTGATCTGAGAGGAACCTAGACCTTCGGCCCATGGAATGATCAACTCAATGAAGCATTGAATTGATTGGGAAAATGACTACAAAGTAATTTTCCTGTCCCTTACCTTTCAATTCTTCTTTGCTGTATTGTCTTAAACCATCAACTTGTATTATCACTTTTAAGTAGTAAATGAATCAATGGTATAAACATTGTCACTTCTCATTTACCGGAAACCGCTTCTAAAATACACAAGGAACCTCTCCGAGAGTCACCTGAATGCCAACTATTGACAGGTAGAAGAATAATGCAAGTATACCATAATGTCTAGATGTTGTTTCAAGTTTGAAGGCTGAACATTAAGCAGTCACTCATGTCTTCCCTTTGACGCTTGAATATTACTAAATCCATTGGCTGAGGAGATACTCGGGCCATGGACAACCCAGTCGCGAAGTAGTGGTAATAAGGCTAGTTAATTGGGCTGGCATCATTTAATGGGTTCAACATCTTGAACACGTGCATGACTATTCGGCCTTAGGAGGTTGGATGAAATCTCAAAAAGCAGACCAGACTCGACCAGATGGCCGAACACAAACGGGCTACGGTTTATGAAGAAAGCAAGTTATGCCTGCCATCATCTATCTCATCAAATTATGAACTTCAAAGCTAGCTGAGCTCATGTCCTCTGTGTGTATGTGTCTGCAAATATATATGGAAGTTTAATGCAGAGGAACAAAAATAAGCTCTCTCTTCTGCTCTAAACTGCCCCATATCCAAAGCTAAGAGAAACAACTAATTCACACCAAGAAGAAGCATCCACGTAATGTTTATCGCTAGCTCTATTGTTTTTGACCTTCTTGGTACAAACTCAGTTAGTTTACCTCTCTCAATTTACATTCATACCAAGTATATATATATATATATATATATATATATATATATATATATATATATATATACTAGTTAGTTCATATGTGTTTCCTCTAATTTCTTTTACTATTCATTTTGTGCCGGAAATATTGTCTTTCATTATTTATCTAATCTCAATGTAGATTTCTATTAATATATTCTCATGCGTTTTTGGTCCAAATATTTTTCTTTTTTAACTTACTCATATATTTAACCATTGAGTTAATGCAATTTTTCGTATTTTTTAATATGATTATTATTCTATACACTTACAATAAAGTTTTTAAATTTAACAAATCTTCTTATAAATTTTTAATATTTTTTGAAAGTTATATATTCATTGGACATTACTGTTTTACTCCGTTTTGTATAATTTAAAAATATTCAATGATAATATATTTGCTAATTTAAAAATATTCAATAATAATATCTTTGATAGTAATAGTTTTCGATATTAACTCATGAAAAGAGAGAGAATAACATCCAATTAGAGCAATAAGTTAATGGTGTCTAACTAATCACAGTAAATCAGCTTCACAAAGTTTCCATGGACAATGGAGTTGCTTCTCCCGGACTGCGAAGGCGCTGCCTAGACGGCGAGAAAAATCAAAAGCAGCATCGCTCCCCAACGGATTCTTGCGAGCTTCTCACCGTTGCCTTATACAAGATTTTAACGTACCTGCACATCCCATATTTAGAGGGTTGCATTCAATAGTAGATTGATGGTTTGTATCGCACACAAGCTTGTTATATTTGTTTATATAGTGTTACTGAACCGCTTATGAATTAGTTTCAAGAAAGATTCATTTACAAAATTAAATCGATTTCGCTAAGACACACAACGGCCTGAGACTACTCAGTTGCGATCACGGCAGAGAATATTTATTGCATTTAGTTAGCAGCAGAAAATGAAAATGATGTAAATCCGTCTCATTCATGAATCGTTACTGCTTAAGAAACATACGATAGTTTAAGCAGTTCCCAGATTATCTGCATTAAATATTGGCTGAAAAAAATTACGTAAAAAAGAATTAAGTTTAGAGTTTTTTCTTTTAAGAAAAAGTCTAGGGAAAATTAATGCTTTAAAATAATTAATTAATAGAAAAGATTAGCAGTTACAATTTTATAGAATGTATTTAATATTTCAGGTATGATATAAGCACCATAAAATGATATTGTAACTTGTAAGCAACGCAAGGCAATTGACTTCACAAAGTTGTGTGTTTCACGATTTATAATGACGATACAATGATATGATAAAAAAGTTATATTAATAAAAAATATGAATATAATACGAATGTGATAAAAATTATATTTGAATATTACAAAAATTTTTAAAAAATTGTGTTTGGTGTATCAATTCAAATTTTGACATAATTTTTTTATTTTACATGTTATAAATACAATTTTATATGACATGAACATAGATTATATACACATATTGTCACGTTTAATTTATTTTTTAAAAATTAATTAAATATTATTTAATTATCTCTCTATAATTAATGTTTTTATTTTAATTTATTATGTATTCTTCCTATCTAGTACACATCAATAACATCACCATGTACTAAATAGGCCTTGAAGTAAAAAATTACTTCAATTTGAACAAGAAAATTTAGTGTTTTACTTTCAAATCTATATATCAAATAGGGAAATAGACTTGGGTTTGGAACTTGGAAGAATAAGTTTGGCAGGCAACCTAACTTTGATGCCTAAGACAGTAATGCTGATAATACTGTCATGTTAAATGTTCAACTGGAAAGAGCAATGCTTGGTTATGGCAGATGACTTAGATTTTGGAAAACGTTGGTCATGGTCATTGTTTGCTGTCATGCACTTGTAATCTGTTGGAATATTAAAGCTGTGGAGTATAAAGCTCCTTTTGGCTTTCGATATATATTATTAGAACAAGTCAGGAATATTCCAAACTCCTTGGGGGCGTTGGACGTTAGGTTCTTTGTTTGCTCCTTTTTCATCTCTTGTGATTTTTTCAAGCAAAGCTCTTGTTCAGCTAGCTTTGGAAAGCTTTTCTCAGGGTTTATAAGCAAAAGTTGTGGAAGAAGGGATTAAACATGGGAGATGACGTTGTCAGTTTGATTGTGTTGGGAGTAATCTCATGGACGACAGCTTTTGTAACAATCAGAAAAATCTTCTCCAAACGCTCCTTTGAATTCTGCAACCGACTTGTTTCTATAATCCATGCAGTTTTAGCTGTAACATTGGCCTCGCTCACTGTTGAAGATTGGAGCCGCCCAGTTTCTCCTTCAAACGCTCTTCCCAAGCAGGTATGTACAAGCAGACTCCGCAGAGATGTTTTTGAATTCTGAATCTATTTATCAGAGCTTACTAATGGTGGAATATTCCGAATTCTGAGTTTGGAGCAGAGGCAAACTTTGGTTGTGACCGTTTCTTATCTTGTGTATGACCTGATATGCTCCCTCTTCGACGAGAGATTCAGTCTCGACAACACGGTTCACCACTTGGTCAGCATCGTTGGCATTGGAGCAGGCCTTGCCTCTCAAAAGGTGTTCACCTTTCTAGTTGTTTTTTTTTTTTTTTTTTCTTTCTTGTCTGAAAATTAACTTTTCTGAGTAATTTGGGTCAGCTCTGTCTGAAAGATGCTTGTTCATCGTAGAAATCAAAATCCCAAGTTTGTGAACAGTACAAGAGTGGGATTGGTCTCTGTTAATCCACCCATGCATTCTAAGTGGTTCTCCGGTGAAACCAATCACATGCGTCGGTTTTTTTTTTTTTTTGTTGCAGTGTACATCAGAGCAGGTTGCTGCGTTATTCATAACAGAGATCTCAAGTCCTTTTCTCCACGCCAGGGAGCTGCTTAAAGAACTCGGTTACAGGGACACCAACCTCAATTTAGCAGCCGATGTCAGTTCCAAACCCTTCAAACTTAGTTGAGATCATTTTGTGCTTCAACCATAAAAGTTTTGGTCCCTGCAAGACATAAGAGTTAGGACTCAGATGTGTTACAACCGACAATTATCTTCTATTATGCCTTTTTGGATATGGAGATATTTGACTAATTTGAGTACCGAAATCTTAACTCTAATGCTTCAGATCTTATCCTTTTTCTCGCTGAAATCAAAGCTTTAAAACTTGCTCACTCAACTTCGGATTTTGAAGAATATGGTTGAAGCCTGAAATAACCTTCAACAAAACTCATTTCTGTTTCGTTTCTCTTCGAGTCAGATCAGCATTTGCATCTGACGTCGAAGGAAACAATTGCTTATTCCTCAAGCTCAATAATGGATTGGTTTTGAACAGATCGCATTTGCTGTAATATTCTCAATAGCAAGGATGGTGGGTGGACCCTATCTTACTTTCGTGACTCTAACAGCTAATTATCCGATTCTTATCAAGGTATTACGTGTAACTTACCCATTTCTTCCGATTCAATCAATTAATTGAAACACGCCTATCTGGTCTTTGTGTTACTCAGGCAATGGCCCTGGGACTGCAGCTGGTCAGTGCTTTCTGGTTCTACAAGATTGTAAAGATGGTGAAATACAAGCTTACTAAGAGAAGGAAGAAGGTGATTTCTAGTTCTCTGCATTGGGAAAAGTTGACAGAGCCAGTGTTAGTTACTGGTTTTACTAAGATGGATTGATATATGATTGTGTTGAAATATGCTGCATAAACATGGGCATCTTGATGTTCTAAAATCCCATTTTAATGAATTGTAACGGTGTTTAGCAATATTTTACCTTGGTTTACACTGTTGAGAAACATGAGTTTATGAAAATCATTTTCCAAATACAATACGGAATAACATTCGATAAAAATTACCTATGAATTTAACATTGATTTATTTTAATTAATGTGTCAATATAAATTTAGATATAAAATTTTATATTTTAGATAAAATGCAATTCGATACAAGAAATCTCTCAATACAATATGAACACGTATCCAAGTATAATTATTAGTTTCCCCGTATAGTCTAGACATAAAACATCACAGGCATTAAACAGCCAGAAAAGCGGCCCAGGTACACGAATATTGAATGAGCAACAAAATTTGGGCGGAAACTCTGCTCAAGCCAGCTCTCTACTCCAAAAAGGCATAATTAATAAATTCAGCTACCCTTGGTGCCCAGCGACAAGTTCAGTGATGGTGACGGGGGAAAGCCTGTGCTCAGATCTCACTGACTCACAATGCGCAACATACCCAGCTATTAAAGTCTACCATTGACAACAGCAATAAAATCTTAAGATCCAGTCAATAAAACATAACCAACAATGCAATGAAAAGAGCTAAAAAACATTCCATAATCCAGTGTACGAGAATTCAGTTTCCTATAACAGGCAAGGCTCCATGACCATGATAAAATTGAGTTTCGAGCGTGCAACCCTTTTGTCATGAAGGCTATAATATTTAAAATACACCATTCCGACTTTCTTGAACATGTTGACAAATAATGTGAACAGTTGATCAGAGCAACTTGGCTATATTTAAAACATAATGCACTGCCTAGTACTCCACGGCTTCAAGAAAAACAGAAACGCTCTAGTCTTTCCCAAAATCAGCACTGTAGTGTGCACTAGATTCCAGTTTCTTGGCTTCGTTTAATTTTCTTACTGCCTGCAATTTCATCAGATAAAGATGATCAGAAAACTGAGCACATCATCACCAGGTGCCCGACTTTGTTTTTCTCAATATTTATGCCAAAAATAGTAGAAAATCCTTCATTCTAGAAAGTTCTAGTGCACATAAGCCAAATAAAGAAGTCTTTCAAGTTTCTACCTTCATGAAATCTTCGTGGATGACATAATCACGTTCTGCTCGAATTGCTGACATTCCTGCCTCGGTGCAAACATTTCGTAGATCAGCACCATTAAAGCCCTAAAGCAATGGTGACAAGAACTATGTTAGTAATGGGGATTGCAGGCATGAAAAAGAAACATGCCACCTTTGACTAACCTCAGCAAGTTTAACAACAGCCTCATAGTCAATTTCACCATGCTTGGCTATGCCAGCAGCATGAATCTTGAGGATTTCCATTCTTGATTGCTCATTTGGCAATGGAATTTCTATCTTTCTATCTAGCCGCCCAGGGCGAAGAAGTGCAGGGTCAAGGACATCAGGTCGGTTTGTAGCCATGATCATTTTAACCTACACAAATCAATTTAAGTTGATACCGATTTCCCACACTTGAGAGAATGTAAAAGAAAACCTGTGTAGTGGGCAGCAATGAAGAATGCTTTGAAAGAAATTTGAGTTCCAGACCATGGAAATGCAAAAATTTAAAATAGGTATAATTAAAGTCACCAGCCATGCACTTCATGATACTAACGGATAGGCTTCTTTTCCAAGGACCATAACAAGGAGATCTTATGATGCAGCAGTAGTCAAGTGGAACGTGCAACTAACTGGATAAAACAGTGACTGACAGCAGCTAAAAGTTTAATATCACCAAACAAGCTACCAGAATACCCCATTCTTCACCGGCTTTGTGAGGGAAACCATGAAAATGTATAAATAACTTATCTATGGCATGTAGGGGTGCAGTTGAAAGTGCAAGAATAAAGCTTCAAATCACAATCTTGAACTATGTTCATGAACAAAATAAGGTACCTTCCCCAGCTGATCAAATCCATCAAGCTGATTAAGTAACTCCATCAGTGTTCTCTGTATTTCACGGTCAGCACTTGTTCCTTCACTGAAACGGCGTCCACCAATGGCATCAATCTCATCCATAAAGATGATGCAAGGCTGAATTAAAAAAACATAAGAATGATATTAACAGATATAAAGAAGAAGAACAAAAAAATCAAAACTCCAGGTTCTCACTTGGTGATCACGTGCATATCCAAACATTTCTCGTATCAGCCTAGCACTTTCTCCTATGTATTTGTCAATTATTGCACTTGAAACAACCTGAATTTAGATAAGGAAAAGGTAAATGCATTCACAAGGTAAGGTTAGCATGCCAGAGAGAAACACAAAGGTAAGGCATATGGTTCAAAAAATACTGACCTTTAAGAAGTTAGCATCAATATTACTTGCTATTGCTCTGGCTAACAATGTCTTGCCCGTGCCAGGAGGTCCATAGAGGAGGACACCCTGCAATGAAGACGAGAAATTTCAGATGATTCTCAACCAAACATCACTCAAACACAGTGTTTTCACCCATCAATATATACACAAGAACACTCTTTGAAACTTGAGAAAGAAGGGAGACAGGAAGCAGTAATCACCTTGGGAGGTTTAATCCCAACTCTAAGGAAAAGCTCAGGATTCATGAGAGGGAGCTCAATGGATTCCCTCAGCTCTCGAATTTGATCAGATAAACCACCAACAGCTGAGTAGCTAACATTACCAGGATCTTCATGCAACATGTTGTAAACAACTGGATCAACCTGTCATCCAAAGATGCACCGTGATATCAGACATCTGCAAAGAAACTTGCTTTTATATCATAAATACAGATGAACTAAATAGGATGCTAGTAATTTACTTCACGTGGAAGAGCCCGCATGATTGTAAGTGTTGTCATGTCAAGAACCACTCTAGTTCCTGAAGTCAATTTCTCCTTATCAACTTTGCTGCGGCAACCAACCACATAGCGAGGGCCACTGCTTGCTTTAACAATCACTGAACCATCATACAGACATCCAATTTGATAGTTAACTATAAATTCTAAAGAAAAATGAATCAACAAACAGCCTAAAATTCAAATGCAACTACTCAGACACTAAACTATGGAGTTCTAATAAAAAGAACACATAAATGAAGTTTATAAGTTTGTTATCCAAGAATTCAAGATGCTTAGAAACTTGGACTAATGTGCAAACATCAACACTAAAAGAAAAGGGGGGGGGGGGGGGGGGGGAGAGCAGTAGTTACAGCGTTCATTATCAAGAGGCCTGAGAACTTCTCCAATGATCTGTCCAACACTCTGCAGAGACTTCAAGTCGTCTTCTGTTTTGTTAAACTCCTTCTTAGCAGCTCGGAGATTCTCCCTACCTTCGAGAGTAAACCATTTTATATATGAGCTAATATTAATCAGAAAGATAAAGATTGTCATCAAACAACTAATTCACAAGGTGATAGCCAATGCTACAAGCATTCACTTCTTCTGTTTCTTCTTCCTCCTTTTTTTTTTTTTTTTTAGAAAGCCAAAATTTTAATTTCATCGTCAACAAAAGCAAAAATACAAAAATCAATTATCAGCCCAAGTCAAAGACATTGAAAAGCACAATTTTAATTGAAAACAAAGTAATAATCTATCGCAGCAATCAAAGCTTAAAGCTTTTCTGACTTACCTACTCAAGCTATCTTTACGAAGAACAGAAAAAAAAAAAAAAGATAAATTTCAAAGCAGCATATTTTTATATCGCTTAATGCAAAACAAAGCAGCTCGTAGAGCCAACAAAGGAACCAAAATGGAAAAGCAAAACCTAAAATCCTAAATAGAGGAGACAACGAAACAGTAATTCGAATGTAAAGTAAAACGCAGATCAAGGAAATGAGAAACGAGGCCGCATATTAGGGTTAGATGAAGGGTATAGTGAGATCAGATGGGAGGAGACCTGCTCGGACTCTGGATTCGTACTCTTTGTGTTGAAGGAGTTTCTTCCGGTACTCCGCAATTGGATTACGGCGTCGTACGGCGTCTTCTCCGTCGCTCATTGTCACAATCTCTGATCAGAGACCGAAATTTTTTGATTTTGAAGAATGCTTCGTTTTGGGGCTTTTCTGAGGTTTCTTGAGTGAGGGGTTGTGCGAGTTGGGACCTACTTTAATATCCTCCAGTACGTCCTTTAAAGCCGCTCGTGCGAGTTGGCTACAGGCATTTCTGAGGTTTCTTGTGCAATGGGGCGTCTCAAAGGGGTCGTGTAACCCGCCTAATAATTTTGTTTGCATTATGTCAAATATATTAAAATTATTAAATTTAATTAAAAATTTTCAACCTTCATTTCAAGTATTAAAATTTATTATCATTTGAATTGGAATTTTGGACCCACTTAAAGGTCACATGTAATTAAATCATATTTGATTTGGAAAAGGAATAACCTAAGTTTCTCCTTTAAATCCAAATTACGAATCTAGAGGTAAATAGAATGAAAAATAAATAAATAAATAAATAAAATGCTGCTATAACATGAATATCAACAGTTTATTTTTCTTTTCCGCTATATGATATACAAACAGTAGATTTTAAGCTGAAGGTTACTCATCAGAATGAAATTTCTTGCTGATGGTAAAAACTGCAGAGGACTAGCTTTCTACTTGGATGGTGAAGAAGGCACTGACACTGCTGCATGCTTTAAGAATGAGAATGGCGCTTTGCCTTTTGCAGAACTTCCTTAAGAACCAAAGCAATTCTCTCGGACATGTGGTGCTCTAAGAACCTGTCTTTCACCCTCTCATATCCTTTCTTCCCCATCGTCAGCCTCTTCTCTACATTTCTAGCCAGTTGCACAATGTTGTTTGCGAGGGGTGTCACGCCTTCTTTGCCAGCGGGATGTAACAAGCCTGTTGTGCCATTTACAACTATCTCCATGGTGCCGCCGGCAGCAGTGCCCTGAGTACCATTGCTCAGTCAAAAAGAGAAACGGTGAAAATTGGTAGATTGAGAAAGAGAATTTCTACTACATACCAGTACAGGAAGCTGAAAGGCCATAGCTTCTATTGTTATCCTTCCGAAACACTCTCCCCGGGCCTAAATGAGACAACATCTTGTAAGCTTCGGCAGCAAAGAAAAGCATGGGAAAACAGATAAAAGCTATAGTACGTAACATCAGTCAATGGCACAATCACTATTGGCTGCTACGCAAATAAACATTATAGTTATTCAGAATACCTGAGAATTTTGAACAAGAACATCAATAGAAGCCAGATAGGGAGCTACAGTCAGGGTTTTATTAACAAAGTGCACATGATCCTGAATATTCTTCTCTGATACAAAGTTTCGCAGTTCTGTTTCAAACTTTGTTTGAGCACTCATGTCACTTCCCACTATCACTGCATGAATTGATGGCACCTGTAGTTTTCTCCCTCGGATCAGCTGCAAACTTTCATGAAATGAACGAAGGAATAGATCCTGACCCTTTCCACGGGAAACACCTGCAACAGTACAGTGTTTGGTACTCAGAAGATGTTCAAGCAGTATTGAAGCATACAGAGAAACATAATCTATAATGGCAACTGTCAACATTTTGCATAATTAAATTCTAGAGCTTTATGGTGGAACGGAAGTTAGAAGAACACATTTCATTAGATAGGAATGAGTGGAGGAAGAGAATTCATGGTGACAACTTAGCGTGAGATCATATATTGGTTCATATAGGTTGTCCCAATGTCGGGATAAAGCTCTGATGATGATGATGATGATGAATTCTAGAGCTTTATGAAATAACACAAAAAACTTTCAAGAACACATACAAAAACAACAGGTGATTGAAGGAGCAAGAAATTGGCAATTGAACAGAGGCTTTAAAACATAAACAGCAACCAACCATGAGTTATTCTCAAATCTAATGCAATCAAGAATAGTCTTATTTATTGTAAAAATGTCTATCGAGAACCTCATTGTGAATTATAAAATTCCCAGACCTACATTGAAAACTGAGTGATGGAATATTAAAAGGTTATGGACTCACGGGCAAAAGTTGCTAGCAGTTATATGTGGGGAGAAGAGCATCCGATATTTAAATCATCCAAACAACCAATTCTAACTTCTAAGACAGACAACAACTACTACTTTGAACCCCAAAGTTAAACTAGGTTCTTAACTCGAATTCAGATCAGACACATTCACTAGTTATCCACACTATAACATGTCTTTATTCATATGCATTCAAGGAGCACATACTGTTTATAAGAGCAAAGACTAAATCTTCATTTCGCACTCCAAGAGATTCACGAACATGCTCACGAAGAACCCTCTTGGCAACGCGATTTTCAGCCACTTCCATTAGTTCCTCACTATTTCCCAAGTGCACAACATAAGTTTCAGGCATTTTAATCCTGTAAAGAAAATTGTAAAATTAGAATAAACAACCAAAAACAGCTGAAAATAATGTGAATCATAGATTTAAATTATAGAATCAAAAAGTGCATGTAAATCCTACAATTTCTATATTTCACCTACCAGCATTTTAACACTAGCTAAGCTAAGCAATGGATTTTCATATATATTTTCATTTGCATAGAATAAAATCCAAAAAACTCATAGCAGATAGTTTAAAAGCATTACCCTAACCGCTCCCGGGTCCGGTTTTTCCAGTAATTTGCTGTGGTATGTGAATCAATCATGGCACCTGCAACAAAAGGGAGGTGCTTAACATACTCTAGTTTGAAATAATGTCCTCGCATTTCATGAATCCACCAGAGAACCTTTGGAAGAACATGAGCAACATGTTCTTTAAGAACAGCATCCAGCCATTTTCCAGCAACTGCAGTATTCAAAATTACTAAATCAGCCTTAAGAGCAGTATTCACAGCTTCTTCACCTTTGGCAGAGAAAACCTGACAGGAGTATGAAGGTCCAACAATTAGAACTTAGAACATCAATTGCATTAAAGAAAGAAGAAAACTAAGAAACCCAAATTATAAATTACCTGAACTCCTCGATCCAACATCTTATGCTCCAAACTGTACACAACGTCATCAGGTTGGTTTGGTTTCTGATAAGTTATCCAGACAACCTCGGCGCCAACTCCTCTTAACAGAAATGCCAGTTCCATTAACAATAAAGGTCCACCGGAAAGGGTAAGTTCGTGGGAGACTAAGAGAACGAGCTTTGACTTCATGAAATCCAGAGGATTTGGACTCGGTGCTTGAGCGTTGCGGTTAACTCGAGTCTCGGTGCTCCCTCCCTCTTCTTCTTCTTGCTTTTCTCGGATGAAATGGCCGACATTGTTACTAGAACTAGTGGTGCAAGAATCGAAGGTGGATCTGATAAGAAAAGCCATGGCTGTTGATAGAGAAAGGAGTGTCAGAATCATCAATGGCCATCTCTTTTTTTGCTGGGTTACAATCGACAAGCTCGACTGCTTTCCCATTCTTTCAAATATACCTAATGTCACTAACTCTCTACTACTTTCGATCTAAAAATATCCTTTGGGAATTGTCAGAACTGTTTGAGAATTTCCATCGTGATTCGAGAATGTCATTTGCTCCACTGGCCGAAGACGATTTGGAAAACGACGAGCCCCGCTCGGCCTCCCTCGAACTGAAACTGTGCGGGCTTTCCATTTAGAATTTGGGCTTTTGTATTATCCAGTCTTATGGGTTATTGGATGAACGGTTTGGGTTCCTCTCCCTATCCACCCCAGCAGGGTCTACTGTCAATCCAATTGTTGGTCCTTGTATGCATATCCGATTACCCAATATAATTAAAATAATTAAAAAATTATAATAATATTATAAGATTTAAATTTATATTCAAATAATTTTATTTTCAATATTTAATTATCAAAAAAAAAATTCAACATTGTGTAACGAGAACTAATTAGGTTTGTTGATAAATAAAATCTAAATTTACTTTCAAAGTTAAATTAAAAACAAATAAATCAAAAATTAAATAACGGTGATAATAATAAACTCTGATATATTCTTTAAACCTTACAAATCTTACGTCCTCACTCAAGCAACACTTACAATTGAAAAACCAGATAGATTATTAATTACTACTTTTCTAGTTAACTAAGCGACAATTCTTCCTAATTTCTCCGTTAAATCCAGTTAGAGGACTGATATTCCCCATCTTAATCATTGACTTAGCAAATTGTTGGAAGAAGAGATTCTCATCCTCTGCATAAGCTTTGACCAATTCCATGGTGTTTCCAACACTCCCTGACAGCAGCACTTCATCCGAATTCAGAAGTCCTTTTCCCCACAGAATAAGCTTGAAGTAGAGGTTGTCGAATTTCACTGGGGACCCGAAGTCCAAAGGTGAAATGTTGTTGTCACCGCCGGACTTCGGACAGACAGATTTCAAGCCATAGTAGTAGGTTTTTTCCAATGTCTCGTCTGGCAGGTTGTTTCCATTTTGGTTGTATAGCCTCTGCTTGAAGGTCACGCACCTTGCTACCCCAATGGTATGTCCTCCTGAAACATTGTTACATGTTCAAATGAGTAGGCCATTAAGGTTATAAGACGATTTTGCATCTGAAAATGTCGACAATGGTTGACCTGAGAGTGCGACGAGGTCTACTTCATCAAGACCTTGACGCTGGAAAAGTGTTAGCAGGTTCTGAAGAGTTGAGTTTGGCGGTGGGATGTTGTTGTTTGAGGTGCTGAGGCTAGCTGTCTTTGAATCGCTCCTTCCAAGTGGGAGCTCCCAAGATGGTCCGCCGCTCTGTTTCGACATTGGCAAGAATCTTAGTAGCAAATTAAAGTAATGGTGAAGGACACTTACGAGTACCCTGGAGCTTTCTGCATGCTTACCAGTACAGTGGAGCCGCGAGCAGCCATGGCAAGTATGTCAGCGCAAGAAACAGTTTGAGGACATGCTTCTTCTAGCTTAGTCTTGATCTCATCAATCACTTCAAACCCTCTAATGGAGTTCCTGTTTGGTAATGAATTCTTTTCACCGACTATAGTCGCACTATCGTCCAACAATACGGATGCATCGCAGCCCTGTAAAACGGAAGAGTTGATAGAAACTTATATAACTAAAAAAAACTATTTTGCGTCTGAAGTCTGAACTAGTAAAAGAAAAGGAAGTAACCTGCACAAAACAATCGTGGAAATGAAGCCTTAGCAAGGAGGCAGCCATCCTAGGCTCTTTTGCAATTGCACTCTCCAGCACGGACATGACAATATCCTCAGCTTGAGGGCATGAAAACTGATAGAACTGTGGGAAAAGGCCATAGGAGGGTGGACCAAATTGGCCGCCTGCCGCGCCACCGCCCCCCCAGCCAAAACCCAAACCAGGGTGACCCAGGGAGAGTGTGGCTGAGACGAAAGCTGTTACTAGGAAACCCAAAGCAACTTCTAAGGAAGCCATTGATGATTTGAGTTAGTGTTATTGGAGATACACAGTCATTGGTTAGCCATGGAATTTATATTGGTTGTAGTTACTAAATCAACTGCTCTCCTCTCCAAATCCTTTCGAAACAAACACCTATTATGGAAAGCCACGACCGCGTCAACTTGTCTTAATGCTTCTTTTCGTCACCGGAATTGTAAACTACAGAAAGTGGAGTGGGGGCAGTGCTTCTGTTTTACCTGCTTCCGGAACGAAACAAAAACGTCTAAAGCTGGAATGTCTACATGTTGGTGCTGAGAGACCTAGTAGGCAGTAACGAGGAATTCAAAGAGGAAAGATGACGAACGAGTTGACCCTTTCAGATATTTGAGTGGTTTACCTACTACCATGAGACTATTGAACCATAAAGGCTAGATCTTGGCTTCCTTCGATTGCAGTTTCCGTTTCATCGCTCATTACATAAATGAAGTATGACTGCCGGTTTTGTTCAGTTTGACAGTCTAATTAGGCTACAGTGTTTTAAGGGCTAGTAATCGGAATCTCAAATTTACACAGAAAACTGAAACTTTCTTCTGGAAAAGAATTATAGTTCCATTCATTGATGTCAAGGTATGTTAAGGATACAGTTATACAGTACTCTATTGATAAGTTGCATATTATACATATTAATTGTCATATTTTTTCATGATTTAAATTATTTATATGCTTAATTTTTGGATTTGACTTATATTTTCTATTTTGTATTGTGAATGAAGGAAAATGGACAAAATGGATTAAAAGCTGCAAATTCTGCTCAAGTCACAAAATCAGAAGAAATCTTGGAATTCAAGTCAAGATCTATCACTTGTAGCTGAAATTGACTTAAACAGTCTAAAGATGGCAAGTGGAAGATTTTAATTATTAAAGAAGAGATATGCAAAGTAGGGGAAAAAGGAAAAAAGTTTAATTGTAATCAAACTCAATCAGAGAACTTTCCTTTGGAAACAGATTCTAGGGCTAGGATATTTAGTATTTATAGGCTAAGAGTGGAAGAGGTTAGGCAGATCTCAATTCTGAATCTTGAATCTTCATATATTTTTATTTTTCTTTTGTGTTTTTATTTGAACTTATGGCTTACTAAATTCTTAGTCTAGCCAAAGGATAATTAAAGTTTGGGTTCTTTAAGAATTGTGAGATCTAATTAGTTTTATATTGTTCTTTTATATCTTTATTATTTATATGTCTTCTGTTCTTATTTAAATTATTGTTTTGATTGGTTGTGCAAAAAGGGCCCTTTGTTCAATTGTCAGGATAATATATTACCAATTAGAAACCTGAATCCGTAATTGTTTAGGCATTCTAATATAAGTGGTAAATAACATAATTGATTTCAGATAGGATTTCAATTCTCTGTTAAGAAGATATATAATCTAGCTTAAATGAACCTACATGTGTGTTTGTTGGTTAGAATTGGTAGTCTCTCTAGTTTTCAATGCTGTTAGTAAATTAAATCTTAAGATCGTATCTAAGGTTGTTTAACTGACAAGAGAAATAATTAGAGATCGTATCCTGATTATCGAAGAAGTAAGGAGGGATAGGTTGTTAGGTCGTACCAATAACCATAACCAATTTGGTAAAGATTAAAAGAATTTATTTTTGCATCAATGATCAATTCCCTGAACCCATTCTAAAATTATTCCTTTGGTTGGATGTTCTCATCATATTGATTTTATCCAAATATTTTATATAGCGATTTTACTTGCCTAGAATTTAATTTAATTTTTATTTTCATTTTTCGAAAACCCCCATTTTACTTTTTTATATTTTGCAGAAAAATAAATCTTACCAACCTCTTGGGAAACGACCTTACTCATTTATACTACAGTTTAAATTTATTTTGAGTAGGAATTATTATTGTTGGTCTCGACAACCTCCAATTTTTGGCGCCGTTGCCGGGGATTGGTTTTTAATTAGATTTATTTTGATGCCCCGTTCTTTTCGTGCAGGTGAATTAATCCCGTACGACCCTGAGATTGAAAAGACAGCTAAGAGGAATAGGAAGGAAACTAAAATTCAAAAGGCACAAGAAGGTACATCTTCATCCCCTGAACTGAATTTATCACTTGATTTGACCAATTCATCTAGTGATTCTGAGATTGAAGTAATGGCTGAAGAAGAGCAAACTTTAAGACAGTTGGCTGCACCACCTGTAAATCAACAACCCCTTTGCATTCATTACCCGACTTTGCAAGCAGATTTTGAGTTAAGATCGGGTTTGATCCATTTGCTTCCCAAGTTTCATGGTCTTGAGAATGAAGATCCTCATAAGCATTTAAAAGAATTTCACGTGGTATGTTCAAGCCTGAAGCCACAAGGAGTTACTGAAGAGCAAATTAAAATGCAAGCTTTTCCATTCTCACTAGCTGATAGAGCAAAAGATTGGTTGTTCTATTTACCTCCTGGTTCTATTACCACGTGGACTGAAATAGTGAGATTGTTCCTTGACAAATTTTTCCCTGCTTCAAGAGCTGCTAGCATTAGAAGAGAGATATGTGGAATCAAGCAAAAAGATATTGAAACTCTTCATGAATACTGGGAAAGATTTAAGCAACTCTGTGCAAGTTGTCCTCAACATGGAATTTCCGAACAACTCTTAATTCAATATTTTTATGAAGGATTGTTACCCATGGAAAGAAGAATGATGGACGCAGCCAGTGGAGGTGCGATAGTGAACAAGACTCCTAGAGAGGCTAGAGATTTGATTTCCACCATGGCTGCTAATTCCCAACAGTTTGGATTCAGACAAGACATACCTCACAGAAGAGTAAATGAGGTAAATACACATTCTCTTGAAAATCAAATAGCTAATTTAACATCTGTTGTTCAACAATTGGCTATAGGAATGGGAAACGTACAACAAGTTAAAGCCTGTGGAATTTGCGCTGCTACTGGACACCCAACCGACATGTGCCCCACACTTCAAGATGAACCTCATGAGCACGTAAATGCAGTTGGAGGATTTTCAGGTCCACCACAAAGGAATCACGATCCATATTCAAACACTTATAATCCAGGGTGGAGAAATCATCCCAACTTTAGCTATGGAGCAAGGCCTCAATTTCAGAATTCTCAATATAGTCAGCCTGCTCCACAACAACAACAACATCAGCCATCCTCAAGTTCAGGTACGTCTCTTGAAGAAATTGTTAAATCACTTGCAATTAACACACAACAATTTCAACGGGAAACAAGGACAAGTATCAAGAAGCTGGAAGATCAAATGAGTCAGCTAGCCACTTCTGTGAGTAGACTGGAATCTCAAGGAAAATTGCCTTCACAAACAATTATCAACCCTAAACATAATGTTAGTGCAATGACCTTGAGGAGTGGAACCGAGGTAGGGGAGTCTAGCAAGACAACCCGAAAGCGCATTCCAAAAGAAGAAGCTGAAAAGGAAGTTACTGTATCCAAGCCACAGTTAGACCACCCTAAGGAACCTAATGGCGAGAAACAAAAAGTTTTTACACCAGTTCCTCCTTTTCCTTTTAGATCATCTAAATCTAAAAAGGAGGAGGAGGAAAAAGAAATTTTTGACATCTTTCGCAAGATTGAGGTAAATATTCTTTTGCTTGATGTAATTAAACATGTACCTCGATATGCCAAATTTCTCAAGGAGTTGTGCATCAACAAAAGGAAACTGAAAGGTAATGAATTTGTTAGCATGGGTGAGAATGTTTCAGCTGTCCTTCAGAAAAAGTTACCTCCTAAATGCAAGGATCCAAGTATGTTTACTATCCCTTGTAAAGTAGGTAATCTTAAAATCGAAAGAGCAATGTTAGATCTAGGAGCTTCAATTAATGTCATGCCTCTGTCTATTTATAAATCTTTGAATGTTGGACCATTAAAAGAGACTGGTGTGATTATTCAACTTGCTGATAGATCTAACGTTTATCCTGAAGGTGTTCTAGAAGATGTTCTGGTGCAAGTAAATGGATTGATCTTCCCTGCTGATTTTTATGTGCTTGATATGGATGATGATGACTTATCTAGATCTTTGATTTTGCTAGGAAGACCCTTCTTAAAAACATCTAGTACTAAAAGTGATGTGCATGATGGTTCACTCACAATGAAATTTGATGATGAAATCATTAAGTTTAATATCAATAATGACTGTGAGAGTTCTGTGATTTACAAGGAAGAGATAAAGGCTTTTCATGATCATATGGTTTCCAAGAAAAAATTTTATGTTGGTCAGAAAGTTATATTATCTCATTCTAAATTAAAAATATTTCCTAGTAAATTTCGTTCTAGATGGTTAGGCCCTTATGTTGTTACTAACGTGTTTCCTCGTGGTAAAATTGAAATTCAAAATTTGGATACAGGTCAGATCTCTAAGGTCAAGGGTCATCGCTTAAAGCCTTTTTATGAAGGTTTACAAGTGCATGAAATTGAACGAATTGGGTTGAAATGTCCAACGTATAACTGAGCATGACTATGTCTAGCCAAAGACTTTAAAGAAAGGCGCTTTTTGGGAGGCAACCCAAAATTTTTCTTTATTTTTTTATTCACAATTTTTTTTTCTCTTCTTAATTCTTGTTGTTTTATTAGTATGGATAAGATTTATATTTGTCTTGATAAAAAAAAAAAAATTTACAGCAGAGTATTTTTTATAGGGCGTGCCCACGCCCTACTCAAAACCCTCTTCTGTCTTGAAAAAAAAAAAAAAAGAAACAGATATTTTGCAGAAGAGCATTGTGGATAGGGCGTGGGCATGCCCTATCAACACAATACTTCTGCCAAAAAAAAAATTTTTTTTTCTGTTAAAAAAAATAATAATAAAAAATATATAATAATAATTTTCGCATCAGTTTATATTTATTTATTTTTATATTTATTTTATTAATTTTTTCCTGCAGATCCTTTCTCCTTCTTGGCACCATCTTCACTCTCCAAATTGCAGGTCCCTCGTGCCGGTCTTCTCGCCTGTCTTCATAGCTCCGGCAACACCAACCGGCAGCAACCAATCCAGTGACCCCCGACCTCTTCGAGCCTCACGCACAGAGCCAGCATGCAGCAGAAATTTTTTTTGCCTCAGTCAACACCAATCCGAATCCCAATCATGCCCGACCCCATCACCGGCAGCTGCAGCCCGCGGATCCTGCCCCACTCTTTCCGGTACCTCTCGCAGCTTCAAGCATCACCCATCTTCAAACACTATCCGGTAGCCCACAACCGACACAGCCTCGATCTTCAGGCTGCTGAGACCCCTGCCATCGGAACCGAGGACCAAGCAACCGGCAGCAGCTTTGACTGCAACAGCCATCGAACCTCCGATCTCCAATTACCCAGCTTCCAGGCCCTTACCGGCAGCAGCAGTACCGGCGAAGAGCCTCCAATCCCGAGCTCCCTTCTCACTGGTCTCTTCAGGAAACAGCCCGGTAATACAGAACCGAGACTCACGGCAGCACCAAACCCATCCCCGAGCTTCAGTTCCACCTCATTTTACCGACACCATCACAGCCCACTTCTCGGCAGTGACCCCAGATCCCTTCCCAGCAGTCACCGACTGCTGTAGACCACTTCCCGACCGCAACCGAGACCCATTTCCGTCACCAGCTGCACTACCCTCCTCGAGCTCCATTTTCGAATGCAGCAGCTCCCCAATTCCAGCACTCAGCACAGAACCAAGCAGCAGGAGTACCGGCGACTGACAGCTATCCCCAGCTTCAACCATCAGCACCTGCATCCTCCATCGACTACAGCCCATTCCCACCCATCTCTGTTTATTGTTTAATTTTTTTATATTTTATATTTTTATTTTTGCTATATTTGTAGATTTAAGAAAAAAAAATTGTTGAGGGGTGAGAAATTTTTAATGGTTAGCAGAGAAATCAACGCAATACTTCATGGTGCTCAACATTTTTCAGGGAAGTTTCTTAATTCTCTTAATTCTTTTATAGTGTCTGAGCAATTATTCTGAATACATTGAGGACAATGTATAGTCTAGGTGTGGGGGAGGGAATTTAATTGTGACTCTGCTATTTACTTTCTTTTCCTTTCATTCTTGATTAATTTTCATGAAAATTTTTACAAATCCAAAAAAAATATTTTGTTCCAAAAAGTACATTAGTTATTGTTTGTGATTTCTTTGAGTTCTAGATTTTTCCAATGCTTATCCCATAAAAAAAAATTAATTTACATAGTTTTGAATTCTCATTAACACACTATGATTAATTTATTTTAATTCATTAGATGAAAAAGTGTAATGGGGTCTAGCACACATACCCCTTTTTTTGTGAGATTTGAGCCTAAGAGCATTCATTATATCATGCTCTATTTCTTTGTTTGTGTGATTATCATGCATAGTTGACTATTCTAGAACTTGCTCTGTCATACATGTCTCAATCAACCCCTTTAATGAATAAGATGCAATAAATCAAATAAGGGCATTTAGGTTAAACCATTTTTTCTTGTCATTATACCCTTTCTTTTCTAGCCTACCTTTATTATTATTAACCCTTAGAGAAACCACTTTGAGCCTGACATTTTTCTTTGAATTAAACCACGTTACAAACCATAATAAACCCTTTTGTTGATTTTCCCTCTTTTTGAACCTTGAATTGATGAATCATATAGACTTATGCACATGAAACTTCAAAATATTTTTGGAAAGATTGCATATGTTGAAAATTTAGTATTTCAAGCTATTGCTTTCATTGAGTTCTTCTCTTTTGAAAAAGAAAATCGAAAAAAAAAAAGTTGAAAAAAAAATGAAGAAATGAAAAATGAAAAAAAAATGAAAAAAAAAAGAGAGAAAAAGAAAAAAGAGAAGTGTAATTTTTATTGCTTGGAAGTTCGTTCTGAAAATTATGTGATTGAAGCAGTCTTTTGAAATCATTGATTTGAATTTTATGTGAAAAGTTTTGTATGATTCTTTCAATTTCTTTAACCTAAAAATCCTTTTATCATACCTTACCTAAGCCCCAATACAACCCTTTTTGACCCTTAGATTTTTGCATCTTAATTCATTTATTGGTGGAAGAGATATGATGAATTTGCAAGCCTATGGTAAGAAATCTTCTATGCATTGACCTGAGAGCTCATTTATATATACCTTAAACATTAAGAGTGTGATGAGTGAAATCCAATGGCGAGGGTGTTTGATCTTATGTACTTTATGAATTTAATTGAATTATTAAGGTGTTATTCATGTGTGTTATGAGAATTCGCTTTAAAAACTTATGTTTTAATTCTTGAAAGGAATGTGTTTTGGATGAGCATAGGAAGAGTATGAAGGAATGATGAGAAGAAATTATGAATTTAGATTATTGTATGCTTGAGGACAAGCAAGGTTTAGGTGTGAGGGAATTTGATAAGTTGCATATTATACATATTAATTGTCATATTTTTTCATAATTTAAATTATTTATATGCTTAATTTTTGGATTTGACTTATATTTTCTATTTTGTATTGTGAATGAAGGAAAATGGACAAAATGGATTAAAAGCTGCAAATTCTGCTCAAGTCACAAAATCAGAAGAAATCTTGGAATTCAAGTCAAGATCTATCACTTGTAGCTGAAGTTGACTTAAACAGTCTAAAGATGGCAAGTGAAAGATTTTAATTATTAAAGAAGAGATATGCAAAGTAGGGGAAAAAGGAAAGAAGTTTAATTGTAATCAAACTCAATCAGAGAACTTTCCTTTGGAAACAGATTCTAGGGCTAGGATATTTAGTATTTATAGGCTAAGAGTGGAAGAGGTTAGGCAGATCTCAATTCTGAATCTTGAATCTTCATATATTTTTATTTTTCTTTTGTGTTTTTATTTGAACTTATGGCTTGCTAAATTCTTAGTCTAGCCAAAGGATAATTAAAGTTTGGGTTCTTTAAGAATTGTGAGATCTAATTAGTTTTATATTATTCTTTTATATCTTTATTATTTATATGTCTTCTGTTCTTATTTAAATTATTGTTTTGATTGGTTGTGCAAAAAGGGCCCTTTGTTCAATTGTCAGGATAATATATTACCAATTAGAAACCTGAATCCGTAATTGTTTAGGCATTCTAATATAAGTGATAAACAACATAATTGATTTCAGATAGGATTTCAATTCTCTGTTAAGAAGATATATAATCTAGCTTAAATGAACCTACATGTGTGTTTGTTGGTTAGAATTGGTAGTCTCTCTAGTTTTCAATGCTGTTAGTAAATTAAATCTTAAGATCGTATCTAAGGTTGTTTAACTGACAAGAGATATAATTAGAGATCGTATCCTGATTATCGAAGAAGTAAGGAGGGATAGGTTGTTAGGTCGTACCAATAACCATAACCAATTTGGTAAAGATTAAAAGAATTTATTTTTGCATCAATGATCAATTCCCTGAACCCATTCTAAAATTATTCCTTTGGTTGAATGTTCTCATCATATTGATTTTATCCAAATATTTTATATAGGGATTTTACTTGCCTAGAATTTAATTTAATTTTTATTTTCATTTTTCGAAAACCCCCATTTTACTTTTTTATATTTTGCAGAAAAATAAATCTTACCAATCTCTTGGGAAACGACCTTACTCATTTATACTACAGTTTAAATTTATTTTGAGTAGGAATTATTATTGTTGGTCTCGACAACCACCATCTATAAACGCTGGTCTTTGGGCAATACAGTGTCAAGGTATAAAATAACAACTGAATGCACAAAACTTTTATTTCGTGAGATCTAGAGAGAGTCATTATCTGCACAGTCTTCCATCCATCTGTTTTGACAAAGAGACCGATATCACTTGAGTAACCATCTTTACCGTTGCGCTGAGTTATATTCCTGCTAAATGAGGGAATGATATATCAGAAAACAACAGCACTAATGGTTTAACAGTTAGTTATTACTTAACAGTTTTCTCCACCGTTCCAATCTGATGTATTTATGGTACTCAGAAGCTCCCCTTTGTCAAACGGGACTAAGGCTTCCACTGGAACCATAGAATCCTATTCCAAGAACATGTCTTACTTGCCTTCAATTTTTCCTGCACCGAATTGCAGAATTCTTGCAAGCCATCATCAGTCAAAGCAGATATACAGACAACATCTTCTCTTCTTTCTGCTTCTCCAACTTGATTCTTTGTGGATCACTAATTACCCTATCAACCCGACATAAGCACCATCATTTTAGAGATTGTCAACCTTCAGTTCATTTGCAGAAAGAGAACTTTCGAACAATGCACAAACAAAATAATATATATCGTCAACATCACTAACAAGTTCAACTCCTGCGATAATTAGGAATTTAAGTAGGCGCCAACATGCAAGTTGTCTCCATTTCAGGGTTCATAAAGCAGGATAAGCAACAACATAAAACAGAAGGCTCCATGCAGATTGAGGATATATCAAATCAAATTATATATACAGATCACAATTACACTCAGGCTGCAACCTTTATGAAGCAATCATTGGACTCACTTTGATGCATGCATGACATGAAGGAGTTCCTCCTAACATACTCATCATGAAAAATGAGGGGGCTTATCTGGGTAATTGACAACTTCTGGATGCAACCAACAGTGTCTGTGAGAAGAAATTCACTTCTAGTTTTCATCTGGACAACACACAACAGAAACAGGTATCTCTTGTCATCATAAGAAAACTGCACAAACTCATTTCAACATCAGATAACTATAAACCGTTTTGGTTCAGGAAGCAAGTATTTGGACACAAGTGAGTTCATAGACCTAAATCATGCTACATGACTTCTTCAAGCTCTCAGTTCTTTTCTAGCGACACATAGTTGCCTAATCCTCAAGATTGTGAAAAACAAAAAGCACTTATTCAACAGAACCATCAAGATCAAGACAGGTAAACTAGACTAGACTCTAGAGTAATGGCCTCATCGGGGTAGTGTGTTATTCTTTTTCCTCCCATTTGGCCAATTATTCTCCCAAAAAGACTCCAAGTTGTAAATCTCTTTTTTCTTTTATTCTTCGGCTAATTGCATCCGAATAAGTTTTTCAACTTATAAGCAATGAGAAAAAAGATGCTCTTTTTAAGGTTATTATTGCCAATAATTGTATAGTATTGTCTCAAATAATCCCATATATCTTTATTCTTTAGCCAAAGAAAATTCAATTTGAAAAAAGAGTTATTTGTCCATTTAAATCAGAATCCATGAAAAAAAAAAAAGGTACAAAAATATGTTAAAACACAATGAGCATAGATGTGTTCATGGATCAAATTGAATTATATTTTAATGAATTTTTGGAAACCTTTACCTAAGGGTCGACTTGACCCGTTGAGCTCAATGACTCAATTTTTTTTAAAAATTATATATTAAAGTACTTAAAAAAATTAATATTAAACATATTTTAAAAAATAAATAAAGAATATTTTTTATTTATTAAATATTATCTTAGACCAAACTAAATCTGAACTTAAAAAACCTTGCATAAATTTTTTTTTAATTAATTTATGTACCTAATATTCTATTCCTTTTTGTTAAACCAAGCACATCCCCCACTTCCTTTTTTACTAAGCAATTGAATATGCTCAAGCAAACAAATTTCATGTTATATACCAAAACATTGTAGAAAATTTTTATTTGGAATTTGATTTTACTTTGAAAGTTTAGTATTGATTGTCATGAGAGAATAAGCATTTTTTTCCTTAGTTTTTAAGCAAAATTTATTTGTTAGTCATAAAACCTAAAAAGGGGAAGAGTTTAGGGTTTTCTTTTTTATTATTATTATTATTATTATTATTATTATTATTATTATACATTTAAAAGAACCAAGCATGATAAAAACTAATTGTACATATATCAATCATAAAATAGAGTATTTTATAATTCTTTTACCCATTTAATGTAAATTAAAACTAATTTTGTATTTTGTTGATTAAAATACATAAATTGAATATAAACATAAATTAATCGTCTTATAATCTCAATCCTTTTTATTTGAAATAAAAATTATAGGTATACTATATAGAAAATAGAATGAAATATAAGTAAAAAAAAGTGGTTTTACATAAGCTTGTATTTTTTCCATTTAAATTATGCAACGAAATAATATTATTGAAAAAATT
Source organism: Firmiana major (assembly GCA_033439115.1). Lineage (NCBI taxonomy): Eukaryota > Viridiplantae > Streptophyta > Magnoliopsida > Malvales > Malvaceae > Firmiana > Firmiana major. The sequence goes on from CM065909.1 coordinate 51,562,022, forward strand.
AATTATTTATTATATATGATAATTAAAAGATAAATATTTATTTTAATAAATTTATTAACAATTTAGATAATAAATAATTAAATTTTTAATGATGTAATTATTTATAGTAGACTAAAGAAACTGACCTAAAATAAACTTTTTATACAACTTTTTTCACAAGGACAGATAACTTTATTCACAAGTTACATATAATTATTTATTATCTTTTTGACCAAATAGGCTATGGTCAAAAATATAATTTTCACCTTTTAAAAGGTGGGTCGAGAATTAGATAGAATCCCATGATTCATGCTCTTAAATGACACATAAACACTTAATCACCAACCAAAAAAATCATTAAAGAAAAAAAGGAAGTTGCCAAAATCATATAAGAAAAGAAAAAAAAAAAAAGTTTAGTTAGCCGTTAGGATGGGAGCTAGCGTATAGAAGCATACGCGTGGAAATAACGTGTGAGTTTGTCACACTCACCAACTGCAAAGTACAGCTAACGCTTTCTCTTCTAACATTTTTAAGTCTATGCATCACATTTTTAATTTTCTTTTTTAGTTTTGTTTTTCATTTTAATAATAATGAAAAGAACCATTGATGCTTTGGAAAACAGGAGAGAGAAGAAAGGAAGGGAAGAAACTATTTGTATGCGTTAAAAGGAGGCTTAAGGGCGGGTAATAGGTGTCTACCAACTGGTAGTTAGCTTTTGAACTCTCTTAAGCAATGAATGAATGAAACAACACCCACCCTTTTTTTCAGTTTGCATGCTCCTTGCCATCGAACAACTTTCTAAATTTTCCTAAGAAAATGAAATAAAATGACCCACAAACTTTGCCTCTGGTTTTTGTAATGTTTTTCCTTGTTCCACGTGAGATTCCCGGAAGGATTGACAAAGGGAACTGTTTGTTCTTAATATTCTTCTTCCTTATTATCATCATCATTTGTTAGAATAAAATATTACAGTTGTTGTCATCAATAATTTCTTTATTTGTATTGTTTGGAATTGTTTAATATTATTTCTTGGGTTGGTGTCAATGTTCCAATGATAAGGAGGTTGGTTACGTTTGGGATTATATCTCTTGGGATTGGTTTTTGTCTTTGCTGTTTCCAAGCTTCTTCTTTTCTGCTCCCCGCAAGAGACGCAGCTTCTCTTTGGGGGGCTTTCAGGTATTTCACCTTTAACCTTTTCTTTTTCTAAGTTATTTTCCTCATTCTCTTCATCCTTTGCTTTGCTTTCTCAGAGTTATAATGATTGAGTGATTGATTGAACAATGTTGTGTGTTGTAAAAAAAGTTGTTTTTATATTTTGGGGTTTGTAAAAAAAGTTGTTTTTATATTTTGGGGTTGACTGTTGAGTACATGATGATGCTGGAAAGAAGACAACTTCAAAGCTTCTGCTTTAGGGGTCTCTATGGTTAAATGGATTTTTCAGCTTCTTCTGGGTATTGGTTAATTTGGGTTTTATGCCTTTTCTTTTTGTTGGTTTTTGGCAATTAAAGTGTTTCTTTGAGTTTGACTGTGATGTTTCTGTTTTCAGTACCAGTGGGTACTTCGTGTTGATGGTGATAGACTGATAGTGGTGATGATGATAGGAAGAAATGGGATTCAGAGTGAAAAGCCGAAAAGAAAAAGTTGTACTTGTTTTTTCTTTGAAACCACTGGATTTACTGCCTTGAATGATTTTGGCTTACCTTTTGATCTCTATGATTACCTGATTCCTTTTTCCTGCTAAGAATATCTGAATTGAAGCTGAGATAGGATTTTTCTGTTTCTCTAATTGAATTGATGAAGCTTAGATAGGATTTTAAGGAAGCTTAAAATGGAAGAAAAAGAAATATTCCCAAAGATGAAGGGTTTTTTATTTTCTGGCCTTTGAAAATGAAAGATTTTTGGTTTTATTGAATTTACATGTTTGGTGTACCTTGTTCATTTGTTGAAAGAATATTTATGGTTGATCTTGGGTTTTGATTTAATAAGGTGTTTATGTAATTATCCTTTTGCTTCTTCTTTTTTGTTAATATTAAACTATTTTTCTTTGCTTTTTCATTTTCTGTTTGGAGAGAGAAGTGTCTGGATGCAATACACATAGTTGGTAGAGGTTTTTTGTCTTTGTTTTGTTGGGGATTTCTCAGAGTTGATTCTGTTAAAACTTTAATGAAACGTAAGGCAATACCTTGTAGCTGTATTTTCGTGCCATGGGCCAACATGTCATTTGCACATGGCAGTTGTGGTATTTCTGTTCCTTTGAATCCTAAATTCTTTGGCAGTGATTATATGAGCTAAGAACAATGATGCAAGGATCTTCCTTTGAATTTGTTGCTAGAATTTGCGACTTTGCAAGATCTCTTATATATGTTAACATGGTTTTTGTTTGATCAGGATCTATTAGCTGATCACTGTTTTATTGGGCGGTAGCCGATTTTAGCAATCATTTGATTTGTGGAGACTGGTAATGCTTTTATCATCCCTCTACTGCTAAACATAAGGAAGCAAATTATGGCAACTTATCATCCAAGTTTTAGCTATAAAAGAGACAATTTATCAACTACATATCTGGGGGACGAGAAGCCTGTTTCTTGCCTTGGATCATCTTCCGATCCCTGTAACTCAACAATATATCTGAACCAAGCTTCTTCTGCTGGGGCATTCTCAGAGATCTTGTCTGGAACTTCTTTGTCTCTACAGAACTGTGTTCAAATTCCATCTTTTGGTGGTAGAAATGAAATGTCATTCATTCCCCCCTCAAGTGATACCGTGAGTTTGCAGTCTATTGATGGGCAGTTAAACATGACAACAAGCAATTCTGTATGCAACCTTGTTGCAGTGAATCCCCCCGCAATACCAAGGAGTGTTCTGGATGAACAGAGTTCTCAATCTCAGGGACTATCTCTAAGCCTTGGCTCGCAGATATCATCTGGAGTTTCTATACCTTCATTTCAGTATCAATATCAGGGTTATTCTTCATTCTTTAGTGGTCATCTTCCATTTACAGGAAAGGATACAATTCCTTCTGCTGGTGAGGAAAGCAAAAGAAGTAAAGAGTTGAAAACTTCTGATGACATGCAATGTGGCTTTCCTGGAGTAAACAATGATGCATTTGAGACATATGTTTTGTCTAACCCTCAGGGCTCAATAATTCACAAACAGATACATTCTGATATATATCAATTTGAATCAGGTTTTACAAGTACTATTTTAAACTCCAAATATCTCAGGGTGGCTCAAGAGTTGCTTGATGAAGTGATTAATGTACGAAAAGCTTTGAAACAGCCTGATTTAGATAAAAATGTAACATGTCAACCAAATCCCTCCAATGGGATGTCATCAAAACCTAGTGAGTCAGTTAACAACTCCTCTTCTGAGATATCACCTATAGAACGACAAGATTTGCAGAACAAGAAGACAAAACTCTTGTCCATGCTGGATGAGGTGAGCATCCGCTTCCATTGTGTCATGCAGTTTCTTTTTCTACTTTTTATATGGTTTGAATAATTTCCTTGGCTAGCATACCTGTCCTTGCTGTGCTTCTTGTTTGATTTAGGTTTCACTTTTCTTGGTGACTGCTTTTCTTTGATTACACTATTCTCTTCTTTCTCAGATTCTGGAAACTATCTTATACGTGTTTTAATTGAGCTGTACTTGTTTTGGAAGATTGCTAATGGTCATGCTTTTGTTATAGGTTGATAGAAAGTACAAACAATATTACAATCATATGAAAATTGTGGTGTCTTCTTTCGACATGGTAGCTGGTTGTGGGGCAGCTAAACCATACACTGCACTTGCCCTACAGACAATTTCCCGTCACTTCCGCTGTTTGCGTGATGCTATCACTGGTCAAATTCAATTGACTAAAAGAAGCCTTGGGGAGCAAGATAATTCATCAAGCAATCAAGGAGGAGCGATACCTCGGCTCCGCTATGTGGATCATCAGCTTAGACAACAAAGAGCTCTTCATCAGCAACTTGGTGTGATGCGAAATGCTTGGAGGCCTCAAAGAGGGCTTCCTGAAAGCTCTGTTTCAATCCTTCGTGCCTGGCTTTTTGAGCATTTTCTCCATCCGTATGTGCTTGGGTTCCTATTGTGCCCATTTTACTTTCTAATTCCAAGAACTTCAGTTCACTAACCCTTTTTGAATTTGTTGACCAGATACCCAAAGGATTCAGAGAAAATCATGCTCGCAAAACAGACAGGCCTAACCAGAAACCAGGTAAAATAATGAAATGCATATCATCTGACCTATAAATCATTAGTATCCTAATATACTAACTGTATCGTTGACATGCATTGTTGATTTTGGTATCCACCTATGGTCTAACACCTATCAACTAACCAGCCAATCTAAACATTATTTTGTTGCTCGTACGAAAAAATGTATATCATTAATTAGCAGCACATTTAGTAAAGTAATTAATATTTTGGTTTAGATTGTGGGGAGTTCTCTTATGTGAGGAGTTCTCTGCATGTGCCTTGCTCACTTGTCATATTGAATAATTTGTTCATCTATTTAATGTGTTTCTCTTTCCACTCATAAGTACTATTGCTAATGGTTTGTTTGGAACAGGTTGCAAACTGGTTCATTAATGCGAGAGTGCGTCTTTGGAAGCCCATGATTGAGGAGATGTACAAAGAAGAGTTTGGTGAAATGGACTCACACTTCAAATCTTCCTTAGAACATGCAGCAAAAGCAACTAGAGAAAATTCTTCAGCATCTGAGGATAAGGGAGAAGAATTGCACGAGAGTATGACATCTAAAGTTGCTAATGCTGATAATGTTCAACCAGGTCAAGTTCAAGACGTGAAACCTGATCATATCGCAGATGTAGAACTGAACAGGCCTATTGCAAGATCAATGTTTCAAAATATTGTTATTGGGGATAATGGCTCACATACTGGGATGAAATTACAAGTTGACCAGCCGAGTAACATGGAGAACAATAATCATTATCAAGCTACAGTAATCCCATCCAGCCAGCATGATCATGGTACCATTATGGCTGGTGATGCCATGTATGATTTAACAGAATTGAGTGGTTTTTCTGTTAGTGGTCAAGTGTCACTCGCACTTGGTTTAAGGCATCATGAAAACAATATCTTTCCCATGTCTGGAGAGACCAATATGAGAGGTAACAACAAAGTGGCTTCTTCTGTGGGTCCAGAGACAGTGGACTTCCATTGCATGGAAGGAGGAAATCAACAAGACAGGTTTGGAAATCCCCATATATTACATGATTTTGTAGTCTGAAGAATGTCCATCAAGGTTTATAGACGGGGACACCTAATTGTTAGGAAATGGCTCACGCGATATAAGAACAGAAAAAAGCAAGCCTTGAGATGTTCCTGTGGCTGGTTCTATGTGTTTCACGTGTTTAAGTAGACGAGAAAGACAAAGCATTTTCATATTGGACTATAGATATGGGTATATGATACCCCTTTGTAACATACAAATAGATCGGTGTAGTCTGTATATACATCTCTAAAGATATGGTAAGGAAGATTGGTATAGCTTCTGTAATCTGCAGAATAAGGATTCTTGTACAAGTAATATCAAGTGTGATATAGATATATGCTATTTTGGATATAAATGTGATTAGAAATAACTAGTACATAAGCCAATGAGAATGCAGTGAACTTTGGAAACTTAATATGTATAAATGTGTTATTAACAGATAAGTTTGCAGGAACATTTTGTCATACCTATGCAGAATTACAGAATCTTGGTAACCATGGCACCATAAAACAAATGCCATTAATGTGAAAGTTTCAGCTCTTAGCTGCTTGCTCATCTGTTTGTTCAAGAATGGTCACAGATACTAATGTAACAGCTGGCTGGGCTATGTTTTGATGATCTTAGCGTGATTATGCTGGGTGCATATATGTTCTATCCTCGGAATGGATGGTGGATAGGTGGTCCTTTAATGCTTCTGTTCGTGGACCATATCCATATGTCTTGCTAATCAACGCAATACCCTACATGAGTATCCTTTCCCTTTTCCTCGTCCATGGCTAAGTAGTGAGCGTGGGCCTTTCAGGTCCCAAAAAACTACAGAGTTACGGAACCAGAGGGCGACAATTGAAGGAGGCCAAAGGAACAAAGTTGCAATCATTGCTTAAAACATCCAAACAGACCAGCCCAAAGGATCACACCACACCCAGAATCAATCTAATCAGCTCCCGAAGCAAATTCAATAGCCAGCCTTTTTGGTCTCCCAGCTCTCTTTCAATGACAGCACAAGAACCCAATTTTATTTCTGCACGTCCTCGAAAGATTTTGATTTTCATTGTCCTTTCAACATCTCTATGCATGACTACAACAGCTAACAGGAAAAAGTTAGATATTCCCATATGGTTTACAGACTCACAAGCAAACAATCTTAAAACTGGGAGTGTGCAAAAGATAGTCCACTTTTTCTCCTCCTTTTGCAGATTACAGCAACGCAGCACAGAAGAATTTAACATATTGAGAGCTCTCTCCTTGTGTGACAAGCGAGAGAGAGAGAGATTACACTGTTTTTGAGCTGAAAGTACTTTTGAGTCTCCCAAAGAAATGTAACTGCAGGCAATAAAGCTGAAGGATTGATGCTTTTGCTTGTTGTTTTATAGTCAGGGAAGAAGTTGGGGACCATTTTTCCCTGTCATCTTATTCATTTCTTCTCAGCCAATTAGCTTTGCCTTTTTGAAGAACTAGCAGAGGTCTATGCACCTAGCTCTTCTAGCTCTTGGCTGCTTAGAATTTAGACCTATTCATTTTTCCTGTTAGAAGTAAGATAAAAGTCATTCTTTTCCTCTAAGCATTGTTAGTTTTTGTTACTACTATCAACAAAGGTATATTTGCAGTTTTCCACTGCATGCGGAAGCTTTGTTGTTTGCTTTCACATTCATTTTCTATGCTTACTAAAGACAAGTGAGCTCCACTATCTTTTTAACTTTTCTATTTGTTCCTCAAAGTCAATTCTCCCAATCAGGTCTTCTGTTAGTTACAAATGACTCATTAGTTTATTTCCTGTACTTCCGCCACCATGGATTAACACATAGAAGCTCCCTGTTTCATCCTTCCTTTCTCTTGGTTCCCATTTTTATCTTTGAGTCCACCATTAGTTTTAAAGGGTTTTGCTTTTCAAGGAAAGGAACTGTGCTGATTGTAATCTTACTTATGGCTACTAATTCTGTGATTGCTCTGTGTCTGCAGCCCTAAATCTCAGTTGCCTTTGGTGCATTTCAGTTCTGTCAGCCATTACTTCAGGTGGCCCTGTGTTTAATGCCCAGCAACTTATATTTTTGTCCCCGTCATGAGTCATCTGTTGATGAATATAGTCACCTTGGTTCAAGCTGAGTCTTACCATTACTCGCTTTTAATGCTTGTCACGTGGAATGGTAATTTGTCTTTCCTTTTGTTTACTGTGTGTATGGCTCAATTATTTTAGTTGACTCGGTGACTCAGTGTTCTTGATACCTCCAGATTCTACATCTCTTTCATTCATTAATCAAGGCTCATAGTTTCTTTTCCCCACATTTGAAGGCCACTCGCCAGGCGTTTTAGCAACTTTTAAAACCTTAAGCTTCCATTTCTGTCACTATGGTTTCCCGAGATTCAACTCCAAATCCAACTTCAAGTATTCTCCACCATTTCATTGTCTCAGATTCTATTAGTAGCCAAAACCAATTCAGTGGCCAACATTTCGATGCTTATGGCTCTGCTTTGAGAGGCAACCACAACACATTTCCTCAGTCCCTTGGTTTGTTTCCCAGATCAATGGACCTTCTTCCAGCACCCATTGTCACAGAGGAATCAGAGATTAACCAGACTAGACACCTAATGGACCTTCTTGGAGCAGCTAATGAGACAAACCACCAAACTCAAAGGCTTTCATTATCTCTTGGATCTCGCATGCTTGGTCCTTCCTTAAATTCTAACATCGCAAGTTCCAGTTACTTGCTTTCCGGGGCAGAAGATAGGGAAGTTTGTAATCCAGGAGTTGAACACCTAAGCGAAGACTACTCTTTCACAGGTAACACATTTGCTTCAGCTTCCAACTCACTTCACCGATCATGTTCCATTACGTATGGAGCAGAATCTTTCTCCACTGCTATTGGGAATTCGAGGTTTCTAAGGCCAACTCAGTCCCTTCTAGATGAAGTTGTCTACGTTGGCAGCAAAAATGTCGAGGAAACTTTCTTAGGGAAGTTAAATCTAGGTGACAGAACTGGAGCTTCAAGACTTTCCTCTGAACTAAAAGCAGAATTCTGCAGCAACGAGACAGTATTGCCTGAGAAACATGAGCTTCAAGTCAGACTTGCTAAGCTAATTGGATTACTGGAGGAGGTTAGCATGACGCTTTTGGATATTCTGTCATGTTACTAGCTATGAATGCTACTTGACTTTGTTTTATTGTTTCAGGTTGAGCTCAGATACGAGAAATACTACCAGCAAATGGAAGAAGTGGTTTCATCATTCGAGTCACTAGCCGGTATAGGAGCAGCAAAGTCTTATACTGTCTTGGCACTCCAAGCAATGTCCAGGCATTTTGGCAGTCTTAGAGATGCCATAATATCTCAGATAAATGACATCAGAAGAAAGTTTTCGCAGGATTTACCGAGAATCAACACTGGATTATCGCAACTTAGCCTGTTTGATAGAGATTCTAGACAGAATCGACTGTCTCTTCAACAGCTTGGACTGATACCTAGCCAAAGACAGGCTTGGAGGCCTATTAGAGGATTGCCAGAAACCTCTGTAGCAATCCTTCGGTCTTGGCTTTTCGAACACTTCCTTCACCCGTAAGTAAATTTAAGTTTAATCACTTCAGCTTCAGTAACCCAATTCTTACCATTTGTTGCATGGTTCTTGACAGTTATCCAACAGACTCGGAAAAGCTAATGTTGTCATCACAGACGGGCCTGAACAGGAATCAAGTATAATTATTCCTTGCAACTATTTTCCTCTTACCTTCAAATCATCTGTTTGCATAAGTTCAGTTGAATCTTATTATTGTTAATTCAGGTATCAAACTGGTTTATAAATGCTCGAGTTCGACTATGGAAGCCAATGATAGAAGAAATGTACAAAGAAGAGTTTGCAGACTCTCCACAAGACTCTGATCCATCATTAGCTAGCAGTTCCATGGGCAGGGAAGGCAACATTGATCAAGGATTGAAGGATTAGCAGAGATCATTTTTACCATATCATAATCTTCTTAACCTTTTGTTTTGTAACCAAAGTTACTAGACTACTCAGATTGTACAACGCTCTTTCAGGACTTGATTTTGAAGCTAATTTGGCACAAAATTCCTGACCCCCCAATACATTTTTTAAGCTTAACAGTGGAATTTTTTCTCATGCATATAATATTAAAATAGTGAAAGTTCAACAAAAAAATTTACTATTTTTTACACAATAAAAAATGCTTATTCTAATTTAGTAATAGAAGTTCCCCATTAACTCACTTTGAATATCAAACTATAAAATCAGAATTAAATATGATTACAGCAACAAAAATTCCATATATTCTTTTCTTTTTCTTATTAATAACCGGATCCTATTCCTTGGTTACCAACAATCAACGTGATTGGGGAATGTCTCCAAAAGTAAATTGCCCGATGCCACGTGGAACAATCACAGCGCTCCATATATCAATCTCCATAATCAAGAGAAAAAAAATTCTAGACCGTCCGATTGGGAAACATTATTCTCCAAAATTCTCGACCAATCATAATTCGCATTTCTTTCTCGTCAAAAAACAATACAGATTTTTGCCCTTCGCAATGAAAAACGCTGGACTGGCTTAGTATAAAATAGACCAGACGGCACCCTCTCTCTCTCTCTCTCTCTCTCTCTCTCTCTCTCGTCGTGTGCGGAAGCCATGACTAGCTCCTCTGCTCATTCACGCAAGGTTTTTATTTCCTTTTTTTTTTCTATTTATTTGCGCTACTTATTTGCCCTAGTGTCGGTTGCGTCTGTAGAATTTCTTTTCGTTTCATTTTTTTTTGTTTTTCTATTTGTTTGATGTTTTTGACTTTATTGTTTTTGGGGATATGTGTTTGCGTAGGCTTTAAGCAAGATCGCTTGTAATAGACTCCAGAAAGAGTTAGTGGAGTGGCAGGTTAATCCCCCAGCTGGATTCAAGCACAAAGTTACTGATAATCTCCAAAGGTTTTTGTTTATTCTTTTAATTAATCTTCTTTATAAAATTTCTGGATAGTTCTGTTAATCTAGGGATTAATTTTGGATTTTGATCTTTAATTTTGTTGGATTATGTGTGTGTGTGGAAAGATGGATTATCGAAGTCAACGGAGCTCCTGGAACGCTTTATGCAAATGAAACTTATCAGCTTCAGGTTGATTTTCCTGAGCATTACCCTATGGAGGCACCGCAGGTACCCTTTCCTTTTTGTTTCGTTACTGAGTAAATGAAAAGATAAGTGACAATAATGAAAATCAGTTGTTTGCCTTAGTTAAATACTTCTATAATTTACTCTGGTTGATCGCTGTTGTGTTTATGAATGAAGATTATGGTATTCTTTTGTTGATCGAGCAGGTGATATTCGTCCCTCCGGCTCCTTTGCATCCCCACATCTATAGCAATGGACATATTTGTTTAGGTATTGGCTAGTGTTAGTTTTCGTTAACCATCACTAGACTTGTAACATTTTAAAGTTAATTTGTTGATTTGCTTGTTGCCTTTTGAATCTTATTGCTTGAAATTGGTATGATGTTAACTGCTTACAGAGAATGTTGATTGTGAACTTTGCTGAACGTGATATGATTATTTAGATGCAAAATAACTATGTGACGGATATGGCAACTTTTATCATTGTTGATAGTAATTCTTGTCCGTGAACCAATTATTTATACTGTAGACCTATGTACTTCTGCCGTGCTGTTGTCATTTTCGTCATTCCTTTTCAACTCATGCGTTGGTTATATATCAAAATTCATTCAAAACTGTCAAGTAGATTTCTGGTGCTGAGTACTTTGTGAGTGAACTTCAGAAAATAATCATACCCTTGCAGAGTGATATGTTATAAGTTTACCCATGTTTGTCTTTCAGTGTGACTAGCTAGAGAGGTTATGAAATTTTTTGTTGTTGTTGTCCTATGCTCGGATACAATCCAACTAGTACATTACTGGTTGTGGAAGATGTCTAATAGAGGTTGATTGGTCAGCATTAGTAGAAAAATCTTTAGTCTTAGGTCATAGTTTACTTTATTGTGTCAAATCATCAGCAAAGTACTTAAGCCTTTTACTCATCTTAGTCATGAGTGATTTTTGACTGTCAAGATGGTTATATGTGTCACGCAAGTAAGTAAAATATGGTCCATCCTGAAGGTTTGTCTTCTGTGTCTATGGGCTCTCTATGTGATCCTTAAGCTGTTGATCATTAGGTAAATTTTGTGTAGACATTGAATATGGCCCTTTGGCTCCAACTATTTTTTTCTTTAGATGTTTGCTTGATTATAAGCCTTTCTGGCCTTAAAGAAATCTGTTGTGAGTTGTGTTTCATGCATCCATTAATATTTTATTTGAGAATGTGTCCTTGGTGTCTGTGCTTCTTGTGTGTGTAAGTTTTCATTTTAGTCAGGTTTTTGATGCTCGTATGATTATTTGATTTGGTGGTTAAAAATATCAGGATAGCATGATCCATAGTACTATGTGGCAAATATGTTTGATAGTGTCATTCTGCTATTTTTCTGTTATGCATTTAAGGCCAATATAGGTTGCAGTAAGCAAAAAAATACAAGAGTAATGTAAAATAAATCTGCACACCAAGTTCTTGGATAATGTTATATAGATGTGGTCAATATTTCATTTCATTCATATTTTGCAGATATTCTGTATGATAGCTGGTCCCCTGCCATGACTGTTAGTTCCATCTGCATCAGCATTCTGTCCATGTTGTCAAGCTCAACAGTAAAGGTTTGTTGGAACTGTTGACATATAGACCATTTTTTTTTGCTCTCCCTGATCTGGTCTTATCCGGTCAAGGCTGGAATACTGAATTCACTTTGTCATTATGCAGCAACGGCCAGATGATAATGATCGATATGTTAAGAACTGTCGAAATGGGAGGTCCCCCAAGGAGACAAGATGGTGGTTCCATGACGATAAAGTTTAATGACACAAACCTGTTATCTATAATCTGTCTATAGAACTCAGTGTTTTATGATCAGGGAAAATGGGAAGGCACTCCGTAATTGCCATGGCAACGTTTTACATTTGTCTTCATGTGTATGAAATTATGAATTAAACGTAGATTTAATTTGAATGTGGTTGCCTTCTCTTAGCGGCAGAGGAGACGTTATAAACCTTTTCTTTTCTACTGGGTTAATGGTGGTAGGATTGCGTGGGTGGATAAATACCCTTAAGTTGCAGGTTGATGGTTACTTCTATATGTAAGGCTAACTTATGCTATTGATGATATGCATGGAGAGTGAATCTTCTGGCAGAATGGCACTGCGACACTGAGTTGAAATGGAACTTAGAATAAAGCCAGGAGCATGAAGCTCTCTTGTGTCGTTTTTTTTAACTGTTGAGAATTTTGCAGGAGTTATGCTCGTTCTAACTATTTAAAATGTTTGTAGCTGACATCGTGGTTGCCCTTTTCCTTGAAGGGCCAGATGACTGGAAGAGATTTTAGTCGTTCTTACATTTTGAAATCTCCCGACTCTGTAATCTACAAAATGTAAAGGAAAAAAAGGATTAGCATTCACCGAAATCGTTAGAGGAAGTAGAACGAAATCGAGTGTAATCTTCAATTACTAGACGGGAAAGGTGGAAAATGAGGGATAAAAAAGAACTTTTATAGGGTGAAAAAAATACGTAATTTTTGTATTAATGATGAATTAAACATAACTCTATTTTTAGATTTTTTATATCTACCTACAATTTATATATATATATATATATATATATATATATATATATATATATTAATCGTGATACTTGTGTCTCATGATGGGCCCGATGTCATGACTGGATGAAAGGTCAAATCGGTTTTGGATCTAGTTTAAAATGGTTAGGCCCAGTATGAAATCCGACATGGGCTTAGATGAAGCTCTCAAAAGCTTAGGCCCTGTCCGTCCAGTCTTGGCCATGCCTTATCATTTGCATGGGTCCGGAGGCGTTCGTTAAATTCTGGTACAACCTTCGTAAACCATAACATAAGACGCGATCGGTGTCCCTTATTCGAAAACTGAAAACTGCACCGACGACTGCCTTCAACCTCCGTTTCCGTCAACCACCGCTCTTTCCTGGAGTTATACTTCTACTTACTTCTTCTCTACTCAGCCCCGCCTCCAATCCCTCAATTCTCTACCCTTTTACTCATAAACTTAGCCTCCTTTCCTTCAGCTCAACCTCCCAAATTACATCAGAATGCACCGACTTAATCACCGAACAATCCTCCAAACGCGTAAAATTTCCACTCTTTTTCAGTTTTTCTTTCTATTCCTTTTTACCTTTGTTAGGAAAATTGTTTAATGCAGTTTTCGTTATTGCGGTCGCGGTGACCTCTCAGACCTCGACTCTATGTCCTGGGAACACCAATCGAGAATCTTGAAGTTATCACTTTCCAGTGATTTATTTCTCCTATTTTATTTTTTAATAGAAAATATCATTATTGGTAATTTCATCAATGCAGTGTTCTTCAAACGGCTTACGTCAACTCTCGGAGGACACGAGGCATTCCGGGAAGTTTGTCACTATTACAGCATCAAATTCCTCTTGTAAGTGAGTTTCAGCGACTTTCTGTTGATCAGTTTGATGCCTTTCGTTTTGTTTTTTCAAAAATTCTTAGAGTGCGGTTTTTAGAATTTCAGCTCTGTTATTACAAATTTAATGAATCTCAAAGAGAGCGAACGGTTTTAAGGAGTTAAAACAAGGCAGATCGTAGCATTGATCAGCGATGCAAGAATGCCGGGCATTAGCAATCCTGGTACGGAATTGGTTAGTCTTTGCATCCGCATTGGCTGAATTCTGTAGAATGTTCCTGATACAAGTTTTAGATGAATTAGTTGTTTATTTTGGTTTTTGATCAAGAATGTTGTGACTGATGTTTGGATTCTTGGCTAGGGCAAAAATATGTGTGGATGAAAACATTCTTGTGGTTCCAATTCGTGGACCCTCTTTTGTTAATAGTTAAGTTATAACTTCAATCAATAAGCATGTTCTGCTTTTTGTCACCTTCTTATGGAATGCATCTGATCCAAAACCAGAACAAGATGGCCATTGCCTAATGTGTTAGGTGGATCTGCTTAGGCAAAAATTTTAACAATAGTCTTAATCTTATGAGGCTCATTTCTTTTGTTCAGAGCTTTTTATGTGGGCTTTACTGGGCGAGCGTCGTTTTGTTTGGACCTTATGTCATATGGCCTTATATCTATAGGGCTTTACTGATCTCGTATAAACAGGTTTTTGGATTATTGAAGTAGTGTCTGATGATTGAACATTAAGTATTCAGGTTAAGAATGGAGTAAGTGGTTGTTTTTGACAATTTAGTTTTTACTTCAATGTTTTCCCCGTTCTCTTCAAGCTTTTCTTCTATTGTGTTATTCACCCCTGGTCGGAATTTGCTTTTGTTTGCAATAATTGTCTGATACCTCTACAACTACACTTGCTTGGAAGACCATAGGAAAAAATATGAAGGGGGCATTGGGGTGCTTTAGTATTAATAGTCTACAGAACTTTCTCTATGGTAGAAAAAAGAAATGTCAATGTTTATGATAAATAATTGCATATGATGTGCATTGCAGGCTGTTAAATTGGTAGCCAAAGGAATATCAACGAAAAAGAAAATGATACATTCACTTGCCTTGAGAAAATTTTGAAAGTAAATTCAGGCGAAGGATTCGAATTAATTCCCATCATACTGTAAATGGTATTAAATGCTAGCTACTTGTAACTTTTGTGCTAAGATTAAAATAAGAAGGTTTTGATACCTTTGAAGCACAAAAGTTAAGAACACTAGTTGCCCCTTTTAACCTTTATAAATTCTTGCTTGAACAGGGAAATCCAGTGCTAGGCTAATTTTCCTTGCTCCCAACCCCTGTGGCCCTGCCCCCATCTTTTGATGTCAAGAGGGTGCTACTGCCAACTGCGAAGGTTAGAGACAATGTTAAACAAGTACTTTACGAGGCCGTATGGAGTAGTAATTTTAGATGAAGTAGTAGCAGTTTGCTGAAGTTCAGTTGACAAGTAACTGAATCCTTCATAAATATGAATTACTATTTCACCTGTGAATTTTGTGATGATAATAGTTTGATCTCCAAATTCACCAATTGATTAGGTTACATTACTGGCTCATAATGTACTTGTTATAAGCACATAAGGGTTTCAACTTTCAACAGTAGATTTGATTTTTTTCGCCATTCTAATCTGTTTGTATGTCTACCTTACTTTAGATTTCATTGTCATTCTTTTTTCATTTCAGCTTTTGTTGGGGAAAAAAGACTATGACCATGTCACTTTAGAAGTCACATTAACCGCCCACTAATTATCATATAGGGAAGGATCCAAAGCACGTTTCTATCATGTCATGGCTTACGAATTACTGCTTAAAAGTTCTCTTCTTTTTTCTTTTTCTTTTTTTCAGATATGATGTTGCCAATCCTGTCTTGTTTACAAGTGTGCCCTGGGAAAGCGACAAAGACTTTGGAATCTAGTGAATCCTGTAACTAAAGGAAAAACATGGGATAACCCAAAAAAAAAAAAAAGATGCTTGCAGATATACTACTCTGTATTATATATCATATGAAACTTATGAACTGCAAATTTTACAGACTAGTTCTATGATTACAGGACTTAAACAGGGCAATAACAGCAAATCGCCAATCCAAGCTGGATGGAACTGGAACCAGCTGTGCCAAGATGCTGCAGAAAAGATTCAGAAGCCAATCAGTTGGGGCGGTCGGTATCACGAGCACTGCAATTGCACTAACATCACATGTGCCCTGCAAGGTCATAGGGCCCTCCACCTCCAAATCAATCGTCCTCTTTCCACCATGTGATACCAATTTTCCCCACAGGGAACAACTCCTCAACTGCAATACAGTGCGAAAAAAGCCACTCCCCTCCTAATCTCAATAATACCAACCCTTCCCAGTCTAATCCTCTCCTCTTGACAATTTGGTTCCTTTCTTTGCCCCTTTTATGCCATTTCTATGTACAAGAAGAACAAGAATATTCCTAGGTCAGTACATTAATATCTGTTTTCCTAAGTCAGTACGTTAATGTCTGTTTCTAGCTTTGTTTGTATCAATGGTCATCATGATGAAGCCATATTCGAAGAGGAAAGCAAGGTGGTTGTGAAGATCTGTTGGCCTGAGGCCAAAATGTGCCTTGGGTCAAATTCCATTTTCCTTTGATAGAATTGATCCCACTTGTTGCCAAAGTGGTCCATCCACTTCTCTTGTGTAGTGTAATGAGGTAAATACTGCTTCACATTGATCCCAGCATCATCACAGAATCTGAGAATCTGACGGTTCTGATTGGTCAGGTACTCCAAGCTTTGGATCTCCTCCCCATTATCCAAGGCTGATCTTAGCAATGCCACAAGGTAAAACACATCCTCATCGGGCGTCACCACGGAGCTCCTATGGTCCCACCTGCACCATATGACAAAATAATCATCAG
Organism: Firmiana major; assembly: GCA_033439115.1. Classification (NCBI taxonomy): domain Eukaryota; kingdom Viridiplantae; phylum Streptophyta; class Magnoliopsida; order Malvales; family Malvaceae; genus Firmiana; species Firmiana major. Next base: position 51,578,633 of record CM065909.1, read on the forward strand.
CGCCATTGCAGCAGCAGGGTAAAAAACATGTTATGTTTTCGTAGCATTGTGTATGTGTGGAAATGGTTGTCGAGATTTGATGGTTTTGAACGAATCAAAGGGACCCAAGCTTCGGGGTGATTGGTCGTTAAACTTGTACTAACGGCTATGTTTCTGGAACTACTTTCTAACAGGACATGGATGGTTCCCATCAGTGGGTCCCTGGGGAAGATCTCCTGACACGAGAATCTTCCCATTTGGATGATCATTACCGTCGATTTGTTCGTTGGGTTCCAGTCAACAAAAGAGCTGAAGTGTTTATCAATCCTAGCAGGCCTTGATCACTAAAAAACATTCATCTCTTGGCATCTGCATGTCGACGCAAGTTTTTTCCTTTCTGATGCAGTGCTATGTGTCATGATCCTGTGCCAGGACCACCGTGTTCGAATTACTCGTGGTACTACCTGATTCTTTTCACAGACTCCCTATCTTTCATCATCTTCCGTTCTACGTATGGAACCATGGATTTAACTGTTGAAGTAGACACCTCTTCTTTTAAGAAAATGAACTATAATTGTACATATGGTCAATCAGGCTCGTTAACATCGGTAAGTGAAAACTGGTAGCCAATTGTAATTTAGTCTTCGCTTGCGGACAATTTTGTCCTTTAATGTGAAGGAAAACTCTCAGGAAGGCTATAGGAGCTCTGGAAATTGTATTGCCGACACTCTTATTTCCATGTCTTAGGGAAATATAACAAAAAAAAAAAACAGCAAATTTGCTTTCAAGACTTGATATAACACTGCTAGCTAGGTCTAGATGGATAAGTTATCCTCTGAAGCTTGATCTGTGGACAAATTTTCCCTCAATTATTTTAGCTTGAAGGATTTGTACTTTTGTAGCTTAGCTTCGTAGGGTCAATGGAAAGGTGGCATCCAACATCATGATGCATGACCTAAGCTATGGTGATGGGTATGTGGCCGTATGAGAGGATGATTTATGCATGTTTCATGCATGGGATGCTTGTTGTAAAAAGGTCATGAGAAATTATAACAATGGATTATCGAAAGCTCACTTGTTTTTGTTCATTGGGTAGATGAGAATTGGCCCACTCGTTTTATTGCCCAAAATGCCCTTGAAGACTCCCTTGTCGAAGTCAGCAATCTTTGATTTGGGGACAAAAAGGTTTAGCCATGGGTGTGGAACCTCCCATAAGCCCTTGGACCGGAGCTTCGACTCTGCCTTGTGGACCCGGTCCAAGAAATCCACATACGGCAGATCAGTTGTGAAGACTGACGTCGGTATAAAATTTAATTTCTTCAACAATGACTCTACTTCCTGTAATAAAAAGACCATCCCAAGCTTTAGACTATATATAAAAAAAAAAAAATTACAAAATACAACCAAAGTACACAAAAAAAGAAATAAATAAAAAAGCTGCTACCAAACAAAACAGTAGCTTTTGTCAGGATAAGTTCGATTCCAATCAAATTTCTATCACTCAGAGAAGAGAAAATTAATTAGAGGAGAATGGTTTGGTTTGTGGACCATGGACGGCTTGGATTTAGTAATATTTAAGGTAATGTAGAATTATAAAGTAGCATTCATTCTTAGGATTAGATGGGATCACACAAGATCTTCCATGTTTTCTTGCATACGTTTCTATTACATTCTATTTGGTACAACGAAAGTGAAATGTCATCTAGTGAGTCTCAAATTTTATATCTATAAAATTTTTATTCATTAAAAATAAAAATAATATCACTTGAATCAATACAAATATTATATTTTTTTATTACTTGTTAAAATATAATTGACTTCGGACATTAATTATCTCTATCATGTAAAGGTTCAAACTTGCAAATAAAGAACATTAACTAAGTTTGTCATTAAGATTTCTTCTATCGTCCACTTTGGAAGCAACTTCCATTTGAGAATTTATTTTGCCAAACAAATCTTCAACTTGTATTGTTTTCAAACAAACAAGCAAGATTAATTCATTAGGAAAATGGCAGTTGTTCAAATATAGCTTTGCATACGTCATAGGAGAAACAAGGGGATTAATCATAGCAGTAGTTTTCTTTTTAATGGATAATAATAAGGCCACCCACTTTGAATTCTATATCCTTATTAATTACTACCATATTCTTTTTAATCTTGTATGGATTGACAAGCTATGTATTAAATAATACTTAAATTAAATTAATCTTGTGTTAGTACTTTGTGATTAATTAATAATAACAAGTACACTAATAAAACATCATCAATGACAGAGCTGGGTCCAGGGTACAAACCTGATCAACGGTCTCAGCAGTAGATTCATGGTAGTTCTTGGTGATTTCCAAGCAATACAACACGCCTCCATTAGCTCCAACCGACGAGATTTTGACAGAGTTTCGAGGGGAAAAGAAGGATGACCTCCAATTGTTAATGAGCCCTTCGTCTACAATAACGAATCCTTCGACATAATCGAATTTTTGGCTAGCTGGTTGTGCATGAAGCGAAATGAGGTATTCTTGGTCCCTGGTAAAAGCCGAAAAACTGGAATACAGTACCCTGATCCACCTCACCTACAGTAACGAAAAAGCAAGGGAAAAAAAAAAAACCAGGGAAAAGACCACGTTAGAGTCAAACACGACAGTTCACAACATTGGCAGCTTTAGAACACCCCATCTTTAACACTCTTAGGTCTTCCTCTTAGGTTTTGACATTATTAACTAATACTAGGAAACCGTAAAAGCTTCGTGTCTGGAACCAACCAAAAATTAATTTAAGCAAGTAAAAATTTATGTAAATAATGGTCACAGAGAGAGAGAGAGGGAGAGAGTGAGACATACCTTTTGTGGAGCTGGCTCAAGAGAAATTCTAGCTCTGGTGATAATTCCAAATTGTCCTAAACCGCCGAGCACAGCATGGAACAAGTCTGAGTTTTGTTCTTCTGAACATGTCAAGAGCTCACCTTTTCCTGTTCATAAGCAATAGGTCAAATAGAGTTAAAAGTATATGTGGAGATTTACATGACGAAAACCCACCATGCAAGTGAAATATCAAAGTTTGAAAAAAATATAAAATGAACAATCACTCGGAAAAGATTAATTTTGGAAAATTTGTAATAGTAAAACAGTAAAAATTATGCATGGCTTACCCAACATCTAACACTGCTGTAAATGATGCTCAGTCAGTTTAATACAAAACTATGTTAATAGTACGTAGTATTTCTTGTCCAAAAAGAAAACGTTTTGAAGTCCACAATTAAGACAAAATCCACATCAGAAGACATTGAACAACGTTAACAGAAAATCTTTTGACCTAGGAAAATATACACTCTTTTGGAGTTATATGTATCTTTGTTTTTAACAAAAATGAAAACCATGAACCGTGGCAAGAAAAAACGAGCATGCAAAGTTAAAAGAATAAACCTGTAACAACGTCAAGCTCGTAGACATTGCTAATCTGTGGACCATGATTGAAAGCTTGGCCGCTAATTCCAGCATTTGACAAAGTCCCACCAACAGAAAGGTACAAGTAATCGGTCCATGACTTCGGTGCGAGTCCATGCTCCAGGGTACTCCTCAACACATCTATCCAAAGATCCCCACCCCACACGTCCACGTACCTCTCTCGAGCCCAAACTCGAGGCTGAGGTGGCTTCGCAGCTGAGGCCAGCTCACTCCCTTTCGACCCACTCATCTGAATCACCACCCCGTTTGTGGTCTGAGCCTGTCCGTTTATGGAATGCCCATGTCCCCTAGCCGAGACGGTGAACCCGTGATTTGACCCGTAGGCCGCTTTGACAAGCTGAGCTATGTCCATAGCCGAAGCTGGATGCAAGACAGCGAGCGGCTCCGCTCGGGTGAGCATGCCAAAATCTAGAGAAGCCGTTTCCAAGTCGGAGGGGTCAACGCTGAGTTGACCGCCAACTCCCAAGCGTAGAAGCTCCGAGGGGTCCAGGGTCAATCCCACAGTAACAATCAATCTACAAATAGCAAAGGTTAAAAGAAGCTTAGTTGCCATATAAGAAAGAACAGTGTTTCTTTTCATCTTATATAAATGGCTCCGGCGGCCCTTCGAAGAAATGGTTTCTTTAGAACAATGAAATGAATATATAGAGAAAGTGCTACTGCTAAAGTAGAAATAAGAAGGAAAGTGAGAGACACCGGCGGAGGGTGATGAAAAAAGGAACAAAATCTTTGGTGGCAGCGTTAACGTAAGCCCATAGCACTTTAAAGATTTGCTACGCAACAATCAACATGGTCAGATTCCTCTCTGCTTTCTCTGCTATGCCTTTTGCTTTCTTTTTTTTTATTTTTTTCTTTTCTTTTCTCACGTTGGGTATAGAGAAGAAAACTGTGGGTTGAAGGCAACGAAAAATTTCAAGGAAAAAGGGTAGGCTTTGCGGGCTGGCTGGCTGGCTGTGTGGAGAAGCAGAAAACGTCTGAGCCTAAGTTAGAATATGCCGCTCTTTTCGGTGTCTAGGATATGAGATACAACTTGTAATTTATAGGACAGCAAAAGGGTGGCGTAAGGTGGGGCAGAGGGGAACACACGTGTCGTTCACGTGCTAGGGGGTGTGGAGCGAGGGGTTTGGCCGTGGTGCGGGGTGCCCCCCTCGGCGGCCCCTGCCCTTCTTACATTCCCTTTCGAAAGGGGAATGGGTGCAGGGTCCCCCTTGGATACGGAGCATCTGCGTGGGTCCCCCCTGCGGATGGTTCACGTGGGTGCTGCTGCTCAGCTCGAGCTACTGCCTCCACCATATACTCGGCAGTTTTAGTACTCACCTCATGCATCTCCCTTAGCTTTCCCCACTACGTAAAAACTAATGGGATTGTTTGGGCGTAAATTATATTTTGATTCGATAAATTTTATTTATTATTATTTAAATAAATATTATAAGATAAATAATAAATTGATAATAAAATATAAATATATATATATATTAAAAAATTAATTAAATTTATAAATTATTTAAATTCAACTTTATTTATTAATCTAATGCTTAAACTCAATATAAAATTAATATATTAAATTCAAATACTTATTAAATTAAATTAAAATATCTTACAAATAACTAAACTCGATTATATTTTTTTTTCTTTTTTACTTTTATCTTGCTCTCTACAAAATTAGCAAATATTTACTGCAAGCAAAGTAGCAACCAATTACCAATGAAAATTCTCTCTTTTTCATCAAATCAGATTTTTTTTAAAAAAAAAATCAATATTAATATCCTGTAATAAGTAATAACCTCTGTATTTTTTCTGAAACCAATATTTTTCATAACTTGTAGTACTATTAATAAGTATTTTTTTTATTATTCCTTTCCCGTATATAACAGGGATAAACAAAAAGTAGGATGGTGTTTCGTTGGGTTACTCAATTCTTTTTTCTGTAAAAAAAATAAATAAATAACATTTGGGAATAAGAGAAAAGATATGCAGTGAACTAATTACATGAAATAATTAAATTAAATTTTGGATTTGATCAAAATTCTACTGGGAAATTTCCAAATTTTAGATGGTATTTTCATTCTTGAAAAGTTATACTATTAATTAATCTCCATGTTATTGGGATTAATCTGGGCCACTGCTAAAAAACAAATGTACCTATGAAGAAAATAAATTCGAAGCTGACTTGCATGGCCCATGCTAGATTTAATATTTAAATCCGCAGACTTTGCATGCCATCAACATTATTAATCTAAGCCCCTAGCTTAGCTTTGGACCATTGTTGCTGCATTAAGAACATGACAAACCATATTTATTGTAGTAGATAGGTATGCACAAATTTCCATGCTATCTGGCTAGCTACGTTGTTGTAACTTCTGTTTCTGCAGGCGAGTATGGGATTGGTTCCAATGAACCTAGCTGGTAAATTTACCCATTTTCTTCCGCAAGGACTGGATTTTTTTATTATTTATTTTTCACAGGGAAACATGTGGGGATTAATTTATAGTAATTAATTCCTTGACGTTTTCTCTGAACGTGTTCGCTGGGATTAATTGCTCTGATCTTTAAAGTGTGTGAACAGTTGAACTTTGAAGGAATTGTTGTTTTCCCAAAGGATTCTTTTCGATTTCCGAATGGGAGTTTCCAAACTTTTGGATTGAAGCTAGCAAATCTTTTCCCTAAACGTGTTCGTTTGGTCAAATCAATGTTTTAAAATATAATTATGTGAAGATTTCTGATTAGTAAAAAAAATATAAATATAAAATCGCCTGATTCGAATCAATACTTAAAATAAAATAAAAATATTATCATTGTTGAATGCGTAGTCAATCATTTTTTTTTTTACTCCATTTCACACCGTGTATTGATATAAATTTCCTACATTAGGTATCAAATATAATAAAATATATGATTATGGGACGAAAAAAAAAAAAATCTTTTTCTCGTGACATGAATTGATATTTCACAGTGGATCATGTCCTTAAGAGTTGGGTAAGCAGCATGAGTCATGACCCATGTCTCATATCCTTGCTTCAAACCTAACTGTATTCTTTTGTGTTTTTCATGGTATGAGCGACACAATGGAACAAAAAGAAATCATGAGGACAAATTGCATATGATATGCTTTTAACGTATTATAAGTTTGAACAGCAAATTGAAGTTGAATCTCGATTGTGGACTAACTAGCTCGCAAGGAAACCATTTAATTATGAAATTGTGATGCACATTCCCACCACAAAGTTAAATGGAATTATATTTCGAATTTTCAAACCATTTTTTTTTTTTATGAATTAGTATGATTAATATGTTTTTACGATGTCACCTGCAGCATATTGGATGTTGTCACAAAATGCATGAACCTAATTGTTATAGTACTGTTAATTATTGATTTTATTTAGTACAATGGAAACCCATGCATCTTAACTTTTGGGATATTTGATTGGAGGAAAAAAAAAATGCAACTATTAAAACTTGAATAGCAAATTTTAGTTTTGAAGATTTTTGGTTTGAAGAAAGAAATATAAATATGAAAATTTGAATATATAAAATTCTTTTATCTTAAAATTAATAACGTGAAATTTGAAAAAAAAGAAAAAGAAAAAGAAATGGAAAGGTAAAAAATCTTTCATAAAGATTTTATCATTCTTTACAAAGGATTCTGTCTTTCATTCATATATATATTTTTTTTGTAAGGATAAAAAGAGTTGCTGCCGAGTCCCTTTTAACAAGTGGGCATCAGTCTCAATTCAACTTTGGTTTTCTATTCTTTTCCTTAAAAGAGGTGACTGTAGCTGTTCCACACATATCTATGTTGCTACACCATCCTCTCTTGTACGCACGAAAACGATACTATCTTATTAGAAAACCGAGCAATCTAACCAGGTTTGTTGCCTTCCATGGAACAGTACAGCAAAGAAACCAGCTCTGGGTTTGCCAAAAACCCAGCATTCTAAAGAGAAAAGGTCATGCAAAGAATCAGATATGCAAAGCACTCGGCATTCATTAAGAACTTACTATAGTAAATATAACGTTTCAAAATCATGTTAGTAATTAATTAAGATTAAGATTAAGATTGAACCGTCGCAATATGTACCTAGGTTTATTGCCAATTTATCATTTTTGCCCTAAAAATCTTTCGAATTAACATGATTGAAGATGAAGGATGAATGAAAGGTATTGCTGCTATCCTCAGGCCTCAGCACAGTACTCATTTTATCTTTTTCGAAGACCTAATAGGACAATTCCCTACAAAGTTGCAATTATTTTATGTTACAGAAGAGCGAAGAGGCATGCAAAAGTCATACCAACAATGCTGATTAGACCTAACAATTGATGACGCGTCACAATCTGTTCATATTCATTGTAACGAGCTTCGAACATTTGGTTTCGTGGCCTCGCGCACACCTTCATCTGTCAATTTCCTCAATCTCAAAATCGTGATCCATCCATCGCCTTTTATTATATTCTATTCTCAATTCTATTATTGAAATGTTGAAATCCAAGCCCGAAAACAGATCAAGAAAGAAATCATCAACTTGTTAGAATATATATATATAGTGGTTAGGCCATTGCTAAACTTGATTAGGTTTTATTCCATTCAACTGCAAAACTTACTTGACCAGGACTCTTTGGCTGTTTGGGACCGCAAGGTTCACTTTCTTTTATTTTCTTAGAATAGAAAGAGCATGTATTATATGTTCTTTCAGAGATTATTGGACTAATCTAGATTTGAATTGACTTAGATATCAATGACATGATTTTTTTATACGATTTTATTATCATCATAATATATTATTTATCTATGGTTTGAAAGACAACACCAATGCAAGTACAGTCATGTACTCAACTAGAACAATTTTTGCCGTAGATTTTATTGGTTTCATATATAATCTAAAGAAAAGGACTCTCCTCTTATAACAAAGAATATTATTATATGGTAAATTATCATTTATACATGGATTTGTGTCAGTGTAATAAGTAAACTTTGCTGCCAATAATACATTGGTGGAATGGTTAAGAAAAGTTATAATATACTGTAAAGTTTGAGTTTCAAACCCATACAATTTTAATTCCATCTCTTAATTAAAAGAAAAATAATGAGAGCTCAGCCTTGCTGGAGTACTTGGTGGTTTGAGGATGTCATGCCAGTGATTTTTCCTTAAAATATGGGTATTTCAAACAAGTGGCAAATTTTAATTGCAATTTTTCTTTTCTTATATCAGATCTTGACCATGACCAATATTTAGACTGTTGAATCAACATACCAAATTAATTAAAGAGTTGCAGTGCACTGGTGAAAATTTTTCTAATATGCAAGCCAAAATCATTTGGAATTGCTGCAATCTCTTGGAGCATGAAATGGCCCACTGATGAACTGGAAGGAGAACTTTGGGGGATTTTTGCTGCTGCCTGGCTTCCACCATCCAGTTATTTGTATTTTTGGTTAGTTCTGCTACTGCTGGCAGCACCCAGCACGTGCAATATTTAAGGTATTTTCTATGGTTTATTTTTATTATACTATACTATTTTCATTATTCAAATAATAATATGCTGTTGATGGGATGGGAATGAAAAATCCTCCATTTGTTTGACAAAAGCATGAACATATTTATATATATATATATATATATATATATATATATAAAATAATTATGCCAATCTATGTAATCATGTCGATCGAGAGAACAAATATGCAATGAAAACGAATCTATCATATGTGTAATCTATAGCTTGCAATTTGGTTTCTCTCTCTCTTGACGGCCATGACTTAAATTTCCTTTCCTTCATTCTAGATTTTTCCTTTTATTTTTAATTTGATAAAATAATACTATTGCCTTTAATTTTTGTTACTGAATTTAGCGTTCTATATACAATTAAAATAATTATGTAATTTATATATCTTTACTGATATACGTTGATTTTTTTTTTTTTTTTTTAACATTCATATTAAGAAAAGAATAATACTTTAAACCATAAATGAACGGCTAAACCAACTCCCGAGTTCAATAAATAATGGTGATTTTTAACGAGAAAAGAAACAATAAATTTGTATGTTAATAATAATAATAATAATAATAATAATAATAATAATAATAAAAGAATGTATGGTATAAATCCAATCATATATAATGATCAATAACTTCAATCGTTTTCAATAATTACAATCTACACCTATTCAACAAATAAAGGGAGAAGGGACGTTACTATAAGCGCATGCAAGTGCACAGCTATGTTTGTTTTCCACGAAGCACAAGCTGGTGCCTGCTGCTGTCCAATGCAATTCCACAGCCGACGCCACCCAACAAATGAACGATCATTAGCCAAGGTCAGGGCATTTTCCATCATGGCGCTCTGTTCAATCCGAAATTTTGGCTTCTCGTCCATTTCTCTTTCTTCTTCTCTGGTGCATTACAAGGAAATTTTGCCAGCTGTGAGATTCGAGATCATTTGAACTCGAGTGGAAAATCTTTGAAACTCGAACTTTCAATATATAAAATTTTTACATTTTAAAAGTGAAAACATTCTTTGATTTAATTGATCCTTAAAATCTTGTCTTTCTCGATCATTCAATCACAAATTTCAAACACAAAACCTATGAGATGATCTCTGTTTGAAAGTGCAAAGCAGTGGAAGATTGGACCTACACAACTGTACTCACTTTGCGGACAAAGATGTGGAATCAAGAAGCAAACAAATTCACTTTTCTTTTCCTGTTTAAACGTATGAGAGATGGGAGAATCATCCTCTTTTTCGATATCTGCCAAACAATTATTCCTTAGATTAGATTCCTTCAACCTTTTGTTCCAGTTTATAAGGTAGGCCTTAGCCTCTCGACTGTAATTTAGCGAACTAGCAACCTTCTCCACATACTAAATATATATGATCAGTTAAGGGATTAGGAATCTAGTAGCCTTTAGAAAAAGGAGAGAAAAGTGCATGGAATATTATGAGAAGTGAGACATCTTACTTTTCTTCTATTTACAGCTCAAGCCAATTGCTTTCTTTATCATTAATTACTATTTAAATCTATATAATTTAAGCATCATGCATATGGTACTATGCTTCTTTGGTTATATGAAGTTGGTTAATTTAAAAAATATTTTGAAGAATATATCAATCCTAAACCTGGCATAATTGTTTTATAACTAATTAAGTTTATATATATATATATACACACATATCATGGGTAGATTGTTATATTGAGTTGGTTTAGTATCGATGATTTAACCAATCTTTCTACACACACAAAAAACAAAACCCTTCAATTTTAGGATTTGGGACACTTGAAAATTAAGTGGGTTACTTATGCTTTACTTTGTATTTTTTTTATATAAAAAATAAATAGCAAAATCGAAAAAGTAAAAGTATCAAACAAATGGAGTTTGCTAGTTTTCTTCAGCAAAAATTTTCTTTTTCAATGAATGAGCTGGAGGATTGAAGCCAGCTGATTTGTTTTCTTCTTCTTTTTCCATATTTCCATTTATATTTTTAGCCAACGATTAGTACAAGAATGATTTAACCAAAAAAGCTGATATTTTTATGGTGTAGAATTCCTTTAATCCACATAATAGAGTTGGAGAAATTTTGAAGAAAACTACATTACATAAAATCATGTCAAATATCGAATCACATGATGGTTTTGATTGCTTGTCTTAACAAGGTTATTCCTAGCTACCAAACCCTGTTAAATACCATACACCATTAAATTTAATCTCATAAACAAGAACCTACGCTAAACCCTTGTGCAGAATTTCAATTTTCAGCACTAAAATGATAGCTAGCTAGCATGCTGATCGAAAGCAATATCCACATGGAAGAGAGTTTAGACAGCACAAGTTATAGCAACCCTAATGGCCAATTATAACTTGTGAAATTTTTCATGTATGGATTAAAGTTGTAACCTAGGCCATGAAAATCGGCAAAGCTTAGCAAATGAAAACACCTTGGCACCTTGGAGGGGTCACAAATTGATGCACCACGCTTCCTTAGTCGTACACAGCATGCGTTTTGCAATAGCGACCCATATACTAAATTTAGTAAAACTTCAGCTCTAAGTGATAAGGATGATGGATATATTATACAAAATTGGAAATGTGCTTATATACATTCAAAATTGATATGATCATAATTTGCTTTTAAAAATCTGTTTTCACTTAAGTAGATTGTGAATGGATATGTGTAGATAACAAGCTTCTTAATTCGTCGGCAAAGGAATATCGAGGTGACAAGAGCTTCCATCTTTGGGAAACCAACAAGAGGAGATTGAGAAAGATGCATATGAAAATATATATTGGGACATATCTAAAACGGAAATTATACAAAAAGGTCAAAATTTTTGTACATTATTGTAAAGTTGATGTAAACACACATGATTAAGCATAAGTGTAATATCATTAGATGTAAGAATATTAGAAATATCATAAACATATCTTATACCAAGATCATCAAGTATTTATATTTATTGATTTTAATTTTATATTTATTCTCATTTATTTATAGTACATCTAATATATTTTATATCTAATGATATTAAATTCATACTTAATCATGAGAGTTTCATTGACTTTATAATAATGTCAAAAATTTTAATTTTATTGTAAAACTTTCAAATAAAAAAAAAAGTAACTTGCTTGGGTAACTAAACATATTGAAGGCATTCAATATTATAGATTTAACGAGTAGTTAGTTAATTAAGCTAATAATTTTTTAATTGAATAGTTAAGAAAGAATTGTAACGTGTTATACAGTTTGAAATTAAATTCAAACAATTTTAAGTAATTAACTATCTTCTTTAATGTTTGAGTGTGATGTAATATGAATATCTAAATTTTCACATGTAATATACATACTTCATGCACTAAGGTGTAAATTAGCAATTATTATAGTACGTCTTAACAGTACTGATAGCTGGCAAATCATAAATTGATGTCTAAAGACACAGCCAAGCAAGTTGAAGGTTTATCCCAGCTAATGCATTAATCAGACCAACATCCTCCCTTATAAATTGACTCAACAAGGACATGATGCACCCTTTATCCTTAAAGGCTGATTGCAGAAAAACCAAATTAATTGGCAACTCAAGGATGATATTAACAATCTATGATTTTTTACTTTCTCTGTACCAAACTCATTTATATAGAGTTAGCATTTATCGCTTCTTTGTGAAACCTTGATCGAGATTCAATTATACACACCATTTTATTTATCAAAATTTTTCCTTCTAGTTTTTATATTGAAAATGGTGTGAAGTGTCGATTAAAAAAAAATTATAACATATTTTAAAATTTAAATTTGAGTTCAAACAACTTCAATCATGTAATTATAAAAAAAAGTAGGTATATATTTATATGGCTATAATTTGTTCATTTGTTGTGACATTAACGTACAGATTTGTTGCTTTATTGGACATGTCCATAACATGTCTATGCAAAGAGACGAAAAAACCTCAACTCAAAATGTGAAATTTGAATATGGCGTGCTAGTTGCTGCATGAAAAATGGGGCAATAAGGTGACAGAAATAAAATCTAAAACAAAATCTTGGTTTATTATTAAGGGGAGACAATAGTACCAGAGAGATGATATGGTTGCCACATCATTGTCCAGAGAAGATATGCCCCCCTTTATTAATCATTTTCATGTGGTTTTGAATTTAATCCCTTGGTATTCCTTAGAAACACCATGGAATCTTGCACCCACTCTAATTATTCACTTGGGTCTACCCTAAACCCTATTGTTAATTATGCTTTTGGCAACTTGCATTAATCCCCAACACCACTCTATTATACATACATCAATGTCATCACTTCATTTCTTTACTTAATTATTAGCCTGATTTCTAGATTCCGCGGCAAATCTCGGCATTTCTCGTGCTCTCTAGGGTTTGCCATCAAACAAGAAAATAAGTAAAAGAAAGGGTCTAAACACTAATCATTGCTTTTCTCTTATACCTTTCCAACTATCTCCTGAAGTTCCTTATTCACTTGGAAGCCTCTAGCAAAGGAACTTAAAAGCTTAATATACTTAGTAATTCAAGATCTCTACTTAGTGTTCATTGATGTTTGATTAATTAATAGTAATAATTTCAATATGAAGGTGGTAGTGTGTGTACAAGATATCTGCTTGGTGGCTACCTCATTATCTTCCATGGGTTCCACCTTCAACCCAGCTGGTATTATCGTTTGTATTTACTCATAACAAGATTCTTGGATTCATATCTAACCTCAAGTACCCATTAATTATTGATTTGAAAATGTATAGATGTCTCGGCTTTATATGGACAAATGACATAATTTGCATATGATATAGAAACAATGACAAACTAATTTTATCTTCTTCGATCAAATCATGATAAACCGAATTATTTCTAATCATATAATAGAGGCAAACGCAACGTATGATGCAATTTTCTATGGGACCAATGAGAAAATTTTCTAGTAATTTGATATATGATTGCGGGAATCTAATAAAAAATTCTGTGCTTAGTCAACATTTTATGCATGAAGACATGTTTGAAAATTTTGTTCTTTAAACTGCATATACATAACACATTTCCTGCACGGCTTGTTACTTGCATGGATAATTAAAGACTAGTTCTATAATTATTTAATATTGTGATGTATCAAAGCACAGTAAGGATTGTGGAAGAGAAATTATTACTATTGTTGTTGTTGTATGGACAATTTTATACGTTTATACTTTACAGCATATTCTAACTTCTAAATCTATATATATCTATTTATACCTATTACTAATTAGGGTATGCATTAATTTCCTTTTAAATAAAAGTAAGGGTATACATATATAAATACACTTATTACTGTAATTAGGGTATGCTTTTATTTCATTCTAAAAGAAAGTTAGGATGATACCCTTAAAGGCTGAATATTCCTAGAGAAGTTGAAGCTGTTACAGGAATTCGTGAGTTGTTAGATGTGTAGCCCAACAGGCCCATAGGCCATGGCTGCTCTGTATTAGAGAAAAAGAATCAGGGATACTCCTCACTTCCCTCCCGAGTACCCTCACATGGAATTTTATTTTCTTTGTTAGTTCAGTGATCAGATTACTTCTGCTAATAGTGTTGAAAAATGTGGTTATTTCACAAACACGTAGCACATCCTTTCATTTATCTGATCAACTCAGGATAGAGATTACAATAGCAACACCTCAAGCAAAACAGGACCAGGTCACCAGAATGAGCCCGGAACTGGATTGAGCAAGTCATTATTAGAGTCAATGAATCAAAGTAGCTAATTCAGGATTGCTACCAGTTTTACGTTAATTATTATACCAAGGAAACACCAATATTCAACTGAAAATTTTGAAGAGAGACATCCTTGAGGTTCTTTGGTTTCCTAGCCAGTGCTGCATATGAACTCCAACAGCATCCAAGTAAGAGCTGCACCTTCCATGGAATCCAAGCACCTTCCCCTCTGTTCTGGTTGAACTGAAATATGTGCCTATCTCCTCACCAAATGGACCATACTTTCCCCTGCTGGTATAAATTGTTAATGATTTTATAACTTTGGACTTCTCGTCATTGTTTATGGAGCCATAATAGCCTGATATGCAAATGAGTACCTCGTGCGGGTAATTCAATTTTACCTGCAAAAGTCAAGATTATGGTCAGTGAGATAGCCCAAACTAAGCTCAAATTTGATTATCAAGATGTTAATACCCTATGTGTGGTGGTTCCTCCTTCACCTCCATGTTTTACAGACCAAACAGATTGTCCATTTCGATCATACTCAATCTGAATGGAGCAAATGGCTTCAGATTTGGTGATAAATATTTGCTTAATCCCAGAATATACTCCATCATCCCATGCTCGTCCTCCATCCCCTCCCCAAGGACCAGGTCCGCATGGTGCTGGTTCTTTTACCACACCACAAGCAACCTGAGAAAATTAATCCAAATATATTGCACATTGTATTTTCAAGGTTATAGCCTTTAACACTCTTTCTGGAATACAATGATTACATATTTAGATTGAAACATACGGATAATTACCTCTTCAACTGGTCCTCGCCTTGCTAGTACTAGTTTATTAGACCATGGAGAATTATCTATCTCAGCTATAGTCCTTTCACTTTGGATGATTGCTTGGGAAAGAGATGGCTTTGGTGGTGGTACTTGCCCTGCCATTACGTATAGACCAATCGAATCCAGGAATAAACCTTCTCTGCCATGAAATCCAACAATCTTGCCTTCATTCATTTTGTTCGTGAAAGAGGGTCCTTGTTCATCTCCATATGGCCCATGTTTTCCTTTGTTAGAGTGGAATGTAAGTGACTTGATTACATTAGGCCCCATGTACATTAAAGGCCCGAAGGTTCCTGTGATGTGTGTCAAAATTTCTGATGGATAATCAAAGATTATCTGCAGGTAATGCAACAGAAATTCCATAAGAAACGGTAAATTGCGTCTTGACTAACCAACAAAACTAGCAATATTGATCAGAATTCTGTATATAAGAGAAGCTAAACTCACCCTGTCAGTTTTGAAACCTCCAGTCCCTCCATGTTTGCTTCCCCATATTGCTTGTCCTTCACGATCATAACAAACCTTTATTGATACAATTCCGACATTGCGTGACAAAGTAATTTGCCGTATACCGGTATAGGTTCCATCATCAAACTTGGCTCCACCATTGCCACCCCAGGGTCCATAACTTAACACTCCTTCCAGTACCTTTGATGGCACCTGGACAGGAGTCTGAAATGAAACCTTAAACATGCGACAAACAAGAAATTACATCACGCATACAAAAGGGAAAACAAGAATAGATTTAGTTCTTACCTTGCTTTTGGTTTCCACATCACTTGAATCATCAGAGCTACTAGAATATTGCCTTGATAGCTCTCTTGGCTGGGGATTTCCAAATGCATCCCTCTGTCGTACAGCTAAAACTATATCGTAGCTTTCTCCAACACTTCCCTGGATCACTGAATAGCCACCTTGCTCAGCCCCATTAGGAACGAAACTTTGGGAATGAATAACAGGCTTCGAGGGGTTTACTTTTAAAACAGGCTTTGAATACACTCCAATTGCATCTAAATACCAACCACACCTGCCATGAAATCCAACAATCTTGCCCTTGGTCATTGAGAAACTAGTTCCCTGTTCAATACCATAGGGTCCATATGTTTTCCTGTTGCTATGGAAAGTAATCGACCGAACAAGAATCGCTCCCCGTTCCTTTAGGCTCCCATAGAATCCATGGACTGAAGTAAGAAACTCATCCGGGTAATCAAGTTTGATCTAAAAGAATTTAAAGCACAGAATGAATATCAGTCAAGTAGATTGTGCTGTCAACTATTTATATAGCAATCAACAAGAAGATCTACCACTTATACTGAACTTCCAAACAAACTTCAATGATTTCTATGCATTTTAATAAGATTCTCCAGAAATTCCGAGGAAAAACTAAAAGAAACCATAGCATTGCATATCAGCCTAAGCTCAAGATGAACACAGAATATCAGTTTTTACACGATGTTATTTTGAGAACCACATGGTTATGTAAATTAAAAAGTGAAGCTAACCTTATCTGTCTTAGAGCCACCATTGCCCCCATGCTTCCTTGACCATATAGAGTTCCCTTTAGTATCATACTCAATCTGGATAGAGTCAATGCCAGCTCCATGAGCTATCACCAATTGCCTTACCGTTGAGTATACTCCATCATCCCACCAAGACCCAGATTCTCCTCCCCATGGCCCAAATGATGCCGGTTTCTTATCCTCGTCAAGACTCTGGCAACACATCATCCAGGAGAATTAACTAACCAGACAGTCAATAAACTGAAAAACAAATAGTAGAACCAAAATAATGATTACCATTTCTCGAGCAAGAAGCAAGACTTAGCAAATTAAGGTGACGGAAACAAGCCTAAGAAGTTGGTTTAGAATGGCACACAGCAACAGGCAGATATGATTTGAATTTATGAGCACAAAAAGGGGTGTTTGCGAGTTGAATATTATGAAACAAATATAGTTTTCAGGCTGTGCAGAAGAAGCTTATTCTGTTTTCCACTTTGAAGGGAAACAATTCAAAGGAGAGGAATCAGATCCACCAAAAAACAGTGTCCTGATGAAAAGAGCTCTTATCTTTTGCTGAGAAATGTTCCATCCTTTGGTCTGGTCAGGATTTTTCATTATCATAATTTTCTCTTTTGACTTTGAAATTTAGGTAAAGTACTGTATGTGGAGAATCATGAATTCATCTGAAGATCAGCTATTACCCACACGTCAAATACAACAAATGCTTCGACTTTTCATAACTGTTCTTTTTCAGTGACCAGAAAGTTGATAGAATCTTCACAACGCTATTCTTTTGATTCGAGATACAATTTTCACGTACCGAATTACCTTATCTATGCACGTTAGTTGTTGCTTGAATGCTTGTTAATGATTCAGCTGCGGATATCTGCTGGCATATGATCAAGCAATTGCATACAACTGATGTATCAGTTTTTTCTTTCTTTTTTTCTCTCCATTTAAAAAGATAATATTATATAATATGGAATTCAGCATCTTACCATCGACTCAAATAGCTGGCTCTCACCACTCCCTTCAAATTCCAACTCGATCGCGGCATTTGTTCTTATCTCTGCAGAAAAGAAAGGCGGCAAAATATTCTTGGAAAGTTTTTGTTTGGCATGGGGGAAAGTTTTCCATCTTTAAACGCACAGGAAGACCATAGAAGAGATCACTTTTTTTGGTGTTATTAAATGTTGAAACCGACTCGGGTTTCATCTGATCAGCCAATGGATTAAAGAAAGTGATGGGATTCTGCAATAAGCAAACCTTCAAGTCAAGCTCATCCTTCAAGATCATTGTGGAAATTTTAGTAAGGTTTGGAATTTTTGTCCAATTTCAATATATTTAGGGCATTTGTAATTCCATGCAATAAGTTTAGGTGCAGACTGCGGTTCACCCGAAAACCCCACGCTCCATTCCTGCAACAGCAATGGTTGAAATAGAAAGGCTGTCAATCTCGGTACTGGATTATTGTTTAAAGCTTAAAATCTCTTTAAGATTACAGTCGGTATATCAAAATATATATAAAACAAAAACCATTATCTAAAAATTTTCTTGCGTCTTCATAGTGGTGAATCCTTTGTAATTATCTAATTAAAATCTCAGAGCTGCATGCATGCAAATAAAGGTTTTGTATGGAGGCTATTTCATTAAGAATTAGGACCACGTAAAAGATCAATTCCAGGAAATTACATTTGTAAATTCATCATTTAAAGGCAAAGATAAGTAAATCTTCAAATAGAATTCAATTTAGCCGAAGTTCAAAGCTAAAATGCTGGTAGCAAAACCTTGGATATATTCACTGGAATAGTGGAATTTCCAGGTTTACATTGAATCTCAACAAAGATATATTCCACATCATCTTGAAAAAAATCCTTCATTTAGCTTGCACGATGGATGTTATTCCTTGTTCATATAAGCACTATAAATGCTCTAAAATTGGCAAGGCCTATTGCCAGGTACAATTAAAAGTTCCCTGTTCAAACAACAATAAGATGGCATTAAACCCACTTAAGAAAGCCTTCTGGTGTGTAAATTAAGGGAGACAAGTGCACACTGCACACCGAGCAGTACCTTTTAAGATCTACATGGTGGCTATTGCCAAGAGCCAACCTAAGCAGACATGCTCCACTGTAGTAATTAAACTGGAGCAATTCAAGTTCCCAGTTCTTGCAGGACTTCCTGAAGCTTCTGCAAAAGTAATACTTCAAATTTTTAAATAAATGTCTTCGGCTTTGAAGACTTAAGTGAGAAGAGCAAATACAGGATTCAACATAGTGATAACAAAATGTATGCAAAAAGATCTATTCTGAAATTGGATTACACAGAAGTTTCATGTATAGTGGCAAAGAACAATCCTTGTAAATGCTTAACACCTTTACCTGCCTACAGGACTTGGATGGGATAGAAGAATATCTCATTGTCAGCAATCCTGAGAGTAAATGAATTGAATTCTCCGGTGAGCAGCATCCCATTGAATCATCAGCTTATGGCTTCTTGGACAACCTGCACAAATTATTTTTGTTATAATGATATACAAATTAATGGACAAAAAAAGAGAAATGATAAACAAATTTCTCAGCACATGTGAAGGCAAAGTCAATAATCAAAAGAGTCATACTGAGTTCACCTTCGTTACCTGTGTGCTCTAGCAAAGAGAAGATACAATGTTCTAGTTTCCAAGAGAGTTCCTGTGCTTTTTAGAAGACAAATCTATGTAAATAATTCTTATATCCAGCATATGCAATCTACCAATAATCTCCACAAGAACAGTGTCCATTCTTAAAATGGTGGAAGCTCTTTGAATCACTCAGATATATCTCACACCCAAATTTCGAGGAGATATACTTAGCAGTAAGATGGCAGTTCCTACACATTCTGGTGTTCTTAACAATCCTTATACTTTGAGGGGATGAGGGTGAGCCAATTAAGGCAAAAGCTAATGCAAGCTTTTCACTATGGACACCACCAATTTCCTCTTCCTCTTCTTCCTCAATGAAAAACCCACCATGATGATCATCTGTGTTTACTTCTCTAGCTATGCTTTGCACCCATGAATGCAAAAGGTTTGAGCATGGCTTAGACTGATCACCAGTAACAAATGTATGCACTGTATTTCCAACTTCAATCCAGCTGAGCCCCAGAGATCTTCTTAATGTGTTCTCTTTTTCGAGCTTTCTCACTTTTGAAGAATAATCCAATTTCCCAGACAAGGCATATATCTGAAACATTGATTGGTTAACAACAATATTTCCCGGTTCCAAGTCAAGTAACCGTTCCCCTGCAAGGACAGCTAAAGCAATATCTTTATGAATCCTAGAGGCAGTTAGCAAAGAATTCCAAACAGAGGAGTCAGGTTCTATAGGCATATCTTCAATAAACTCCATGGCTTCCCCAAGCCGGCCAGAGCGGCCATAGAGATCTATCATAGCTGAGTAATGTTCAATGGCTGGTATAATCTCATAGTTGCCACTGATGCTGGAAAAAATGTGCCTTCCCTCATCTACCATCTTGGCAATACCATGTGCAAGGATAATACTTAAAAAGGTACCTCTATTAGGTTCAAGTCCCAACTTTCTCATCTGATTGAAGAGATCCAGAGCAGCATCAGAATGACCATGTAAAACATAACCTCCTATTATTGAGTTCCAGGAAACTATATCTCGAGTTGACATTCCATCAAATATGAATCTAGAAAATAATATATTACCTGATTTGGTATAGGTATCTATTAGAGAATTTGAAATAGAGAGTACAAACTCTAAATTCCGGCGCAAAATACAACCATGGATCTCTTTCACCTTTTTCGCAGCAATCAAATTTGCACAACCAGGCAAGATACTCAATATAGTTACTGAATTTGGACTAATGAAGCATGATTGCATCTGTCTAAAAACTCCAAATGCCTTGTCTATCACCCCGATTTTTACATAACCAGCAATAAGAGCATTCCAAGATGCTGTATTTCTCCTCACTTTTCCATCCTGTTCCATCCGTTGAAAAAGATCCATGGCTTGATCTTCATCTCCATTTAGTATGTATCCAGAGATCATTGTATTCCATGTGATGACATTAGGCTTCACATCTGATTCTTGCATTTTCACGAAGAGTTCATAAGCCCTCCCACAGTACCCAGCTTGGCAATATCCTGCAACCATTGAGTTCCAAGTATAAACATCCTTCTCTTGCATCTTATCAAAGGCTTGCCTTGCAGCTTCCAGTTCTCCACACTTAGCATACATGTCAATAAGGGAGTTCCCAACAAGTACATTATCAATTACACCCATCTTAAGTGCAACAGAATGAATTTCCAGCCCCATCTTTAAAACTCTCAAGGATGCACAAGCAGAAACGGCACTTGTGATAGTAACACCATTAGGCTTGATCCCGACTGAAAGCATCTCCTTGAACAAACACAACGCCTGCCACCTCCTACCATTTTGAGCAAGTCCCGAGATTATAGAGGTCCAAGTAAACACATCTGGGCTTATCCTAGAAGTCTCCATCTCTTTCATCAATCCCATTGCCACATCACATGCTCCTAACTGATTATAACCATTAATCAATATATTCCACGTAATAATACCCGGTTCTATTCCTTCTCCCCACATCCCATTAAACAATCTATAAGCTTCATCATTCTCACCTTTCTGACAATAAGCCAATATTATTGAATTCCAAGTCACCTTATCCCTTTCATCCATGTTCTCGAAAAATCTCCTCGCAGAACTCAATTTCCCACACTTTGCATACACGGCTAAAAGGGAATTACTAACTCGCCTAAAAGAAAGCATCCCCAATCTAATTACTAAAGAATGCAGCAATCTCCCGGTCTTAACATCCCCACAATTAGCACAAGCTTGCAAAATTTTCGGAAACAAAAATTCATCCGGCAAAACACCATCTTTCATCATCAAAAAGAAAAGCTGCACAACTTCCCTCCATCTCAACTCTCTGGAGCACGCACCAATCATAGCTGACCAAGAGTACAAATTCCTTTTATTCATCTTATCAAACACTTTACGAGCATCAACAAAAGACCCACATTTTGCATACATGCTTACAAGCTTGGTTTCGACGAACGGATCACTTTCTTTGACTAAATGGATTCGGGCATGGAGTTTTCGACCGAGGTCGAGAGAACCAAAATCAATGCAAGCTTGAAGTAAACTAATGAAGGTGTTGGGTCTTACCTGGGACCCACTTTGGGCAATTGAATCTAGAGCGGCTATAGCTTCAGTTAGGCGGCCGTTCCGTGAAAGGTAGTTTAAATGGCTGTCGGTAATTTTCAGGTTGTTGGTCTTTTTGGAGTTAGAAAATGCAAGCTTCGTCTGGGTTTGTGAAAATTGAGATAAGTTTTCATGTTTTGTTGGGATTATTACAGGAGGTTTTGAAATACAAGCAATCATCAGATTCTCCATTTTTTCAAACTAATAACTGAACAATCACTCACTGCCTCCCTCTTTCTTTGACTTTCCCTTTCTTTTCACCTTTAATTTTTCATACTTTTTAGAAATGTTTTTGGATTGACAAGAGATAATGGATGGACTGAAAGGAAGCTTACAATCGGCAGAGGTGTGTGGAAGAGGAAGAACATGCCTTGCTACGTAGTTGGGTCGATGGACTTCAAGTTCCAATAGATAGAGCGACGTAGAAAGTGGGTGTCAAGTTTCCA
Organism: Firmiana major; assembly: GCA_033439115.1. Classification (NCBI taxonomy): domain Eukaryota; kingdom Viridiplantae; phylum Streptophyta; class Magnoliopsida; order Malvales; family Malvaceae; genus Firmiana; species Firmiana major. Next base: position 51,601,271 of record CM065909.1, read on the forward strand.
CGTGGGACTAGAGTGGGATACGCTGCATCGAAGCCCAACTCCAAATCCAATGGATATCAGCTTTAGGCCCGACTGAGCGCCCTTTACTAAGGCCCAATTCATGCCCAGATCGACCAAGCTGAGAAAATGATCTTATATTCTTCAAGCCCAAAATAAAAAGAAACATGGCGGAATCCAAGACATTTCCCCTGTCGGCCTCGTATTACGTCACTAGAAGCAAGTGCTTAACGAAGCATGATGATAAGTTTTTTTTTTTTTTTTTAGAATTTGAAATTATTTTTTCATTGTAATTTTATTTAATTTAATTTTACGTTGAATTTATTATTATATTGTAATTTATCTTACTGTTACATTGCCACTAAGTTATACTATACAAAAAAAAAGGAGACTAAGGGCGATCAATTTGCTTACCAAATTTTAGACAGATAATTATATTTATATTTTATAAAATATAAAATTATATATTTTTTCGGAATTTTATTAAATTAATATATCATTTTTATCACAACTTGTGACGGTAATTGGTAGTACAACTCAAGCACGGATGGTCTAATAGCTAGGCTTCAGTTAGGTGGCTAATTAAAGAGCAACAGCCTAGCTACATCTGGTGAACACTAATAACCTATCATATCGGTTTCTTCGAAAAAGTTCTCCCTTCTCTGCTGCATTTCGTGTCATGTAAATATATATATATATATATATATATTTATAAAATATAAAATATTGATACATTACATGTAAAATTTAATTTTTAATTTATATAATATTTTATATATAAATTTTATTAATTTTTAATTTATATTAGTTTTATATAATTTATTTATATTATTGTATTCTGATTAAAATTATTAAATTAACTAGAGAGTAATCAGTAACTGAGACAAATCTATTGGCCAATTGCTGGCTTACCCCTTCGGAAGGGCATGCATAATGATTACGGTGAAAGCTGGAGTTAAACCAAGGAGGGGTAAACATACCTCACGTGATCATCGCGGTAGGCTGTAAGCGACACTTCAAAGGCTATAAGATTTGCCATTATCCAAGTGGACAAATATATTTTGTCGAATACTTTGCCTGCACCGACGTAAACGGAACGGAGATCTGGCGGCACCACAACAAAAAGCACCTCATGTTCTAGGAACACAAACAAACGGTGCATGGACGGTGATAGAAAAAAGAGTACGTAAAGTAGCAACTCGCAAGCCCCCACCATTTCTCTCTCTCAATTTCCTTTCCGTTTCTTGGCCAATTTTCCATCATAGTCATCATCATGATCATCACATTGCATGATTGATTGATTAGTTCAAATTAAGACTTTGATTAAAGTTGTCTACCCGTCGTTTCTAGATCACCTTTTTATTAATGATGAAGATCATGCTTAAGCATCCATCAATCGCGATCGAGCTTAATTAATACCACTCTAATTTCTCCATTTTGTACGCATTTAAAATTTGTTGATTTTAATTAGTGTTTCAAATAATTATATTTTATTTTTAAAATATTTAAATTTTTTAAAATTTCAACAGATCTGTAATTTTTTAAATAAAATATCTAAAAAAAATAAAAATTGTTGAATATGGATAGATTTTAAAAAAAAGGATGAAAAAGGTTAGTAAGAAATAGTCTACCTTTTCAATAATATGGGAGATTATGGTTAAGCATCCATCAATCACAATCAAACTAAATATAACTTTGATATCTTTGGTTTTGTTCACACGTAAAAAAATATAAATTTTTATTTTAAATTTAAATTCAAAACATTATAACTTAATTTTTAAAATATAATAATTATATAAATTTTAAATTCAAATATTAATATCTAAGTTTCTTTTTTTTCGAATCAAAGGATTCGTTAAAATAAAATCGGGATGAGAAATGTTACGTTGTGAAGTAAGATTTGACCTTTGAGATGGTGGTAAAGGAAGAAAAGAAATAGAAACAACCTGTGGGGTGTAGACATGCATGCTGAGTTGGATAGAATTGTTGGTTGCCTTCCACTTTAATTGCTTTAGGTGAGAAGTCATATAATAATCATACACGAAGCCGAGTTTGACAGCCTGATAACAGTCGGTGTGTGGGACAGTGAAACCATTAATGTTCAAAATTGTAGGAGGGTAAGTTTTTTTAATTTTTATATTATTTTATTAAAAATATATATTTTTAATTATTTTTAATTTTATCAAAACTAATTTCTCCCTAATATATTCTATTTAAGAACACAAATTTCCTAAAGAAAAAAAAAAAAAAAGAAGAAGAGAGCTGAGCTCGGGAAAAAACGACAATATTTTCAAACAAGGACCCGATGTCCTAGGGTTATGTCCTACTGCCAACCTTAAATCAGCCCTTTTTTTTTTTTTTTATTTGAAATGTTGTAGACGACAGAAGTAAAATGTCGTGGAATTTTTAAAATTTGGGGAAGGAGACGGTGCACGTGGGCTAAGAAGTTGGCCATGATAAATCAATTCACATTGCTTTAAACCAATCTTAACCTAATTAAAACATTAGTTTTTAAGTAATAACTTGTGTTCTAAGCCAACTGTGTTTGGTCAAGATTCTTATTAATTTAATGGGAGAAACAAGGAAAAAAACAGAGAGAACATCAAGAAGAAGTAAAGAAGACGACAACTTCTCTTTATTCTGAGCAACTGCTTCGATTCAGTACAGCTAAAAATGCTATGACCATTCAAAACATTTTCTCTTTTTCATCCTGAACCATGCAAAAACCATGGAGAATATATCATAGGCGACAAAGATAGAAACCTACAAAGGAGGTTCTTTGTATTAGAATTCAAACTTTAAATATATTGAAAATTATTGTTGTCAATTCACAACAATGATGAATTGTTGACGTATTTTTTTCGAATTTCGTGTCATGTATTCTAAAATATATCTGTAAAATAGAAAAAGATCATAGAGACGCAAAGGTTATTCTCTGTGTTGACACTTCGATACTTAAGTCAAACAGAGAATTGAACAAAATTTTAGTAGAAAAAATCAGATTTAGATTAACAAATCGTATGATCTCTATTTATAGGGATTTACTTTGTCATTAATTACATTTTTATTATTTTTATCTTGCTCAGTACTTGTATCATTTCTTATATGTTTTCTTCGTACACCACGTAATATATATTTTTATTATTCTTTTATCATGCGTAACAAAAATTATTAGCGAGTACTTAAGATATATATTTATGAAAAGCTGAAAGCTTAATTAAAAATACATGAAAAATCTTATGATAAAATAATTTTACATTGTCGGAGGTGTATAGTATATAATAATATTAATACCTAATTTGTTTCATTAATTTTCATATCAGAATAAATAAAAGAGGCAATAAGACACATCACATGGGGCATGAGATAGACGAGAGTCTGATGCACATGAGCAGACGAAAACAAGATAATATTTTGCATCTTCACATTCATAGTATTTAATTTAAAGGGTATGGCTGAGAAATTGAATTATCCATAAAGAAACCTAAAGAAATATATGAAATAAAAGACAGAAAAATGATTTGCACATGCATACACGACTCAAAGGGCCAAGGTAGGGCAAAGGGTATTCTCTATTTCTATGATATGTCGCATTTGGTATGAATTTTTTAGAGTATGGGCCAACTGGAATCATCATGTGTGATATGGTTGATATCATGCAAAGTATGAAGAGCACGAAAGCTATATATATATATATATATATATATATATATATATATATATATATATATTGGACAATTATGTATAATTTTTTTTATCTAGTTTTAGATTCAAATATGGAAAATATAAAAATATATAAATAAAAAAGAATGAGGCAAATTTCATACATTAAAAGGATTTTTTTTATAAAAGAGATCATTACATGCGTTCAAATTGGAAATATAAATTTATTAAAAATTACTTTTTAAAAAAAATATAAATCAAGGGAATTAATTCTCAAAGTTCAAGATATATATTTTTTTCTACTTTTGATTTTGAAACAATCCAGTCAAATCGATTAGCAGGAAAGATATCATTAATTACTTTATTTGTACATGGTAATTTGCATTTTCTGAATTACTAAACTTCACTTGAAATCCAAGTTTCATCCATCACCATCAATGATAGTAACTCCAGAACATCAATATATATAGAAAACGTTTTTGTCTTTAATTATTATACATTAGTACAGTGTATATTGAACACACAAAAATTGTCATCTCGTGAATAGTAAATAATAGACTACTTCAAATTCTAAGTTCAAACTTGAGGGTGGAAACAGAAATTTACAAACTTGAGGGTGTAACATGCAATTTAATTGTCACCGTTTCTCCCTGTAATAATGATTTTGGACTGCCTTTTTCATTTCCCGTTACTTCCATTAAAGGTCCAACTCCAACCTTTCTTTTTGTTAGTAAAACTATTTTCTTCTCCAATACTTTAATGGCTGAAAATGAAGAGGACTCTTCCGCGATTTTCAACTGGAAGTGACAAGGATATCCCAAGGACATATATAAAAACAGCAGACCTCAGAGCTTTACGTGAAACTACGAAGCAGTGTCTAAAGAGAACAATGCTAGTTCCAGAGTATCAGATCAGTGTCTGACCAGCTTCTGTCTCACTTCACCAATTCAATTTTTTTTTTTCAAAATTTCCCTCTAAGGCAACTGTTATTGAAGGGAAATGGAAACTAGCTCAGTTTCCAAGCTGTTGATTTGGTTGTTCACAGCCTTGTTAGTGAGTTCTAAGCTGATCCAGGGAAGCATTACCTACGATAAGAAAGCTATTCTCATCAATGGACAAAGGAGAATCCTCATCTCCGGGTCCATTCATTATCCCAGAAGCACCCCTGAGGTGATTGCTTTTCACTTTTTTTCCTTGCACTTTTTCTCCTTAAAACATGAAAAAAGACTGATTTCTTGGATTTTTTTTCTGGTTCTAGATGTGGGAGGATCTTATAAAGAAGGCAAAAGATGGAGGCTTGGATGTCATAGACACCTATGTCTTTTGGAATGGCCATGAACCATCTCCTGGCAATGTACTACTTTAGATCTCAACTGGGTCATCTTTGAATTCTGTATTTTTCCAGTTTAACTTCTTTAACATTTCATTTCTATTTTTGGATGGTATAGTATAATTTTGAGGGGAGATATGACCTGGTTCGGTTCATTAAGACAGTGCAGAAGCTGGGATTATACGTTCATCTTCGCATTGGACCTTATATCTGTGCAGAGTGGAATTTTGGGTACTTACTATTTTTATTTTCCTTGTCTTTTCTGTTAAATTAAAAATTTCCACCTTCTTAGCCTGTTAAGGAGTAAATGCTTCATAAAAGATTTTTTTTTTTTAATTTCTTGCTTCATGGGTTGAATGACTTGCATTCTCTTTCTGCTACAGAGGATTTCCTGTCTGGCTTAAGTATGTTCCTGGTATCAGCTTCAGAACAGATAATGAGCCCTTCAAGGTGTTTTTTTTTCCTTTTAAATTTTAAACCTTATAGTTTATTTCACAGCAAATATAGCAATTCCATCTGTTCTATGAATTTCATACTAAAATGGAATAATCCAAAAGAAAAGGATAAAGAATGCCCTTTCAATTTGGAGAAGGAAAAGGAAGTAAAGGAAATTGGAGAAGTCATAAAGCCAATAGGCTTTTTTAAGTAAAATTCTTTTTTTTTTTTTTTCCTACAGAGGGCAATGCAAGGATTTACTCTGAAAATTGTCCAAATGATGAAGAATGAGAAACTTTTTGCATCACAAGGTGGCCCAATCATCCTTTCTCAGGTATGACTTCTGAGAAATATTTGGCGTTTATGATTTTTGATTTGCTCAAATTAGCTAACAATCAAGATTTCTTTTTCAAAAAGAGAAGAACTGGAAAGATGCTAAGAGCCTAAGATGCCATTGCCAATAACAATGAAAGCTTTGGTCTGAATTACTATGTATATTAAGTCTTTTACAATTTACACTTTTTCATTTGTGCAGATTGAGAATGAATATGGACCTGAGAGTAAGGCACTTGGAGCAGCTGGTCATGCATACATTAATTGGGCTGCAAAAATGGCTGTTGGACTGGATACAGGAGTCCCATGGGTAATGTGCAAGGAAGATGATGCTCCAGATCCCATGGTAAGCTCTCTCTCTCTCTCTCTCCTCTTCCCCGATTTTGCTTTCTTTATCCAATGATCTACTTTTTAATTCAGCCATTTTTTCCTCTTTACAGATAAATGCATGTAATGGCTTTTACTGTGATGCATTCTCTCCCAACAAACCTTACAAGCCTACATTGTGGACCGAGGCTTGGAGTGGCTGGTGAGTACTTTCTTTGCCGATCCTTTCAGAATGTTATGAGATGCAATGTTAATATGCTTATTTGTCTATCTGATATTTGTTCACTCTATATTGAGAAGGTTTACAGAATTTGGTGGCACAGTTCACCAACGCCCTGTTCAAGACTTGGCATTTGCAGTTGCTCGTTTCATACAAAAGGGTGGCTCGTATGTTAACTATTATATGGTTAGTTCCTATGTTTATTTTGGTTTATAATTGGAAAGGTTTCATTGTACCAGCAACGGGTTCAAGCTTACAACTTATGCTCTATTTACTTTTGATAGTACCATGGAGGAACCAACTTTGGACGGACTGCTGGTGGACCATTTATTACAACCAGTTATGACTATGATGCTCCGATTGATGAATATGGTGAGAAAACTGAGTTCATTTTCATTGTAGTGTAAACATGAACTTTGAAATTCATTTAATCTTTTCACTATCTAAGCATGCCTTAGCAGAATTCAATAGGAGCATTTGATTAATTCACAGATCTTTCTCATTTCCTTTTCTTCCTTGTTATGTTCTCATTAGATCCTAATTGTACTTACGGCAACATATTATAAGGGTTCTTTGAAATCTGAGTTGTGACTGACGAGTTCACCTTGTTCAGGTTTAATCCGACAGCCTAAATACGGTCATCTGAAGGAGCTTCATAGGGCTATTAAGCTATGTGAACATGCTTTAGTTTCCTCAGATCCAACTGATACTTCCTTGGGAACCTATCAGCAAGTAAGCTTTTTCTGTCAATGATTACTCTTATTATCTGTCGGTAGTAGGATAATTTGGTTAAAAAAAATTTCCACCGATTATCTTTCAGGCCCATGTATTCTCTTCGAGGAAAGGAAGCTGTGCAGCTTTTCTCTCAAATTACCATATGAAATCCGCCGCTAGGGTGATGTTTAATAACAGGCACTACAATTTGCCCCCTTGGTCCATTAGCATCCTTCCTGATTGCAGAAACGTTATGTTTAACACTGCAATAGTAAGTAGTCCAAGGCCTATTTTAATGTGGTAAAAGCTACGTTCATTTAAATCTTTGATTTTCTTATGAAAATACTTATGTAATTGTCCTATGTGCATCAAGGTTGGAGTTAAAACCTCACAGGTCCAAATGTTGCAAACGAACACCAAGATGTTCTCTTGGGAGACTTATGATGAAGACATTTCTTCTCTAGGAGAAAGTTCGAGAATCACAGCTCGTGGGCTCTTGGATCATATGAATGTTACCAGAGATACTAGTGACTACCTGTGGTATACAACCAGGTGAGGCTCAGCATTTTGATACACTTGGGGTTTCTTGGGACCTTGAGAATGAGTAAGATAGAGAGAGGAGGAAATTGGAGATAATCCATAATCAACTGCCTCTCCTTATTTGACACCTACAGTTTAAATTAATTTACCTGTGGCAGTTGTCAGACACATGCTTCGCTACTTTTATCTGTATCTCTGATATTTAATTTATAGACAGTCGAGCCAATAAGCTAATAATTTCTTCTTGTTTTGATTTCATTCCAGTGTTGACATTAGTCCATCAGAATCATTTTTGCGTGGAGGACAAAAACCCACTCTCAATGTGGATTCAGCTGGCCATGCTCTTCATGTCTTCGTCAATGGACACTTTTCAGGTATGTTCTGGATTTTCTCAAGTAGTATAATTGAAGTATCATTACGTGCAGAGATCACTGTATTTTGGTGTCTGCATAAGTCATACTTAGGCATATGACAAATTACAGGATCAGCCTTCGGGACTAGGGAGGACAGGAGGTTCACATTTACGGGACCAGTGAACCTACGTGCTGGAACAAATCACATTGCACTTGTCAGCTTAGCCGTTGGATTACCGGTTAGTTGCTCTTGACAATGCTTATCTGGATGCAAATGTTAGCTAGCAAATTTACAATTTGATCGGTCTATTCCTTTACCTATGGGTCCATTAGTATGGGATCGATCAAGTGAACATAACTTGTCCCAACCATAACTTCAAATGCAGAGAACTGCATAGTAAAGTTTTTTCTATTACTGACTAATTTATGGTGGTGCTGAAGAACGTTGGACTGCACTATGAGACATGGAAAACCGGAATTCTAGGTGTTTTGTTGTATGGCCTTGACCAAGGAAAGAAAGACTTGACATGGCAAAAATGGTCATACCAGGTTAGACAACTTTAACTCGTCTGCAAGAACTGCAATTTACCTGTTTCGATGATGCTTTATTAATGCCAAAAAAAGTTAGTTAGGCTCACATAACTACTCTAAAACAGGTTGGCCTGAAAGGAGAAGCTATGAATTTGGTCTCTCCAGATGGAGCCTCATCCGTTGAATGGATCCCAGCTTCACTAGCTACACACAGCCGACTGTCTATGACATGGTATAAGGTAGGCAAGCTGAAGGAGCAGAGAAATGGAAAGGGGATGAATAGGGGAATTTTCTTTTTTTTTTCCCTTTTATTATTATTACTATTATTTTTTTTTTTGGGTTGGGAGATAAATTAGGATCCTTGAATTGTGTCTGAAGTTAAATCTTGGCTTTGATATTGCAGGCACATTTCGATGCCCCAGGAGGTGCTGAACCATTGGCATTAGATATGCGGAGTATGGGAAAGGGTCAAGCATGGATCAATGGACAGAGCTTAGGAAGATATTGGATGGCTTATGCCAAGGGTGACTGTGGTTCTTGTAGTTACACAGGGACATTCCGACCTCCAAAGTGCCAGAGTGGTTGTGGCCAGCCAACCCAAAGATGGTATCACTCTCAAACTCCATAAATTACAAAGCTGTCAGTGGACATGAAACTCTTATGAGATCATATTCGAATCCTCCCAAACTCTTTTCTCGCTTCTTCATATTTTGGACTTTTCAGGTATCACGTTCCAAGATCATGGCTAAAGCCAAGACAAAATTTGTTGGTCGTCTTTGAAGAACTCGGCGGCGATGCATCAAAAATTTCTCTCGTGAGGAGATCAGTTTTATAAACTCGCCTGGAGAAGTAAGCAAGTAAGCAAGCTGAGAAGAGAATATTAAGAAAGAGTGCAGATATGGGTGGAGATGATATTTCAGTTTCATTGTCTGAATGCTGTTTCACTATTGTTTAATTATAGCAGAAATATGAAGGTTTTAGAATTAGGCAGTCATCATTAGATTTGGCATGGATGAATGCTTTGTAAAGTTATGGGTGATGACAGGCCAGCCAGGAAGCCGGTTATATGAGTTTGGAAGTCCCATTTTTTGGCTTTCTCTTTCTACAGAGATGGAGCGCCAGAATCATTCTCAGAAATGCAAAAGAAGAAACAATATTGTTCAACACTGTTGCTTTCAAGAAATGAATCATTCTTGTTTAGAAACCTTGTATGATAGCAATAAAAGTTTGTTTTTGGATGGCACCAACAATTCTTTTACTTGCCGTGAGGATGGCCAAGGCACAATACAGAGTTGAATCAGAAAACATACGATTAATCTCGTACTATTATATTGAAAGAGAAATACAACCACGCATAATTTACATTATATTAGAAATGTCAAAAAACAGAAGTAAAGCGATATATATACACTTCTTATTTGAATTGTTAAAACTAATAAAAAAGAAAAGAAAAGTAATTTTAACCATTTATGTTTAATTAAAATAGTAAAAAATAAAAAAAATCATTATAATGTTTTTTCAATTATATATATATATATATATATTAAATATTATAATAAAATTAAATTAAATAAAATTTAATATCTTATCTATTAAATTTTTAAATTTTTTTCTTATTTATTTTAATCTAAAATATTAAAATTAAATAAGTCAAAAAAAAAAGAAAAGTGACTTACTCTCCCCCCCTTTCAGCTAAAATTTCTTCTAAAATAAAGAGAAGATTCTCACTCTACCCTTAGTTTACTTACTTTTCTTTCCTTTCCTTACCCTACCCGATCCAAATAGAGTTAGTACCTATCCGAAGAGAGATATTTATGAGATCCATTCGTAAAATCCCAGTTTCAGAAACAACTTGAGACTTCAAAGAGCACAATTAAACATTGATTCAGGCTTTCTGCAGCGGGTTGGAAGAATGAAGTGCGATTTTCTGCTGTAATTCCTCTTTCCTTGCACCCACACCCTTGTCAATTATGGTGCCTTCTTTCACAAAGATAAAAGTTGGCATAGCCTCGATGGCCCAATCCCGAGCAACGCTCTGCAAAATAAAAGAGAATCAAGTCAATACAAATTAAGTTGATGTCCTCTTGAATTTGGATAAGAACACGACACCGAGGCGTGCGGCTTCACACAGGAGGAAATCCGTCATGCCTTATGAAAGCCCATTGCAAGCCCCAAAACTTGTTAAAGCCTATTATCTTTCGCTATCGGATTGGAGTCAAGGCTGCAGCCCAATTCTAACGGATTTCCCATTTCAACCATGATGGACATTTAACGTAACCACATGCTTTGTTGTGCATGAGCCATGCACAACTCTGCAAACTGGTATCAGACTAATTTGAACGTAAGATTAGTCTCATATTACTACATTGAAACAAGGGCAGAAGCACACATAATTTAGTATCTATCCGAAAGACAGATGTTTATTGAGATTCAAGGGTAAAATCCCAGTTTCAGAAACAACTTCAGACTTGGAAGAGTACAAATAAACGTTGATTCAGGGTTCCTGCATCAGTTGGAATAATGATTTATTATTTTCCGCTCCGAGTCCTTGCTCCTTGCACCCACAGACTTGTCAATTACGGTGCCTTCTTTCAGAAAGATAAAAGTTGGCATTACTTCAATAGAATACTCCTCAGCTACGGTCTGCAAAATACTAGAGAATAGTGTCACCATTCTGGTTGAATCAAGTGAAACGCTGATCACACACTGTATTAAGAAAGTGCTTAAGAGATCCTACTTTCAATTTATCCACATCCATCTTCAAGAATATGACATCGCGAAACCGCGTAGCAAACTCTGCCACCTTTGGTTCTATATATAAGACGGCATGGCGCGCACCATGAAGCATAGAAATCCACCACCACCTAGCCATGGAAATCTTTTCTTAGGTATGAATGATACAGCAATAATAGTCGAAACTGACAAACAAGCATCCAAAATAACGAATCTTGCATTGAAAAAGCAAACCAAGTTTACTATAAATTTCACTAATTAACCCGAATTCGGTTTTTTTAATTCAGTGGATTACAGTTGATGAATTGGGTGGATGAACTCTTTTTCGAACAGATTTTGACGTGCGTTTCCTTAGTTAACCCTAAGAAAAAGCAGATTTTTACTAGTTTCTTTGACTCCTTTGCTAACTGAAACTACTGGTTCCATGATCAACAGTGTGGCATTCGATTATTTGTCCCTCTTTCGCCTATGTTTTCCCTTCCTCATAAATCGGAAAAGCAGATTCCTTTTTCATCTTTTTCCTTTTCTACTACTTTCTTCCTTTCTTATTTCCTTGAGCGAGGCTACAATTCGATTATATAGGGGAAATTAAGGCTTATTTACGATGATGGGCAGTGGCAGTCTCAGATGGAACACATGACACGAGAGTGAACGAAATGCTTTGCAAAAGACCAAGATTTGTTAAAGCCTATTCTCTTTTGTTATTGGATTGGATTCGAGGCTGAAGCCCAATACTCTAATATTTTATTTAAATTGGGCCGTCAACTAATCCAATTTGTTTTGCCTTAAAATTGGGCTCTAATTAAATTTGATATGTTTAATTATTTAATCAAAGCTTAAAAATTAAAATTATTTCGAGATATCTCATTGCTGAAATTTATAATATTTAAATTTATTTTTTAAAAAATATTGGGTATTTTCAATTTTTGTTTAGATATAATTTTTTTTTTTTTTTTAGATTTTAATGATGCATTCAATCAAATTAATAATAATAAAAATTCTCCTTTTATTAACTGAATTAAGCCATTTGCAGTTTTTCTAATCTTGTTGTTGATAATTAAGCATGAGATAAAGGGATAATTTATTGAAAAGGAAACAACTTTTTGCATTTGAATCAAGTATGGGTGAAAGATTGCTTCTAAATATCTTCAAAAATGATTGTCTCCTAATTCAATAATCTTAGTAAAAATAGTCAAGAATTCTCAAAGTTTGAATTTAGATTTCGTTCACACTTCTCATGCTTGAGTTAATATATCTCTCTCTCTCTATATATATAAAAGATAATTGTGAGAAAAATAAAATAGAAAGTCATGAAAAAGACGAGAATAAATTAATTTTTTCTCAAATTTTTTCTCTAATATTTATATTTTAAGTTAAAATATAAATAATATATATTATTATCCATGATTTTAAGATTTGAATTGCTTTATAATAATTAACGGTTATTTCGAAAGAAATGAAAATAAATTTTTTATTTAAATATTTGAATAAAAATTTAATTTTAAAGTCATCATTTAAAAAATATTTTATTTGAATCTATTTTTTATTAAAATAAAATTATTTTTAATCGTAAATTGTAAATTGTAAATTGATGAAAATATATGTAGTTAAAAAAATATTTGTTAATAATACTTGAGGTCCGAGCCCAATAAAGATTGAAATTTCTTGCGCATTAATCGAATTGTGCAAAGAATCTCCATTATCCCAATTTTGTAGTAAGGATAAATCCAACCCCAATCAAGATATTTTTCTTTCGCTATTGTAGTTAAAACGTTCAATCCATCAAATAGCAGCCGGTACGTACCATCAACAGTCCAGCGCCACAAGACTTGTCTAATGCAATAATTCCGGTCCAAAATTTAACACACGTGTCACAAAATGGATCCGGATAACCCAACTCGCACGTGAGAGTCCTCCAATCCACGTTTCACAAACAAATTCCCTCTACCCCACAGACGCAGTGTTATCCACTCCTTCATGAACCACTAAATTTGATTTACGCGCAGACTCAAACAATTTCTTTTGGAAATTTTGGATGTTCTTTTATTTTATTTTTCACTTACGCAAAAGCTCAAACAGTTTCTGGTCTTTGCGCAATGGCTCTACCTCAGCTAATCCCTTCGCATTCTTCTTCTTCACTCTCTTACCAACCCTCGATAAACCCCAACGCCATCAATCCCTCGCTTTTAAACCCTAAGTTCAAGCCCTTTTCGAAGTCATCTTCACTCTTTCAGTCGCGCAGATTCCATAGGTTCAGCTTACTCCGGTGCTCGGCTTCCTCTTTCCACGAGAAACACCACACCAATTCTCCTAAATCAGACGACGTGGTAGAGCTCCCTCTATTTCCTCTCCCTTTAGTTCTCTTCCCCGGCGCTATCCTCCCTCTCCAGATCTTCGAGTTCCGTTACCGCATTATGATGCACACGCTTCTCCACACCGACCTTCGCTTCGGGGTAGTTTACTCCGACGCCGTCTCCGGCACTGCAGACGTAGGATGCGTCGGAGAAATCGTCAAACACGAACGTCTTGTCGACGATCGCTTCTTCCTTATATGTAAAGGTCAGGAACGGTTCCGTATCACCAACGTCGTCCGCACGAAACCATATCTCGTCGCAGAAGTCAACTGGCTCGAAGACCGACCATCCGGCGATGAAGATTTGGAAGGATTAGCCAATGAAGTGGAAAGTTACATGAAAGACGTGATTCGATTATCTAATCGGCTTAATGGCAAACCGGAAAAGGAAGCGCAGGATTTGAGGAGAAACCTGTTTCCTACTCCGTTTTCGTTTTTTGTTGGGAGTACATTCGAAGGGGCGCCGAGAGAGCAGCAAGCTTTGCTGGAGTTGGAAGATACGGCAGCCAGACTAAAAAGAGAGAAGGAAACCTTAAGGAATACTCTTAATTACTTGTCCGCAGCATCCGCTGTGAAAGATGTGTTTCCTTCTTCATGACGGAGGATTTGAGTAAAGTTAAGCCAACTTTGTTGAGAATTTGGCGAATATATAGATGTTTGATGCGAACTTTGTTATACACGAAGCTGTAAATTTTTTATATGGAATCACTGTTTGTTTTTACTACTAGTTGTTAGAAATATTGAATCAATTATTGATTTAGCATGCTTAATTTGCACAAAAGCCAATCTTTTGGAGATGTTATATTCTTTATTTACTGCAACCATGATTGGATTCTTAAGCTTGAAAGGTATTGATGGCTGATGTAGTTCAGTTTACTTGAAGTGGGTACTAGCTGTTTTTCGATTGGAATTTTGGCAAGGGCTTTGTTATTTAATCATTTCTCTTCGCTTAAGCAATTCAAGTTCCTTTCTTTTTTTTTTTTCCTAAATTTCCCTCTAAGTAAATGAAAACTAGCTCAGTTTCCAAGCTGTTGATTTTGCTCTTCACAGCCTTGTCAGTGTGTTCCATTGCAGCGTTAACTATGATAAGAAAGCTATTCTCGTCAATGGAGAAAGGAGAATTCTCATCTTTGGCTCCATTCATTATCCTAGAAATAGCCCTGATCCTGAAGTGTTTTCATTTTCCCCGAAAACAAAAAACTGATTTTTTGGTCTTTTTTATGGCTGTAGATGTGGAAAGATCTTCTAAAGAAGGGTAAAGATGGAGGCTTGGATGTCATAGACACCAATGTCTTTTGGATTGGTCATTAACCTATACCGATTACACATTGATAGAAGTGAATTTTGTTTTCTGATTTCTAAGTCATACAAGTTATATGATAAAATCACAGGGTCAACCTTTGGGACAGGACATTCACATTTACAGGATCAGTGATCTATGAGCTGGAACAAATCACATTGCACTTGTCAGCATAGGCTTTGGATTACTGGTTAGTTGTTCTTGACCATACTTATCTGGATGCAACTGTTAGCTAGCAGATTTATGATCGGGCCATGTCTTTTCCTTATGCATCCAATAGGATGGGGCAGAACTGAACTTGTACCAAGAAAAACTTTAAACCCAAAACAGTATATAGTAAAGTTATTCAACTACTGATACAAAACTTTAAACTGAACCTATATAGTAAGCAGGAATTCTAGGTGTTTTCTTGCATGGCCTTGACCAAGGAAAGGAAAACTTGACATGGAAGAAATGGTCATACCAGGCTTGACAACTTGCATTCATCTGCAAAAACTATGATTTACCTGTTTCTATGATGCTTTATTGCCAGAAGAAGTTAGTTAGGCTCTCATAGTTACTCTCAAACATGTTGGCTTAAAAGTGGAATCAATTTGGTTTCTCCAGATGCAGCCTCATCAGTTGAATGGATCCGAGGTTTATTAGCTACATGGAGTCAGTAATCTATGACATGGTATAAAGTAGAAAAACTGACGGGGCAGGGAAATGGTAAGGGGAATTTTCCTTTTGGGTAACTTCAGATTTCTAGTTATGTCAGAAGCTAAATCTTGCTCGAATACTGCAGGCATATTTTTAATGCCCCAGGAGATGATACATTATTTGCTTTGGATATGCGGAGTACAGGAAAGGGCCAATTATGGATTAATGGACAGAGCTTGGGCAGTTGGATGGCTTATGCTAAGGGTGACTGCGGCACTTGTAGAGTTACTCGGTGACATTCCAACCTCCAAATTGCCAGAGTGGCTGTGCTCTGCTTCACCCAAAGATGGGATCATTCTCAAACTGCATAAATGACTAAACTTTCACTGTGGGGTCCGAAATTTAGCTGACTTCTCATTATGCTGTTAGCATAAAATTCGATCATACTTGAATCCTCCTAAACTCTTATTTCTTTATCTTCTTTATTTTTCAGCATCATGTTCCAAGATCATGCTAAGGCCAGCATAAAAACCTATTGGCAGTCTTTGAAGAACTTGGGGGAGATGCATAGACTATATCCCTTGTGAGGAGATCGATTCCATAAGCTTTTCCCAGACATTGTCACAAGTCAGGCAGCTGGGAAGTAAGATATGAACAAAAGAGTAAGATATTACAGTTCCATTGTCTCTAAATGCTATTTCACTATTGTTACTTGTTGCAGAAAATTATTAAGGTTTAGAAACAACTACAACCGCAAATTAATGGTATCTATCCAAGAGATATTTTTAAGATCCTCTTGTAAAATTCTAGATTCAAAAACAACTTCAGACTTCAAAGAGTACAATTAAACATTGATTCATGCTTTTCTTTCTGCATATCCAATACTATTTTCTACTGCAATTCATCTTTCCTCGCACCCACAACCTTGTCAACTATAGTGCCTTCTTTCATAAAGATAAAAGTTGGCAATGGCATTGCCTGCACGCCAAAATCCTGAGCCACGGTCTGCCAAATACAGGAGAAGTTATTACTACTTACCATTCTCTGCTTGAGTCAAGCTAATATAATCAAAAGCTAAATTACAAACAGAATTAAGCAAAGGCTTAAGAGACCCTACCTTCAATTCATGCACATCCACCTTCAAGACTATGACATTGGGCAGCTTGTTAGCAAGCTCTTGCAGGACTGGTGCAATGACAAGGCATATATAGGTAGACAACGGCGTGATACTATTGAGTATTGAATTTACCTTAGTTGTAGTTCACCTTTTTATTTTTATTTCTTTAAAAAAACGATGTTCAGCCAACCAATTTCAAGGCTTCAGAATGTAAAACAAATAATTATATAGATAAATTCTCTTCTCTAAATGGTAAAATGATGGAACTGTCTACATTAGCATATGGAAAATGTCTCATAGCTCCAACTTCATTGAATCAAATTCTCAACAAAGGGCCACCAATGGCTGAACTTCCTGGAAGAGTGTCTTTTATCAAATGCTGCCATTCTTGTAGCGTTGCCTGCATGCTGTATGCATAAGATATTCGTTAGTCTAGATTTCCAAACCCTCTGTTATGCCATGCTTTGATTATTGAAGATATAGAATTTCAGCGTCTAATAAAATAAAGTTCATACTAACCTTGAGGCATTGACTGGTTTTGGTATCACAAACAGGATAATCATGGGGGCAACAATGGAGATTGTCCTTGCAACAAACGGCGGAATCCAATTCACAACACTTCCAAGAAAAACATATTCCAAGTATGCGATGTGTACAACAGCATGTTTCCCCAGCTGAACAATAAGTAAAAAGGTTGCACTTAGTTGGTCCTGGTGGAGGCGGAGGAGGTGGATTCGGGCTAGTCTTTGTTGGATATGAAGCTAGCATGTTTATGCCACAAAGTCCTTCAGAATTGCCACTATTACGTAGGATGTGAATATAGCCATTCATTCCCCAACGTGTCCCCCATGAGTTCTTTACGATCCAATAGTCCATTCCATTTTCTGAACCATAACCTACAATTAATACAGCATGATCCAAGGAATTTGAAAATGGACCAGTGAATATCCCCTGTCACATAAATAACAGTTAGTCATACTGACAGCAGATTAGAGAAATGATGCTTTCTGAGACGACTATTAGGACTAACCTTGGAGTACAACTGAAATGCTCTCTCACTCCCACATATACCTACACTCACAGGTTGAGTTGCCACTGCTTGTAATAGTTGATTTTCATTATTTGATTGTATATCAGTGTAACCATCAATTGTTACTACATGTCTTTTCATCTGCAATTGATAAGGAAACAAGATATCAAAACTAAATTTACTAAACAAAAGATTTTTGTACAAATCAAACCTCTTCGCAAGATTAAGAATTAAGGAACTGAAATCATTACCTTTCCTTTATTGCAAGTTTTTTCCCGACCTTGGTATGGATAATCTTCTTCAGTGTCTATTCCATGGTTATCAATGACAAACTGATACGCGTAGTCCATCAAGCCACCCTCACATCCACTATTATAAGATCTATCACAATCAACCAACTCTTGTTCGGAGAGGCTGACAAGAGATCCTGTGACAATTTTATTTATACCTTCTATAGCTCCAGTAGCTGAGAATGACCAACAAGCACCTAGACAAGAACAATGATCAGACTTGTTTCTGTCTAATTTACATTAAACAAGTTCAATCTGCAATTTGTAACTCAAAATTTATCCTCTGATTTTTCCATGTATGATTTATGGTGTTGGAGTACATATTCATAATGATATTATGCATTTAAATCCAAGACTCTAGGAAACATGTTATGTTTACATTAAATCGAAATACAAATGATATCTTTTAAATACAAGTTACCAAACTCAATCTAAAGAGGATGATCAGGAAAGAAGCTTGATTAACTTGAATCATTTAAAACCATAGGGACTGTTGTAAACCTAAGTCCCCCAGTATGATAATAAAGGAGGTTTGCATTCTCAATATGTCCAGACTATGCATGGTCTAACTTGTATAGAGCACTCTATTCAGACAAATTCCATGGTCAATGTTCAATTTTATTAAATCTCATGATGAAAAAAATCAGCTTTGTGATCTCGATCAAGCTCAAAAATCTGTGCTTGTTAATCATACGAATAAACCAAAAAAAAAAAAAAAATGCTTGTCTCAAAGATTTGTCAAATCAATAGCAGAACAGTTAAGCTGAATTTGGTAAAGAATATAAATCCATATACTAATATTCAACAAAGTTAACCCAAGAACAAAAAAGCATAGTCATCTATCTTCAATCCAACAAAACTGAAACACAAAAAACATAATCCAAAACGGGTGGAGTAAAAGACTTCATGGCAAACATTTGCATACCACAACTCCCTTGATCTTTGACCTGGGTCACGGCCCCTTTCTTCCTCCAATCCAACGAAGCTGGAACATCTCGAACAAGGCCTGGCTCTTGAAGGTTTGGTCGACTAAAGTCAATGGCAGCAGCAGAAAGACCCAAGCGAGAGGCCTTGAACTCGTGGTGAGTGAGATCCGCAAAGGCATTGAGAGCCAAAATATACGAAGAATTTGCCACATCATTGTGTTGAGTAACAAAGGCATAGTTGTCTTCAAAAACCTTAAGCCTGTAAGATTTTTCCTCTTCTGATGAGTACTTTTTACCATGTTGATCACACCAAGTTTCAAAGAGATCGGAGACATGGGAAGGAGAAGCAAAAGAAAGGTCGAAGAAAAGAAGGAAAGATAACAGAAGGGAAGCACAAAGGGGCTCCATTTTTTCTTTGAGAAAAAGAAGGGTGATTTGGGATTTTACTCAATGGTGTATATCCGTTAACTGATTTGAGCTGCCTACAAACGTGGGCATCCAGTGAGAAGTGAAAGCATGGCCCTTCTCACAGGAAAGTGGGTGGAAATTGTCCAAAGCGAGCAAACTGCTAAATTCTTGCAGTGTATGACCCATTAAAAGACAATAAAATCAGGAAGCGATGGTCTGCGAGAAGGGCAAAACGTGGTTTCCACTGCTCGGAGCTTGTGTTTTGTCGGTTTGTTATTGATATTTTTTCGTACGCCACAACCACTTCTCAATGTGTCATGTGTTCATTGCAACTTACAAAACTTGACAAGTGAGAAGCTAAGGTATATCTTTGTCTCTCTGAAATCCGGATGATCTAAGCTACTTAAAAGCCGCTCATAAGTTATTATCAACTAAAACAAAACGTTAGTAATAATCATACTGTTTACTCCTTTCTGGCTTTCCATTACTGTACAAATTAATAAAACAATTAGGCAGATTTCAGGGATTAAGAACTGTTAATTTTTAATTATGATTGAAGTTTGAACTCAGATCTTCAATTTTGCATGCACCAAATTCATTGGTTGTTTATTTTATACCAATTTTTTCTCATAAAAGAATGCAGATCTGGTTTTGTCCATGTAAATAATGCAATTGATTATGTAAGAAAATGAGTTATTTTATTAGTATTGTTCATCCAAAACAAAATGATTAAAAAAAAATTGATTATTAGGTAAAATACAATGAGAATAATTTTAAGGTAAAACAGGAAAGAAACAAAAGATAGGGTGATGATATACTTTTCCTTTTAAATTTTAAGGCAAACTGAGAATTTACTTCTGCTTGCATATGAGGAACCAGAGAAATCCTCAATGTTTCTCCAGCTTAGCTTGGAGGGCAGCATGTTGCTGAGAGTTTCAATGGAGCATTTCCATTTGGCCTGTTTAATTCTTTTAGCTACTTCTTGCACCAGATTGCCTTTTACAATGTTGTATAGATTCTTCCTGCTGCAGATTATAATAGTTATCATGAGAGGAATACAGTTGTAAATGTACTAATTCACTCCGTTCAACAGTTGAGTTGCCTGTCTGAAGGTTCCTCAGATTTTCTCCTTGGCTGAAGAATCCTGAAAAAGTTTTGGTCCACACACTGTATGTCTGCTCAGATTTTTAGAGAAATACAGTTGTAAATGTACTAATCCAACATGACAGAGTAATCCAAGCAGGGCCAAGTCTGCAACAGAGCAATAATGGAAATGGACTTTGAGATGAGTTTTGCTGGATTCAATTGAAATATGTAGGTCTGTATTCCAAGTTGGTCTTGATGGGCTGCTACTCTTCCATGCATAATGCTGGCCCAAGAGTTCTACCTTTCGTCTTCCTGCCTCAAAAAAGGCTCCTCGAACTTGCTTGTTATGATCTGTAATGCAAGATTTTCTGCTTTGCGGCCGCAGCAATTTTAGCTGTACTTGGGAAATATGCATTATAGCAAAGCTGACTTTTTACACTTATCTGGAGACTCATAAGCTTAAAATCTGCGTAGTAAGTAGAATGCGGGTGAAATGTGAAAGTGTGCTGGAAAGTTTTTACAAGGCACGAGAAAGGAGCTAGGGCGACTAGATAAGATAGAATGGAAAAATGGAATGGAGATTGGAGAGAAGACAACCGAGTTGGCACCCTGAGTCCAGATTATGTTTTGACTCGGGAAGATTCAGTGTACGAAGGGATCTTTATTGGAAAAGTTATAGCAGCATGGGTCCCATTGGTGCATGAATGCAAGACCATTCTTGAACCTGGGTATCATAGTTCACACTGACTTCCAAGCCCCACCACCTCAATGTACTTGGGAGCCCCCACGTATCAAAGCATCCTTTCTTATTTGTCATTTGGCGTGCTCATGTGTTACTTTTAGGAACCCTCGCATGTTCTTATCTCCAACCGATTGCCCAAACACGGCGTTCCCAATTGTTAAATTGACCATTATCCATCTCCTTTTCCTCCCTTTTTTCTCCCCCCAGAATTTACAAACCAAACTGCATTTTCCCTTTTTTTTTTTTGCTCCTTGTTTGCCACCCGAGCTTGTGTACAGACAAGAGTCTACGCCAAGTGTGTCTATGAGAAATGACAGTGAGCTTTGCTGTCGACACGAGCAAACAGGGTTTCCATGCCAAGTATCATCCCAAACCCATCTTAAGACACGTTTCAGGCAAGCTTAATTACCTCCATTTTAGCTCTTATCGCCCATTTCTTTCATATAAATACCATAGCCCGCTTTCAGTCAATGTGCTTATCAATCACTTTCCTCATTTTTTCGCTTCCCTTGGTTCTCTGTTGGAACAATGTCAACATCAGTCATGGGTGGGTTTGGAGGGAGAAAACAAGTCAAGAAGCCTGCACAAGCAAGCTCGAGAAAAGGGTGCATGAGAGGAAAGGGAGGTCCAGAGAATGCTCTCTGCACGTATAAAGGTGTCAGGCAGAGAACTTGGGGCAAATGGGTCGCTGAAATTCGTGAACCCAACCGTGGTGCACGTCTTTGGCTTGGAACTTTTGACACCTCTCATGAAGCTGCAATGGCTTATGATACTGCCGCCCGTAAACTCTACGGCTCGGATGCCAAGCTCAACTTGCCAGAATTATGTATCAACCCTCAGTATCCTCCTTCTTCAGTGAATTCTCAGGTTGCTCCAATGAGGAACCAACCTCATCAAAACGTGAACAATTCAGGTACGAGTTCATCAAATAGCTCAATTATCAGGGCCAATGACATAACACCAGTGTACAACAATGACGCAATCATGTCTTTCCCCAACGAGAACATCGACTCTCAAGGTAACCCGACTGAGAACAATGCAAACTTTGGGCCGAATGAAGATGGAATTGACGGGTTCTGGGAGAATATGAGCGTGAACTTGCCTGTTCTGGATGACTCCATTTGGGCAGAAGCTGCTATGTCATTAAATTTCCCAGTCATAGATGATCCAGGCAGTTTTTCTAGCAACCTTGTTGATGCAACCAGCTGGGACGCCTTGCAATCCCCGTGGTGCATGTAAAGCTAAGTTAGCAGTTTATAAGCTACGTGGAACATAAAAGCCACATAGTCTTCAGTTCATATATATGTAAATAGAATTATGCAGTGTCCTGCTCTCTACACTTTATAGTAATAGCCATGAAAACAACATGGATTTTTCTGGGTTTGTCGTGTCTCCAAGTTTTTCCTTTTTTTTTTTTTTTTTATCTATGTTTCTGTAAGTATAAATTAAATCACGTGCTGTTCTAGCCAGCCATGCACCTTCTATATCGAAGTGTATTAACGTTTGTATAAAATCAACATGAGCAACACATGTTTGGTCCTAGAATAATTCCTAAACTTATACTTAACTTGTCCACCAATACTAGTAACTTTTTCTATCTCATTACTTCGTTTCTGTCAGAAATGGAAGGGCTAAAATTAATCAATTCGAAGTTCTTTTGACCCTGCTGTATCCTTAACATCTGCAGATGTACAGAAACGTTTATTGCGCACTTCATTGATAATAAATAATCTTCATCTTCTTCTCTTTCTCTTGTCAGCATCTGCTGTTTTTTAGCTTGCATTTGATCCGGCTTCTTTTTTTTTAGACTAATCCTGCTCCGACTGTCTGTCTAGTTAACTATCTCGTTAACTATTATATTGTTAGAAAATACCAGCTAAGAATCGGATTAATTTGACGCAGGAAACTGTGATTCTGAACTACAGTTTAGATAAGTGATAGATTAGTATGAAGCTATAGAAGATTTTTACAATGGATTCCAATATCTGTTTCGATGCCAATTGAAGTAGGCGGGTGTCCTGTGCTTGATATCGAATCTGCCATGACCAAAACTGGCCTCCCGATAGGCTGAGAAGCTTGGCTGTGGTTCCACCATGCTGCTTAATCAAGAGACTGATAAGATAATTAATAATGATTTTGGATGATTCCTCTAAAATTGACTAATTGAATGAAATAATATAATTTAAGTAATTTCTAAGAAATAAAAAGATATATTCAAATGTATATTCTGAGATATTTTTAGAAAACGGACAATACAATGGGCCTGAGTTCTAGTCTGATTGGATATGGTTTCCGTTGACTTGGAAGCGCTTAGACATCTATTGGGCTTAGATCAGCCAGTCAGAAGTTTTGCACATAGGCCTTAGATGGTCTAAGACCCTTGGTTGAGAGACCCAATCAGAACACAAATTAGCGCTAGTTGGCCCAAACCTAATGGCCCAAATATCCTTTTTCCAGGGAGCTGACTAATTCGAGGAAGCAGATAAAAAAGAAGCCCACAGGGAATATTCATTCTGTAACTGGTTCTTCTTTGCCACAAGCACGGAGGCCGCTTGGGCTTCACAGTTTCAGTTTCGTTATGGACTTAAAACTCAGATTTATTAGAATATATGCATCGAAAGTTGTAGGCCTAATTTTATAAATGTGAAAGATCATAAGCTTATAGGTATAGCTAGCTTGCTTGTGCATATTAATATTAGTATATATAAAGGGTTAAAAACATAGATTTGTTTATATATACTTATAAGACTAGAAATTTGAATTTACTTTTATATATATATATATAGGATCAGATGCCCAAAATTATGTGTATGTATATATATATTTTCAATGATCAAAGATCTAAAATTACTTATTTGTGCCTAGATTTATCTGCAGGATCTGAGTCCCAAAGTCAATTTGCTTGTGTGTATATATTAATAATCAGCTGCCCAAAATTGCCTTGCCTTTATAGATATATATGCGATAATAGGCTCTAGGTCCAGGTTTGCTTCCATACAGGAGAAGAAAGGCAGGGGTTGGTTTTTGGAGTTCATATTGTGGCTATGGTTTGCTGCAAACTTCCGCTCGAAAATAAAACACCCAAAAGCTCATATTAAAAGACAATTCCATTCAGACAAAAACGTTGTTTGGACGAAAAGGACTACACATTAATTAAAAGAGAACAAAAAGATGAGAAAAACTTAAAGCGAAACAAAATGATGCATATTCCATTCACATCATTAGGGGCTAAAGCATCAGATTATAAAAGAAAATTGCTTTTGCAAAAGGTTACTGATTAATGTGCTAATTGGAAATTCCCTAATAATGCCACTCTCTTTAATGAAGCATTAATCTAGGTATCTGTTAGCCTACATAAGGATTTTCAGTAGTAATCCCGACGTCCAGCACCGGATTTTAACAGGTGCATGAATTGAACCAAGACACTTCGAGGATATTTATGAAGTCAATCTCTTTATAATCAGTTAAGAAAGACTTCTTGTTGGAAGAAACCTACATTGTTTAATTAATGGTAGGTTAAAATAGTAAGTTAAACCATCCAGAAAACAGCCAATTGAAGCCAAAAGCACTGCTTGTTCCAGCTATTTTGCTTTTCCTTTTGTTCTTTTTAAAGCTTTGTTGATCATATCACTTCCCCAATATCTTCTATATAAATGCTATCTGTTTGTCTTCTGTTTGTTTGTCATCTC
This sequence comes from Firmiana major, assembly GCA_033439115.1. Taxonomy (NCBI): domain Eukaryota; kingdom Viridiplantae; phylum Streptophyta; class Magnoliopsida; order Malvales; family Malvaceae; genus Firmiana; species Firmiana major. The sequence continues at coordinate 51,626,027 of CM065909.1, forward strand.
CCTCACTCCCTTCCAAACAATATATAAATTTAGTTACCATCCAAATGCAGGAAAAAGTGGTGATTTCCTGTCGGTGTCTTTCTTAACCATGAGCTTGATGTTTTGCAAACAGCTTGTTGATAAATTTCATAATGAAAGATCAAACAAAAGGGTTGGAGGATTTGGAAATCTTATATTATTTTATATTCTTGGTGTGATGGAAAATTGTTTAGTTAAAATGAGTATGGTTATGGTGGCATATAGAAAAAACTGATCAGCATGTCTCTTGCCTTCTTTAGTCCAAAAAGAAATAGAACTGATAAGCATTGTTGCAATGTCTGGGTCCATTCATATCAAACATCATGATGATTTTGAGCATTAACTTCATAATTAGCATATCTTTAATCTTAAATCAAACCATGAAATTAATATATAAAAAACATATGGGATTTTCAGGCCCCCATAGGCCACACAGATGTGACAGTGATCATCAACATCCCCTTTCAAAACGCTTCTCTTTTAACCCTTTCTGCTAGTTAGAGAAAGCCATGGACTAACAAAAGAGGACAGGAAAAAAAATTAAAAAAAAAAAAAGTTCATACACGAACAAACTTTCTGATATAGGAAGCGCTTCCCATTTGTTTCCGCTTTTTCTTCTTCTCCAGCCAGCACTGTGGTTAAAAGTTAGGGGTTTTCTACTCAAACATTTTCTGTCGAGGGAGGGAGAAGTGGCTGAGTGAGGGATGTCTTGATATGGCTTGGTGTTCTGCTGTTATTGTGCTCTGGGGTCGACTGAATTGCAGCCTTTTCTAGAGCTGCAAACTTTCTCTCTTCACTTTTTCCCCAAAGCACTAGGTATAATCCTACTATGATCAACACTGCCCCAATGATCCTGTACATTTGAGAAAGAAAAAAGAAATTGTGTTAGGTGTTAATGCCAAGTTGATCACAAGTTTAATATATAACTGTTTTGATCCTACGGTTGGGGATGCACATATTGGGACCCAACTTTAGCAGATGATTGATGAGTAATGTTGAGAAACAGGGAGGAAAAAGACCCACTTACCCTCCCAAATAGAACTCTTCCCCTAAAGCAACGGAAGCCATAATGGCGACAACAAGAGTCTGAACAGGTTGATAAACAGCAACGAAGACAGGGCCACCTCTGTCAATGCACCATATCTGTACAGCAAATGCAATCCCTGATGCCACCACTCCCTGCATTTTCCTCACAAATTTGTTGGTATCATTTCATTTTCAGTAACCCACCACGTACACCACTCCTACATTATTACATAAACCACTTTTTTTCTGATGTACTAAGAGTAACAACTTTTAGAAGAAATCTTTTAGAATAAAATTTGGACTGAAAATTGCACTATCAACAACTACTTGACATTCCCCAGGGAGTACATAGGCTCCCGTTTTTTATCTTGATAAGGCATTTTCATGAACTAAAAGACAGTACACCACCTTTCCCAGCCCGGGATATTTTTGAGAGATTTACCAAAACCCATAAAAGCATTCCTTCTGACATGGATGGACAACACAAAAGAGATGCAGAAGGACACTTATGTTTGAGCTAATCCCATTTCACATTATTAACAGAAAACCAAAAGGCATGTGTGCCCAGAATTTCAAGAAAGAATGACTCCCCCATGTGCCAAAATAACTTTTCTCTCACTGGTTATCCTAAAATGTTTTTCCCCATGTCACGTTCCATGGATCAGTGCCACTAGGCCAAATTCCAAGTAGCCAAAGATATTTCATTACTATCCTATATAAAGCCTAGGGGTATGAGCAGACACTCACTTCTGCCTTGCTGGCTGGCTGTTGATTATATTTATATATCAGCTATTCAGGTTAAAGGATACTTTCCGTTTAAAAAAACAAGTAAATTGTGTGAACTGGTTTGACTAAGGACTGATGAGTTACTGACCGCGTAGAGAATAGTGAAGAGTTCTCCACCAGAGTGGAAAATCCAAGCTTGAGGGTCTCTCTCCATGAATGCGGCAATGATCAGGAACTGAATAAGACCAAAGAAACATGTATAGGAGGTCACAGAGAGTCTAGCAGGGTACTTCTTCAGGACTGGTGCCTGCAACACCAGCCAACCGGACCAGGACAAGCAATGGCCAATTAGATAGAGACAACCGAGGGTCCAGTTCTTTCCCTTTGCATCTCCCAATGAAACCAACATTGGCGTGGGTCTATTCAGAGGTGGAGCTGGGCTGTATATGGTTGGACCTTTGTATAGAGTTATCACTGATGCTCCAGCCACACACAAGATTGTTCCTATAACCTTCCCTATCCCATCTTTTCGATTTAGCCGCACTTTCTCTATGCTGAAAACAAAAACATGCAAATGAAAACAATCAGACACGTTTCTTGTCTTGTCCCTGTGTATGTCTTCATTTTAGTTTATACCTTTATAACTTAGTATATACATGTGTGCTTACCGGAGTATGGCTGCCATGAGAAAGGTAATGGCTGGGACAGAGTTTTGAATTGCTGATGCAAAGGTTGGTGATGTGTTGTCTAACCCCAGCAAGTAGAAACCTTGATTTGCAGTGATTCTGTCACGTAAAAAAAGGAAATAAGACCAGTTAGGTTTGCTTTTATTACACTAAATATTGGTCCTCGCCATACCGTGATTAATTAGCTTGTAGTTTCTTTTTTTTTTCCTTTATACTTTAGAGTTTTAGAGCATGATCATGGCGTACCCAACAAGAGCGAGGAGGAAGAATTGTAACAGAAAATTTAGAGTAATAGCTGGCCTCTCCTTCCTGGACAAACAAGAAATGTTTGAAAAACAAGTTAGGGTTTAGTGCATCAAAGGGTTTAAAGCAAAGAGAAATGAGGTTATGCTTGTATAGGAGTGTTAGTAGTGATTTACTTTTCAAGAAAATATGCAAAGGGAAGGAGCAGAAGCAAAGCGATGATATTCCTATAAACTGGGTACACAAGTTTGCTAATGCCCATGTTAAGGGCAGCTCTGGATACGACATGGAATCCTGCATAACCAAACTGCAAGGCCAACATGGCCATATGCAGCTGGAGCCTTTCAGGAACTGAACACCACATCCTCGAACCAGAGGCTGAACCACCAGCATCAGCCATTGAAGCAAAGCCTCGAGATTAACACAAACTAAAAAAGTGATTTTTACAAGAGATTAAAGAATGTTGAGGATGGTGAGCTAGGGAATGAAATGGTGGTATAAATATACTTGAAGGGGGGGAGAAAAGAAGGAGATTTTAATGTGTATGGTGTGGCCCACAAGGGCCCTAAAAAGACGTTATGTCAACTGTTACTAGGCCTTCAAATGTTTTTGGTTGTCTCCCACATTCTTCCCTATTCGGCTATTCTACCCTCCTTGGCTGACAAAGACAACCCCAATCGCACTACTGCTATAACATGAATAGAAAATGAGAGAAAATTGTAAAGAAAAAGAAAAGAAACGAGATGATTATTTACTACACTATTATCTAACAGGGTTCTGTTTTGGCTCCATGCCATTAATGATGATAATTGAAGGTGATGGAGTAAGCCGCCATTGATAGATAGCGCGCACGAGGGGAAGGTGGGTACCCCATGCGTTTTCATGCCCCATGAAAGCCTTCCACCCCACCATCCAACCACCTCACAGGCTCACACTCACTGCTAAACTTAATCTGCATTATTTTAACACATAGTAGTAGTAGTAAAAGATTTCCTTACTTTATTACCGGTATGTACTGTATATATGACATTTCAATAAATTAATTCCTCCTCAACGTACAGGAAAGGAGACCACAATTTTGGAGATCATATCGTTGAAGTTGAACCAAGCTGCAAAAGGCTTTTTGTCTTGTGACTTTTGGAGTTCATATTGTTTCTTTTGATTTGAAACTTTCATGATTTTATTTATAAAAACGATTCATTATAGTTTAAATGACTAAATATATGCTATAATATATTCTCACAATATCCGACATCAGATTGAATAAAAACAATAGAATAAAGATCAATCTAATTGTTGGTTTCTTCTGTTCTTTCTTTGAATGGGGAAAAGAGACCATACCACTAAACAAATCGATTATCAACGGCTTAAAATCAGCCATTAGCTCAAAGACTTCCTTTAAACGAGATGGTCCACTGGGTGGTGCTTGCAAAGAAGAGAAAGGACCATGGTATATTAAAAAGTAGCTGCCAACAGGAGGAATCCATCTTTTTACAATGTGTAACTTTCTTTCAATCTTTTTTTCTTCTCCTCTGCACAAAAAAATGATGAAAAGATGTTATAATGCAGCAGCTTACCTTAATCAATTGAATTAAAGGGTCTTTACTTTATCTTTTGTTATTAAAGATGGTTGATCATCCTCTCCCTGGAACCTAATGAAGTGTTTCCACTGAGGTTCCCACTCCCAAAGTTTTTGCTCGATTGTGGGCTGTGTTTCTGATCTCAACTCCCTTGCTTTAAGAGACATGTTGCCCCCCCTCAATCGAGACCGCCATCATTCTAAATTTCAAAAAAAGAGGCCTGCCCATGGAAAAGAATATGTTTGCCTTTTTCATCTTTGAAAAACGTTTCCATCTGACAGCAAATGCTTCAGTCTTTAAGTCTTTTACTAATATTTTTAACAAGGACGGTGAGTCTCAGTCTAGGAAGGGTAAGAAAGAACTGGGTCTGACCCGGCCTGCATGAACCGGTCGGACATGGCCCTGACCAATCCATTGGTGATCTTAATTGCATCAGGCACAGGTTCGTTCTCTTTTGGGTCACAGAAGTACATGACTGACAGCTAGAATAGATTTTGTTTCCGCGGGAGAATCTTCGAAGCCAGACTCTGGTCGAGGTTGAGTCGACTCGTTTGACTCAATCCCAACTCCTTTTCAAAAAGCATATTACTAATTTCTTGATGACAATTGGCCATATGTATTTAATTTGAGTTCAATTTAAAAGGGATCTCTTTTTCGCCTACGGTGCAGAAAGATGGATATCCCAATATTCCAAATTAATGGTAGGGCATATGAAAGTGTATTTATACAGTGGACTTCTATTTCATCTATGATTCTGCCCGTAAATAAGAAAAATAAATAGACAATATAAAATTAGATAATTTTATACACGATATATATGATATATTAGAAGATGATAGATTAAAATTTTTGACAAAAATTAATTTTGAATTTGATAAAAATTAAAAAAATTAATTTGAATTTTATATGTCAACACAAATTGTGACATTATAATTTTTGTGTTTTATATGTTTTTGACACCACTGCACATATAACCGAATTGTTAGGTTTATCTAACAAGGTGAGAAAATATTAATTTTTTTTCCTCAAGGTTATATTTTTTAAGTAGAAAATTTAGTAAAATTTGATGATTTTGCAATATACTGACACAAACATTAGATGTACATGAAGAAAGTGTGTCATAATAGAAGATTAGAAGCTTATAGTTAATAATGCTTGTTAATTAGTTCAGTGGCCTTAAGTTGTTTTAGCCCATGATCATACCCACTAACCAAATTAAAGATATTTTCTTTCTCTGAAAAAGAACTGAGATCTTAATAAATTTGAATTTGTCAATTAAGTTTATGTGTGTATAATGTTACTATTGTATATATATATATATATATATATATATATATATATATATATATATATATAAAATAATTTTTCAGCCAAACTAAAAGCTAAAGATTCAGGCTAAAGCATATATTTTCATAATTTAAAACTAGGCTTGTGAAACTTCATTAGATTGTCCAAAACAAATCCTTTTCTAATCATGGATCATGGGCAAGAAATGCAGCATCTCCTTCATTAATACATATAATTATCAGTAATAATGTTTGCCAAGCACTTATGCTAAAATTTTTGGTGAGAATCTGGAAATAGTTAATGATTTGACCTTTTTTTTTTCAAAATTAGTTGACCTTGCAGCACGGTGACAGGTTTTCTTTAACTCCAGTTAAATTTCCTGATTAATAAGAATATTTAAAAGCTGACTGGAAATAGTAGTGGTAATTGATTAAGATGAATGGTTGAAATCATTCTTTTCACGCCATAAGACATGATGTTGAGCACTTTCGAGACAGCGTGAATACCTTGTTTGTTTCCATGGTAATGTCTCTCACTAATCTGCATGGACAGTTTTACTTTGATCACATTGGTTGTTCATGTTAAGTCATATTCAAATTTAGTTTTCGATCGCTACAGGAATCTAGCTACTAGAGTTTGGGTTAAAGACTATCTAGTTAGCTGAGTAGCTGACTGACTCCTTTTGATCTGATCATATTTTATTGTTAAGTCGCATTCAATTGAGTTTTGCTAAAGGAATCTCACTATTACATTTTGGTTACATTCACAAAGTCTAAGATTCATTTTCTAGATTGGTTAAGTTGTAACTGAGCCTTTTCTGCTTCAGTTTGCTGCCTGGTTTTAGGTGAACATGCACCAGCTAGTGAACCAGGGCCGCCCATTGACTAGCGTGTGAGTTATTGTTTGAATGCAAATGCAACATTATGTGGGATATTATCAACCGACACTCAGTACTCAGCAGGCCTGTTGATGACTGACCAATTTGAAAGCCACCGCACCCCCGGTTAATTATACTAAAAGCTTTGAGAGTTGAGATCATATACACCTTCCAGGGTGGACTATGGAAAGCCTGGGTCGAGTTAATTATGGTGCTTTGGGGGCAATTGGTCGGCTAACCTTAGTTTGAAATGAATGATGAATCATGAGTCATGACTCATGACTCGTAACCCTTGTTGAGAATGTTGAAACTGATTCGCAAACTAACTTCCAAGACATAATAAGTCACAGGGTCAGTAGGTATATCACTAGGGATCATCAAAGCTTGGAATTTTGCATTAAGCCTTACTTCCAAAAGCTTCACTTTTCTCAAACCTGTTGCTTTTGCAGATAGAAAACAACAATAACCCAATGAATCCCAATGATCTCCAGCTTTGATGAAATTGAGATTTTTATTTAGAAACCAAAACCCTTTGGAAAGATCCCCCTAGCTTTTTGTGGGTTGGCTCCTTTCCGGTTTTCCCTCGTTAGCAGATAAACCACTAGTGAAGTAGTGATACTTTTATGCTTTTGCTTGGCGCTTTTGGCACGTAAAGTGATTCCACCCACCCACACCCACACTGTGGACGAGCTAATTAGACAAACATACTTGGCCACCCCAACATGATTAGATAGGTTCATGTAAATTTAGGAATTGCGTGTGCTATAGTCTAGTTAATAAAGGGGCTTGAAAACTTGATCATCAATCCCAATTAAGCATTATGCTGATTGATTTCCTACTTTTTGACTGAGAAATCTTTCTTCATGATTACGCATTAAGTCATCAAAATTGACTAACTTGCTTGTATACAAGGCTTTTTCTCCCTTTTCTGCTTGGCTTTATCATTTATAACGTAGTTGAGATTTAGCATTATAATCTTTCAATAAAGGAACATTATAGGAGTATTAATTTACTATAAATTATGTACATCATATCTATGTCAACATCACTTTAACTAGGTATAATTAGCACTCGAAAGATATACTTGCAATATAAATTGTACAGTTATATACATCTTCGAATCTTACTTTTTTAATTTGCATAGCAAGGTTTTGAGCTTATAGGAAAATTGACTTGCCATTTTTTTCTTTTTCATAAAAGAGACTGAAGTTTCAAGATAGAGAAATAGATTGCAAGTGTAAAAATTTAAACCATAAACATACTTAATATCACTTATTAAGAATGATTATGTTAATCATTTGAACTAAATTTTAAATTTATTTATCATTTTTCTATAACAGATGGTTAATTAATTAAATTGAATTAAGCTACTTACGAAAAATAATGAGTTGTCAAGTTACTATCATTTATTACTCATATGTATTGGTGCGTGTGTATATATATATATATATATATATATATATATATATATATATATATATATAATGTGGTAGGCCACTGTTAAATAGGCAAGAATTTTGGCTAACCAAATGAAACAAACGATTATAAATAATTTATTGGTGTCTATAACTGTGGATTGTAAGTAAATTGTAGATCTATTCATGATTCGGATTATTCACTCAAATCTAAAGATTTACCTAGTTTTGTTAGATTTAGACAAAAATATTGAGTCAGTTAAATGGATTTGGATTAACAAATAAGGCCTGATTAAAAAATAGATTGGATCTTGTTTTTACCCTTAAAAGCTCACACCTAACCGGTAGTTTTAGTAACATTTAAAAATTATTTTTTCTTATAAATTAATAATTAAGTCGATTCATTTCAAGTGTTACCAATAAATAATTTTACAATTATAATTTTATGAGATATGATACATTTACCTTAATTATGAAAAATAATATCATAAAAATTTTGAGGATTAGTTCAAATAATATATTTAATTTTGCTAGTAAAAGTTCTAAAAAATAAAAAAAATTATAATATAAAAATTAAATTGAATAAAAGAATTTTGTTTGAGAATATTAATAAGCTTGGATGGATTTGGGTTTTTTTGCTGTTTGTAAGAACTAATTTGGATAAATATCAGACTCGATATTCAAACCGGACTAAGCCTAAACTTATATGAAGTCCCATAATATACTGTTTAGGTTTGACCTGAACTTGGCCTGTCTCATAAACTGATCTAGCATATTGTATATATCCATCAACGTATAGTAGTATCTTATTTATCCTTGTTAGTGCAGTTTTAGGTTATTTATAAATTTCAATTTCATCTTTTGTTACTTTTTAGAATCTATGAGACACTGAAATTAGGGAAGAGGATTTAACCTTATCACACCTAAATCAAGTATGAGTCGTTGATTTCATCTATTATTAATTGTTAGTTTATAACAATTGATGATGAAAAGTTACCATATTTAAGTTTTTGATATAATGAAGATTTCTGAGAATGTGAATGAAACTTTTATATTTTAGAAGTGATAACATAATCATTTATTATTAATAATGTGCAAATGACAAAAATTAAAAAGAAAGATTGAAAAGAAAGAAATAGATCAAAGCAGCTGGAGCCTGGAGGCATGAAGTTCAGATGGCAAGTAATAATCTCTTATTCTCTACCACATGTTTACAAATTGTCAAGAGTTCGTGAAAATATCATTTCGGTCCCTCTCAAACGTCCAAAACTGTTCCCACTACGCATTGTTGCAACCATCTTAGTAGCAATCGCTCTCATCCAACAGGCATATGTCGCATATGTCTCTGGTAAATAGAATCAAGTTGGACACGCACCCAGCTTCTACCTTCCCTGGTATATATCCATGAAACTTTTCAAGGCTGTTATCAATGGCTCTGAAGAGCCATACATCTGCAACTCTACTATTGTCCCCCTGTTTTATGCTATAATACAGCTGTCTCATGAGTCATGATTACTGGTATAAGAAAAATGGAAAAGTAAAACTTCACTCAATTGGAAACTTGGATTCCAAAACAAAGCAATCAGTATTGCCTGGGCTATAGGCCACGTTATCAACTGGTGAATGTTGGCTCAGAAAGCAAAAGTTTGATGTATTGCAATTCAACTAAATATGCATATATATACCCACGTGAGGCACTCTTTTTTGTGTATGGAAACAGTGAATCTGCATGAAAATTTACGTTACTGTCTTACGTGATTTAGGAACATTCCAAAATTCTTGGAACAACTGGAAAAACCCTAATTCGGTATTGATCCATATATATAACTGATTATAATCTTGTTGGTCTTACAGGTTTATTAACCGAAATACGAAAGCATAAGAAGTCAGACGAAGAAAAAAACAAATTCATCTGTATTTCTATGGATAGACATGAACCGATATCTTGTTATATGCCAGCTGCCTAGGTGCTTTTGATCAAAGAAGATATGGTGGCAGTGCCGCAGCTTCCAATATTCCTAATCAAACCATCTTTGACGCTTTGCTTGGTCTTCTTTCTCTCTTTCTCGCTCTATCTCTTTCATTGGTTATTGGCTTCCCACTTCCCCTTTTGGCATCCACGTTCATGGGAGCGACAAAGTCTCCATTACCATTCTCTTTAAGTTGCACTATGGTGAAAGAGGGGACCCCTTAAATGGGGCACTCCCCCAACCCTATCAATACCAAATAAAGTCGAAAGTTGAAGTTGATCAGCCATGCTCAATCGTTCATGTTTATTGAGAAGATGGTAATGGAATCTTTTGGCGCAAGACGCTAGCTGACAAAGAAAATTCCTAGTTGGTCATTGTCAAGACCTTCATCATCTTGCTTCGCGTGGGTCTGACAAGATGAATCAATGGGAGACACACCGGTGGCCATTCGTTCTCTACAAGGTCTCTTTTCCAGGCATGATATAGCTGCGTTCAAAATCCACTCAATTTTCTTGGCATTTTCAGTGATAGTAGCATTCGATTAGGACTGAGGCATGAGAAGTCTTATCACCCGAAAACCATGCAGTGAACGAGCTAAAATTTTTGTTAAAAAGCCTCTAAGCTCCCAAGTTTCTGCTTGAATCCCAAAATTGAAATATTAGTTAGGTAAGTTTTGAAGGAAACTTTAACCATATGCCTTTAATTTGCATAAATTCTTTTTGAAAATTGGAGTTAGTAAAAGTGTAAACAAAGACAGTGTTTCACAGAATAATTATCATAAAAACTTTTATCTCAATAAATTAAAATAAGTTAAATAAACCATTTATCGGATCATTAATCATTTCATAAATAAACGAGTTTTAATAATCAATTATTTAAATTTATCAATGTTTGATGAATAATCCATAAACATGTTCAATTTCTGCCAATGAGGACTTGGGATTCAATTTGTGCATATGCTTTCTCTGAATAAGACCAAACATTCTCGGAAGATTGGAAAATTTAATTAAGACTTCAGGTTTTTGTTCAAAATCTCGAAGCTGAATCATAGTCAACGACGGCTAATTGGAACCTTGCAGATTTTTAAGGGCAAAACATCATCTAACAACAATTGCCGGCTTGCTCATGTATCGCATGAGACTCAAGGACCTTAGTTAGGCCCGAATGAAAATGGTGGAAAAAGTTATACCGACACATGGGATACGAAGACAGTTATACCCCTTGGGCTTTGTTTTGGGTCGAAGGGTGAAAGATCTCTACCTTGATTTTAAGGCAAGAGTCCATTTCCGAATGAAACTTCTTTTCTGTATGGGAAGTGCCTAGCTAAGCAATTTAATCATGAAAATATAAGTCGTGCTTATAAAAATATGTTTATGTTTATATAATTTAAAATATAAAAATTTTGTATCAACATAATTTTTTTAAATATTTTTATATTCACATGTAATTTTTATCCAATTTTCATGTTTATATCATGTCATAATATCTTGTTTAAAATTATTACATCTAAGTTTAAGGTTATAAGAAATTGGCACATCCTATATGATCCGTAACCACATCCACTACCCAGGCATCCCAGTATTCGAAGAACAATTCCAGATTATAGATAAGGAAGGCTAACCAAGTGCCCGGTGAATTAAATTAAGTACGGGCAACAGTAAACAGAAATACAAGAAACAAAAGGTAAGCACAGCAAAGAATCCAACCGAAGTTGATGCAAGCAGCATCAAAATGCAAATACACAACATATATATCACAATAAATTTTCTTTATTTATCAGGCTTTGAAATTGTATTTTGATTTAGATATATTTGACCCCCTAGTCCCTCAAAGATAGTTAGATTGCACCATGTGGACTTCAAAGGTGCAGAAGCGACTAAGTTTCCTGTTCCTAGACACGTTATATATTATCCCTTAATCACTGTTTCTTATGCTGGTGGGTTCTTTCAGACTAGTCCCTACTAATTTAAGGAAAAACGAGAGAGAAAAGAAAGATGAATTTCAGGATACCGTAAGCTATTCAGCTCCTGTGTCTTCCACAGATTTTTTGTACTCTGGCTTAAGCTCATAAGTTCCTTGGTTGGTGCCTCTCTTATTGTATACGCAGAGCTCATTTAGTATCTCTTTCAGGAATTGCTGCAACCAAAGTATATAAAAAATTTTCAAACACGTGAAATACCTGCTAAAAAGCAGATATATAGGTGACTTAAAATTCTTGCAAAGCACTTCTTTTTCGTTTTAAAAGCAAATTGCAATTTCTAGGATATTGGTAAAATCATATATTGCAGCGAAAGACACTCAAATCCCCATTCTAAACCATAAGATAAATCAAGTGGGAAGAGGAAGAAGAAACAGAGCTCTAACAGGGGAAGAAAATATGAGGAGATGATGATAGAGGAGAGGAGAGGTGAGAGACTTACAGCAGGCTGATCAGTCTCTTGGACAAGTTGCTTTAAAGCCCAATTTGGTTGTCTTTCAAACAGCTTGAACATTATATCCTCCAATTCCCCACGATCTCTTCTGGTTCTCTTCATGTCTGATTGTTTAACTGGCGTTGTTTTCTTCTTATCCTGCTCAGAGATAATTGACAACAAGAGGTATGAATGTCTACTTCCAACTCTGACCTCATGCATATTAAGAGAGAAAAATGACTAATATCATTCTCTAAAGGCCACGTCTTGAGTTACCTTGGGATTGGATGAAATCAAGCCAACCATTCCAGGCATTGGCCTCATGTGAACTCCACGGTCATTATCAATAACCTTCAAAATGGATCAAACACACATAAGATATTTGGCAGGCATCATAGTAACAGTGAAACAAAAATGCCTTAGCCAAGCCAATGAATACTTAACCTACCTGTATTTGTCTAGTCTTGATCATGGACTTACTAGTCCTTTCACGACACAACCTCCCATACTCCTCCATGTTTTCCTCATGTGGCTTCATGTCAAATTTACGTTCAACAATCCCTTCCATTCCAACCCTACCTATACCGAAAAGAACCAAAAACAGAGCAGAAGTTACAAACAAAAGTACAGATTCAATTCTTTCCCTCCGTATATAGAAGCAGTCACAACCACAAATAGACAAGGTGCAGAGGTGACAGGAAAAATGCACTATCTCCTTCTAAGCAAAACAGCATGCGGTTAAGGATTACTGTATTAATTTTTTCCAACAGATATCTACCATGAACTTCTGTGCATGGCCCTTGTCCGTTGATATGTTCCACCATCTTTGTTTGCACTCGTGACTGACTAGCATAATACATTTTAACAAAGGAGTTCCTCTCTTGAATAAGCTCCAACTTAATCTGTTCGAATGCTCTTCAAGATTCACATTCCTCAAGCATAATGCAAAAACAACCCAAAAAGTACTAAAGACACATTTTAGAGGTAAATATAAGAACCCTCCTTGCTATACCACAGCAAGTGCACCATGTAAATAACAACGCATTCATAAAAACGTTAAAGAGAAACATCTAATACAGATTTTATAACCTATCACAGAGTAAATTGCTACATCAAATCACTCTACAAAGTCACAGTTGAAAACAAGAATTAATGTTATATTATCAAAATTAAGAAAACCAATTCTATTCATAAAAATACTAGGGAAGCAAGTGATTATATCCTTACCTTGATTTGTTTCAGAAAAGATACACATAGGAACAAAATCTTTAAACATATTCAAAGAGTAACTTTTCGGTATATTTCTAGTCTCGGTTCCAGCCATCTCCATAGTGAACTGATCATCAAAAATACATAAGTTAGTAAGAAACGATAAAACAATAGAAATTGAAAGTATAATGAAAACCCATAACAAGCATGTCATCAAATATTTTCCTTGTTAGATTATGAAATAAATAAATAAATAAATTACTATAATTTTCAGCATAAATATTATTAAAGTGCCAATTCATGATTATTAAAAAAACTGTCATCTTCAAAGTAATGATTCTGTAGAGTACCTGTGGCTGGGGAGAAGAAGGATCGTCGGACTTAAGAGGGTCGAGAGTGACGACAACCTTGGCAACGGGCTGAGTATCAGAAGAAGAAGCGGCCTGGCTCTTCCATGACTTATCCACCACCACCGGGCACTTCATTAACCAGACCGAACTATCAGCATTTCCAGTCTCCAAAAAGCCGCCGTCGCCGTGATCTTCATCCATCTTCAAGATCTCTCGTTTCCTTTAGCCTCAGTAAACTGTTAAATTCCTTGTATTCACGTTTATTAGCAAGGAAGATTTGGCCAGGCTTACAATTTCTCGGGTGAGCTTCTTCTACTTTCGATTGGAAGACAGTGACTTTTTCATGACTGTAAATTACTAGTTGAGGGATGAAGAATTGGATTTGACCCCCTGACGACCCGGACCGAACGAATCTAGGAGGCCGGCTTTCGGGGGCAAAGGTGCCTTAGCATTGAAGCTGGTAAATGAAAGGCCAGTGTAATGGGTCTAATGGGCTCAAGAATAAAGATAGAATTGGATTGAGGTTGAGGCCTGTTCTGATCTCATGGGCTGATTAAGGGTTGGTTAGGGTTAGGCAACCCAGCTCATGGGCTGGTTAGGTTTATTAACAAAGCCCAAACAAAGTGTCCTTCGGAAAAGTTCGGTTTTCAAGCCCTAAATTATTTCTTGCATGAAATATACGATAAAATCAATTTTTTTAAATTATGTTGATAAACTAATTATTCAATTTCTACCACACAAATTCATATGAATGGAATAATTGGAAAATATCTGTGAAGAAGAACAAAAATAAGTTGAGGAGTGACATCATTTTTGGTGTTAGAAATATGAATCTTTTATGTCTATTTTATTATGATTCGGTTTAATTTGTTAAAAATATGATTAAAAATCATCTAAATTAAGATTTTGAGATACGTTTTAATTTTGAAATTATTGATTAAAAAAAAGAACTTAAGAGAATTAGAGATCGAGTTCAAATGTTTAAATCATCTTTCCATCGTTTACCTATGGCTTTCGAAATCTGAAATGGATCCTTTTCAAATGTACCACAACTTTCTTGCATGTGTGCATCTTTCACACCATATGGTAGTGATGATTGAAGATAATTATTTTTCAATTGTGGTTTGGGTTCATTGAGCCTAACAAGGAGGAAGAAAGGGTGTTCTCTAACTTCACTCAAAATCATAAATTATGATTCATTTTGCGACAGAGATGACATCACTGATGAGCAAAGCTAGGTCAAAAACAATAACAAATGGAACAAAAATGTTGTTTTCATATATACATCAGTCATGCGTAACTGTGTTTACTTTTCCCCAATAGTTTACGTATCAAACTTGGATTCATCGTAATTGGAGAATTAAAAAAATTTTGTAAGCTTCTACATAAATATATATTAAATCAATGAAAAAAAAGAAATTAAATGCGAAAAAAACAGTGGCGATGATTGCAAGAAAAGTGTGAGAAAGTCAAATATATAGCTGTGGACATATACGTACCATAGGCTTGCATTCCATTGTTGAGTTAGATAAGTTGTCGGACACCCAGCGAATGGAAAGATGACACGTATCGATACTCATTGTTCTTCTCCCCACTCACAGTAATCTGGGAACCACTTTTATAAGGATCTCCTGGCCCTGCTCCTTCACTTCACAAGCACTTTTCTTCTCTTTCCAAATAATGGGCCGCCTCTCTCTTCTGTTCCTCCTCCTCTGGTGCGTCGTTGCTTCAGCTGTTGTCTCCGACGAAATCAGCAACGACGATCCTCTGATCCGTCAAGTGGTATCCGAAGACGGCGTCGAGGAAGATTCTGATGACCATCTCTTAAACGCGGAGCACCACTTCACGCTGTTCAAATCCAAGTATGGGAAAACCTACGCCACTCAGGAGGAGCACGATCACCGGCTGGGAGTCTTCAAGGCTAACCTACGCCGAGCCAAGCGTCATCAGCTCCTGGACCCCACAGCTGTTCACGGTGTTACAAAGTTCTCCGATTTAACTCCATCGGAGTTCCGCCGTCAGTTCCTTGGCTTGAAACCTCTCAAGCTCCCAGCCGATGCTCAAAAGGCTCCCATCCTCCCGACCGAAAACTTACCTGATGACTTTGACTGGCGCGATCACGGCGCTGTCACTGGCGTTAAAGACCAGGTAATAATTAAACCAAAAATCTTTTAGTTATGTGGATAATCCTTCTTCACAGATTAGTTAAAATCCCCCCTCGTTAGTTTTGATGATCTTTAAAATGTTTATTGATATTTAGGGCTCGTGTGGATCGTGCTGGTCGTTTAGTACAGCAGGAGCTTTGGAGGGAGCCCATTATTTGGCGACAGGGGAGCTTGTAAGCTTGAGTGAGCAGCAGCTTGTTGATTGTGATCACGAGGTTTCGATCTTTCTCTTTTTTTTTTTTTTACAGCTTTTGAGTGTTTTATCGTTACTTTTACTAAACAAATCTATAGAGATTGATTTAAGAAAACTGCATTTAATACTAAAAGATCATTCTTGTTTTGCAATTCCAGTGCCCAAATTGCTTAAAGGTTCACCTAGATATAATGGTTTGTCTTGGCTTTATCTGACTAATGCCTAACTAAAGATAAGATTGGGTATTTTGCAGTGTGATCCACAGCAATCTGGTGCATGTGATTCAGGGTGTAATGGTGGGCTTATGACCACCGCTTTCGAGTACACTCTAAAGGTTGGTGGACTTGAGAGAGAGGAGGACTATCCTTACACTGGGAATGACCGTGGTCCCTGCAAATTTGACAGGACCAAGGTCGCTGCTTCTGTTTCCAACTTCAGTGTCATTTCCGTCGATGAGGATCAAATCGCTGCAAACTTGGTGAAGCATGGTCCACTTGCAGGTAAACTTCATGCCTTTGAGTGTTGGTCATTAACACTCTGTAAAGTGAATTTAATACATTTGGTTTTGGTTCTTGCAGTGGGTATCAATGCAGTTTTCATGCAGACATATATGGAAGGAGTTTCATGCCCATACATTTGTTTCAGACTTTTGGATCATGGAGTGCTGCTTGTAGGGTATGGATCTGCCGGTTACGCCCCGGTCCGGTTTAAGAACAAGCCTTACTGGATCATAAAGAATTCATGGGGAGAGAATTGGGGAGAGGACGGATATTACAAAATCTGCAGGGGTCACAATGTTTGTGGAGTGGACTCCATGGTCTCTAGTGTAGCTGCCGTACATACAAAGTCACAGTAGAATTGCCTTGTAAATATATGATAAGTAGCAGCAATATTAGTGTATCCTATCAGTAAGTCATATTTCCAGAGTTATTATGCCACTACTTAAAGGCTTCTAGATATGCTCTGGCTTGAAACTGAATACCCTAGCTCTTATGGATATCTCCAATGATTGTAAGAGGAGTGTATGCTAGAGATCATTATTACTCTTCTGTGTTCTATTATATGAAATGGTAATTCGAGTTTTAGCTATTGCTAATCACTAAATTTTTCATTGTCTTCCATGAATGAATAGCCACAAATTTCATTAAACAATCAATTGTTAAATTACATTGTGTGATACATACAAGCGTCGCAGTTATTTTGATTTTCTAACAGACGAATCCCATAACCACCAATGTGGAAAGACAATAGCATCTGACTTGCAACACTCTACTGACCAATTACAGACATCGACTAAGGGGGGAAATGAACAAGCTTTTTGTTCAACACTCCTACCTTAGTTCTCTAAAAATTTCTAATCACAATAAGCAAGTTCAACAATTCCTATATATAATACCTAGTTTGAGATCCTACATTTTGGCCCATAAAAAATTTTCGTGATTTTTTTTTTCACTCATCTTCCTCGCTAAGTAATGCAAATGAAAATGGCTGGAATTTATAACCATCTCCCTCGTAGAATTTACCCTGAAATTCCACCCAGTGAAGCCTCAATGCGTGTAAGAATGCACTGAGAGTCTCCATTACTAGTAGCACACCAACTGTGGCGCATATAAATACAAATATGCCAACGATAAGGATGATGATATTGTTGAATCTGCAACAACTCAAATTATAACAATTAGTAATTTTTTCTTTAAATTCAAAATAATTACTAATATAAGGAGACATTTGGTATGGGTGATCTCGTTAAAGTCCATGATGATTTATTTACTGTGATTAGATCACTATATCCTGTGATAACTCAGGAATCCTACGTGACAATCCTACATGACAGTGAGTTTCTTTTTAGGATAACTTTACCCTCTTAGCGGTTCCACTAAATTATATTTCTTTTCAAATTTTCATTTTTTTAATCATTTTATGCAAGAATGTAAGGTGACATTTTGTATGGGTGATCCGTGAGTAGATCACTATATTTCGTAGTAACTAAGGAATCCTACATGAGAGTGATCACCGATCACCATGCTTAAATCATTTTAGGACAAATTTACTCTTAGTGTTATCAACCTTTTTTTTTTTTTTTAATTTTAACTTTATAAACAAATCTTCACCTTTTAATCATTTTATAGCAGATAACTTATGTGATCTAAACATGTCAATAACTTTGGATTATACTCATTAAAAGTGGTTCATACCTATAATTTTCTATAGAACAATAAATTCTTATTTTATAAATTGTTGTATATATAAAATTGAAAATTTTGTTTTCTTTTAAATAATCTCATCAATAATAATAAGATTATTTGGGGTGTTTTATATTTGATGATTTTTTATTTAATTTAAGAGTCTTTCGCAATAAGTTGTCCCTTTTTTTTAATACCAAATCCAATGATTTAAGATCACCAGTGATTTATAAAATACACCACCTAATGATTTCATCATGTTAATTAGTTCACCACAGTGATCTGATCTTCATGGTAATTAAATCACCTAGTAATCTTATCATCATGGTAATTAGATCACCAGGTTGATCTTCAAAGTAATACCAAATGTTACCTAAAAGAAAATGCGCAGAAGAGAAAAGTACTCACCCCCAGGCCAGAAGTAAGACCTTGTCATAAAATACACTTGACAACTCTGAATGGGCTAGACTGTGAAATTTAAAATCAAACAAATAATTTGCGGTTAAGAGGTCTGACTTTGCAAGGAAGGGAAATGAAAAGATTTAAAGTTGTTAAAACGTACCTAAGAGCCCATAACCGCAGATATGAAGCTGTGTTAGACACTGCTCCAAGAACAAATTCGATGGTATGTATAAGTTGGTGAACAAAGACCTCACTGAATTCGAATTCTTCATGGCTACTAGAACCATGATGCAAGTCCATTTCAGCAGGGTCATCAAGGCTATGTAATAGTGCATAGGTTTGACCATGGTGCCTCTACATCAAAATAAGAAATGATATACTAATGAATTTGATAGAAGAAATACAAAGCAATAAGACTTTATAAAGCATGGGCTATATACAGTGAAAGATATCATTTAATCATTTATAGAGGGAAAGGTGAGCTTTGTGCACATACTTCGTTGTGTTGCTTCTTTAATATAAAAGGCTTTGGAAATAACATGCATGGTACAGAAACAAGAGCTGCTAGCAGTAACACAATCTGTCAAAGGAAACACAATATAAGTCCATGTCGAATAGCAGAAGAGAAAAACATTCGCATGGCTATGAATATATGAACTAAACCTGGAGAAATTTCTGACCCCAAAAAAGCTGATTGTCACCAAGATCATCTGTAGGACCCAAGAACATATATATCATCACATGATATAGATCCGCTTGAGAACCAGTGCACCACTTCACAACAATGAGGAGTGACAAGTATCCAAACAGACTGTTCAGAAATATAATTTGGGGAACAAATTGGTACCTGAACAATGTTAAAATTTATTAAATGGTTTTGTTAATCAAACACTACATTTCATTAAGGAACCAATAAAAGCACATTCTCAAAAGGAAGAAAAATCAATGCTAATGAAAGACACAATAAGCATCTGTTCACGCAAATTATTAACTCAAACAAATTCTGAACATTCGGGGCATACCAAGACAAAAGTATGTTCTTCATCTTCACAAGAATATATAAATAGTGTACTAAATTTATGTTTGATGACACTGTTGTGGCTAACTGTTAACTCTTCTGAATTCAATCTTCACAAGAATATAAAAATAGTGTACTAAATTTATGTTTAATGGCACTGTTGTGGCAAACTGTTAACTCTTTTGAATTCCAGTTTTATTTTTGGTTAAGCAACTTATTAGTACTGAAACTGAAAAGCATTTTGCCATGTATTCTACAAAATCAAACATTATGACTTACCAAACGTTGAGTTCATTTTCAAAAAATTTTGCATTGAAGTAGCTCAATATGATTCCAAGATTCATCTGGGCTACTCCAAGCAATATTGACATCTTCATCTTCAACGAGTTAAGAAATGGTAGCTCACTCCGAGTACCATGCCACTTAGGATCCACACCAAAAGGATAAGTGGCATGTACTTTTACTAAACCAGCTGTAGAAGCATCACTGCAATGCAAAGATATGATGATAAATAATTCAAAAAGGACAAGAACAAATTCATGTTTCTCAATCACACAGACAAATATCTACCTGCAAGAAGGATCATGGCATCCATAAGCAGAGGGACCAAATATTTCAAACGACACTGAAAAAAATTCATTATATATCAATCCTGTGTAGATTGAGAATAATGCCATCATCATAATAATATAGCGGCCACCAAAAATCATTTCTGTGATGTCTCCAAGCTTCTGTTGTTGATGAAATAAATACAATAAGCAGAAGAAACAGCACAATTACAAGGAATATGTAGTGCATTACCAAAATTACCAGGAACTATCACCAGTTACCTGACTAGAAAATTTCTTTTCTCTGATTATGAAATATGATGTTGCCAAAAACAGGCATATACCATGGCCCCAGTCACCAAACATAACAGCAAAAAGGAAAGGGAATGTGATGATTGTGAATACACCAGGGTTAGCTTCCCGATACTTTGCAATCCTGCAATAATATTAAATTAGGTCACTTCTTTTCCAGAATGATTTGTTTTAGAGATTTCGTATCAACAAGCTATGAAAATATGCCATAGCAATTGAACATCTAAACGAAGGAAAAGATCTCTTATGTTACAAGGGAGTCCGAAGATGGACAGTCAGAGGCAAGATGTTATGAATTTCAACAGAGCCAATTTGTTTCCTTGAACACGATAGCAGCAACTATTAACTTTACTAACCCA
Organism: Firmiana major; assembly: GCA_033439115.1. Taxonomy (NCBI): domain Eukaryota; kingdom Viridiplantae; phylum Streptophyta; class Magnoliopsida; order Malvales; family Malvaceae; genus Firmiana; species Firmiana major. The sequence continues at coordinate 51,647,005 of CM065909.1, forward strand.
TATGCGTCTACAATTTCTTGAAAAGCAGAAGTAAATTTGTTGGTGTGGAAATAGGTAGGAGGTGATTCCTTTGTCCGGAGAACATGAAATATGGTCCCAACTTGCGAGTTGCTGTCAATAGTTGCCTGCTGTAACACATTTTGAATCTGCAAAATCAAGCCAAAAATGATTAAATTATCATTTTCCAAGTTCGTTAATTTAAGTAGGAATGCCATGCAGCAGAAAAGAACTGATTACAGGTTTCATAAACAGACCTTGTTTGACGCAAAAACAGGGCACCAACCTTCTGCAACAAGACATTTTTTTGTAACATCTATGCTGAGCATATTCAAAATGTGATAAATGGATTTTTCTCTCTTGACCTACATAAATTAGAAGATACAAGGTTTGATGACCTAAGAAAGCATAGACTTCAAAAGAACCGAGTGAAACTTAAAACCAGCCACAGAAACTGGCATGCAATCATACAGACAAGAAGTTAAAACATCCATAGAAGCATGTTGTTTTAAAAATGAAAAAAATAAAATCAATTTCAACAAACCAAAAGGCTCCAATGCTCAAAGTGATTGGCAATTGTCTGTAACAAGTTGCTCTGGTGCACCAGTCCAACATCAATAGTAGTTTTAAGCTCTTCAAGTCTTCCAGACACCTATAAAGAGCAGTTGCAAAATTCAGATTTTTCTTTATTTGAAAAGAAAAGAATGAAACCTCACCAGGGAACCTATTCAAAGAAGCAAAGTGCTAAAAGAAAAGTACACGTAAAATCTGAAAACTGCAAAGTGTTCACATAATAGGTTAGACCTACAGCTAGGCATCACGTACAAACATGAAAAGAGAGTACCATGCAACCTTATAATGCCACCACTCAAAATAAAAAATAAATATTATAATAAATAACAACAAAACTACTAGCACTATGCTCTAGTTTCAAGTTCACATGAGTCCTTGTTCTCCTGAATACCAAAATGGTACAAAGCATACCTCTGTAATTATCTGAAATTGTTTGCCTAGGTCCTCTGTGAATGGGTATTTGTTTGCTCCAAAAGCTTCACAAATTTTCATAATTTTGTTCCTTGCTCTATCACCTGAATAGAATACTACAAACACATTTTTCTCAACCTGTAATAGCAAATAAAAATAGTAAAGGTCCTCTTTTTATCTCAGAACATAAAAGTGATGAGACAGCATGCAGGACTAAAAGGAGATGAATACAGTAACATGTAGACATATAGACACAAGTAGCAAATTGATGTCATATGAACAAACCTTTTGAGCTAAGACAGAATTAAAGAAAAAGTATGTATGAAAAGAAGAACCATAGATGAATGTCATTATGACAAATTTTTTATCTACAATGGTAAATGTGGGTATTAACCTTGTCCTCAGATGCAGGATCAGTAACAGGATCTTCGACTACAGATTGCTTCAAGAAGACATTCCCTCTGGTAGCACGAAACAGGATTCTTTCGAAAGCCAATGCTTTTTCTCTTGGGACAAGACCACTGACAAATCCCAGCTTAACTTGCTTCGTCGGATCAGTGACCATTTCCTGCAAAATATGAACACACAAAGCATCATGTAAAGAAGAACGAAATGGCATCAGTTGTACTGATATAGAAAATGTAGAAACTGAAACTATACTTGCTCCACTAATAATGGACTGTCAATGGATCCTTCACCCCTTTGCAGAGCTTCAGCTTCTCCTTGCTTAGCTGCAGCACTGCTCTGAGCTGACTGAAAGAACTCACCAGCCTGAAATAAGAAAACACTACCACTATAATCAATCATCATGCAATCATAAGGCTCCTGGTTTAAGTTACAAAGAAAGGTGATAAGCCTATTATACAGAAATATGAAGATTTTCACTTCTATTGCCTTAATAACCGGCAATATGCAATGAAGAAACCAAGAGATCCTGGCGCACCTTCTGCACAACTAGCTTATATTCTATTAGTTCATTGTAGCTTTGTTGCAACTTTGCATGATTTGCATTCATCTCCATCAAATCTGCTTCGAGTTCTCCAAGTTTTACCTAGAAATACGACATATAAAGTTACTTTTCCATAGCGATGAAAACATTGAAATCCACAATATCCTGCATACCTCTAAGTTATCAAAATCAACATCATCACTTCCGACATATCTAGCCGAGGGTGATAAACCAGCCTTCGACATCTGTTCCTTGAAGAAACGTAGCTTGCGTGCCATTTCCCCGCATCTCTTGATCTGCATGAAGCAATAACACATTAAACTACAATAAATTTCTACAATTAACCAAAAGATAAGCATATATCTATCTCCAAGCATTCAAACAAATTTTAGAGATCAGGCAGAATCAATATCCTCGCGGAGTTTCTCATCTAACATTCCACTGACTTCCGCAAATGTATGTGTTAATTTCAAATATATATACATCACATAGAAATGGAAATTTCAAATTAGGATTCAAAGCGACCATTTGATAGCAGAATTTCATGAAAATAATAAGCTGAAACTGCGAGTATAAAAGCTGACCTGTGTAGCGTATGTTCGTTGGAACGGGCTCTTCTCCGAATTGAGCTGCAAGATAAAAATTAAAGAAAATTAAGGAAACATCAAACACGTTAAATCCGCAGATTTTTCAACGATATCTCAAAAATTCAGAAGATGAAAAAGAAGAAGCTGACGTCTTTGAATTGAAAGAGTCCGAGATCACCGAGATAAGAGATGGTGCGATAAGATGACTCAATAGGAATGATGAGTTGCACCAATTGCATAGGCTCCGATCGCAGCAGATCCATCGTCGGACGCTGTCTACCCTCTCCCATTATTATAAAATCTAAAAACTCTTTAGAATTGTTGTTATTATTTATTATAAAAATCAAATCTACATATAAAACGTGTGATTTATGTGCAGGAAATCTCGTAGCCGGAGAAAATTCGCCGGAGATCGATCCTCAGGCGTCTCACGACCACGGGTTTGTGGTGACGTTTGTTTGTTCGCTTCTGTCTGTCTTCTTTTTTTGTTTTTATTCCTTCCGTTTAAAATGTTTTCGTTCCACCGTCGCTTTCACGCGCTTTTTTTTTTTTTTTTCATTTTTTGAGTGGACGGTGAGGAAAATTGAAAATGACTATACGAGGTCGTTTCATTGTTATATGAAACGTTTAAAAAGCGGTCCCTTGATCTTTAGCTTTCGGAGATCGAACGGTTGCCTATAAGTCAGCCGATGCCTCCAGTTGAGGAATAAATAAAATTCTCTTAAATAAAAGGATAAAATTAAAATAAAATGGACTTTTTTCTTATGACCCAAATAAATATTGAAATGGGCCCAAAAAGGCCAGGGAATGTTTCTCATAATTTATTTATTTATTTATCATAAAATAAAGTGTTTGTATTTTTTAATTAATTATGATTATTAGATAAATTAACCAAACTTAAATTACCTAATGATTTGGTGAGGATGCTACATAATAATTGTTTCATATGTTTTAAGAAATTGAGATGTTATTGTACCGCCGCTTAAAAAATTAATTTTTAAGATATAATTTCAATATAAGTTAGTTTTGAATTTAAATATAGTTTAAATAATTCTTACAATTACTTTTAAAACATGGTAATTAATAGATCTATTGGTTTGAAATTGAGATTTTAGGATTCGCAATAGTTTTTCCTATTCCTTAAATTCGACCTTCTTTATATAATATATATAAGTTAATCTTAATGTTGCTTTAATGAAAAAAAAAAGTCGGCTTCTTATTACATTTGTGATAAATATTTATCAAATAAGCTTCCATTTTTGCACAAGCTAAGATTTCCTTCATCAATTAATGCTTAGAACTTAGAAGTATTGGCCAAAAAAAAATGTAATGCTTAGAAGTACAAATGATAAATTTATTTGAGCCTCGTATGACAGGACAAAATCTAAAGGTTTTACTTAAATTTCATGCTCTTTTCCTGTTGGCTACTGGTTAGTTGTAAGATCAAATTAAGTAAAAATGACATCTTCTAATGAAATCCGATTGCCAATGTTTCAGTTTGCTGTAGTCTGCAGAGCATGCAATGAGCTTAACTTTACATGCAAAAGCAGGCCGGCTATCTTTTTTGGCATGGAAAAACACAGCGATCCATCCAACTGATGAAACAAAACCCAGTTTTGGACCACAAATTTGCAGCAGCCCAGCAACACGGGCAAGAAGCAAAGAGGCTACCATTAGATTCGCATGCCGCTGGCGAAAACCTCAGTTCACAACCCTATATTACCTATTGTCGGAAACCCTAGTACCATTGTTCGGGACACCTCTACTGGCCTTGTTTTTTTCTCAATAAGAATAAATAGGGACCAACTCTCTCTTTTTCTTCTGTCGATTCAATAATTTGGGAAGTGTCGATAAAGAAACATGGCTGCAATCCCGCTCTTGATGGTTAATTATGACGCCAAACTTTGTTTACTCTTAAATATAGCCAACCTATGCTAACAAACTCTAAATTGAACGATTAAAAAATTAAAATATATTATAAATCCCAAATTTGAGTCTTAATATATAGTTTGTCGAATTCTATTAAGTTCTCTCTAATCAATGGTCTCAATGATGAAAAGCAGCAAAGCTTCTCGTCTGATTTAATTCACGTTTTGAAACAAAAATCTTGTGATTTATGACTTGTTTTCTTTTTGTTACTTAATTGAAGCGATCTTACCTGCTAATTACGCAAACTAGGAGACATTTAGACAAACATGAAATTAGGTTTGATAGATGGTTTGAGAATGGATGTGATGAGGTAAGTTTGAAGCTTTCCTTTTTTTCTGGCTTTGTGGGGGCAATGGAAGTCTTATCATCCAAGAATTAGGTACCATATTCTCTGGATGCATCTGATTTAGGACAGTGAGAGTCAATTCGAAGTCGTGTCATAACAAAAGAAAGCATGCGGCAGCCCACATGAGCAGATCGTCTATGCTGTCATTCACTCGATCGGATCAATCTTAGGAAATTTACCCACCCACATGCAGAATACTTTTTAAGCATTAATCACTAGTTATTAATTTAATTACCTCAGCCAATTCCAATCTATTCATTCTAGTCTATTACTATAAATTTGTCTTTAAATAGAAGTTTGGGTGGTTTGTATATAAATATGTATGATATTTAAAAAAAAAAAGTCAACAATGTACAAAGTCAAATAATCAAACAAATGAAAATGAGATTGAAGAATCGTGCCAGTTATTAATCAATTTTTAATGATAGATGAGACACTTACGCAATCAAATTTTAACCATTGCTTGCTTAAGTTTATAAGTTTGCTAGATATATAACAAAATAGCTTTCTTAATTCCATCAAATATTGCACTTAATTGGACCATTTAGTCTTTAATTTCTATTCAATTTTAAATTAAGGTTTTATCTTCGAGGTACGAAAATATTAATTTACTTTTATACTACTATTTGTGACTTCAAACTAGCAATTGTTCTGTATATCATTTCGTCATTATTTATATCTGTTTGTGTGAAACATACATTTATATGAGAAACATTATGAAGTGTATCACATAATTAAATGGACAAAGGAACCCTAGCAACTTGACACCAAAATCTCCAAGATGATGCTAAAAAAAAGAGAATTAGCTAGTCACGCCGCAAAAGGAAATACCCTAATATGTATAAGTTTTGCTTTTTATTTTATTTTTGCCGAGAACACTCTAAATATATAATATTTCTGCATGAATGAATTGATTTTGGAATTTATTTCTGATTCTATGTTGTTTTCCATGTATTTATTTATACGAATAAAGCCAAAATTTTAGGGAAAATCGAAAAAAAATATAAATGTTGAGATTATAAGTAGAACTTAAAAGGAATTCGATTTCACCTCTTTCATTAAGATAAGCAATTATGCTCAATTTCTGCTATAAATTTTATGCTTGTGGGACTGAAATTTGTACTAAATATAAGATCTACATATAATAGCGTGAGGGGTGCATGAAACTACCTACATTTGATCGCAACTTGTCATTGGAAAAGGCAAAGGGGTAAATAAAATCAATTAACCCGCTTTGAATTTCCTAGCAAAACGACATTCTAAGTACAATTTTTAGACTTTTGTGAAGTATATATAGGTATGCTAACTTGATTAGATCCTAGGGTAATTAGAACATTGGCATTCAATGATAAATGGACCACCCCTACATTAAATATTTCATATTATAATTAGTATAGTAATTAACCAATAAGCTAGTATTTGGATTTTCCATAAGATATCATGATTTTGAAAAAGAATTTTATTTTTAATTAAAAAACATAGATATTTTATAGGACAAGTCGCAAATTTGGAAATGAGAAGAGCATTTTGCATAGTAATTTAGTATACATGAAGGGAGATTTCCATAATGACCTGAATTTTCTCATGAGAGGAACTCCACTAAACAAAGTCCAAAAATAAGATAATAATGAAGAACAAAGAACAAAAAAAAAATAGACTATACTCAATGACAAGACCAATAGAAACTCACGCCTAATACTGTTTTAAGTTCTAGCCTTAACATACACAAGTATGAATTTGTTTTAAATATAATTGAGGATTAAAGATATAATTGTTTAGATTCAAATTCAATCAGTATGAGATGTTACAATACTTTTTTAATTATTGTCAAAAGATTGTTGACATCTTAAAGAAAGTTAAGAGCTGATTTGAGTATCAAATTAGACTGTCTATTTGCTCTCAATAAGTACTTAGACGGGGAAAACAACAGAAAACTTGGTAAAATCTGTCAAATTATCGGCGATAGCATCGCTAATTAATGTCAAAAATCTAGTGAAGTAAATTGCACTCTTATCTTTCGTGTTAATGGACATGATCCAACGTCCACAATCGTGAAGCAAAGACAGCTTTTTTTTTTTGTTGTTGTCATTGTTGTTTTACTCAAAATCCCCTTTTTATTTGGGGTGCAGCTTTCGGCTTCAAGATACTTATTCTAGTTAGCCAAGATTTCACCAGTGATTTGAGAATATTGACATTTTCTCACTCTTCCTTTGGCTAAATCTTTTTATTTATTTATTTAATGAGTTCAACCTATGAACTAAGGGAGGGCTGAAATAGGTTTAAACACATTTAAACTATCAAATTTGTCAATTTAACTCGATTAATTCAAAAATCGGCCAAATCAATTGATATGATCAAATATGGATTTTCAAAATTGATAACCCAATTAACCAGCACTATTAATTTATTTTTTAAATATATTCAAATACAACATAATTATAATATTTTAAAATCATAGATAATATAATATAATGTAAAAATATAAATTATATATTTTAAAATAATCAACCGAATTAAACAATTTAAATAAAGTGAAATCAATTACTTTAATTTTTGAATTTATCAAAACAAAATTAACTAAACCGACGAAATGCTCAATCCTAATATCAACCCTTGCAAAGTTCACTGGCCCAATCTTAGTTTAAGAAAGCGTAATTCTATCTTTAGTAGGTTAGAGAAATAAGGATGTAAGGAGGAAAAAAAATAATTTATCAAGGACTATAATTGTTTCCTATATGGCATATATATATATATAATAATAATCTTGCTTATCTTCGATTCTATATGCATGAATCTCTTTTCCTTGTTCAAGTAGGTGATGAATCCTTAAACCCTCCATGAATGATGAATAATAAATCTTTGAATCTACAACTTCCTAATCAAAAAGACTTCCATGATAAGAAAACAATCCACTGAAGTTCCAATTTGTCAAAATGCATTGAATTATTTCCGATCACTAGCAGCAAGAGGAGATCTCAGCCTACATGATCATCTTCCTCCCTTATAGTTCATTACTCCAAATGATAATAAAACTAAAAGCAGCGAAAACAACATCGAATCAAAAGAATCTCATCAGTTAAGGGTGCAACATCTTCATGATTGAAGATGATCAGAGCACATGTCTTGAGTCAGAAGCTGCAAACTTAGGAAAGTTTCATAACCTTTCTGTTTCTTCCCCATGTGATAATTCTAGAAGCCTACCAAACAGAAGCATCTCTCTAGATATCCATTAACTCATTCATACCTTAGCCTAGAGCATTAGTCTCAGACTAAACATAGCATGAATCACATGCACATAGTTGCAGAGAAGCATTAAAGATTATCGGCTAATGAGCGATGGTTTCCATTCTAGCAGAAGGTCACATCCATGGACGTCTATTCAAGTGGCTGAATTTGATTTTCTTTGCAGAGAAGAGTAGCTGTTTACGTATAAAAAGTTCGTGATTATACGTACATTCTCTCTCAAAAAGAAAGAGAGGGAGATAAGAGAAGGAGAGGTCAGTCATGGTTTTGCTTTTTGGAATTTATGCCAGGTTTTCATTTGCCAATGCATGAAAGACTTGTAAAGCTGCTTCATGCAACTTTCTTTCCGTTGGAGAGTTTTAAAAACGAAAGAAAGAAAAGGGTTTTAGAATTCTTTGCTTAGCCGAACACGAAACCTATTTTTCTCTTCGTCCCATTTCCATCCAGCAAACGAAAAGATATTTGGAAAAAAGCGGCTTCGAGTTCAACACCAACCAGAAAGCAGATTCAAGATCAATCAAACCAACGAAAAGAAGGAAATTAAAGAAAAAAATCCATAAAGAAATCCAATGAGAAACAAAAAAAATAATTCACACCCAAGAAAGCACAAATCCACATGCTACACTAAGAACACTCAAATCGAAAAATAAAAAACAAAGAAAAGAGAGAGGACTGCTACTCATCGATCGTATCAAAAACAGCTGAAATTCTGAATTGAAATTCGAAAACAAAAACCACCATCCCCCAATATCATATGCATCCTCGGTTTCTATTCTCATTCAAATTATATGCTTTCTACTTCAGTTGGTGTTAACATTAAACACACTAGTAGTAAAAAGGGCCACAAATAACAATCTAGAATCGTTTCTGACAAATGAGAGTTTTGGTTAAAAGGACCTCCTGATCTCCTAAAGAAGAGAGTGGAACATTGGAGACAGGCCTGTAAATCAAGGCCTTGCAGGTGGGAAGAATTGCGTACCAGCAATGAAAGCGTTAAATGGAGCTGGATAAAAGGAAGGGTCAATCATACTTGTGCCTGGATTGCTCGATGTAGCAGCGGCTGTCGTTGCAGCAGCTGCAGTGGTAGCTGCTGCGTCTGTGATGAGATTGAGTTGCTGAGAGCTTTCACCGCCACTGGTGTAACGACTTTCAGGGCCTTGATCGTAAAGAATTCCCTTGAAAACATGCCCTGCGATATTCACAGCCGTTTGATAAGCGAACTCCTCATCTACATCGTCCATAGCGCTTACTTTTACACAGCGGAAGACTGCTGGAGAACTCACTTCTGGAGGGAATTGACCCAGTTCCAACCCTAATTTTCAAAGTCCAACAAGACTAAAAAATAAATCAAGAGCTCAAAAAATCAAACTCACTAAAATGAAACGAAAAGAAGAAAGAGGATTTTCTTTGAATTTTTTCCGAACATTATGGGACTTTTTCGTCAGTTTCACCAGCAAACAGTAGCAGAATTAATGGAAAAAGAAGAAAAGGAAAAGCAGGTGGGTGGGTGACTATGGAGGTGGACTTGCTCACACGCAAATGATACGGTCATGTTGCGATAGTAGTACCGCTGGAAGCCATGCGAATTCCTCAAGATCTTGCCAAATTAAATTTTGTCTAGCCAAATTTGCAATATACGGTTCTTGAAATTCCCCATCATAGAGCTTTCCAAGATGTTCAAAGAATCCATCAATCTTGTTTGATGTTTGTTTCTTTCTTTTTGGGTGAGTTGTGTTCTGGTTTTGTCTTTGTTTGTATTGTAAACTACAACTTTACCTGACGTGGTGGGGGATAAACGAGTGCAGGCAAGAGAGGGAGCACCTTGATTCTCTCTCTGCCTTTTTGGATTCTCTCCTCGAAACTGTTGTTGGTGTTCTTGCTGTTGATTTTGCTGCTGCTGCTGTTGCAAAGTTGTGAGTTGCTGTTGCCGCTCTCGCCTTTTAGCAGCAGGAACCCAAGTACTCTTAACGTGAGTTTGGCACTGAAACCCTCGACTTTTGCAACAAGTCCTGCATCTCAAATGGACACAATCTTTCTTAGCTTGGTTTCCACAATCTTGGCAGTTCATGCCTCCTTGTCTCATAACTGTAAAACCTGCTGATCTCGAAGACGACTCATCAGACAGGTTAAAGCCGCTAGTTCTTCGACTAGGACCCGCTCCAAACGAGTAGCTGTTCACGTTTTGCGGTTGATAATAATACTGTGGCCATATCTCAAACCCTTTGTTGTAGATCTCCTCGTTTCTGTACAAATACAGGTTCTCTTCTTTCTCTCCTCCTTCTTGCTTGTTTGCAGCAGCTCCTTCTCGTCCTCCTAGATAGAAGAAGCCAGCCATTTCTTACACCCAAAAGCTGAAACCAACCTCAATTTGGACCAAAAATCCATAGCAGAAACACCCTATTTAGTACCCCCCACACCCAGATCACTAGTGTGATGAGCTGGTTGGATTTTCCCCGGGGTCTTTATGGGTTTCAACTGTGGAAGCTTTTTCTGGTGCGGTTTTAAAGACCACTGTTAGTCTGTGAGTGTTTGTTGGGGTTTTTTTTTTGACCCGATCTTTGTTGTTTGTGCTATGTCTGACCCTGACCGGCCCCCCCCACCCCCCCTCTCTCCCTGAATGACTATAATTTAGTACCACAGCCTGCTGCCTGCCTGCCTGGTTTCCTTCTGTGATCTTTGGGTGTTTTTCTTTTTCAGCTTCTGAGGTTAAGAAATCTCTATGATTTTCTTTTAGGGTAAAACAAACAAACCAGGATGGTTTCCCTTGACTTATGCTATCTCCCCACACTCCCTTCTCTCTCTCCCTTCAATTCCAAGTAATAATGGCACGGAATTAGAGCCTCTGCAACGCCGCCATGAGAACTGCACCCGCTCTCTGCTACACCCTCACCTCATTTATGACAACACTAGCTAACTCTAACTCTTTCTCTTTCTACGTCTAAAATCTTACAAAAAGAAAAACTTGTTATAAATCTCCGGGTCTTATTCAGTAATGTAAGAGAAAGAGAGAGAAATAAGAGAGGAAGCAACACAAGATGTAAGAAAATGTCTCTCTCTGGCCAGTTCTCTACAGTTCTCTTCCAGTTTCAATGAATCTAATCAACTATAAAGGCTTCAATCCCCGCCGTTGCATGTCCATCGTAAGCTCCCTAATCCTCCCACGTGGCACAGCACTGCTTTTCCTTATTCGTCCTTGCACCGGAAAACACGCTACTACTTTATCTGACCATTCTGCAATTGAGATTGATTTTTCCTTTTTTTTTAATCTACTAATATAAGAAGCAATCTAATTCAGTATTTTTAAAAGAAAAAAGAAAAAAAATTTCACCCTTGTCGTTTTCTTTAACTATCACAGACAGCGCTATCACTTAACATCTGTGACGACTACCAAATCCGACGGTTAAAAAGCCGTCTTGTTATGAGATCATGTTACGAGAATCCCACCCAATGAAATATTTGCGTAATAAATAAATATGGTGTCTGTTTTTCTCACCAATCTCGTGCGGGTATTTGTTTTTTTCGTCAATGCCTCGTATTCTTCTCAAAATTCTTCATGTAATCATTTTATCATTTGACTCGAAAGTCACATTTCACAAATCTTTTCAATGCATATCGACAATATATCAAATAAAACTAAACTAAAATCAAATACGATCTTGTTTCAAGCATATAGGTAAACACCTTTGATTTTATATTTAGCAAAATTAGGTTTTTTTTTTAAGTTTAATTTAAGAAAGTATGAGCAATAGAGATTCAAATTTTGTATTTATTTAATTATTTTTAAAAAAATTGTATAAACTAATAAGTTATTAAATTTATTTTAATAAACTACAGTGACTACAACCATTATTTTTAATATTAACAATTATTCAAAAATTAAAAAATAAATTTTAAATAAGTTATCAAATCAAAAATTCAATGGACCAAGTGCCCACATGTACGAATAATGTAACTAATGTGTCGGGTACTCTAATTTTTCATTTTTCTTCGCATTAGTTTCATGTGACCAATATCTAGTATTGTTCCATTGGATAGTTAATTAAAGACTTTATGTTAATTTCGAAGTTCATATTTTGTATAAGCAATAGAGATTCAAATTTTTTATTTATTTAATTATATTTTTTAAAAATTGTATAAACTAATTGATTAAATTTTGAATTTAAATTAAACCATTATTTTTAATATTAACAATTATTCAAAAAATAAAAAAAAAAATTTTAATTAAGTTATCAAATTAAAAATTCAATGGACCAAGTGCCCACATGTATGAATAATGAAACTAATGTGTCGGGTACTCTAATTTTTCATTTTTCTTCGCATTAGTTTCATGTGGCCAATATCTAGTATTGTTCCATTAGATAGTTAATTAAAGACTTTATGTTAATTTCGAAGTTCACATTTGATTGATTGAATGAAAAGTCAAAGAAAACAAAAGTTTACACATTTGTTGGAATATGTATTTTTCCATGTGTGAAATATTTTTGGCGAAAATAATGCAACTCTTTTTTTTTCTATTTTTTTAAATGATGATTTTTTCTCATACTCGTTTGAATCATGTCATTGTTTCTAATTTTCGACAAAACACAATTTATTACTATTATTTTTTCTTCTTTCATAAAAAAAATTGTCACTTCAATACAAAATTTAAAGGGATTGAACGAATAGCTTTATTTCTTGGTTTTACCTATAACCTATTTTTGTACAAATTATACCCTTCATCTACATGATATCCTCATGAATAAAAAGAAAAAAAAAATATAACCCAGTACTTAATTAATCCCAAATTCCATCAAGTAAACTGTAAACCTTTGCACTAACTATATTTTACTAATTGAATAATAATTCATTCACCTTACTTCAGTAAAAGAATTTTTTTAAAAAATAATATAGTATTTCGTGTTATAATTGTTCAACCTCATTATCAACACACTTTAATTAATAATATTCATAATATATACGTGTTTATACCCAAAAACAAGCTTGTAAAAAGCAAACAAAGACCACAATTTTGTCGCAAACTAGTAGATTTCAACACTTTTACAGAACGTTTACCATAAAATTAGGAAAATCGTGTCTCTCTCTAGCTATTATATTCATTTTTTCAAATTTAATTAATAACTATCCTTATTATATATATATTAAAGTTGAAACCACAGAATATTAAATAAAAATCATGTTCATATGCCTAACTAGAAAATGACTTCACTATCCATGGACCAAAAGTGAGCTCATTATCAAACGATCACGTGGAAACCGCGTGAAATTAGCGGCCACTAATTATTTGATTTTAATACTAAATAATTAATAACAATTATGATGATGAACAGGTACGGACAGCGGCCTCAGTCCCCTATCGTACACCACAGCCGCTTGACAAACACTGTCTTTGCCAAAATTGCCATGCCTAATCAAACTTTTACTATAATAAAGTAATGCTAATTGTAATTAGGGGCCCGAGGCAACGAACCCTTTTCTTTTTTTCCTTTACTGTTGACTCTCTTTTTGTCTGGGTTGGCCGGTTGGGTAATTGTCGATTAGATTGTTTAATTATTTCAATAGAGTGTAGCAGACATGGGAGCTGCTAACTTTGATGGAGTATCGGGGCTGAAGCTGATCTCCTCATGATTTTAAACTAGGGAACCTAAATTGCCTTTTTCTTGACAGGAATGAAAAGAACTACTACAGTACTACGACTACTTCTTTGTATATAATCATGTTCGAGGTACGATGAAAGCTACGTTCTTTATTTTTATTTTTTTTAATTATTAATTAAATTTGCATGTCTTGCTCTTGCAGAAGGAAAAGGGTATGCATGGCTTGATGTTGCAGCAGGCTGATCCAAATTTTGAGGGAGTTAGCTAGCTTTTTCCTCTAAATTTTAGCTTAGTTTTACATTTAATATACTACTCGTAGTTGAAAACAGTGGTTTAAGAGTTATCGTGGAATTTTGTGCTTTAACTATAGTTTTTTAAGATATGAAATTGAGTGAATAAATTTGGGTGATCTTAGTTTATATAAAAGAAGACAAAATCAAAAGACATTAAAGTTGATATTTCAGATGTACTCCAACATTTAAATCAATATTTGCTTAAGTAAAAAAAAAAAAAAAAATCATTTGCCTTGTGGGTGTTCCAGAACCTTTCTCTTATATATCCATTGAATATGGATTTGAAACCTAGTATGTTGTATTTTTGATCTAATATATTTATGGAGCTAACAACACAATAATGTAATTACAAATTAGTTAATTTTTTTGTTGTTAGAATAATTTCATCAATAAATATACGACCATAAAAAAAAAAAAAAACTCTGATTTTGATAATATTTGTTGAATGGTCATGATATATGGTTTATATTTAAAGAAAAATTTGACTTCTCTTTAATACATCATGCTTACCCACGATGCTGTGATTCTCGAGTAGGATTAGAGTTGGGTAATGGCTTTATAACTCATTTCAAAAAGTGCTTTGGGACCTCATTGAGCCATTAAAGAGAAATACTTATTATCTGCAACTTGTACTAATTTAGGTTCCTTTTGACAATGTTTCTTCAATATTGTAGAGATTAGGGAAGTTATCAAGGTCGTTTTCACTAGAGTTATCATGGTGTGTCACTTCTAAATACCATTATTTCTTATATCTTTTTCTTTTCCTTGGTACCTTTGTTTATCACATCACATGTATAGATAATGAATATATGACCATTGAAGATGAACAAAATGAAAACCGAATATTATCTTATCAAATTAGGGTAAAACTTAATTTCGAACGTTAAATCAAACTATTAATTTGTTAAAACTTAATTTCGAACGTTAAATCAAACTTTTAACTTGTTACAAACGTTAAATCAACTCATCATGTTTTTATCAATAAAATTTAAAATTTTTGTAAATATGAAATTAAAGTACTTATATTTTTTAAAATATAAAATATTATTGTATCAAAAAAATTATAGTAAGAACTTTTAAATTTTCTTTGGCTAATTATAATTTCTCAGTTCTTTTTAAAAAATTAAGAACGATAAATTGAGTTTTATTTGATCAAAGTAGAAATTTTTGGAAAAAAATTAATATCATAAGATAAGAATCTCATGAAAAATTAAAAGGGATTACAGTGGATAATATAGCATCTGAATTTGAATAAATAGCTGATGATGATCCATAGGTATTCCTCAAATTGAGTGAAAGTTAAGCGGCCGTAGAATTTGAGTAAACCATCCGTCGCCAAAGTGAAATAAATAATGCCAAAATGGGTATAACGTAAAGATAAAGGGGAAAAGACCGAGACATGAAAGGGAGAGAGAAAGAGTTGTGGGTTTTAATTGGAGATTAAATGATGTGTGGGAAACTCAATAATTGTGTCCAGTCCAGGCCACTCTTTCACTCTCGAGCCCTGCGCTTGCTTTCTCCTGGTTGACTCTCTCAGAGCCAAGCATCTCCCCTAACATTATTACACATATGCATTGGTCGAGTTGAACTTGAAAGAGCTCTCCAGTAGTCATCAACTGTGTGGGTGTGGCGGATTGGTCGCCTCAGTTCATCATGAACGCGACAAAGCTAAGCTTAGCCATCCGTTTAGCGAAAGACTCAACAATTATTCGAGGCTTTCTATATGCTTTTTTTGATCTCTCATTACTGATCATTAGCTTTCCGTCCTTTGGAAAGAAAAAAAAAGAAAGGAAAGACAAAAGTGTTAATCAAAGCCAAAATTTTCGTTGTAGAAAAGTTTGAACCATATGACCTACGAAGACCTATATATCAGACATGAAACAGAACTATATAACAACTGTAATTTCTCTAGATTTCTACGGGGTTCCAATATTTTCTTGACCCAAGGAATTTTAAAAAGGAAAATGGGATAGTTTGAAAAAGAAAAGAAAAACCCTAACAAGTTTAAAAGAAAACAGAGAACTTAGAAGTGGGTTGCTTTGCATCGAGTCACGTCAAGTCAACTAGACTTGCCAACATGATCGTTAAATAGAATGAAAATCAACTAATCAAATACAAACTTGGGACATTTTCTTTTTCTTTTTTTATCTGGGGCGACTTCACTGATCCTTTTATGAACACATACTATATTATTCACTTGAAATCTTTCGCATGTTTAATTTCCAATGAAGATTCAATGGCGAAGATAGGAATATATGAAAAGACCTGCACGATAAAACTATTGAAACCTTTCTCTCCTCCTCTTTATTGAAAAGCCAGTGGGGTTTGCTTCATCATTCAGGTGATCTTGTGCTGGCCCTGGCTGCTTTTGCTTCACTTACTGAATCCTTGGAAAGAGACCAAGCATGTTTTGCAAATTAAAATTGCATAATCTTGTTATATTATATACATGTTGTGCCAACTTTTTTCCCTCATCTCTTTTATTTTTCAGCTGTTAAAAAACAGAAATTCACGTGATTTTGCATAGATTGAAATTCAGAAGGATAATGAAAAAGATCCCCATAAGCAGAAGAATGGCTTCAGAAACTACCAGTGAGAGAGTAAACCCTAGGCTGGCTAATAAACTCTCCTAAGTTCAAAATACACGTAGGGGTCCCTCTCTACTGGAGAGAAGTCTCTCTTTCTCTCTCTCTCTCACTCTGTCTGTCTGTCTCCCTCGATTAGAATAAATCACACATCAGCTGAACCCTACACTGTAGCCTAACCAAAAGCCGCCCAGTTCAACCAAAAAGGAGGGCCACAGGAGACACAACGTCCAATTTAGGTGAAGGTTTTTAAAGTGCAATGGATAGACTCATAGCCTTTATCAACACTCTTGTTTCTCCCCACGTCCTTGTGGTTTCTTTCATTCAAAATCCGTATTCTTGACGGTGGAAACTTGAAACATCGATTCTTTTGTACAAAGCTGCAGGGAATAGGAGAAAGCACTCTTTATGTAAAATCTTGTTGGTACAAAGTTGCAGTATAAGAAAAAGAGAAGGGGTTGAATGTTATGTCACAAATACGTACAATTCTACTGTTTTGGGCCGTAGGGGAGATTTGGTAAACTAACTAAACAAGGTTATTGTATACAAGATGGTCCCCCATCGGCCCTTGGCCTTTGGTAAGTGGAGAGAGATGGATGCTTAGAGTGGATCCAAAAATGGCGATGGGGTTAGGGTGGACCCACTGGGATTTGCATGTGATGGACATGATTGAGATGATTTATAGGCTGAAATGTATAGGCCATTAGGTTTTACCCTTTAAAGTTTAAAGCATATTATTGGTGTAATTGAGCGTTGCATGACGTAATTCTCCCAAGGAAAGGTGTTACACAACTCCTCATCACGTGCCCAGTACTCAACTTTTGACACAAATTAACCGAAGCCCTTTTGAGTCTTAAACTCTTAAGCAACGGATGCCTCAGAAAAGAAACCTAGCTCTGTTTTCTCATACTACTACTTGTTAAATTTTTATTATGATTCCTTTAAGCAACACTATGCTTTTTACAGCTGACGATTCTCGAATAACTGCGGAGGAAAAAGAAAGTCTTTCTGCGACGACTGCAGGCCCTTCGATCGGTAGCACAGTCGACAGTTTTAACTTCTTAAGGTTTCGGGCTTGTCCATCCAATGGCAAAAGCGAGTGTATCCAATGGGCCTGTGTTGATGGGAATAATGTCATCTGGCTTGGGTGGTTTGCTTTGTTAAATCAACTTTCGATAAATTGGATTAGGTTCAACGTTGCTTGGTGGGCTCAAGCTTCAACGGAAGAGGCGAAAGGTGAAAGACACCGGACTTTTAACACTTAGTGTTGGTCTCCTTTCTTTTGACCCGATTGAAGTCTTCTAGCTTCATGGCCACACTTTAAAGAAGAAAATTAAGTAGCCCAGAGATTGCGCTGCAAACAGGCCCAAATTCTAATTTTAATTATTTTCATGTCAGCGTCACCGAATCTAGCTGTCAAGGATACCCATATTTTAATATACAAATGTAAGCATGTTGCAAATGTTTGAACGTTTTTATGTTGCAAATGTGGTTATTATTAGAAGCATGTTCCAAATGTTTGAACGTATTCATGTGTATCTTGCCGGAATCAATACTTTGAGAAATGGAAGTCCTTTTGGTAATGAAAGATATTCTAACATTAACTCCATTCAAAGAACATAATCTTAGTGCAAATGGACAACACTGATGGTATCCTTCTTCAAAAAGTGCAGGAAAAAAGGAGAAAAAAGTACCATTCTGTATAAAATTAATTTTCTATTGTCCTTTTCAGAAAATGTTTAAGAATAACAATTCAATTTTTCCACTTACATTAGAATTTGGCTGCTTTAATTAGCAACTTGCACTTCGATGTCCTCTGTGGTGTTTGACTATCCGCAACACTATTTGCGTCTTTTTTCCAAAATTAATAAATCATATATAAGACTAGAAAAAGGATTGTTACTGTAGTATTTACTGCAACTCATGGTAAGAACAAGTATATTGTCGCATCACCATTTACCGACGAACAAATAATATCATAAACCTATTATGAAGCGAATAAGTTAAAGCATTATAATCATCAAAGAGTTAATCTATATAAATTTTCATTAAGTCGTAAATTTAAACTTTTTTTTTCGTTCATTTTTATTTAAGGTATTATATTTTTTCAACTCTTATTTAGTTATATTTTTTCAGTTAGCTAAGACATTAATAATCAAATTGGATGAAACTTTATGGCAAGTAATTCTAATCAAGCTAAGCTTTGGTCATAATCAGTGAGATTAGGTGCTAAAGTTAAGAGATTACATTTTGCATATAGAACAATTTCCAATTCATGCTTTATTTGAAGCAGCTAGCTTCCTACTGGACCAGATATGTCAAAATCAAAGTAATTATGTCTTTTATGATCAATACAAAACACAGTAAAGTCAAGTTGATCTGTTGTCGTTGATTAATCCATTCAAAGATGTTAGGCTTACCAACACTCGACCTGGCACTTTCGTCAAGTACAACTGTTTTAGATTTGCAGAAATTCTCCTAACTCTTGCATGGAAATGAGCTGTCTGGACTGTCGGTAGACTGTGGAGATATATTCGAACTTCAAAAAGTGCAGCTTTTTTGCATTTGATAGGACCTTTTTACACTATATGATACGAGATGCCCATTATCAAAGTATTATCCCATCCATTTCACCGTACGAATTGTACCAATTTTAATTCAAACCCAAATTTTTGCTCTTTCTCATGCCCTAGATTGTTAGGCTTGCATTTAGTTATGTTTGATTACGGTTTTGCTAACGAATGTTCTTAGGATATACATTAAGATTAATTAATATATTACTTTATATGATAAATAATTATTTATTATCATTTTATATCAAAAGAAGAGTAGTGTAAATATTCCAGCAAACTGGTTGAAATAATTACATGATTTTACTTGCTAGCTTAGGAAACGGAATCTTAATATTATTGCAAGAATTGTGAAAATATTTTTGCTTAATATTATACTCTTAATATTAAATTATGATTAAAAGAACAAATAAAATTAATAATTTTAAAGCAAAATGTCTATTGTACATGCAAATATTTCCAAAATATTTTAATGCGTTTCTCATCTGTCTCTCTTTTTTATCTACTTCTATAAATCTCCATCATGCTAACCAGGAAAAATCTGCTTAATTGAACTCATACATTTATCGGGTTGAGATATCGATCCTAGTCCTACCAATGACCATTGTAACATCTCAAATTGAGCTTCAGCTCGAAGTAAACACTCCCCACGCCAGCAACAGCAGCGTTGCTGCTACCCATCAAATTCAAAATGGCTGCCTCTCAACCATTGTTGCCAGGCGTATTAAGGAATCATTCACTGCCATCTTAACCAAATTCCATGCAGGTTATTTTAGGGTGAGCTTATCTTTTGGTGGCCAAGCTTTGTTATGGAAGACGCTAATAGGGCCAACCGATGATCCAAGCGCTTTAAGACATGGTTTCCACAAGTTTCATCCCACAGCTTTTACTCTACTCTGGTCTTTCGCATTCTTTACCCTTGTTTTTCTCTCAATTCTTTACCTTTTGAGATGTTTATTTTACTTTAGGATGGTGAAACAAGAGTTCTTGCACCATGTAGGAGTCAACTACCTATTCGCTCCTTCGATTTCTTGGCTTCTTTTGCTTCAATCAACCCCCTTCTTTACTCCAAACAACCAGTCCTCGTACGTGGTTCTATGGTGGGTTTTTGCGGTTCCTGTTGTGGTTCTTGATGTGAAAATCTATGGCCAATGGTTTACAAAAGGGAAGAAGTTTTTATCAGCGGTTGCAAACCCGACGAGCCAGTTGACAGTAATAGGGAATCTGGTCGGTGCACAAGCAGCAGCTAATATGGGGTGGAAAGAAAGTGCTATTTGCTTTTTCTCACTAGGGATGGTGCACTATTTGGTGCTCTTCGTGACGCTTTACCAACGTTTATCTGGCACCGATCGGCTTCCAACGATGTTAAGGCCGGCTTTCTTCTTGTTCTTCGCAGCACCAAGCATGGCCAGCTTGGCTTGGCATTCCATTTCTGGTTCTTTCGATACTGCATCAAAAATGCTTTACTTTCTCTCGCTCTTCCTCTTTATGTCACTGGTAACTGAAAGAATTGGAGGACTTAATACTATTTAGTGATGGAATATGACTTGTTTCTTAGTACTAATATTTATATTTTGGCGCACATTTGTGCGGTGTTGGGACAGGTTTGCAGGCCGACACTGTTTAAGAGATCTATGAAGAGGTTCAGCGTGGCGTGGTGGGCTTACTCATTTCCCTTGTCTGTGCTCGCTCTAGCTTCAGTGGAATATGCAGAGGAAGTGAATGGCGGCATTGCACATCTTCTAATGCTTGTTCTTTTAGCATTTTCGGTCTTGGTCTCCATTAGTTTGATCATTTTCACTCTGCTCAGTACCAAATTACTCTTACTAGACAGTGATCCGATTGCAAGCTTCCTTTCTCATTTGCCAAGAGTGTCACAACAAAGCTAATCAGCAATTACAACAAGTGTTTAGATAGATGCTCTCTCCCCTCTAATTTACGAAGATAGTAGTTTTGATTGACAGATTGGATTGTGCGATCATATAATTACAATTATGAATTGAATTTGATTTCAATTTTAATTCAAATGGATCATGCAATCAATCTTAAGAAACAATATTTTATAGATTTAAAAATTAAATCTTAATACTTACAATTCTTTTTGTCATTCCTTGACTTTTTTTTTGGTAAAAAAATGAATGGCATTAATAAATTAATAAGCAGTATTCTTATTATGTAATGAACATTAACCCTAATATTAATTCCATCGAAAGAATTGGACGGTCATAGTGCCAATAGGATAAGATGGAAATCATGGAGAAAAAGGTATGAATTTGTGAGAGTAACAATTCAAGTTGTCTACTCACTGTAAAATTTGGCTGCTTTAGCAACTTGTCCATTGACGTTGCCGCAATATCTTTGGAATGTTCACTGATTGCAACAATCCCAACTTCTTTTGAATGTTAATTTGGAAGAAATTCATATGACCAAAGAAATTGTTGAGGCCTGATTTTTAGACAAGTAATTAAGACACCAAATTAATTAACAGCTGTATTCGCAGAATTATACACAGCATATTTTCCTATAAATTATACTAAATTCAAATTAATTAAAAATTTGACAGAAAGATAGAAGGAAAGAAACGCATATACTCTGGAACTTTTGGTTTGGGGAAGCTTCATGTTGATATTTGCCCTAATTAATTAAGATTTTACCTAATCTATATAATAATTAATCACATCAACCATTTGATGTACTTAAATGATCTTTCCTTAATCTTTTAATATAGGAAAACAGACCAGCCGTTGAAATTTAGATTTGTCATTAGGCTATGAACATAGACATTTGAAAAATGTTGGTAGCTGTCAGAAAACAGCTAAAATCTGGTATAGATGTGGAAAACAGCTAGCTTAAGTATAATCGAATTCACAAAGATGACAAACGAAACATGATTCACGGTCGGATCAATAATTACTTTGATAAGCTTGAGACGAATTTAAAGCATGAAAATTTTAGTCCGAGTTAAGCTTATCATTATCATCTAGATTAGGTACTAAATAAAATGAGTTTAATTTTATACATTAGACAGAGATACCTTAAAATCAAAATGTTATCTTTTGTGATTAAAACAAAATCTTAAAAAAATTGGCAAGATTTGGAGAAGTCAAATTGATGCTGCATGGTTAATCACATTCAAAAGAAGTTAGCTTGCCAAAGATTCAACCTGGCAATTCCGACAAGAAGGTTTGAGGAAATTTCCCGAACTGTTGGCAAAGAAATGAGCTGTCTTGTCTGTCTGTAGATATCCAAGTTTCCCAACATGAACACCTTACTTTGATGGCTTAGCAGCCTTTGCACGGCTAGTTTTCATCTGCAAGTTGCAATCTATATGAGATTTCATTATCAAAGAATTATCCCATTCGTTTCTCCTTACAAGTAGGCACAATTTTGATTCAAATCCAAAACTTGTTACACAATTGTTTCTTAGAACATTCTTTTAAGAATTACCCAAAGGCGATTGACTTTAAAATCAATTAATTGAAAGTTAAGTTTCATTTTAATAATAATGGGATGTATAATTGTACATGTAAAAGATCGTAAAGTTTACTTTAATCAAGTGAGAGAAGAAATAAAGGGTAGGTAAAGCTGGGCTTTTCCATTAATATTTGAAGAATCCAACAGCCTTTGGGCCGATTTTCTATTATCAACTGAAGTACCATCAGTCTGGGTTAATGGCCTGAATTTGTTTGGGCTCAGAACCAGCAGACCCGCCTCTACATGAGTCCGTAGTCCGTATCAAAGCAAGCATTCACTCAACGGTACGGTGAATACCATGTTTTTTATGTCTCAGGGCGGATCCTTGGACACTTCGGTTCCTCCAAGACATGCCTATGGAACAGGAGATAGAAGTTAGCGAATTCACCAATCATGTTTTACCTCTATCGCCAATGTTACGGTGGTGCTCTACTGTGAACATGTAATTAAGTTCAGAGTCCTTCAATTGTGTCTTACTGCTTTCATTGTCATGAGTCGTGACAGCTAATGAGGATGCCTTCTCCGGACTAACAAGTCAAACAGAAAATCAGGTTTGCGTATTTTCTCAGTGATAGCTAGGTCTGCGGGCCGTACTCCATTTATACGCAATGCAGCTTTCTCAGCAGCCGTGGAAATTGCCAACCACCTTGAATTTCGAAGGTAATGTATACCCCACGTGCAATTTCATCCGGCCAGGTTTATCTATAGATAATTTTTAATCTGTCAAGACCTTCACACCTTTTCATAGCTCCATATAACGCAACCATACCCTGAACAAGAAATCTGCCTCAAATTCATCGATTTGATTATCATGCCTTTGACTATCGGATCAATGGCAAGCCTAAGATCTCAGCCTGAGATCGGGCTTGTCGTCGACACACCTCAGAACAATGGCTTTACCACCCAAATTCAAAGCAGTACTCTCTCAGCCATCGTAGCCAGGCGAATTAAGCAATCATTAAGCTCCATCTTAACCAGATTTCATGCAGGTTATTTTAGGATTAGCCTATCTCTAGGTGGCCAGGCTTTATTGTGGAAGACCCTTATTGGACCAACCGATGACAGAAGCACTTTAAGGCGTATGCTCCACATGTTCCACCCCACGGCTTTTCTTGTATTATGGTCTTTCGCTTTCGTTACCCTTGTTTTGCTTTCTCTTCTTTACATCTTGAGATGCCTGTTTTACTTTAAGATGGTGAAAGCAGAGTTCTTGCACCATGTTGGAGTCAACTACCTATTCGCTCCATGGATTTCATGGCTTCTTTTACTTCAATCAGCTCCATTTTTCACGCCAAACACAACCTCCTATCTTGTACTTTGGTGGTTTTTTGCGGTTCCTGTTGTTGCCCTCGATGTGAAAATCTATGGCCAATGGTTTACGAAAGGGAAGAAATTTTTGTCAACGGTTGCAAATCCAACAAGCCAGATATCAGTTATTGGGAATCTGGTTGGAGCACAAGCTGCAGCAACTATGGGCTGGAAAGAGAGCGCCGTTTGCTTGTTCTCGCTGGGGATGGTGCATTATTTAGTGCTCTTAGTGACTCTCTACCAGCGGTTTTCGGGCAGTCATAGGCTTCCAGCAATGCTAAGGCCGGTTTTCTTCTTGTTCTTTGCTGCACCAAGCGTGGCAAGCTTGGCTTGGGAATCCATAACTGGTGCTTTTGATACTGCATCCAAGATGCTTTTCTTTCTCTCCCTTTTCCTTTTCACATCTCTGGTAACGTCTCACTGAATAATACCATAAAGAACTGTCATATAGCAAAATATTAGTATTGTAGACTTAGGCTTTCATCATTCATACACGACTAAAATATTTGGTCTCCAAGACCATTTGGATTTGTTTTGCCATGAAATGACAAAAAAGCAAATTGTTTAAGGTAGGGTAATCTTGTCCTTAATTCTTCTATGGACCGTGGAATTTGAGGTATACCCATTTTGATGGTCGTCACCATGATATCATCTATGCAACTGATGCAGTAACTTTATAAATATATACTCCTTTTTCCCATTTTTATATGTACTGATTTTTTGCATATATAAATTTTTGGTATTGAACAGGTTTGCAGGCCAGCTCTTTTCAGGAGATCAATCAGAAGGTTCAATGTTGCCTGGTGGGCTTACTCATTTCCCTTGACAATACTGGCTCTAGCTTCAACGGAGTATGCAGAAGAAGTGAACGGCAGCATTGCACACCTCCTTATGCTCCTTCTTTTAGCCCTCTCCGTTTTGGTCTCACTTGGTCTGACAATATTCACTCTGTTCAACACTAAAATGCTATTACCCGACAACGATCCAATTGCAGGTCTCCACCATTTACCAACAGTTTCTGCATAAGGTCATCAAAGGTGCCAGATCGAAGGAGCAATGAAATTAACCAGCAATTACCATGTTGGTTTCTGTAATATCAGATACTCTAATCACCTCGTTGTTCATGCTATAAAATTTTGCAGTGAGCTATAGGATAATCAATCAAGCATGCACATCTGTAAACAAGACCACTAGTGATTTAGTGCTCTAATATGTTTTAACTGTCAGCTATTCACTAAACATTGTTGTAAAGCAGTGCATCACAAGAAACAGATGGGTACTCTTCCGTCAAAACATGCTTAACTGGCCTAGCGAATGAGCTTTTTATGAGGCCATGGTTCCCATTGTCCATACCTAATCCCTACCCCTGAATTAATAGCCTGCTCTACATTATCAAAAGAATCTTACACATTGAAAAATGGAGGAAAAATGGGTTAATTTTATTCAGGTTTGGAAGCTTCTTACATATATGTATAGCTAATTAAATAAGATTTTACCTAACCAAGGATATCCTCATACTATAATACAAGACGAACGGAAGTACAATCTAGTCGTTATCTTTTACTTTAAATAATTAGAAAATATTGCCATTGAAATTACACATGCATGACAGCATGAGTATTAGACTATGGATTTGGAGTATTGAAATTTTATTTTTGCTGTGGAAAATTGCTCGAATCTGATATATTTATGATGAAACCAACTTTAGATACGGACAATTAACGTTAATAAAATTTAAGGTTAAAATATGATAAGCTATGGCTGAACTCAAGAAAAGAACAAATGTATCACAATCAGCTTGCAAACAATATTATGTCACGAAGATGACAAGTAAACCAAGGATCACATCTTAAATTTATGGTTTTGGAAGTTGTGGAGTCTGATAAGGCTTAATTCATATAATACCTATACAAAGTTAATATAGCTGTCTATGGTGCAAAAACCTAACATATAAGTCTAGTGAAACTTAATTATTTTAAGTTATTCTAATTTCACTATGTCATATATATATCATATATGTAATGTTTTTTTCTTAAAAAATGTCATAGAAATTAATAAAAAAAATCTAATATGTCTGTGAACACAAGTAAATTGTCAAATCACGTAAATTTTATCTTACGTGTGATTGTTTTTAATGAGATTAATAGATAAGGTGATATATGAGCTCTAATCAAAAGAAATTGATTTTAATCAAATTAGTCTTACTATGTTCGCCTGCCTCAAATTGGTAGAGATATGTCAAAATCAGATGTTTGCCTGCTATTTGCCAAAACAAACTTAAGAACTTTGGCTAAAACATCAGATGCCAACTTAACAACAACAGCAACAATTTGCATAGACAAATTGCCTTCTCCATGGATGGGGTAATTAACGTCATTATCACACTATAATACAATATTATTCTATCAATTTCTCGAGACAATTTGCTCCAATTTCAATTCTGATTCGAATCCAAACTCTAGCTCTTTCTTCCAAACACTAGCTCCCAAGAATATTCTATCTTTGTTTATCTTAATCCCAATACTCTAGACTTCCGTTGCCTACTTATATTATATGTAACCTGTTATATTTGGTCCAAACTTTAACTTGTCGGAACTGCCGGTTTGAACCCTCAACTCCGGCATGCAGGCCCAGTACGAACCACAGAGATTCTCCATTTGTGGTTAACTGGTTATGGTACTCATAAAGTTTCAATTAGATTTCCAGCAGCAGAAAAAGCTTTGATTAGACGTATTGGACGGGTTGAAATGACGTTACCTCGAGGTTTCAACAACGTTAACTTCTTCAAAGACTCGTAGGCCGACGCAGTCTAGTTGGTCTGCTCTGCTCCATGCCTGCCATGAGCTACGCTATTAACGCTACGAGCTAGGCCCAAAATATGAGAAAATCCTGTGGATATTACGGAGCTTCGGGGATACCACGGCACACTAACGTCTTGTTGCAATAATTGAATAAGAACTGTTTGGAAAGCAAAAATTAATTGCCTAAACAGTTGGCTATAAGCAAGGTTCCTTGAGTTTGGTGAAGAATCATTCAACACCCCACATCAGCTGATTCCTGACGAAGCTTTCTGATAAGCAAGAGTGCAACAGCCACCTTCCAGTCCCGGTTTTTGGTGTAACATAATACTACCTTCTCAATTTTAATTATTTTGTCACGCATTTGTTAGACACATAACTTTAAGAAGTTAAACTTTAACACATTATATTATATAAAAACATTTAAATTTATTAAATTATCTTTAAAAAAGAAAACTTTTAAACATAAATGAAAATAATAATTGGCAAAAAAAAATATAATTTTAAAATTTGTTAACTTTTTCAAGATGATATTTTGAATTGGATAATTTTAAAACTCAAAAATAACAATTTTATTTAGACAAAGAGAATATAAGAAAAGAATTTATATACAAATTATTGAACAAAAAGAAAAAATAACTTCAAGCAATATGAATGACCATTTTTTCACTGGAAATAATTTCTTGCAAAGATATTTGCATTATGTACTATAAATCTATAATTATAGTCCATGTATCCATGAACATTAGGAAGATAAACTTCATAAATTTCTATTGATGTCAATATTGGAATGTTTGAGATTGATCTCAACAAAAGTTGGGTCTTTGAAATAGTCTAACTTGTAAAACAAGAAACAAAATCAAGAGCATTGGAATTTGATTTTTGAAATGCATTTGGCTATTTAAATTAGTGTTAGAAGGAAGAGGAAGAAAAACAAAAAGGAGAAGACTTAAAGAGGAGAGAAAGTAAGAGAAACTTGAGTAAGAGAGTTAAGAGTGATGTCATGTGCTTTCTGAATACTTATCTTTATACATGTATTGAGAGAATTGCCTATAACGTCTCATTTTTCATGGAGTTTAATAATTTTTTGTAGTGTTTTTTAGTCTAGACCTCTTTTTTGATTTAACAATTTTAAATTTTTATTAATTATATATTTAAGTTCAAAATCAAATTTTTATAAATTCATTTTTGCATATAATTCATGTATGTTATTGGTAAAAATTTTAAATTTCATAAATAAAATTAAAAGTTTGATAAATGGATTGTTAGTATTGAATTTTTAGTAAGAAATTCTAGATTTTTCATCAAATTTTGGCATGAAAATCCACCCCAAATTGATTAATGCCAAATACCAGCTTAGAATAAGAAAATCCAAATATTATACGGTAATTTTATATCACAAGGAAAGACCAAATTCTAGACGAAATAAAATCCGAAGCACCGTTCCCAACTGCCGTTAAGTAACGGGAAGTCAAAAAAGTCAAACTAAAAAGAAAGACTGATAAAGAGAGAGTGAGTAACGGACGTTGAACTTTGAAGTACTTCCATTTTGACGGATCAACGATATTCGGTTCAAATCAAACGAAGAAAAAAAACACCATTTACCGCGTTTAACAAACTCTGGGAAGCCTTTCACCGATTAGGCAATGCCTTTCCATTTCTAGCAATGGATTCCACCATTTTCTTCATTTCACTTCTTTCTTTTTTCGTTTCACTACTTTCTCATTCTTACAGAAAGAAAAGGAAAAGAAAAACTAGAGAGAAAATATCATGGCTCGAGGAAAGATCCAGATCAAGCTGATAGAGAACGCAACCAACAGGCAGGTCACGTACTCGAAGAGAAGAAGTGGTCTCTTCAAGAAGGCTAATGAACTTACCGTTCTTTGCGATGCAAGAGTTTCTATCATCATGTTTTCCTCTAGTCGAAAACTCCATGAGTTTATCAGCCCTTCCACCTCGTATTTCTCCCTCTCTAAAACCCTAGATTTCTTTTCTTTTTTTTCCTTTAAAAAAAAAAAACTAAATCAAAACCATAGATTTCATCAGACTAAAGATTCTTGGGTTCTATTTTTTAATTGTATATATATTTTTTATTTTCTACTTTTTTGTAGAATGAAGCAAATAATTGATCAGTACCAGAAAACCTTGGGGATCGATCTTTGGAGCACTCACTATGAGGTCTCTCCGTTGTTTCCTTCTTTAATTTTCATCTTTGGGAGAGAAAAACGATATCTCAGTTTCTTTTTTATGTGCTCATACAGAAAATGCAAGAGGAGTTGAAGCAGCTGAAAGAGGTTAACAGGAAACTGGGCAAGGAGATTAGGTAAACAAAAAAAATATTTATTTATTTATTTTATTTATTATATTTTAATGCTTGATGTTGTGATGATGGAATTAATTAACAATGGTAGGCAGAGGATGGGTGAATGTTTGAATGATGTGAGCATTGAAGATCTTCGTGGTTTGGAGCAAGAGATGGACAGCTCTGTCAAGCTTATTCGTGAGAGAAAGGTCCAGGGTTTTCCTTTAATAATCATCTATTCTTCCTCATTTTAGCATATACCATGCTAGATTTAATTTTTTTACTTTATAATTAGTACATGAGGCAATAATTGACCAATTTGCTAGGTGCTAGATTATTTTGTCAGCTAGAATTCTGTCACACATGCATGGATTTCACTTGCATACACGAGGAAATGCCTTGATAATTGATCTTGACTACATGTGTATGAGAAATTAACCAATTTGTGTATGATTCAAGGAATGGAACACATATACTATTATGCAATTTTTTAAAGGAAGATTGGTTTTGAGATTAATAG
This sequence comes from Firmiana major, assembly GCA_033439115.1. Taxonomy (NCBI): domain Eukaryota; kingdom Viridiplantae; phylum Streptophyta; class Magnoliopsida; order Malvales; family Malvaceae; genus Firmiana; species Firmiana major. The sequence goes on from CM065909.1 coordinate 51,676,484, forward strand.
AAATTAAATTATTCGGATTATTTATCTGATCAATTGGTAGCACCAGAGATTGATTTTGAGTAAAATTTTTAAGCTGGATTGTTAAGGATTATGATGCATATGTTGGTCTTATTTTTATGTGTATTGCACAAGAAACTTTTGTATGCATGAACAGGTTTGGGTGGAATTCCTTTTTATATAGAAACTAACCGAGTTTTGTTTATAATGTATAATAGTATCGTGTTCTCAACAATCAGATCGATACTTCCAGAAAAAAGGTAATCTTTATATGTCAATGATCCAATATAGTTTACATCTTTTTTGTTACTGAATTTTTTCTTGGAATTTGTGATGATATAGAAAAAAAAAATACTTCTCTTTCTTATTACGTTGTTGCAGGTGAGAAATGTGGAAACGATACACAAAAATCTTTTACATGAACTGGTATTAGTGCCTACCTGTCATACAGTTAAATAATTGCGTTCTACATTTTCATAGGCATTATTATAAAACGAAGCTTTAAAACCATTGTTTTCTTATGATGTCTATTTTGGCTGAATGATAATTAGGATGCAATCAAAGAAGATCCATATGGTTTAGTTGATAATGGAGGGGATTATGAGACCATGATAGGATACCAAAATGGAGGTCCTCGTATATTTGCTTTCCGCCTGCAGCCAAACCATCCCCATCTTCACAGTGGAGGAGGATCAGATCTCACAACCTATCCCTTGCTCGAGTAGCTTAAGATATCTCTAAGCTAAACTCATGCTTGCAATGTTTCCTATTACTATTATATCGTTAATGCTATGAAAACAAAAAAGAACTTGTAGTATTATGTGGATTTAAATTTATGTTTCCTCTCTGTTTCCTTAATTACTAGTAGAAATTATATATATATATATATATATATATATATATATATATATATGGAATGCTTGATTTGATTATAAAATTTTCGGTTAAGTTATAATTGGTCGATATCTCTATTTTCAATTATTCTCAATTTATGTTTTTTTTTTTATAAAAGAAAACTGAGAGCTTAGGAGGATAATAAATTTTGTAAGTGTTGAAAATTAATTCTCACCATGAGAGAATTTACCTTTTAAAAGAATTGAATGAACTATTTAAATTGAATCTCACATTTAGTTTATAAATTATTTTTGTTACATCATATTATAATAACATAAATAAAATAAGATTCGAGTTGGATGAACTATTTAAATTAAATCTCACATTTAGTTTATAAATTATTTTTATTACATCATATTATAATAAAATAAATAAAATAAAATTCAAACGTGAGTTTTTTTTTTCAATTCTTATTCTAACACATAATGTAATAAGAACGCGAAGAAATTAATTGGTTTTTTTTGGGGAGGAGGGTGGCGGGGCAAAAGAAGAGATTAATTGTTATATTTGGTCAATTTTCCTCAAAATTTGAGAGAAATAAAATTTAAAATTATGGCGAAAGTGAAGTAAGAGATTAATTTCGTGTAAATCGTGGTACATAATTTATTGGGTCGTATTTAATTGTTGCATGTGCAATGGACTCTTTAGTCAACGGTCAAACCCAGTTACTCGGCGCCGTAGCCAGCTGCTAAAACGGTTGCCGTCACCTGAAGGAAGAATCACCAAAAGAGAGCGAGAGAAAGGGAAGGAAGGGAAGAAGCCAATGCCAAAGGCCGAACAGTAAGTTTTTAGTTTAGTTCAGTTCAGTTGTACGGGACCTTGCCACAACTTACGTGAAGTCACAGGTCACCTGGCCAGGAAATTACCATATCTAATTTGTCCCCACATTCGACATTACCTCTCTTTCCCTCCCGTTAACCCCACGCCTCTGGCTCCAGTCGTCCCTTCTTGGATACCTGAAGATGACCTTTCATTGAAGAACGCCATTGAGGTAAGTAGTTTATCTGTTTTTTACTTGCTTCGTTTTTAAGAAACGAAAAAGAAGAAAGTTTGGGTCTTTTTTTGTAGAAAAAACAAAAAGGAAAAAGAAAGATTTGGTCCTTTTGTTCAGTACTTGTTTCTGGAATTGGTTCCGCTTGAGAATTGTGAGTTGTGACCTCATTTCGAATTTTCTTATGTTTGTATTTGTTGTCAACTTGGAACCAACTGTTTACTTATTGCTAAATTGGTTTGTTTTTCCCAGAAGCTAAATGTTAATGCTTTTTTCATTTCCTTGCTTGCTCCCCCTATCTTCTTGTTTTAGTTATTGGAATTGCTCAGCTTCTTCAAGCGTCTGTTTTAGTCTCGTGGATGTATGGCAATGTCACTTTTCTGGTTTTGAACTTCTTAGTGTGTTAAGTATGGAATCTGACCCTTATAAGTTAAGGGTTGCAGATATTCATAAGATTATCATGTTGCTGTTTCAGAGGTGTATTATTGCAACATCTATCAATAGAGTGGATTGCTTGCGGTAATGTCATGTAGAAAGTATAAAACTAATAAACATAGTTTGCATTGTGTTTGAAGTGTTGAATTTGGAAATACAACCTGTTTCATATAAATGACTTTTTCTAGATAAATTCGTTTCTATTCATGAATGTGAGTAGTTAGAGAACTGCAAGATTGATGGCATTCTCTCCTTTATGATCCAGTTGTTTCTGAGGATGCTTCATCTTGCATACTTGAGTTTGAATGTTCTGCTTCTACCCTGTATTCGAAATTTGGCAGAACAGGAAATGCAAAAGATAGCAAAAGCTTGTTGGGGAAGAGAGTCTGAGATTGTACGTAGCTGTTACTACGGATTGCATAAAAGAATTCGAAATGAGCCCTTTAACTCGATGGATATGGGTTTCCTTATTGCACCTATTGATGGAAACTACGTTGGGATTGGTGAGCCTATACATGGAAATTGCATGCTTGGAAATCCCATCTCAGATCATTTAGAAGACAAAAGTGAATTTTATGCTCTGCTCTTTTTTGCAAATAGCTGATGATGTTCCTGCAAAGCCAGTTAATATACGTAAGGAAATTCCAAATATACTTGGAGAGAATCAGATTGTTGTTGAGAATGGTTATGGTATTGAGGAATTGCCTATGCACAGCTTGTTTGAGGCTAATGATAATGGTAAAACCTTCATCTACGTTTGATCAAATGAACAATGATCCACAGGCTATCTGCTCTGAGTTTGAAGGTAACCAGGTCTTGAACTTACCAATTATGGAGTGTGGGTTGTCAATCTGGAGAACTGATGAAGGCTTGTCTACATCTGCCATTCCTGCTGATGATGTTCATGGGGAAAGGCTTTCATGGAGGAGATATATATGCACTTCCTGGTGAAAGTGTTGCTAAGAGAAATCATGTGTCAGGACGTGATGTTGTTGGTACAGATTCCAAGTTGGAATCAGAAACACCATTTGAGGAATCGGAAAATCCAACAGCTGATACTGAAGGTTATTTGGTGGAAATAATCAATGCCCTTATGAATGATGAACTTTTTCTCTTGGATGTTGATGCTGAAGATGTGATTCATAAGTCTTACTTTGATGGTCTGAGCTCACTTTTGGCAAGTTCACCAATCAGGGTCAGATACCGATTAACTGTTGCGGTCCAAATTAATTCCGTAAGTGTTAGTGAAGGCACTCTCCGACCAGCACTACCAAAGGAAAAGAGTGAAGAAATTATACCGGAAATCATCTGAGTCATAGTTCAGCTGATTCTTTAATAGAGAAACCAACTTTTTGTTCTGATAGCCACATTCTTCTTCCATTAAGAAAAAAGTGGATGCTCCACAAATGATTAAAGGCAAGAAGCTTCAAGTGCAGCTGTGGGATCCGTGGATATTATTTCCCCAGAATCAGTTGTCGATCATCCACCACCAAATCCAGAACAGTTACTGATTGAAAGTGATGATAGTCAAATAACTATTACTGGTTTCAGTTTTTGAACTAGCTTTCTGAAGCTGGTAGAGGTTATAGTTTTTTTCTTCCAGATAAGTAACCGAAAATTAATTTATCAAATTTTCTGTAAATATTTTATAATTTTGATTGTGTAGATTTTACTTGCTAGAACAACAGAAGATTTTATTGTTGACATTGACCTGGGAAGAGAACGGTGTGCTAATAAAGTCTCCAGACGGCAGGAAAGATTTGCTTTGATTTGATCTATTTATGTATTACAACATGTAATACATATGCTTTGTTTTTTCTTTATTCTGTGAACATTTCACTGTGTTAATGGAAGAGTGTGTCATTTCATTTTGTAACCTTTCAAAATTGCACTGAAATCATGACAAGTTCGAGCATTCATCACTGTCAACCTTTTCTGTTCGAGTGATCAGTTTGCAACAGAGATTGCTTCCATCAAAGCTTGAGATCTCAGACAAAAGCCAGCCAGAAAGCCAGGTGGGGCCGTAGAAAGATCTGTTTTTTCTTTCACAATTGCTTTTAAAAATATCGTTTTCACAATCACAGACTCACTAGTCAGGAGCAACTGGCAACTCCGAAGAGTTGCGAATCTGGCAGATGGTCAAAGGCTCAAAGCCAACACCATTCATAGAATATACAAATATAAAACAAATCCAATAATAGCGTATCTTCATTTCTCCATCTGAACTCTCCGCTCCACTTCTGCTACTCCTCCCTTCCATCACCCGGAGCTCACATTTCAATCTCAGATCCAAGAAAGGTTCAGAATTTACACCCAACAAAGAAAGGCGGAAGAAAATGCCAAAACTATCTAGCGCTCTCTATCTCTGTCTACGTTCTCTTGTTTTCATGATCACATTCTCGAAACTTTTGTTTGCAGCAAATTCTAGAACATGTCCAGCAGATGTGCGAGTACTCAAAGATCTGAAAAATGGGGTGGACCCCCGATCCATAGCTCCCGGATCTTGTTTGAGCTCATGGGATTTCTCCTTGGATCCATGTGACAACATCTTCACTGACCATTTTACTTGCGGGCTCAGGTGTGATAGAATCGTCTCTGGTTCTGCTCGAGTCACAGAGATCACTCTTGATCCTGTTGGTTACTCCGGTTCACTCAACTCAACTTCATGGAACCTTCCTTATCTACAGACCTTGGACATCTCCGACAATTCGTTCTCTGGCTCAATTCCTGATTCCTTGTCCAATTTAACACGTTTGCGTCGACTTTGTCTGTCTGGGAACTCACTCTCTGGTGAAATTCCTATCTTTGTTGGCTCACTCTCTCACCTTGAAGAACTTTACCTTGATAACAACCGTCTTCATGGATCCATTCCTTCAAGCTTCAACAACCTAACAAGCCTGAGACGACTTGAAATCCAACAAAACGACATCTCTGGTGAGTTTCCCAATCTGGGTTCACTCAGAAACCTTTACTTTCTCGATGCCAGTGATAACAACATATCCGGTGGAGTCCCAGCAACATTTCCAGAATCTCTTGTCGAGATCTCAATTAGAAACAATAAACTCGGAGGAAATATTCCAGACAACATCCACAACGTGAGGTTTCTGCAAGTTCTGGATCTCAGTCACAACATATTATCCGGATCAATATTGTCAGTTCTTTTTGACCACCCGTCCCTGGAACAGCTTACTCTTTCTTACAACAACTTTTCATTTGTACAAGTACCAGGTGACATGGGTTTAAACAGTAACTTGATAGCTCTTGATTTGAGCTACAACAAGCTTCAAGGTTTCTTGCCAGCTTTTATTGCTTCAATGCCAAAGCTTGCAGCTTTATCTTTGGAGCATAACAAGTTCACAGGTATGATACCAGCTCAGTATGCACTCAAAGCTGCTGTTCCTGGGAACAATACTTCAACTTTTGAGAGGTTGTTGCTGGGTTGGAATTACTTGTTCGGGCCAATTCCAGGTCCTTTGTTGGGTCTCAAACCGGATTCGGCAGAAGTGAGCCTGGTGGATAACTGCTTGTATAGATGTCCTGACGCTTTCTTCTTCTGTCAAGGTGGGAATCAGAAATCCTTGGTGGATTGTAAGATCTTTGGGTCTGTGATTCCTTAAAAACAAATCAACCCTGAATTGCATTACATTACATTATTCTCTAGCAAGTTTGTCATACTTCTTTTTACTATGAAAAGTTACAAATTTAAGACACGAAAGAATATTTTTTATGATGTCTTGCATTAGCACTCTGGTTTTGTCTTGTTTTCAATCTTGTATAATGAACACGCTAATCTTGCTGTGGAACGGATTGAAATTCAAAGTGACCAGAAGAGAAACTGCCACAATGAAGTAAAAGGCATGGGGCTTTGTGCACTTTCAGGTTTGCCTTAGTGTTTCATTGAAGCATGGTCTTGGAAAGGAGTAAAGCGATAACTTATTATCCTAGAATTGCTGCTTGCATTCTAGTAATTCTACCATCTGGCGTTGATTCTTTTGCTCGCAAAATACAAATGGGAAACTGTGCAGCATTGTCAAGACTCAAAAAAAAGGGAAACTGGTTACTTAATAATTTCACCCACGCCGGGCCCCGGCTAAGCGACAACAGTGCTGATACACTGAGATTTCTCATGTGAATTGGTCTAGCAATCCACTGGCAATGGCATTCATTGACATCAATTTTTCTTTTTTTTTTAAGAATGGCCGAAGGTTATTACAAGCAAGGTTTTCTTCGTCAATTTGATCTGATCAAATTTTATGTTCTTTGAAGATTTCCTTTTCTCCATTCCCTTGGTGGGATCTCAATAGGGTATGTAAACTGCATCAACAATAACTGTTGCCATTTTATAAAAGCAAGGTCTTTCCAATGCAGTGGCTCCATGTGCAGTGTTCATATCACCGATATACAGCATTAAAGACCCTTATTTAGTTTTGGTCATTCATTTATACCATGATTCATTTTCTGTCATAGTTGTCCATTATTGTACTGCTTTTTCTGGATGAATTTTGTATATTTTACATTGGTGGAAAAAGAATCCAAAGTTGGGTAATAAAAACCATACCCAATGATTCTGGAATAATCAGTATGGCATCTCATGGACAACGGTTGGACCCTTCTCCTTCCTGAGCTTAATGTTGAATATCCCACCGAGTTGTTTATTTGTTTTGATGACAATGATTCAAGGGTTCTATTGTAGTAAATAAATTGAAAATTTTAAAGAAATAAAACTGAATTGGTAGAGTTTTGCAACACCATTACTTGATAAGCAGTCAACCAATGCATATGAAATATGAATACTGATGACTACTTCGATTTTGCAACGTTTACAACAGTTTTGTTAGTTTAGATTTCTCAATATTCGATCACGATTAATTTAAAGTCAATTATTTATCAAACTTCATGAAGAAAACAACTTTTTTAACATTATTTACATTAGACTCAAATTTTAAATCTTATTTAAAGAGTTGAACTCCTTATCACTATCATCTTTACCCTACTAGTCCTTACCCGAATCGTCATGCAAGAATATCTATTAATCCAACTTGGGCCGCCATCAAGGCCTACCTACAACTTTTGCTTATGAATATTCAACTTAGCCCAACAGTTACCGTAGATTGAAGCTAACTCGGATATTGATGGCCCATTAAGACTATCGAATTTCAAGCCAGAATTCCTGAGGAAAAAGAAAGACCGGGGACAAGTGGAAGGAGCTGGAAGGTGTTTAAGTATTCATATATAACACGTTGTTGTTGTTGTCGTTGTTGTTTGGATTGACATTCGGTGAAGATGTAGATAGAAACAGATCAACAGTAGTTGTCGGTATTCAATGACATCTGCAACAGCTCAATCCTTGGAAAGGAACTGTATTAATATGTACTTATTCTAAACTTAATCCAGGTTCTTCACAGAGTTCATTAGTACAAATATGGCTAGTGGCTACCCGGGAATTCTGACAATAATGCTATGAATGGTGGATGATTCAGTATCCCTTGAAATTGTCATTTTCGAGAATTTCCGAGTAGGTGTAAATCCTGGAAAATGCCATCCAATGCATGCAGCATTACTGTTGTTTTCTCCTTTACATTAGCCCGGAATTAGTTCATTAGCAAAGAGGTGGTTCATTAATTGTGGTTCCTACAGATGTATACCATCGTTTTCCAAATCTTTTCAGGCACCCTTTAACACCGTTGGTTATCTTCATTCTTTTTGAAGTTTGAAGCTAGGTAGTGGTCCAACTGCTCATCGTCATATTACTGGTTTGATAGATCCGGGATCTCTACGGACTGTGCAGTCCCACCCATATCCAGCTTCGTCAATGCAATAAAAGCTTACCAAACCCATGTTTAGTTTAGTTTAGAATAAAGATTTGGACCTTTCTAAAGCTTTCTTGCAATCGTATTAGAATCAGCCTGCAGGAGGAATGTTGGCTCAGCTCAGTCTTCAATTGAGATGTAATTTGGACCTTTAGATGCCCAATTATGCTGAACTATAGGTATCACAATAATGGGTACAAGTCAGCAGCAGAAATTAGAAGTAAAGTAAGCTTAATTTCATAAGGTCGTTTTAGGTTAGCCTTGCCTAAATGGCTAATTCCCTCCTTGAGTCAGAAGCACATCTGTTTTGTAATTTGTAAGGCAAGGTTTGCCTAATTCACTGAGGTCAAACTCATGATTTAAGCCTTAATTTAAGATGAGTTGGGAGTGATGTATAAATTATTGTGTTTGTGGGCAATAAGATAAGAGGTTTAGGACTGCGAGGTCCTAGATTTAGTCACCAAGTTCTAATTGTTGGTTACTTTTCCAAAATTTATGTTGATTATGACATGTATGAAGAAGAATTTGGAAATTTAGGAGTTCAAGTGTATCATCTGTATCATTGTATGCTTTTCAAGATGGTCTAATGTTCTACTTCTAGCTGTCTTCATTTAGGTAAAGGGTTGGCATTTGATTGCCAAACGTGAGTGACCAACACTCACCGCAATGAACATTATAAGACATATACATAATTCGTATTTGTATTATATAAAATTATATTCATATTATATAAAACATGTAAGTTTTGTATCAAAATTTATATTAATATGTCAAACATAACTTTTAATATTATTTATAATACTTTTATATTTTATTTGTATCATTTTCATATCATGTTATTATATCTATGTAATAAGATACACTGAACCATGTTAGACTTGTAGCCAAACAGCCATCGGAGAGGCAAATGGGCAGGGGGGTGGCCATTGGCCAAGTGGGGAACCTGATTGTCGGTAGAAAACCCTTCCTTTCTGGCCAATGGCAAACCTTATCTATCGTATCCTATGTTCATTATTATGTTGAAGATAATTGAGGATCGGAACTCCTCTGCTACCAAAGCTCTTTGTTCCCCATACTTCTCCAGTCCCTTCCCATATCCCATATTTTTATTCTATACTCATACCTAGAATATTCTTCTTCACCAACCCTTTTTCATTTACTTTCTTTCTCTTCAAGTTATATGATTCATTCATGGAAACTGACTTTAAATTTGATTGAACAAGGTAAATATGAACACATATTTAGAGATAATTATGAGAGATTAGGGTTTGTTTAGTGGGAAGAAAAGGAAAAAAATTATTAATCAAATAGTTAAATTATACTATTCTTATTATCTTATCTGATTAATTAAAATGCTTCACGTGAAGCACACAATGGCATGACAAAAATCAATAAAGTGATATGGAACAGATTTTATGAATGACAGGTGTGAAGCTCATATCATATCAAGAATAATTAACTATATAATAAATATACACAGTAAAGTTAGAGCCCGCTATGTCGGGATTTCTTTAAAAAAATATTTTTAATATGATTATTTTAAAAAATAATAATTGATAATGTTGGTTTTTTTTTTTTTTTTGGTGGTGGGTGCCTGTGAATTGTGATAATTAAATTTTGAGAGACATAATTTTGTTGAAAAATTATAAAATGTAAAAATAAAAAATTGAAATTTAAAAAATAAATAAATAAATTTTTGGCCTGGAATTGGACCATCAATTGAACCATGTTTTATTGTTCTAATTGAGGGATTATTTTTATATTACGTATAGATGATTTGGATCTTTGAATATATTATATTATCCAATTAATTGCTAGCTAACTAGGCACTTAATTCCTTTGATTTGTATAATCTCCTCCATGACTTCTTGTTAATTACTAGTATCAACCTTTAAGTTTGATTTTTTTTATCTAAAAATTAGCTAAAGTGTAAAAATCATTTTTTTTTGGGTTAATTATGTGATTCTGAAATACTTTGAATATTAAAGAAAATTGGGTACGGTATGACAACATGACTGACTGATGAGTAATAATTTCTATTATGACCTCTTTTTAAAGTCCACCATTGATTATTATGGAACATGCTTTGGTGTCTTCAACACGTGCAAGGCTACATCCCGCTTCAAACTTTTGCTTTAACATTCATCTAGTTTACCATCCATGTATATACACTTCCATCTTTTACTTTTTAATCCTTTCTTAAATCTCTCATATAATAACACAGTAAAAGGTGTTATTTTTTTAGATTTGAATAAAAAAATTATACGGATTAAAATCTTAACAAAAATTATATATTTATTAAAATTCAAATTTCGTATTTAATGTATCGATTTAAATAAAAATTTACATGTTTTAAATATATTTGACTCCAATTGAATATAATTAAATATATAAATTATCAACTGTAATTTTTTTTGTTATAATATTATTTGATGAATTGTGTTAGTAAACAAATCCTAATTCAAAACCAAATTTTAACCCGAAAAAAAAAAGAGAAAAGAAAGTGTAAAGTTATCAAATGATTAGTATCCATCCTACATAGACATGCATGGATTAATTTGTGTTTTGGTATTATTATTAATTTGTGTTTTGGTATTATTATTATTCTATGTGTTTGGGAGAGCCAAAATCTAGGCCAAGTGAACAGTATTGGAATCGAATCGAAAGATAAAGGGGCAAACTATTCGTGTCTTATCACCTCCACACTGACTGTGATGCCGACCATAGACATATTCCTGTTTTCAGGCCATGTTATTCTTATTCACCTTCAAGATTCCTAGATCACATTGTGAATTAATTTCATTATATCTTTGAAAGCTAGAAAAAAAATGGTGTTTGTCTTCTTCTGTTTTCTTCATTGCACCATTATAATATCCCATCTCATCATGACCACTTTTGCTAATGCTTTTGTGGGCATAATCCGCTTTTATTGCTAACCCTAGCTATATTTTTGAGAGAGAGTCCTATTGTTTGCTTTTATTGCTTTGTGTGAATGCCAGACCTCTGCGCCACCTTTTGTATCTTACATTATAATTTTAAATATCATACGAATATAAAAATAATAAAAATAAAAAATATAAAAATAATATATATTAAAATTAGATAAAAAATTATATAAATATGATAAAGTTAAAAAATAAAGTTTTGTATTAAGTTAATTTTGATATGAAATTTTTATATTTTAAACTATACGAACATAATTTTACATGATACAAATACGAAATATAAATATATATATATAAATTGTCCGATCTAACTAAAATTTAATTTTTTTTACTGTAATTTGTTCTTAATAATACAAAAGTTTTTAAAGCTTTTGATGATTTTAAGCTTAAATATGAGCATGGTCACCATAGAGAGACTGATTTTCATATACTAATCCATTTCTACTTAACAAAAAGATAATATTAAAAGTGGTGTGATCTTATTTTGTTAAATATTAAAATTTTTTAAATTTTATATTTAAGTTGAGTCGATTTTTTTATTTATTAATAATTGATTTTAGATTAAATGTTTAAAATATTATTATAATTTAGGTTTTCGTTGTGAGATTTTATGGCTGATTTTTCAAGTGGCCCATATTTAATAACAATGTAATGACAAGTTTTACGTAATATTATTATATTATATAAAGTTGAACTCACTTATAGTCTACTTTACATTGGAAAGCTTTAAGAGACAACAACTCAACTTATTAAATTAAATTGTTCATACTCAAAGTTCAAACCTTTTCCAGCAATGCAGGCACGTGGGAGGTTGCTGATTGATCCCTCGTTTTTAAACATCTCCGCCATCTTTAAATTGGAGAGAGAGAGAGAGAGAGAGAGAATGGGAAATTAAAAAATAAAAGCAGAGAAAAATATCTGCTCCATCTGGAAACATGTTATAAAACTCAACATCAATATGTAATATGTTCCAGAGTCAAATGCGAATAAAGAAAGGAGAAATAGATGGGAAAGGAGATTGAAACGAAGACTGGTCGCCCATTAGCTGACATAACTTCTCCATTATGAGCAACAGATCAGATCAACAACCGAGACTCTTCTGTTTCTATTTTTAACTTTAAAGATTAAAAAAGAAAGAATTCCTTGAAATTCTAAATCCCACGCTTTGCCCCCGTCATTTCCCTCTATATATGGTTTCATGGAAAGTGTTGAGACAAAATCCACTCAGAAATATGATTCTATACTTTGCACTTCTCGAGAAACAGTAGCACATGTTTCATGTAAACTTGACGAGGTGAGTATCGTGACCATGCATAACCGGGGTTTGGTTTACAAATGACAGTGATCACAACCCTAACTCGTTCACTTGTACCTTAGACTTCTTCTTATATAATCAAGGGCAAACATAAGAAATATATCTTATCTATAAAATTAGGATCCATGTTCAATTTTCACAATTGATTAGTGTCAAATCCCTGATGAAACCCAGATCCCATGTTATCGGTAAATAAGTTTGATAATTCATATTAATGTAATGTATCGTGAAAAATATAAAAATTTTATATGCCTTATTTTTGTTATGTCAATTTTTATTTAATTTTAACTTGTATCATTTTTTATTTTCTATTCGTGTCATTTTTTAAACATATTATTCTGTCATATCTAAAATTATTAAATCTTCTGTATAACATATAATGGTTCATAAGAACCTGAGAGCTCATTAAAATTGTTAAGCTCTATCCCGATATCTTCTTAACTTCTAGTCTTTTATCTCATCTGAATAAGAATATCATGCGCTTAAACTTTATTGAATCTATGACTTTCTAGCATTTGTCGAATATATATGTCATCTGATCAGTTGATTGATATTGTAAAGCTGTTTTTAATCTATAATCTATGCTTTTTATTATGTTGTTTTTAGCCATATTCGTTGAAAAATGCGACGGAGTAGATTTTACCATCAGAATTGTCAGGGCTTTGAATAAGATTCATTGCAATGAAAGAGATTGCCAGTGTGTTAGGAATGATTGCGTAAGTGACAAAACTAGCAAGCATGGTGAGAGACTGAGAGTGTGGTCCCATTTTGCACGAAATGAAGAAGCAACATCCTACCAAATTGGGAATTCAACTAATCGATGAAAAGGTTATTATTCCACTGAGATGGGGATTGAATTTAAGAATGAAATTCTATCTCATTTCACTCTCACGTCCAAACTTTTTGCTACAAAAGATTATACTAGATAATTATTTCATAGCATATATGTTATTTATTTAAATTTTTTCATATAATTAAATTATTAGAAAAAATTAATTATTTATTGTAAAAATATTATTGAACTTATTAAAGTAAATATTTAATATTTAATTATTAGATGTAATGTGTAATAAATGATTAATTTTTTTAATAATGTGATTATGTGATTTGATTTGAAAGAAACAACCATATGTTTATATAAAATAAATATGATTATCTTATAAACCGTCAGTGAAATTTTTTTACTCTACTAATAACATTAGATTATTACACGCATCTTTTAAAAATATTAAAAAATAAAAAAAATAAAATAAAAAATGTATAATCATTATCCATAAAATATTTGTTTCATAAAATCTTTTCATATAACTTTAAGAGGATGACTTGCAAGAAATCATTATTACTTCATATTAACATATATCTATTCTATTTAAATCACAATTATGTAATCAAATTTTAAAAATAATAATAATTTATTATCAATATTACTAATAGATCTATTAAAATACATATTTGCAATTTTATTATCATAAATTATGTGTAACAAATTGTTGACTCAAGAAGGATTTCATAAATAGTTACTTGACGTTAGCTTAAATCTCTTTCATTAAATCCTACATTACACATCATGCATGATAATGATAATTAAACAATAAAAATTTATTTCAATAAGTTGATTAATCATATAAGTTAATTAAGATGTTATTATCTAAACAAAAAATGTCAACTAACAAGAAATACCTTACAATAATGTGATTAAGTTTTTTTTTAGTAGATAATGTGATTAAGTTGATTGCCCATTCGACTTGTATTTTCCATTCAATTGAACATCTGTCTTAAAAAAAAAGTACACAATTTCATTGGCTGACGACCATGATGATGCAAACATTTAATTGAAAAAGAAAATAAAAGAAATATAATAGCCTAATTGGTATCCTTCAACTATTAACATGATAAAGGAATTGAAAACTAAGAGAGGAAAGCATATAATAAAAGTACATCTTTCATCATGTCCACAAATATAATATTGACAAAATCTTAAATATTATTAAAAGATTGATAATTTAAAGATCACAACTCATGTACCAAATTATTGCTCATAACATGAAATCATAGCTACCATTTTCTTTACTTTTACAAATAAAAAATTTGCACATCAAAATCCATCATTGAATAAGTGATGAGAGAAGGAAAAAGTGCTTAGAGTGAAGATTACTACTAGTATTTACTTTTGCTAAATAATAGTAAAATATTGTGAAGATCATTACTCTTTGAAAGAAAGCACTTTTAATTTTTTTTTTTTTCCGTAATGCATTTTTATTCGAAATTATAAAAATAAATAATATATTAATTTCATGAAATAATTATTATAAAAATTATTTTATTCAAATTAAATAAATTAATAAAAAATTATAATTAATTAAATTAAATTCAAACTTAAAATTTAAAAATCTTGAATGTTTTTTCTAAAGATTTTTAACATTTTTAATATTATTCTATAGTGTGAAACAGCCTACTCATCGTAATCTAATTCCATTCTACAGTTTTACTCTACTGTTTACCCTGATAGATACGCTTAAAACCCACACTTTCCAACTCTTCTGGGGTTCCAAACTGCCAGTCTTCACACGGTCCTCTCTTTCAGGAATAGAGGAAAGCGATCGGATTGGGGCAGAAGATCAACAAACAGATGAAGATTCAGTGCGACGTGTGTAACAAAGAGGAGGCCTCTGTGTTCTGCACAGCAGACGAGGCCGCCCTGTGCGACGCCTGTGACCACCGCGTCCACCATGCCAACAAGCTTGCTTCTAAACACCAACGTTTTTCCCTTCTCCATCCTTCCTCTTCTAAACAAGTCCCTCTTTGCGATATCTGTCAGGTGTTTTGTTGTTTTTCCTTCTGCTGTTTGGCTTTGTTTTGATTTATTGATTTTGTTGGTGTTTTGATTTGTTGATTTTGTTTTTGTAGGAGAGGCGAGCCTTCTTGTTTTGTCAACAAGACAGGGCAATTCTATGCAGAGATTGTGATGTTCCAATTCACTCAGCAAACGAACATACCCAGAAGCATAACAGGTTTCTTCTTACAGGGGTTAAACTCTCTGCTACCTCGGCTCTCTACACATCCTCCTCTTCATCCTCCATCGCTTCCTTATCCAACGGTGGTGACTCTGTTCCTGAATTCAAGTCTCAACCATTGGTCAAGAATCCTGTCTCTGCTTCTTCAGCGAATTTCAATCCATCTTCACTTGCTAAATCTCCATCCATTAGTACAACAGCAGCATCAGTAATTAACAAGAACAGTGGAGATAACCTTTTGGCAACCGAAGTGGGTGGTTCAATGAGTAGCATATCTGAGTACTTGATAGAGATGCTTCCAGGGTGGCATGTCGAAGATTTCCTCGATTCCCCATCACCACCCTTTGGTTTCTGTAAGGTTTGCATTGATCCATCATTGATCTATTCCTTCCCCTTCTCGCTAGCTAGTGAGCTCATGCCACAGTATAATATGTTTTCTGTGTGATCTGAATAATATTTGTTTTTTTTTTTTTGGTCTAATTTTGTCAGAGTGGTGATGATATATTGCCGTTTATTGATGCTGATCTTGAGAGCAATATGAGTAGTTTCTTACCAGAAAGTTTGGGGCCTTGGGTTCCACAGTCACCGTCTTTCCTGTATCCTCCCCAATGTTCTTCGCAAATGGGAGGGCAAATTGGGTTCAAGGAGACAAAGGAAATTATAGGCATGAAATCCAACAGGAGGAGGACAGAAGATGCCTTTAGAGTACCACAGATCAGCCCTCCATCCACTGGCTCCAAGAGATCCAGATCTCTCTGGTAGGATCAGATCAGATCTTCAAAGAACAAAAGCTTCATGTTCTCTTATAGTTTGACAAGGGGCAAAGTTAATTTCAGTTTGATGTTTCTTTTTCCCTACTCTAATAGGGAAGGTTTTGTTTAGTATATTGTTCTTCTTCTTTTAACCCCTTTTGTGTACTTGCAGAATGCAACTACTTTGTAAATATCAATGAAAATTCTCAAGGTTTCTTTTCCTTGTACTAATTTTCCCATCTTCCATTCAGATCTTCAGTTAAAGATTGCAATCTGTCAGAACAAAGAAAAAATCTAAAACACTTTAAACTGGAATCCAGGAAATGACATATCGTTGTCTGAAAACATGGGGAACAATTGAAGTGAAATTGTGTCAACAGACAGTCAAGGGAACAACTAATCCCCCTTTTGGTCGGGCATTGTAAACTGACAGACATTGTAAGAAGGTACAAAGATGAAGAAGATGGATGATAGTTATGATGAATTGATGATGAATCGGATCGGATAAGGAAAGGAGGATTAGGCCACCAGGGATGGAGGGTAGGCAAAAAGGGTATGGTCTAGTTTTGTCTTTAAGCAGATTGCAATGTCCTGGTGGGGACAGGCATAACCCAAAGGCCCAAACCAATTGGATATATATACTTAAGCGTTAGGATTAATTTAAATGGATCTAACAATTAAAATTAATATTGAGGAGATTGGAAGTGATTTTAACATTAAAATTTATTAACAAATTGAAAACTTCCATACCAAAATAGGAGAAAGAATAAAGAATGCAGCACTAGTTGTTCGGCAGGGTTTTCTGCGAACTTGCAGTTGTACTTCCCTCATGTTGAAAAATAAAAATCCCAATTTAGTAAATGAATAGTACGTTAGTTGTCACAGTAATATATGTTTTGTAATAGAAAATATGTAAATCGTGGCAATTCAGTCCCATTTTCAAGTTTCGATTATTGGTATACTTGCTTTTTCTGACAAAAACATGACTAGTAAAAGACTTTTGTTCCAAAGAAAGCATATACAAACGTGAATGTCATGTTTTTTATTTCTGCTGTCAATGGCCAGAAAAAGAAAGTATAACAGCAAATCTTTTCAGGATTTACATTAGCATTTATGAAAAAATGCATGCAGATGACAACTAATTTTGTCAATCTGAGTACAGGTCGGGGGCCGAAAGGTTCATCCTTGTGTCCTGTGTCGACCACGAAACCTAAGCCTACCTAAGCTAACTGTCTTATGCGCAATCTGTGTGCCTACTTTTGTTCGCTTTTGGTGGGTTTCAAATGAACAATAATTGACCTTTGTTCTTCCACCTTATTTGCATGAATATCAATCACATCAGCTTCTTAATTTGCTCGATTATGGCATTTTTGGCGTTTTGCGGCCCATTCTGTCCACAAGACGGGCTGACATCGTTGCGGTTCAGACGGAACAGCTGCCTCTTCAACAGTCCCAACCCCATCGTATTCAATGAATCGATTTTATAAAGTTTATTATGATTACAAACTTTGCTTCTGTAAACAGATTAAGATCCGTAGAAAATGATGGTTTGTGTAACTGAACAATTCAAACAATCTCAAAACTAAATATGATATTTCATATATCTATATAGTATTTGCTTTTTGATTAAATACATTTATAACATGAAAGTTAACGTATCATATACATATTTAGCACGAAATAAAATTTTTACACGATAATCTTGCTTGTAGCTATGCATTCCTTTTGTTAGGTACAGAACAAATTGATTTCAGATTTAGGCTGAAGTTTTGTACTAGCCTCCTTAACCATCATCTAGTGCTTGTCCTAACTGCTAACATGGATTGCTTGATTCTCTGACAAACTGAAACGATGAGACCACTCAAAGGTGTCAGGATTTTGGCTGGAGGGTTTATTTATTAATTTATGTAAAGGGAAGATTAATTAATCAAGACTTTGTTTCTTTCATCTGAGTTGGGCAGCCCAGAATACCCTTGCCAATGTTTAGATGAAAACTACGTTTGTTTGCTTTTCTCTTCCCGGAGTTTGGTCTCCTGGGTAGACCTGAAAATAGGGTAATAGTAGTCTAGATCAAGTTGTCTCAGGATTTGCTTTGTCATCCAAAGATAAGAAGAGTGGCCCTCGATGAATTCAGTTGCATCAACCTGGGAATCCGATGGAAAAATCATTTTCTTTTAACATCAATGAAATGGGATTGAAAAGGAACTAGAAATGTAGAAAGAAAAACCCAGCACTTACATTTTCTATCCCAGGAATATCAACAGGTTGAATTCCAGCCAATCCCGTGGAAAGTATGCTGCAGACAGAAATTTGAAAAACTAGTAGTAGAATTAGTTCCTTAGGCCAATGGTGTAAGATTTTCCCCTATGATTCATCGATTCTACGACATGATAATTAACTATAGATCAATCACTTGCCTGGCACGGAAAATGATTCCCAGTGTCCAATCACTAGTACTGTAAACATTGACAAATCTTCCTGCTACCATCTGCAAACCAGGAGCAGATACTTAAGGATATCTGACAAAGAAGAGAAGTGAAAGAACAAAACATTAGTGCGTGAAAGCAATCAAGAATACCCTTCTGGCATCTTCCCACTTTTCATCGTTTATTGAAACTGGTGCTCCGAGAAGAACAACCCGTTCAACAAGTCCAGCTGCAGAAATATGGTTGTAGAGAAAACTCATCAAACGGTCAACCTGAGCTACTAGTCGAAATGATAAAAAGATGGTGATTGGTGATCTTGCCATTATCTCCTTCTGTTTCAGCTAGACACTGAAGACATTTCAAGATTACTCGGGCACCCAAAGAGAAACCAACCAGTGTCACGGGTCTGAAATAAGAATACATAAACCAAGCTGTCAGGTGCAAAAAGATCAGATTTTTACATGATCATATGTGGCTACCTGTTCCCTTGCAATCCCTGTAGCAACACTTCAGCTAGAAACTTTCCAGCTTTATCAGATCTGAGGAAATATATACAAAGTTCAGGGAATTGACAATAATGATGCAAAATCCAAGAATACTAAGCAAGGTCCAAAGGAACTATGATGTTGGTCAAGCTGTTGTTGATAAAAGTGCAGATAATATATGTCTAATCAATTAAGTAGAACAATTTCTACCACCATCCATCTTAATTATACTATTAAAATTATCCATTCATTGAAGATAACCTGTCAACAGCAATCGCCCATGCATTGTCGATAAGATCAGATGCGGCAATCAAAGCAACCGGAACACTTAGTGCTGTTAATAGTGTACCTAATACAGTCAGCATGGCTCCTCCTTGCATTACGTCTGATGCAATTTCTGCAAAAAGCCGCTACTTTTCAATCAAAATATTTTCTCAGTTAGCAAAATTTGATGGCATAGTAAAGTTAAAATAGTACTTGAAGCAAGCCACTCCCGTATTCCTGAGTTCAGTACAATCAGATTCTCAGACTCCCACTTTAGCGCATACCTACATATTTGGAACAATAACAATGAGACCAAGTTACCATCAAGACAGTGATAGTAGCTTCAACAAAATTGAATGCAAAGTCACGTGGCAGGCAGAACGAGAATAACAAAATCCATGTCCATTGTCCTTAGAAATGAAAGTATTTCATTTCAGAGTGGCCAACCGCAATACTGTTTTTTTCCGGTGTATATGTCAACTAATAACAAGAGTGACTGCGAGTGAGTGTACATATGTGCCTTTGTCTCCTTCCTTACAACTGGTTTTAAATTGCAAAGAAACTCAAATCAAGCAGAACATTGAATCTTGAAAACAGAAGGAAATTAAACACAAGTACAGAAAAGCAAGAGTCAACCTACAATTAACATCTTACCTCTCCAAGTTATCGTTATGATCTTCCCAAGGTCCTAAAAAATCTTCTTCGACAAAGATAATTCCAGAAATCAAGATTCCAACTGCCAGCCGCTGAAAAAAATTGCAGTTACTTAAAATCAGTAAGTAAATTCATGAAATGAACCAGTGAGAATACAAACTTCTTGATGAAGAGCCAATATCTAATTAGTAAGTCATGAAGTAGCCTATTCTAAGCAACCACAAAGCTAAAGATTTAAATAAATGAATGAAAACTCACGCCTTGGTTATGATTTTTCCCAGTTTCTTTGAATTCAAATTCATGAAGGTCTTCAGTTCTTTTAGCCATTTTACTTCCTGCAAGACCAGCTCCAGCAGCTAGGATGCATACAGAGTAACTGGGTCAGTATCCACCAAACACATTACTTCAGTTTTTTTTTGTTTTTTGTTTTATTTTTATTTTTTAAAAAGGGAGTTTGGTGGAGGGGATTGTGGTTGGGGGTTGAAGACGAAAAGAGAAACACTGAAAGTTGTATAACATCACAATTAAGTCTGCACTCTTCGCAGCAAATAGGTCTTTTAACAGGCTTTAATAGTTAAAACTCTATTATTTCAGTCAGCATACTGCAAAATGACCGAAGATGGATAGTTTTTAGCTGTTTAATTAGCTCATACTATAAGTGTTAAGTGAAGTTTCCTATGATATATATATATATATATATATATATATATAAGCTTCGTTTCTTGAAAATTCTGTCACGATACTAACAACATTTTGTTATTCACTCGTAATACAAAGTACTGTTGAAGGGTTAGCGTATAATCAAAGTGTTCATAGATCATCTAAAGTCCAACATTACTATAATTACTCAAGAAATAGAACCAAACTTAAAACAAAAGAATCAGGAATAATGCCCCATTAATCAATACCTCCAAGTGATGCAGCAACAGCAACTGAACCGGCGACTGATCCTGTAGCACTGGCTGCTGCAGCAAATCCACCTACTCCAACTGCAGGAACAATGCTACCTAATGTAGGAGCCAGGACACCTAATCCTTGTGCAATAGCTGGGGCAGCTAGGCCTGTCATGAAATTATTCAACAGTGAATTTACAACTTTGCTTACGCGCTAAAGAAAATGGGAAAAATAAATAAAACTTGAGGGAGAAATCTAAATATATATCTGATATCTACAAACTGACGGATTCCATACCACCAGTAAGGGCCATCAAGGTCCCTCCTGTCAAAGCAGCAGCACCAATCATGCCTCCCCGTTTCCAACCATCTGTCGTACTCTTTTTATCTTCCACTGCATCTTCCTCCTTCAGTGGAACCATGAGAGAGCAAGCAACCATTATCTCCATAGCTTCCTACAAAATGAAATTTCCTTAAACTTGCACAGAAAGGTTCAAATGAAGCAAACACATTACTGCTAGCAGGATTTGGGTTGCTAAAAACAAAATGTTATTAACAATTGATACCTAAAACTCAAAAAGACATTAATTAAAAAAAAAAGGTAGCTTAGGTTCACAAACCACTTTTATCCATTTGACATTGAGCCAAGTAGCTAGCAACCGCAGAGCCACACGGTATCGAGCATCATAGCCCTTTGATCCGTCGCCACTGACATCATCAGCTACAGAAGCTGAAAGAAGCTCATAAAGAACCGTTATTTTCCTCTCCTCAGTTAGCAATTTTCCTTCTTCCATCGATTTCTCAGAAACTTTACTTCCTGATCCATCCACATCTTCTTCATCATAGGATATGTTGAGAATAGTCTTTTGAATTCTTCCATTAGGATCCGTAGCTGCAGTAGTTAACTCTGTCTTGGGACAACCCCACCTCTCGCGGCACCTAGTTTCGTAGTCACGACTCCTATCAATATCCTCAGAAGCCGCAAGAGAGCTTTGTATACTAAGTATTGTAGCATCCACAACCTTCAGCAAAGCAAGCTCCTTTTCTCGTATTCTTGAAGAAACCCCATCATTTTCCTCTGAGAGTAATGTCAAGAACTGTGCCAAAATCAATATCATGCTCTACAAATAAAACCCAAAGAAGAAATAACAGGAAAATCAACTCGTTCCATAATTCGAAGATTTCGATATGAAAATTAAAAAGTGACATACTGATCCAACGTGATGCCTCGTTTGAGTAGATAATCCGGCGGTTTCTTTGAGACCATCCCAAGCTTGATCGTCAACTCCCATAAACCTAAACATCCGTACAAAATTTGTTCCACAAAAATTAAATATAGAAAAAAAAAAATCTTGTACTCAAAGCTGGGGATTAGACATTTATACCTGAAGACGGGCAAAAGTAAGCCGGAATTCTCATGGATCCAAAGCTGGGGATTATCAGAGACCGAAATGGTGTTATTAATGCTTGCACCTTCCCCAATTGGCTCGTCTTTCAGAGAAAGGAGAAGATTCGTTGGCCGTTTTTGCTGTGCCTGAGACTGGTGAAGAGCCACAGCGAAAAGCGCTGAGGCTGCGTACTTCTGTGTTGGTGAAAGTATGGATGTTTCCATTGCTAAAAAAAATGGCTTACAAGTTTGTGATTTGACAAGGAGAAATGGGACGAAGAGAAAGATCAACGAAATTTTCAATCATAATTCGGTGATGATTTTGTTTATGTTTATCAGTGAAAAAGAAAGGAAGTCGAAGCTATGGCCTTGCCTGACTCATTCAAAAGCGCACCGATTTCGCGGGGTCCAATGAAACGGCTACTGCACGTGATATCACGTGATTAAAGACCTTTCTTTTTGGATATGGGCAAGGGGAGCCGGGGGCCATTGCGTCTTCTTAGATTGGGTTTCATTTCTCTAATGAGCTGAATTACCAGGAAATCATTATTCATCATTTTAATTTTTACACACTTCCATTAATAATAATTAGGATTGTTATCCTATACAATTTTCTTCTCATTTTATTTTTAATTATTTTTTTTTATTTTTTTATCTGTGTATAAGATATCAATCTTAGATATAATCTTTTTAATATTTTTTAAATGATATATGTTATCTTGTTAAACTCGTTTATTGAAATATAAAAAATTTATTAATAATAGATGAAATAATATTCCTTATCAATTAATATATACTTAAATTTGAATTTAAAACCTTTAAATTATCTTCATTTTTATATATGCGGAGAGTATTTTTTTTTATCTTTAATACCGATATTTAAAAATTATCATATATCTCACTTATTTTTAATATACCTTAAAGTATATGTAACATTTTTAACTCCATTAGTAGAATTTAAAAACTTTATTAATGATGTATGAGTTAATTATTCTAACTTCTTTATCCCTTATAATTCTATTATTATCTATTAATAACATAGCTAACGCTTGTAAAAAAAAAAAAGGGAACTGAAATATATTTTACAATATAATTTATTAATGCAAGCAGTAAATATCTATCAATTTCACTATTCTTTATTCAAACTTGAAAAGAAATTAAAAGTTTAAGATAGAATTTAATGCAATTAAAGAATAAAAACAAAATTCAACAATGCTCGTAATATAATTACAAATTAAATAATAATAAGTAAAACTTGTTGTTTCATTTTACTTTTCCAGCATTCTTTTGTTCAAGAATAGAAGAAAAATACAAAATTAATCATAAAAGTATATATGTGTATGTGTACATGCACGTGCATGTAACACATTAAGAATTATTGTGTCTAGATTAAAAATAAAAAAATAATCGATGCATACAATAATTAATAGAAAGATTTGCAAACCAACATAGCATTTGTTCTTGGAATGGGTATATTGTCAAAA
Organism: Firmiana major; assembly: GCA_033439115.1. Lineage (NCBI taxonomy): Eukaryota > Viridiplantae > Streptophyta > Magnoliopsida > Malvales > Malvaceae > Firmiana > Firmiana major. Next base: position 51,700,230 of record CM065909.1, read on the forward strand.
ACATTGCATATGCCCTAAGCCCTAGTTCAATGAAATGGACCCGAATGCTTAGGAGCTCTTCGAGCGGGAAAATGGGTTGGAAGAGAAGTACTCTTACCGCATGTCTTTTGCCTTTGGAACCGGAGAAGCATATGCTCCTTCTGATCTGGGTGTAGGGTTCCAAACACCATAATCCTCATGGAAATCAGCTTTCTCATCCTGCTGCAGCTGCTGACAGCCAAGTTCCCTCTCCTCATCACCGCCCAGCTGCTGCTGCTTCTTCTCAATCGGATCATGGAAGAGAAGTGATCCTGGTGAAGATAACGCCGGCGATGCTAATGGTGACGATTCTGTTGCTGTCATGGGCGGTGTCAATGTCATTATAACCATCATTGTCACGCCAACAATTTGCATGACTGACCTCTCACTATAGCTTGGCATGCTTACTCATCCTCCTGATTTGACTGCACCCTGGCCTGCAATACTACATCTATATATCTTCAACTTCGAGTGTTTAAAATAGCATGTAATTTATATCATTAGCACCATATAAGAATTAGAGTTTGTTTAATGTCGACCTGAGTGCCACCAATGCTTGAATTAAGCTGATCCTTCTTTTGATCATGTCCAACTGATGATTATTTGTAATTGGCCAGATAAGTTTTTATTCATTTTGGGCCTACTAAACCAGCCTACTGAACCAAATTGATTGGGCTGTGAGGCTTTAAGCAAAAAAAAAAAAGGAAAATTTATTCCGTTGCCGGGACTTGAACCCGGGTCTCTCGGGTGAGAGCCGAGTATCCTAACCAACTAAACTACAACGGATTTTACTAAATTATTCGTACGGTCCCTACAGAACCATTAGGAGAAGAGGTAATGGCCACTCATCTGTTATCAAGCTGTGTTGCATATTCACAGAACAACATCATTCATCAATTCACTTCGTATGGAGATCCTGCTGAAAATGGCTGGACTCAAGCGTTTAGTCTTTGGATTTATGAGTTTGGATGCAGAGAAAAAAACCTGAGACAAGAAAGAAAATTAAATGAACGAGGCAAGTGACCTTGGTTTGACCTTGTATTCAATCATGGAAAGTGGGGTATTCCCCAATGGAAGATCATAAAAAATTGTCTCATCTCTAATGCAAGATTAATTGTGACATATGTAGGCCTTGATGTAATCCTTCCACGTACTTCAAAACATATTATTCTTACAATATTAGTTCACTTCAAAAACATAGAAACAGACAATGACTAGGACATTACCTTATTTAACTCTCAAAACTGCAAATCTTTATAGGTCAAGTCAACTGTAATACCTGTTTGGCTGTTTCCCTGCTATAAGTCCCTCCAACTAACGATGGTGCACCTACCATACCAACCACCGCTGCAAACTTTCCCAACCTAGAGAGTCCAAACTAATTGATAATGCCTACTCTGTTTTTAAGACAGCAATGAACATCAGAATAAGGAAGCTCATCTCAGAGTTAATTTTGAAGAATTCTCATTTTTAGCAGCTATTAATGTTGTTCCTAACTTTAGTAATCGTCAGAAATTTATGGCGTATGCCCACCTAAAACAGCTTAAAAAGGCAGGAATGATGATTTGGTAAGTCAATCTCCTGCTTTGACTATTAACTATATTTAGCATACACCAGTTTAGGATATTTTTCCACAAGTTGAGATTGGCTATACTTAAGACAAAAAAGGTAATTCATTGTACAAAAATTTCACATTACAAGATCTTATTATATACAACATTTTTTCTACATTAACAAAATAATTTTTTTTATTCAAACCATAACTTTTAAATAAAAAAAAAAAACTTTATCATTGCATCAAGTTTCCATCCAATAGTTATTCTTAAGACTATCTAAGGTTAAAACCAGCAAATGTATTTTATTGCAGCATGGACTCTGACCAACTCTAGGAAATGTGTCATTTCTCTTTATTAAATATATTGTAATTGTCTTCGATTGCTGGGCCTTCGGTCAACTACACGGAAATGATGTAAGAGTACGTGAATGTACGGGGGGCATAACACAACTGAATCATAATAATAATAATAATAATAATAATAATAATAAAAAACTTAAGCTGTATTAGGCAAAACTATAATCACAATTCAATGTCAATTCATCAATCTAATCTCAAACTACTTGAGCGGAATAGTCTGAGCTGAGTTAGTGTCCTGCACCCCATAGCATCTTTCCTTTGGCAATCAAAAAACCTAGCATCTCTATACAAATTCTACTTATAAGAAGCAGAAGATGATACAGACATAGAGTGAATATACACCATGTCAAGTAAATTTTTTTTTTTTCACAAATACAATAGAGTAAAAGTAATCTCTACAACCAAATGTTATGAAAGAGGAATAATTTCAAAGTCATCGTTTGAAACGGTTTATTATACAAAGGCATGAAGCCCACTGAACACATTGATGAACTACATATTGCACAATGCACACTGGATGACTAAAATAACACAATGGAATGGTACAAGAAAAGCAAAAAGGCTTTAAATCAACTAGCTACGGAGCTTTGTGCGATTGCAAATTAAAGCACATGCACTTATCTTTCATTGCTTCAGCTTCACTTCCATACTCTTTGAATTTATAGTCATCCTGTTTAAAGTTAGGAGAAACCTTTCCCTCACTGTAGCATTGATTACATAGACTAAAATGAGCCTTCACTTCCTTAAATCGGGAACCAATAATTGGGTAACGGCAAACTGAGCAAATGTGGCGTCCGTGTCGATTCCTATCTCCAGTTTCTAACTTCAACAGAGTGGACATGATACCAAAGCCCCAATCAGGATCATCGAACATGACAAGAAATTCATTGAAAGATACCATAGAGGAATCTGTTTCTCCATGAACTTCCAGTATTTCACTAACTACATGAGAAGGAACATAAATAGCCCTCAACAATTTGATGTAATGAACAGCATCTACCTTTCTAATTCGAGAACCACCTTCATTTACGGGCCGCCATAAGAGTGCATCAAAGGCAATCCTTTTTCGCTTATCTGGAGGTCCGTTACAAATGGGAGCAAGAACAGCATAAAACATGCCCAAGTCCACTCTACCTGATTCTGTTTCATCCAAGACAGAGAGGATTTTCTCATTTATAGCTTTGACAGCTCCTTGGAAGGTTTCAGGTTTAAGAAAATTTAGTAATCTGCGCAGAATTTCTTCCAAATTAGGCTTGCGTAAGGATTTTTGAGGACCACCACCACCGGAGTAGGAGACCGGTACATCAGTTTCACTCATTTCCTTCTTCAAAAGATCCACTTCACATCGGCTCAATCTAGTAATTCTCTGGAAAGCCCTAATTTGAAGAGCATTTCCTAAATCCTGCCTCGATGTAGTCTTCTCACCTACTGACTTGAATTTTGAGGGCTCCACTATTATGAAAGCCCCTTCCCCGTTGGCACCACCGTTAATCTTCACCTTCTTCTTTTGTAGCTGCTTCAGATGGTAAATGGCATCATGTAATTCAACCCTATTTGTCATTTTCAAAGCCTCCTTCAAAGCTTTCTTAGCTTCTTCAGTTTCTCCAGCCCCCAACAGAGAGACAGCCTTATTGAGCTGTGCCCGCCAATGATTCGGCCACATAGCTAAAACCCTAGTGTACATCTCAGAAGCTCTCTGAAACCTACCCAAGTCCATGTAAAGTCCACCCAGATTGTATAAAGCATCAACATGACCAGGTTTCAAATCAATAGCTTTCTGGAAAACCTCAATTGCTTTCTCATCCTCATCCACAGCATGCAAAGCTGATGCTAAATCACAATGTGCATCAGCATAATCTTGTTTCATGTAAATAGCCTCTTCTAAAGCCTTAATAGCTGCCCTATATTCCCCTACCCCGAAAAGAGCACTACCCAAAAGTTTCAAAGCTCTAAAATGAGTAGGGCAAAGAATAGCAGCTTCTCTATAATACTCACAAGCACTTAAAACCATACCTTCTCCTTCAAGAGCGATTCCAAGATTGACATAAATCTGAGGAAGCAAGTAACTCCATTGATTCCCACCTGCCTCAGCTGATTCCAAAGCCAACAAAAACTCTTCTTTAGCTTCTTTATACTTTCCTAACAGATACAAACAACTCCCAGCTCTAAAAAGTGGCCTCACATCCATTGGCTGCAACTCGCAAGACCTTTTGAAACTAATCAAAGCTTCTTTAAACAACTGATGCTCATATAAAACCCTCCCAATTGCCATGTGTCCATCAAATGCTTCTTCTCTTGACCTTGCTCCATCAGCTCTACTCCTTAAAGCCCCCAATTCTTTAACAAATACAGCGTAGTCAGGCCCTGATTCTTCCCAATATATCTTCTTCTCCGAAAGCTCTGCAGACGGTCCTAATTCCCTTGACCACCCAGCATCCGAATACGCATCAAAGTTATCATTTTTAAATTTCCCATCTTTTGCTTGCTTTGCTTTCAATCTCTTCACCAAAATCTCCAAATCATCGACAAGCTTCCACGTGTCATCGAAAACTATCCCGTGATGCGGCGACACGGCCCAAGCTGCCGTCCTTTGCTTCTTCTGCGACTCCATTACTCTGACATCCACAATCGACGACGAAGATGCTTCGGCAACAATCGACGAGCCTTTATTCTCTTCGGAATCGAGCTCGAGACCCAGCGCGTCGAAGTCACGGTCAACGTCACCAGCTCCATCGTCGTAAGTTCTCAACAAACCGTCATAAGTTAACCCTTTTTCACCGTCAATGAACTCCCCATAGGTTCGGAACACTTCGTCGAGAATGGCGTTGATTTGTTCGTCGCTAAATTTGACTCTAGGGTTAACGGCAACGACTAACGCTGCCATTTCATCTCTGTTAAGACCCCCATCTCGGTTCGTGTCGAATTGCTGGAAAATTCTCTTCACCTTCTCTGATCTACTCCCTCTAGTCGTCATTTTCTCTACCCTTTCTTTATATTTCCTTCTGGGGTTCCGAGCTTGAAAATGGAAATGCCGAGGTTGGGAAACGAGGGGCAAGAAAAAAAGAGAAAAGATGGGTTCTTCTCCCTTTGTTATATAACAAAGAGAGAAACTATAAATGAGAGTAATCAGAAGAGGAAATAATATAATAATACCAATTCATAATGGGTTGTTTAAAATTGCATGGTTTAACTCTGGGGTTTTGGAGATGTTCTTTTCGTTTCATTGAATCTGGGGAAGTGAAGGGAAAAAGAAGAGAAAGAAGAAGAAGAATTTATTTTTATTGTTTTTCCGATATAATTTATTTTTCTGGCTCTGATGAATGATGATCAGGCAGAGTGTGGGGGCAAAGCCATGAAACCCCACAAAAAGCAGAACCTTTGTTTTTTTTTTTTTTTATTTCCTCCTTTCCCTTGGGGAATTGTCTTTAAAGAATTTCACTGTTTGGTTTTGGAAGAGAAGAAGATAGGAAGGGTTGGCTGGCAGTTGGTTAATTGGCTTAATTTGAGGCGAAAGTGGAGTAACTGCCAGCTAGCTGCGTGGCTGCAATTATCGGTTCCATTTCCTTTTTCTACGACTGAAATTGCAAAAAGGAATATCTACGTTCTATAATTGGATTTCCCACCATTTACTAACAAAGTTTAGATTCACATAAAAAAAAGAAAAAGGCCATTACCCATCCAAGCCTATATAACCTGGCCTGGTCCAGTCCATATGAGACTATACTTATAACCTAGGCCTGACCTGTAGTTGTGAGCTATTTTATTGAGTATGTTTAGGGCTCGAGCCTTTGGGCTTTTTCGCCCCAACCTAAATGCTTTCGAAGTGAGTTTAAACATTTATTTTTGTTTTAAATTTTATAAATTAATGAAATGATATGTTGTTTTTTCATTAATGCTGTATAAAATTTATTTATCACAAAGTTCCGAATATAAGTAAACCACAATGCAAGGAATTTTATAATAAAATCAACTTTAATGTAAAGTCAATTTAATTTATGCATATTTTGCATTTATTTCTAATTATTTTTATATTTTTTATTTATTTATGGTAATATTAAAATTTATTTTATACCTATCGACATTAAACTTATATTTATTTTTATGTGTTTATAATTATTATATTAGGTTACATCTATTAATATTAAATTTATATTTATTATAATATAATTACGTTTATTAACACTAATTTTTTTTACTTATAATTTTGTACCGTACTATAATTTCCCAAGATAATTAATAAATTTTGAATAAATAACCCTGTCATAGTACTGCTTAAAGCTCTTCTTGAACCCTTTTTCACTCTACGTTGAGAAGTGCTGGACTTTCTACGCTTGAACTCGAGGTTTACAGTTGAAATCTTTCCATCATTGCCCAATAAACACTCACGTCACTGTAATTTTTACTACTATACTTGTACAATACAATAATTAATTCATATTTTCTCTATTCCTAGAATCTTTGCAGAGACTAGATTGTAATGATGAACCCTATAGCCATGGTGAGAAACTTAATCCATAAACGGAGCCCAATGGCTTGCAACATAGAAGAAGTTGACAAATCATTTCCCTCGTTCCTTTTTTCTCTTTATCTCTTGTCAACAATGATAGCAAACAATGAGAACCCACTTGCTCCCAGATCACCTTGGCAAGCTTTAGGAAATCCCGGAACTGCTTCCACCATTGTAGCAAGTTTGGCTGTTGGTCCTGGAATTGATATCTTGAGAACCGCAGCTGTGTTTCATCATTAATCTTCATAGTTTTAGAAGCCAAGAAAAAGAATAATGCATGTCCATCGATCATTGCATGGTTGTGAGAAGCTATCAGCCTGATTTAGTTTTCTGTATTATACTGGTCCTGTGATTGTGGGGAAAGAGATGTGAATAACATCATTGTTTCATATAAAACTGGTACTTTTGTGTTGGAAAAGTGAAGCCTAGGTAGTGATTTAAGCATCATATAAAGTAGAGTTAATTTGATGAATACTCGAGAGGTGAGACCACAGAGCTACAAAGTTGGATAGCTTTGAGGGGAGCAACCAAATACGTGGACTAGCTTTCGATAAAAAGAGATGGGCCATCTGGCAACGGAAAGCCGTCAGAAAGAGTACATGGGGTAGTCAGACCAAAAAAAAAAAAAAAAAAAACACCCGCAACCATCCAACTATTGAATTATTTTTTAATAAGAGAATCATAATATGAAAATAAAAAAAATGTTGTAGCTATTAAAATTTAAATCTAAAATTAGTCGATGCCATCTTGAAAATCCAATCTTCATTAAAATTCGATTCATCCACACACACCCAAAAAAAAAAAAAAATAAACAATAACTTATTTTGTTTTTTTAAGAGAATATGTCAAGATCTTTTACAATAAAATCAAAATTTGACTTTACTATAATATTAATAATAACATACATAATTAAATATAAATTTAATATTTATTATGATCATTTACATATATTTACGATTATTCATTATAAATTTTTATGTTTTACTTACAATAAAATAAAATTTTTTGACATTCCTATAAAATTTCCTGAAGATATGTCATGTGTTTTGACCAAAGCTAGTTATTGTGAATCTATAGAATTAAACGCATGTACTTCAGTTGGAGAATCATAACGCATGGTTAACGTATGAGTAGTAGTCAAAATCATCCAAAGAAGTAACACTAAAGTGACTTCGCCTGGTACAGTGCCTGAGAATGAAAAGATCTACTAATACTAAACTTCGCACAAAATCTCATAAAGTTCAATGAAATCCTTCACTTTATCACCAGATTCCATCAAAATGAGCTTTTTACTTTTATGAGCTCCGTAATAAAAGCTCTTTTATGGCAACCCTGATTCCTGAACCAAGACTCCATCACCATTGGTCGTTTTCCTACTTCACAAGTATGCAATAAGTTAGCCACACGCCAGCCAGGTGACCCTATCAAACCTCCTCGTGATAATAAGAAAATTCACAAGAGTCTAGTTAATTATTCTTCTTCCTCACCAACCGGTCTTTTTAAAAGCTTGAAAAGCCTTTCCAAGCTTCATCCTTGGGAACATGAAAATAGAATAGAACCAGTGCTAGAAACTCCAAGGCCAAAGCCACAGTATCAGGAAAAAGACATTTTTTATGTATTTTAAAACCACCAAACACACCCTTGTGGCGCAGCAAATGGCGTCGTTTCTATCAAGTCTCACTGTTTCCAGTCAGTCACACGCTCCCTCTGTACCTCCTCCATCACTACTTCTCTAAAGCTCTGCACTTTTCCATTACCATTCTTTTTCTCCATTTTCTTTACCTTCTTTCTTCTCTATGGAAATAACGGCTATCTTTCTTCTCTTGCTTACCCTGATCCCCTTCAATGTCGTTGTTCCATCTTCTTACGCCCAACACAGCGCTGTTACTTTAGCGGAGATCCGAGCGCTGACGTCATTCAAACGGAATATTTTTCACGACCCACTTGGTGCTCTTGACGGATGGGATTCGTCTACGCCGTCAGCTCCATGCGACTGGCGTGGCATTGTTTGTTACGAGAACCGAGTCCGCGAGCTCCGCTTGCCTCGCCTACAACTCGGTGGCAGACTCACTGATCAGTTATCAAACTTACACGAGCTCCGCAGATTAAGCCTTCATTCTAACAACTTTAACGGCTCCATTCCTGACGCGCTCTCTCAATGCGCTCTCTTACGTGCCGTTTACTTGCAGTACAACTCACTCTCCGGAAACCTCCCGCCTTCCATTTTTAACCTCACCAATTTACAAGTCCTCAATGTAGCTCATAATTATCTCTCCGGTAAAATCGCCGCCGGTTTTTCCTGGTCTCTCCGCTCCCTGGATTTATCCTCAAACGATTTCTCGGGGGAAATACCGTCGAATTTCTCTGCACAATCTCAGCTCCAACTTATCAACTTCTCATACAACCGGTTTTCAGGCGGAGTCCCGGCGAATATAGGGAAACTCCAAGGACTAGAGTACCTTTGGCTAGACTCGAATCAGTTGTATGGAACATTACCGTCGGCTATAGCGAACTGTTCTTCTCTGGTACATTTAAGCGCAGAAGATAATAAGCTTGAAGGACTGCTTCCGGGAAGTATTGGTGAGGTTCCGAATCTTCAAGTGCTTGCTTTATCGCATAACGGGCTTTCCGGTGCGGTGCCTGAAAGCCTTTTTTGTCAATCATCGGGGAATGCTACGGCGTCGTTGAGGATCGTGCTGTTAGGATTTAATGAGTTCACGGAAGTTGTTAAGCCGCAAAATAACGGAAGTTGCGTTGCCGTTTTGGAAGTTTTGGACCTTCACGAGAATCACATCCATGGTGTTTTCCCTTCTTGGTTGACCAGTTTGACCACGTTGAGAATATTGGATATTTCTGGAAACTTCTTTACGAGTTCATTATCAGTTGAAATTGGCAACCTTTTTAACTTAGAAGAGCTTAAAGTGACGAACAATTCGCTAACCGGTCTGGTTCCTAGTCAACTCGTACAATGTGGTTCGTTAAAGGTCGTTGATTTAGAAGGAAACCGGCTATCAGGCAAAATGCCGGTTTTTTTAACTCAAATGAGGAGCTTGAAAAGTATTTCATTGGGGAGAAATCTATTTTCCGGTTCAATTCCTTACGGGCTTGGGAACATTTCAGGGCTTGAAACGTTGAACCTGAGTGGAAATAACTTGACTGGAAGAGTACCGGAAGATGTAGCGCGGTTGAGTAATTTAACTACTTTAAACCTCAGCCATAACAAGTTTTCTGGAGGAATTCCTAATGGTTTAGAGGATTTATTGAGTTTGATGGTTTTAAACTTAAGCTCATGTGGGTTTTCAGGGAGGATTCCGAAGAGTATTGGGAGTTTGATGAAGTTAACATCTCTTGATTTGAGTAAGCAACAGATTTCTGGTGAGTTGCCTACTGAGCTTTTTGGGTTGCCAAGTTTGCAGGTAGTTGCTTTACAAGAAAACAGGTTGTCTGGTGATGTTCCTGAAGGTTTTAGCAGCTTGGTTGGTTTACGATACTTGAATCTTAGTTCTAATGAGTTTACTGGTCGGATTCCGGGTACTTACGGTTTTTTGCAGTCATTAGTTGTGCTTTCACTGTCCTATAATCGAGTTTTGGATATGATTCCAATGGAGCTTGGTAATTGTTCTGATCTTGAAGTGCTTCAGCTTCGTTCGAATCGTTTGAGGGGCAATATACCTGGTGAAATCTCTCGGTTATCTCATCTGAAGGAGGTTGATTTGGGTTTGAATAATTTCGATGGTGAAATCCCAGAGGAAATATCGAAATGTTCTTCTATGATTACTCTGTTATTGAATGGAAATCGCCTGTCGGGCAACATTCCAGATTCATTGTCAAGGCTATCGAATCTAACAACTTTGAATCTCTCTTCAAACAGATTGACTGGAGCCATTCCATCAAGTCTTTCAAACATGTCTAGCTTGAAGCACTTGAATTTGTCAAGAAACAATCTTGAAGGTGAGATTCCAAGTGCATTGGGTTCTCGGTTCAATGATCCTTCTGTATTTTCAATGAACAGAGAACTATGTGGTAAGCCATTGAATAGAGAATGTGCAAATGTAAGAAACAGAAAACGGAGGAAGCTTCTTCTATTAATAGCTATAGCTGCCGGTGGAGCCTTCCTTCTTGCAGTGTGTTGTTGTGGATATATTTACAGCCTTTTACGGTGGCGCAAGAAGCTTAGAGAATGGGCAACTGGGGAGAAGAAAAGGAGTCCGGTTCCTGCGAGTTCGGGAGCAGACAGGAGTCGTGGAAGTGGGGAAAATGGAGGACCCAAACTGGTCATGTTCAACAACAAGATAACGCTAGCGGAAACACTAGAAGCGACAAGGCAGTTTGACGAGGAAAATGTCTTGAGCAGGGGAAGATATGGGCTGGTGTTCAAGGCGACGTATCAAGATGGAATGGTCCTGTCAATCCGTCGCCTTGCTGATGGATCTATTGACGAAGGAACCTTCAGAAAAGAAGCTGAGTTGCTTGGCAAGTTAAGGCATCGAAACATAACAGTCCTACGGGGCTACTATGCCGGACCACCCGACCTACGGCTCCTTGTTTATGACTACATGCCTAATGGAAACCTAGCCACTCTTCTCCAAGAGGCGTCTCACCAAGATGGTGGGCATATGCTCAATTGGCCAATGCGTCATCTCATTGCTCTTGGCATTGCACGTGGCCTGGCATTTCTGCACTCGTTATCAATAGTTCATGGTGATGTCAAACCACAAAATGTTCTGTTCGATGCTGATTTTGAAGCTCATTTATCTGAATTCGGACTGGAGCGGCTGACAATAGCAACCCCAGCTGAAGCTTCCTCGTCTTCAACCCCGGTTGGTTCTCTAGGCTATGTAGCACCAGAAGCTGCTTTAACAGGTCAACCAGCTAAAGAAGCGGATGTATACAGTTTTGGGATTGTACTATTAGAAATTCTTACAGGAAGAAAACCAGTGATGTTTACCCAAGACGAAGACATTGTGAAATGGGTGAAAAAGCAATTGCAAAAGGGGCAAATCTCAGAGTTGCTGGAGCCAGGGTTGCTTGAGTTGGACCCTGAATCATCAGAGTGGGAAGAATTCTTGTTAGGGGTCAAAGTAGGGCTCCTTTGCACAGCACCTGATCCACTCGATAGACCGTCAATGGCAGACATTGTTTTCATGTTGGAAGGATGTAGAGTTGGACCAGAAATTCCATCTTCAGCTGATCCAACCTCTCTACCTTCCCCCATTTAAAAATTTTTCCTTTTTATTTTTAGATTTATTTTGTACCCGAATTACTTTCACAATAGAAGTCATTCTTGATCATTATCTTGTTTTTAATTGCATAACTCCGTCATCTCTTTTAATGGTATCGTACGGCTCCGTTTGAGGAGATGTCCAACCTCCTGGGGAAGGAGGACCCAGCAGGCCATTCCCGCCAAAAGTATAACGTCTAACCTGGAAAAGCCACGTGGCGGTAATTAAACGAGGGGAGAAATAGCCGTTAAGTGAGTCATTGGGAAAAAGCGAAGTTGGGGTCAGTGTGCTTGTAGCTGTCGGAGTCTGGCGTTTTTCAGACAAACAGAGAGCAGCTTATTCATTGGATTAGATTCTTTACAAGCTTGGGCTTTGGGTTTTGGCAACCACGTCGGATTCTCATGGAGCTTTGACTGGCACGTGGGTCCTTGATGGTGTCACTTGTTCCTGTGATTCTTCTTGTGAAGGAATAAATACCATTGCTATGAAAATTATGAATGAAAAATATACAATAGATGGTGGCACGAAAGTTGTATGGTTTCGGGTTTCAGGTTTCGGGGTCCCACCAGATCAGCCTAAATTTTAAAGCTCTGCAATAAATACAGATAAAATAATGGACTCTGTACGATACAGACTACATAGAGTCCCACTGTGTACGTATTTGACAGTGTAATAATGCGTCTTGTGACTTCAAAGTTCACAGTTCAGAACCTCCAAACCCCACATTCGAGCCGGTCATGACATTGAAGAGGCCAAACGTTTTTCCTGCTTCTACGTGTCACTGTCAATTCATCAACTTTAACTTCAGTAGATACCAGAATATCGATTCCAAACAGAAGAACAGAACTCATAATTTAACTAGGGGAAAAGAAACAGTAGAATTACAGGACACCTCCCAAGAACTCAATAATACAAGTTGGCATAGCAACAGCAAGCATGCAGGGTGGGCTGCAGCATTGGCTAATCCGTCCAGCTATGTCTGCACTCTGCAGCCTGAGACATAGCCTGATACATACTTTTCTTCCTACAGTTTATTTTTTGTTCTCTTCTTTCATTGTCCACAGGAGACCAAAGAAATGAAGCTTCAAATTGTTGGTTCCACTCGGATTCTTACATCACCCTAATCAATTCAATCTCTGTTCCCCTAACTGGAAAATGAGATGGAAGATACTTGTAGTATTTAACATGTTTACATTATAAATGGAGTTCCATATTATACGAGTACTTGTAGAAGTCCAACTTCAAGTATTACTACCTAACAGCCAACACGTATATGGCAAAGAATGTTTTATAGACCCAAAGAATCTTCTGGCCAATGAAACCCTGTGATTATGTATCATACAACAATTGTGTAAAGAAATTACGACATACTTCTATGCTGATTCCAGACCTTCAGGAATGGGTTCAATATCAGGGTCAGGTGAGAGAAATCTCCTACAAGCATACAACATGGCTGAATGAAATCCATCAGGATTTTCAAGGAACACAAAATGTCCAGCCTGCAGATGAGAGAAAAGAAAGATAAGGAATCTGACGGGTGTGAAATAATCCATTCAAGGTTCCAAAAGAAAGCTTTCATGGAAAAATAAAATGTCTTTGGCAGGTGATGCTGCCCAAGTTATTTCTTATGTATTGCAAAAGTGAACAGACCTTAGGAACCCTGATAATTTCACATGGGACCTTCATTTGCTTGCGAGCTTCTTGGGCTCCTTGATAGTTCATCCAATCTTGAGCCCCATATATAAAAGTAGTTGGCACTTTCCACTCAGATGCACTACTCACCAAAAAAAAAGTAATTCATTAATGTCTCCCAAAAACCTCAAATTTTCCCTTGTTAGTATATTGCACTTCTGCTCTAGATTCTAGCTAGTGTTACATATGACTTATATCAGCCAGCTTGAAATTTTGTAAGTGTGGTCTAGCTTAATGTTATGCATGTACTTAACATTTGAAGAAATGCTTTTCCTTGCAAGCGTTCATAATCCTCTGTTTGCCATGAGCAACACAATAGCATTAAACAAAAAGGTATGGCCTATATGACCCTTCACCCCAGTGTGAAGCTTTATGATCATTACAAGGGCATTCCTTTTTTTTCTCATATGAAAAAAAAAAAAATCCATAGACATAAATTCTTGGCCTTTACCTGCTTCTTTATTGTGCATCTGGACAAATTTTTCAAGCACAATGAGAGAGATGTATTTGCATTCTAGATAATGTTTTCAAATCAATGAGATATATTGCACAAATAAAATTCCCCAAGGTCTAAACAGAATCTATACCAACCTTGCAATGAACCTAACTGAAAATAAGTAAATGAACACCTTTACTGAACTAATAAACAAGTTTAATCAAGCAGGGTAATCAAACCTGTTTAATAGGGGCATCCGAGCAAAAGCTCCAAATGCAAATATATATTTTAAGCACAACTCTCCACTCGCTTTGGCAGCTAAAGTATGGTACACATAATCTTCAACCAAGAATAACAGGGGAAAGTAGTTGTTAGATATCTATTATTTACTTGTACATGAGCTATACACAAAATCTAAGAACCCTATCATACCTGTTAGAAGTCTAGACTCCTCCTCTGTCAGTACATTCTCAGCTGAATATCTAGGACTAAATCGAGCAGCTGTATACTTACGCACAAGATCTGGACCCCAAGGACCTAAACCTCTGCATACAGAATCATCCAAAAACTTAAACTTTTTGATGCAAAATGCAATCCGGGACAAGAGAATAAGTGAGAGTAAATATAGATGAAACATAACAAATTGGAGTAAGACTAGAGGACTTCCAAAGAAATATATAAGAACAAAGGAGACCTACAAATTTATTCCAAGAACAGTTTATGGTAGAAGTAACCTACATAAGAACACAAAGAGTTGAATGCTTATTTCTAAACGGCAATAGGTTACCAAGTATCAGCTTTGAACCCGTACTTTTTTCCCCTAATAATGAACAAATTACTAGACACATTAGAACATTTAGCACAAAGACAAAGTTTTGGTAGATCAGTCCAGAGCAAGGTTTACTATCTAAGTCCGATTTAAGGTTGCCAGGTTAGGAAAATAGGACAAGATAAATACAAACCTCACGAGCTTCTGAGGAGTAAAATTAGACTCCCACAAATGATTCAAAAGCGCCCCTTTCCATGTTGCTCTGAAGCGGGTTAGCCACTCAGATTTACTCTCTGATTCTGAAGAAAATCCAGCGGGTCCCACTAAAATTAAGTGTTGAACACGTTCAGGATGCTACAAAATAAGCATGAGGGACATTAGAATAAAAGATGTGGAGCCAGATTACTTGTAGCATTCAAACATTTAACACGTAAAAGCAATCACCTTGAGAGCATATTTAGCTGCAACATATCCTCCAAAAGAATGCCCAAGTAATATAAAGTGATTGAGATTTTTTGATTTACGCCACTCCTCGAAAGAATCAACAAACCATGCCTCAGTTTCTGCATCATCAATACAAGAAAAGGTGAAATACATATGCAATAGCTTTAGCAACATCTGATAAATGAAGATGACCAAAGGGATAATTAGCATTCTGGTCTCTAACCTTCAGTGCTTTTGCATGTAAAGTCAGGCCTGCTTGATCCACCGCAACTGGAGAAAAAGGTGAAGAAAGACTAAGAAACTATAATGTAAAGTAGATGCCAAGCTCGATTTACAAAAGTGATGCCTTCACCATTTGAAATGATGGAGAAGAAGTGTTGAAGCAAGAGCTGCCTCCTGAACAACACATGATAAAGATTTCTTTTCGTGCAAAACCATAAACGAACCAAGAACTAGACAAATTGAAGTTATCACTAGCTCAATTCAGATTGGTCGTGCCAAAAGCATAATCCTTTTGAGAGATGGAGCTTACCCAAGCTGATCAATAGCAATGACCTTGAAACAATTGGTAAGATAATCGAAATTCTTGAAAAAGAAACCTTGAGAAGCAGCATATCCATGAACCATAACGAGAGTGGGAGAACCCTCTTTGCTATCAAAGGTAACTGTATTTATGAACCTCGGCTCGTTACTCGCAGAACGAAACCACTTAACTTTAGAACCAGGTGGACCTGAACCTATATTCACTCGTTCTTGCACATAAGGGGTCCTGAAATTTCAATAATTTATTCATAATTATCGGAATCCTATCAAGGTTTTCACGAAAATTAAAACCATAAATTGCTATGCTTAAAACTATGAGAATTCAGGCAGCTTTGCAATAAAAGGTGCCGGCTTGTTTCAAAGGTAAACTCATAACTAGAGAATCGAAAAAACTGATAAGGAAAAGGAATTGAAGGATTACTTACTTGACGAGAGAGAGGAGGCGTTTCTCGGCGGCAATGATGTGGTCGGTGGAAGTAGGAATCCAACGGAGAACGGACGGCCATAACGATCTAGATTTCGCTATAGTCGTTGGAGGGGACCGAAGCTCCGTTTTACTAATTTCTTCAGCCATTTTTCTTGAAATTAAGCTGGAACAACGATAGAAAGTCTGGTTCATACGATATTGGCTTTTGCTTAACAATACAAAAGCCCGCACATTCTTTCGTTTTTATATTCGAAAACTCTGATTTGACTCTGCTTAGTTTCGTTTACGTCGGCGATGACGTTCGAACGCGACGTTTGACTCTCTTCGTTCTTTGATCTTGAAGTGCAAGTTTAATTGGTTTCGATTAAATAAACCGTGATTGGATCATTAAATATAGAATATATTTTAATTTTAATTTTAATTTTAATTTGTATTATTTTCGATTTACGTTTTATTACTTTTTTATGTTGTTTTAATGTTCTATTATTATACCGAGTCCAAAATTTATTACCAGATTTTACCCATTAATTAGAGGTGCATGATGTCTGTTCTATTATTATATTGTTCTAAAATTTACTAGACTAATTAGAAGTGTATGATGTCGTCATGGGCCAGCAATTGTTTCGAAGAAGATGCTCGAAGCCCATTACCAAGACAAAACCCTCTTATCAGCAGTTAAATACAAATCAATCAATCAAATCTAATTTTAATAAAAAAAATATTTACATAAATTTTACAAAATACAAATACAAATTTTATAATTTTTTTTTTTTTTTTTTATGGACAGTTGATGCATTGGGCAGAGCACTGAGGCGGCCAGAGGCATGTAAAGTCATAAAAGGAAATGCCTCGAAGACAACTGCAAAGACTCACTGAATTTCCTGAGGCATGTAAAGTCATAAAAGGAAATGCCTCGAGGACAACTGCAAAGGCTCACTGAATTTCCTGAGGCATTTCTAACTTGGGCAGAAGTGAAGCTTGCCACGACTACCAGGTTTAATATATGGAATGCGGTAGTCCAGACACAAATGGCCCGAAGAGCAAAAAGAATAGTACAAACAATAGTTCTTTACATGGGATCCACAAATACATAATCTCGTGATTGAAACAAAGTTGCAAACTTTATTGAAACAACTAATTTATAGCTCTAATCTATCATCAGCCACAGCTAATTTCTCAATCTGTAGAAATGCTCAACACCGGCTGCGAAGAAATTTTATGTAGAAAACACTTCCTTAGCAAAATTAATAACTTCTAACCAGCAAAAAAGGGAAAATTACATTGAAAAATTCTTCAGGAACCACTGCCAAGAATACAGTCACTAGTGATTAGGCCTTCTTTCACTCGGCTCTGGACTGACCAGCTCTGGAAGAGAGAATAATGCCGACAATCAAGCCATAGAGTGCCAATGCCTCAGCAAAGATGAGAATGAGGATCATCCCAACAAAAAGCTTTGGCTGTTGTGCATTAGCTCTACAAAATCCAATTACATGTTTCAAATTAACACTGCTTGCAAACTAAAAGAAGCAACAAATCATCAACAAGAGTAATAATGAATATCAACTTAAACAAAACAAATAATAGCAGCCTCAAATTATATTCATCTTTCTTCCCTGTTCCCAAACAATCAAAAGTCACCTAACAGCATCTTATGATCTTACTCCAGCTCAAGGCCTAAAGGATCACACTTGAATTTCTTCTCCCAAGCTGCATCTAAACGACTAAGTAAAGAAAGGGCTTAATTGCAGGGTTAACAAGGCAATATAAAATGCTCAAATTGGTGATTTTTCATGTAAACATCAAAACCCCAGAGAAAATGTGCAATACTGATATGATCATAAGGCATTGACCAACTAAATATAAACTGAAACGTAACAGACGCTAAAAGAATTACCTAACGCCAGCATCACCAACGATCCCAATAGCCATACCAGCAGATAGACCAGCGAGGCCACAAGCGAGACCAGAGGACAGATGCGCGTATCCATCGAAAAGGTAATAAGACTTGGCCTTCGGATTAATTCCTGTACTAATGATAACAGCAATAATTAAGCCATAAATACCAAGCACACCAGCCATAACCACGGGGACGATCGACTTCATGACCAGCTCTGGCCGCATCACCCCCATCGACGCCACACCGACCCCACTCTTAGCGGTCCCATAAGCGGCTCCCATACCTGAGAAACATCCGATCAAAACCCAACCCAAGACCCACAAAGACAAACATCATTTATCAACAAAGATCCGAGTATCGCTTACAGGAGAAAACGAGGGCAGCAGCGGCGCCCAAGAAGCCGAAGAAAGGAGCAGTTTCATCGCCGCTGAACGTTGAAGACATCTTTTCCCGAGGAGAGTAATCGATCGGATCTGATGTATGCTCTGCAAATAATAGAACAGTTTTTTTTTTTTTTTTTGAGTATTCCCTTCGGTTCCCTGGAAGAAGTAGCAAAACAAGGCCTACCTCAAAAAACTGGAAATTGGGCTTCTTTTATCGGGTCATAAACCAGGCTCCTCCGCACCAAATAGAATAAGAATCTATTTGAACCGTACCTTTGGTCCGGTCCACCCAATTTAATTTTTACCCTTCCTTTTCTTTTTATCATAATCATTTACATCAATTAACTTTTATCATTTTCTAACGCATGCATGTATGCATGCATGTATGCATGCCACATACATACATACAAAAGCCACCATCAACCATTATCCAAATAATTAAAGAAGAATTGTATCATCGTTTATCTTCGATTGTAAGAAAAGGTAAAAGCATTCTTATCAATAATTTTTTTAATCAAATATTTAATTTAATTTTTTACTTATTATAAAGTTTAAATTCAAACTTAAATAATTTCAACCTTCACCTTTAATTGTCCCAGAAAAGAAAGAATAACAGTTTAGTTTAATCTCGAGTGTGATCACTGATCTCATAATCCATACACATTTCAATCTCAAAGCAACGAAGATAGGCCACACTAACCTCAGACAAGGTTTGGCTTGAAGGGAGCCGAGTAGCCCTGATCCTTTCGCACCCTTCTTTAGGGTTAAACTTTTACAAGCATAAGTCACCAACAAACAACAAAAGATCTAATGGAAAGCAATTTTTCAACCCAATAAATCGACTTGTAACTGAATGAACCCAAAATCATTAGGGTTTCAACTGTCAGCAAATTACAGGCATACATTTTCACGGCACAAACCTACCATACCTCGAGTAACCCGAGATAAGGGTATAATTCTTCAGAAGCAGCCAAGTTCCATGGAATACTACAGGTGTAAATCTCTGCTTCACCTTTATATTTGATGGGACTAAATCCGTCAGGTTAAAGCAGTTCCATCTGGTTTGCTCTATTGCTTATGAACTATAAAAGGTGATGGAAAAACAAGAACACATGAATATAATGGAACTTCAGCTATATTAACTGGATCTTTGCAACATTATCATCCAACCAGTGGTCACACTGTGGTTTCTAGGCACTAAAAATTCAGTTCATAAGAGGCAAAAGAGCGCATACCTCAGGTTGGCCTGCCACAACGTTTTGCCAACCTGGAATTCCAGAAAAAAGGCGTTAGCAATGAGGTAATAACCAAGAAATGAAAAGGATATTCTATTGACATTCTGCACATAGAAGCGCATAATATGAAACAGCCAGCTAGTGCATAGCACATTCCTCTAACTTACCCAGCGGATGGAAGACAATATTAATATGCTAATGCTTTATGAAACCAAAACATCTAAGCCGATACCATCATACAAGTAACTCACCTTATCATTTCAATTTAATGTCACATAGGAAATAGCTCAAAGTCTTCAATCATGAAACAAAGAAAAAAAAAACACTCCATGAATACCGATGCCATGCAATTCAACGCCAACCCCCTAATACAGATGCACACATAAACCAAGACAAAGTATGTAGATATAGTCCCTCAGATTCATTCCATGCATGCCCAATGTCATTCCTTCAGCAAAGATTTGAAGAAAGAAATTGAAGTTAGCAATCGATGTTCAATTAAAAAATCAGGACAGTATTGAAGTATTTCCAGATACACGATCTCCGTATGCCCTCGTTATCACTAAAAGAATACTAAGCTGTACAGATCCAAAAAAAGAAGAAAAGTAGGACAAGAATGTCTCGTCTGTGGAATCCTGGAATTAAATTTTGGGTCTTGACTGCCACCCTTTGAAGTACAACCTTGTTAAGCCAATCAATATAAGGATCTTGCTGTGATTTCATCACCAACCGATTGCCCACAATCCAGATGGGATGGATGAGCCACAGCACTTTTCTTTAGCCCATTTATGATAAAGAAGCCGATTCAACATCCAAAAACAGCCACCTTTACCATATTCCAGTATCGGTTCCGATAAAATCTGCAGAGGGCATCAACTTGAGCAACTTTTGCTTTGCTTTGAGGGTCAATCAAGATTATAGAACACTGAACCATGTTTTTTCTTCCATGGACACCTTCTGAATCATGAACTGCAGATTGTATTAACTCTTTGTCCAGCACCACCATCATTTAAGGCAGTGAACTCAAGCAGAGAGAGGCTTTTATAGGTCTTGCAGAGAAGTGGCCAATAAAGCATAACCAGTCAATCCTTGACACCATCATTGTTTTATGACTGGCTTCATTGCCATATGC
This sequence comes from Firmiana major, assembly GCA_033439115.1. NCBI lineage: Eukaryota > Viridiplantae > Streptophyta > Magnoliopsida > Malvales > Malvaceae > Firmiana > Firmiana major. The sequence continues at coordinate 51,720,850 of CM065909.1, forward strand.
CTCTCAATCAATTTGTCCACAAAGGAACGAATCTGCATGTTAAAGGCATCCAAATTAAGTTTAATCAAGAAACCACATCTCTATACTACCATTAAGTATCCATTTTCACAAAGGAATACACACCAACTCAGTAAGAGTGATTACAACAAGGTTAGCTATCTAACAAAAGTAAAAAAAAAAAAAAGCAGCAGTTCTCTTGACTCTAAAAGAGAAAAGAAGAAGTAATCACTTCAGCAATTTTGTTAGGAAGTCCACTATAATGACTGTGAAGAAGAGTACCATAACAAGAATCATAAATCAAAGTTATTATAAATGAAACCTAACAAAAGTAACAATTTCCTGGCTGTATCATCACAGTAGCAAGTAACAAGCCAGTTACATGCATTAGAGAATCCTTTAAAATTGAGGAGAAAAAAATGATAAAGAAAAGATAAACTAACAGGTCTAATAGACAGGGTAAATAGATGTAACCTAATACAGCATATAAATTACATACCTTATTTTTGCGCTTAAAATCAAGAAATTCAGAAACAGCCATGTTTTTCTCTGCATCTGTTGCCTGCTCCATTACCTGATAAAAGAACTAAAAGCCTAAGACCAGACCAGATGTAGAGCAGAAAAGAAGTTGAGAACTATCGAATGAAAGCCAAAGGGAAAAAAGGGGGAAAAAAACCTTTGTTGCAGTTTTCTTCATTATAGATTTGTATCCCTCCTTATCAATTTTTCTTGCCTTATAAAGAGGCATTAGCAACGATGCAACATAATCGACAACAGCCTGTTTAATACGATCAGCTCCACGAGGATGATTTTTAAATCGCTCCTTGTTTACAGTAACTTGGGAAATGGAGCTCTCATTTGCTCGTCCATCATGCTTCCAGGTTGGTGGCCTTGAACTAGTATTTGAATGTTCCTCATCCTTGAAATGCATTGTTGGATGGAAAAAATCTGGATCAGCAGCAGCTGCTTGAGACTGCCATCTCTCAATGGCATGACAATCCTTAATTCCCTCACTACCAGCAGTATCAACCCATGCTTTTGTGAAGATACTACTGTCCACAGCCAAACTTTCTCCAGAGTGCTCCCTAAGTTTCAAGTGGCTAGCGACCTCATTCGAGTGGCTCCTCTGAGACAGGTTATCTACTGACATTCTGGAACTGTCAATGTTAACACAAGCAGCAGAGAAATCAACAGACCAGTCCCTAACTCTCCAGTTCCTAGAGTCTATTTCTGATATACAATCTTGTCTTCCCAAAACACCACCAGGCCACTTCCTTTCATCCATTTGTGCATATTGCTCCCTTCTGGCAAATTTGTGAAAAGAAGGAATCTTGGGAAGCTGCAGCAATTTGTTGCAGTTGGCTTCTGTGGATGCAAGTGCCTACAGGAGTTCAATAGTTAATCTCTTTGTATACACAAGCCCATAACCACAGCAGAAAAGAAAGAAGGAAATATTTTTTAGTGAATATGAAAATCAAAAAGTATATGAATAACATGGTTATCGAATGAAATTTAGGCAACTCTTTCCATTTTCAAATTAATGACAAATACAATCACTAGTTATCCAAATTTGGCCAGTCTATCAACCAATGATATCAAGTTGATCAAATGTAAAAAGAAGCATGTCATTCAATTCTTCCATGGTACAAAGCCTTCATGCAAAATTCCTAAGAAATTATATGAGATGACTGAATGTTACAAAAAATTAACAGCAAAACAAGGGATAAGCTCTATAACTCTTTTGGTCTTTAAGGGAAACAAGAAAAAGCCAAACATCCAAAAGCACAACTAAAGCCTTCTGTAAGGTGGCATACAAGTAACAGTTGTTTACGGACACTGCGTCAATGTAGTTATGCCACTATAAAAGGGGTAGAAGAAAGAACATACCTCAGCAGCTGCTTTTGCAGCAGCTCGAGCAGCTGCTTCAGCAGCAAAGGCAGCCTGCTCTTCCTCAGACATTCCTAGGTTGACTGACACCTCCATATCAATTGATTTTCCGTTCTCTTTCACATTGAAAGGATACTGGTTTCCAGCAGAAAAAGGATCCTGCAAGCTTCTTTTATTTTCAAAAGAACTATGATGAGAGCGTAGAGGTGGCTTTCCAGAAGCCGGATCTTTAAGGGATTTTCTCTTTGAAGAAGCTTTTGCCTTCCGGAAGACTTCAAGCCACACATTAACCAGCTGGCTTGCTATAGCACGTATGTCACGACTTGTATGTACACAAACTTTTTCCTTCACAGATTTCCCTATGCCTAAAAATAAATAATTATTAATAAAATGTCATTTTAGCCACTTTTATGCATGAGATGCTACTTCGTGGAAAAGCCAACAGAAATTCACATAAAAACAAAAACTTCACATATGCCATGCAAGTACATTACGAATGATACAATATATATGACATGCATAAAATAAACCAATACCTGATGAACGAACTGCAAGTAGATCAGTTGAAACAAGCACAAGCAGACGAACACAATGGCGCAACAGTTGAGTCCCATCTTTCCCCATAGAATCCTATAAATTTCAATTTGAACATAATAAACATCAAAGGCCATTATTTAATACCACTAAATATATCCATTACTAGAATAAAATCCAAATTAGGACTCGAGGATGGATAATAAATTCAAGAAAAAGAAATAATACCAGCATCCATGAATTGAGTGTGGTAAGCCCTTCCTTTGTCCCAGCAAAGGATTTCAAGGATTCAACTGGGAGACCCAACAACTTTTTGGCTAGATGCAATCTTCCTGCAGTGGTTTTCACACTAAAGAACATGTCCCGTAGTAAAGCTTCCCTGGTCAAAACCCTAGCTCGATCCAAAGAGTTTTTGTACAAGACATTAGAAAGTTCAACTGCTTCAAGTCTCTTAATTATGTCCCTAACTTCATCCCTTTCCGATTCTGATTGTCTCTGTGCAGCCTCCATTGCTTCTACTTCAGCAGTATAATCATTTCCGGTGGTGAATATGTCAATTAGTCGCACGGCCTCCCGAAGTCCACTCAACATTGCACCACCAACTGTGTCAGGATGCTCCTTGCAGGTAGCTTCTCCAGCAAAAAACAAGCAGTTCTCAACAGGCCGGCCCAACATATCATAGTCTTCTCCTGATGCTCCAATGGCAACATAGGAGTAAGCGCCATAGCTGAAAGGATCCCTGCCCCAATCAGTCACCACTGAGGCAACTGGATCAGGAACAGAAGCCTCTCCAAAAAGTTTACGGAGAACAACTACAGCATGGTTAACATGATCCAATGAGCTCATACTTTGACCATCAATAGCTGCCTTACCAGCCACTAAGGCTATAAGAACAGGAGCCCCAACAGTTTTTCTGACATTCCAGAACATAAAGCAATGGCCCCTACCATCTGTTTCCTCAGCAGTCACTCCAAAGTAATCCACAGTATCATCCCAAAACACTTCTGGAAATTCCAAGACGACTTTATTAAGAACTCCAAAACCAAGCCGCTGTATGGACAAATGTTTCCATTGGGGCAATGGAGGAGAAAACTTTATGGATCCTGCTTTCAAGCAACCAAGTGGCACAGTGATGAGAACAGCATCTCCTGAAAACTCACCACCATTTGAAGTGGAAACTTTGACGTGCCTATTTGGACTATTATCAGTCTCTGAGTCTTTTGGGCTGTATGAAATATTTGTGACCACATGATTCAAGTGGACGGCAAGTCCTTCTCCAAGAGACTCAACCACTTTACTGTAACCCCCTTTAATCATACAATGTGCTCCTCCAAAGCCGCCATAAACATCATCTTGATTCCAGTAAGGAAGAGACACTTCCTTAAGTGAAGCAGCACAACCATACTCCAAGTGGGCATAGTGCCAATTCATAACCCTTCTCTCAAGGGGGCTCAAAATCTCCTCTTCGGAACATTTTTTTTCAGGAAATTTTCCAATGGCATTGCTTGCTTTGGAATCGTTGAAAACATCCACTGAAGAATGCGATTCTGTTTCTTCAATATCTGCTCCTATTTCTTCCATGCGATGCCTTTTGAGGGCATATTCTAAACCATCCTCAAGAGACATTCTCATTGCTTTTTCACCTTTTTGAGCAACAAGAAACACCATGTCATCAAGAAGAGAGTTGTATTCAGCTTCCAGAGCATCATCCAGATCTGCAGGAACCTTTTGACCAGATACAACGTCATAAAGAGGACAAGAACTATTCAACACCGTCAACTCTAACCCCAACTGTGCACAAACCAACGAGGAAGGATCCGGTCTTCTATTAGTTGACACATCAGCCTCAACTCCAGTAATGATGCTAGCTCCGAGATCCACAGGTACTGAAAGAGAGGAGCAATCAGTATGAACACGACCTCCTATCCTATTCCTAGCCTCAAGTACAACTACAGAAAATCCCTGACGTTGTAAGTGGCGTGCAGCAGTCAATCCAGCAGGACCAGCTCCAACAACTATGATTTTCTTTCTGACCTCTGAATCACCCTGCAGGTGATGATTCCCATCAGGGTTATCATAAGCTGCAGATTCAACGTATAATGAGTCATTCCTTTCTTCTGGAGTTAATACAGGAGCTATTCCCATTTTAACTGCATCACAAGATAAAGCAGCACTTGGGACCTGCAAATTAACCAAGCCAGGGTTTAATTTTGCACTGATGCTGCCATTTTGCTGGCAATTATCACTTGGGTATTCCTCTTGTTCTTTTACACAAGGTAATTCTGGTGCGATCAAATCAACCAATACTTCACATATTGTGCCTTCAGATGCCTGGTTTTGATCATCAACTCCTACAACATTCTTTGGCTCCATAGAAGCTTCAGAATTCTTGACCTGACCAAGGATAAAGGCAACTCCATCTTCTGAATCAGCAACAGAGGCCCCAGAACTACCGTCAAAATTTTTTTCCTCTATAAGTTTGTAGTTGTACTTAGCACTAAGTTCTGCCTTCTCTTTCTTGGAAGCAATTCCAAAGTTTATATAACCCTGCAAAAAGGAGGTTAGCATTTGATTTTCTACTAAACTTCAAGATCAACATTAACTATAGAAAGTACTAAAATAAGAGAATTAAAAAATATATATATATATATGAGAAATTTTATCCAGCAAAAAACATATATAACATATTTTTGACTCAATCAAGAGTAAGCACTTACACTCTGATCAAGAAATGCATATAGCTCCCTAATTAGGGAAGCTCGGGGTGGTTCACCCTCTGAAGGAGTATCACTTACACCACAGTCAACAAGAGGCAAAATACGGGTAACATCTTTACTCCAAAGACCTAAGATATGATTCCTGCAGCACCACGCAATTACATTCTTCTTAAATAAAAAATCAGAAGGCAGCACATTGGAAACAGGCAATCATATCAACTCCTTGAAAGAAAGAGACCAAATACAAATCCTTGAATATACAATTAAATTTTATGAAAAATTCTAAGTTCACAGGATAAATCACAGATCATAAAAATAAAAATTACCACAAAAGATGCTACCTGGTGGCTGGTGCACCAGGGCTCGAGGGTAATTAATGCTAAAGTCGAGAGTTGAAAACAAACAAAAAAAAAATGGGAGAGTAAAAAAGGAGCTCATACTCAAAAAAGTTGATTATAATTATATTTAGTAAACAAAATTATGTACATATTCACAAACCTGCATTCCAAATATTCCTGTAGCCCACCTCTACGCTTCAAGACCTCCTTAAATTTGATCTTCTCAACTGGACCCATAGCACGAGCTTTCAGTCCAGATGAGACTGCTGCCTCATCAAACTTCTCTCTTGCTCTAAAGGACCTATCACTGTCGACAAACTGTTGACTTCCAAAAAACCCTTGCTCATTTATCAAATTCTCCCAATCAGCATCCCCTTCATAAGCCATATCTCCATGTCTACGCTTTTTAATATTGCGCCCACCTCGCGGGACAACTGATGACTTACCGTCTTTGATTTCAGAACTAGGCAGAGAGACTGCATCTTCATGGCAACTTTCATTTTCATCAGGAGTTAAAGATGTGGGAGAATCTCCATTGGCCTCTTCATTGATTAAAAAACTATCACGGCTGGGAATACAGACCCCATGACAAGCATCTTTAGATGGTTGATGCGAAGCAGAGTTGCATCTCCGAATGGAGCCAACAAGTTCATTGGGATGAACAGAGGTTTCTAAAGATTTTTCCTCAGCACAGGTATTTGGAACATCACTGCAAGTCTCTTCAGAGGTTTCTACTACACATCGCACTAGACTGCCTGTTTTACCAGTAGATTGAAGCTCTAATCCATCCCTTAAACCTTCACTTTCTGGTTTACCCCTCTGTTCAACTGCCGAACAATTGTCCCTGAGATCAATGTTGTAGTGCCAACTTCCGTCCTTGCCACAAACTTTAGGCGACCTACATGGATCCTCTGTAGGACCCTTTTGATCATTTAATTGATGTGGATCCAAAATGCTTTCTTGTTGACACACCCCATCGTCAAATATTTGATTCTCGACTATGTTCAATTCTTTGGAGGATGAAGGCAAGAAGCTTGAACTAGAAACTGAATGAGAACTATCATCGAAATTTATGCTAGGATTCTTTGAAGCATAAGCATGATCGGTAGCCTTGCAATTTGGGAGAGATTTCCTTACTGAACCAGATTGTGCCTTGATATAAAAGGTTGACAATGACTCTTCCAACTTCTCATCCAAGGACTGATTCGAACCTTCCCCAAGCCACAAGCCTCCCTCATTCTGGTCTTCCTCAAGCTGAGATTCCAACCCTTCTGATTCATCATCAATTCCAATGGGCTTCGCTTTTGAATCAAACTTGACGCTCCTTGCTTTCCCTGTACGCTTTCTTTCAATCCCTTTATCAGTAATCGCATCAGACCTGTCTTCACCAATATCCTGAGCTTTCAGACCAGTCTTCGACACTGATTTCCTATCCAAAACCCCATCATCATCCACAGACTCATTCAAAGAATAACCCCCTCCCTTCGTTGCTCCCAGTTCAATATTTTTCTTAGGACCCTTCAACTTCTTCCTAAAGCTAGCCAAGGTATCATTCATTCCCCCCAAATCCTCCTCATCCTCACCCATAGTTTTACCTGCTTTAACTTCAACACTCTGACACTTCTCAACACTGCCCTTCAATCCAGCCTTAACCTTTCTAGGATCCTTAGGTTTCCTTAACTTCAACAAAGACCCAATGGGCTCATCATCACCTGAATCAAAAGCAATAGCTGCCCCTGCGACCTTTAATCTTTTCTCAGAGGCTCCACCATCCATTTTCTTGTTCTTATGTTTCAACGAATTCTGTAATGAAACCTTTTCTAACCCTAGCTCAATATTATTCCCCAAATCAGATGTCAATTGCAGACCTGCCTCAAAGTTTGAAACATCATCACTTTCCATCTCTCAATTACCAAAAAACCAAAGCTCATAATTTCCAATAATGATTCCCTCCTCAAGCAACTAAAGCCATGAGCCGAAAAATTCAAAGCCAAAACCAAATTTTCCAAAACTTATCAAATCCTTAAATATTCACCAAAAAATTATATTCACAGCTAAAAATGGATAGAGTTTCTTCCAACTAATAAGTTTTCCTCAAAGTATCGTCAATGCCTTGGTCCTACTCTCCTCTAGTGCACGGAATCCATCGAGGAAATAAGATTTCGGAAACCAAAAAAAAAAAAAAAAACAAGAATCTAGGGTTTTTAAAAGAATGATTAAGGCCTAAGCAAAGAGGCAAAGAGAAAGAGAGATTGGGAATAAGCCAGACCTGCGGTACGAAAGCACTGAAAACGGTGGCGTTAATTGAATTTGCCAAGGAGAGTGAGAGGCGCACGTTAGCGTCGTCGCTTCTCGAATTAGAAAGGAGATGCCCTATATATTGCGCCGCGACCACGGACAAGAGCAGCGGAAAATTTTATTTTTATTATTAGGGGAAAGTATAAATAATTTAATAAATAAGAAGTAACGAACATATAGCGGAAAAAATGGAATAATTCCTCTTTTAATTTTCGCTCCACTCCACATGATTTTTCTGTTGGAATTTAGAACCAACTTACTTTCTTTTTATTTTGCGAAAATTGATTTCATATGTGTATGAAATTTGCGGATAAATTACTTGAAATTTAATATAAGATAATATTTCAATTCTAAATAAAATAATATTTTTATCATGTTTTTATATTATTTGATAAGATAAGATATATTATATAATATGCATTTTACTTTAGATTTTTATTTTATATTCTATCGATGAATTTTTAATTTTTTAAATAAACAAATATATGATTATATTTTTTATTATATTGTTTAATATATTTTTATAAATTTTGTGAGTATTTTAATTTTATTAACGAAATTTAAAAATTTTACGTACGATAAATAATTTTTACATGAAGGATAATGATAATGGTGTTTGTTTAAAAAGAAAAACTTTCATAACAAAAAAAAAATGTAGTCGACAAAATAAAAAAATTTATTTAACCATTTATTTTTTAATATTATATTTTGCATATTGGCATGCAAGATTTGGATATAATACCCAAATATTTATTTGTTTTACAAGTACATTTCTTATTTATAATTAAATTTTAATTTTTTAACATTTTTAACAATATGATAAGATATTTGATATTTCAATATTCAAAATAAGAAATTGATCAATGGTGCATATCCCAATTTAATAATTATGTTAAAAAGATTATATTTTATTATTTGTGTCACTTAATAAATAATAAAATTTGCTTAGGCTTGGAAAACTTTTAAAAGGAAATAATTGAAATGATTGGAAGCAAAATTAAGATATTAGTAGAGTAATTAAATTCAATAATTAACTTATTTCATGTATACATTCATAACACTGTGTTACAAATAGGTCATAATACTTTGACATGTTATTAAATAATAAATATGTCATACATAATGCACCTTATCACTTTCAATCTGTTTTGTTTTTCTCATTAAGAAAGGTTTACTTAAATAATATAATTTTATCAAAATTATTTTTTTGGGGATGTGAATAAAAAATGATAAAAAAAATATATTGGGCGCGAATGCCGACGAAAAAAGGGAGTGTGGCGCGACGACTTTTTTTTTAATTTTTAATTTTTAATTATTATTATTTTATTTTATTTTATTTTTTTGTGGAATGGCACGACGATTTACGCAATCATATTATTTCCATGATTTATTGTGAAGTCGAGACTCAAGACAATTGATGTTCCGCTACAGACACGAAGAAAAGAATGAGCTCTAAGAGCAAGAGACCACCGCCTGACCCCGTGGCTGTGCTGAGAGGCCACCGCGCTTCTGTCACCGATGTTTGTTTCCATCCTTCGAGACCCATTTTATTTACCGGGTAAAAATCCTCTACTTCTCTTCTGTTCTCTTCTCTCCCTCGATCGACACAAAATAAACGGGGTTATTCTATTTGTCAGCTCTTCAGACGGTGAGTTGCGGATTTGGGACACGATTCAGCATCGCATAGTATCATCTTCATGGTTGTTGTCGTTCTTTTAATTTCTTATTTCCTTGTACTTTTTTTTTTTTGGTTTCTTTGACGAAATCGATCATGTCTTGTTGATTAACTATTTTCTATTGTTTTGTTTATAGGGTGCATAGTGCTGCGCATGGGATTATAGCTGTTGCTTGTAGTTCTCTGTTGGGGACCAACAAAGTTTTCAGGTGGTTTTCATTGTTTGTTTTGTTTTGTTTTACGGTTTCTGGAATTATAAGCTAAATGGTTGTTTTTTAATGTTTTTCTAACATGCGTAGTCAGGGCAGAGATGGAACTGTCAAGTGTTGGGACATAGCAGAGGGAGGTCTCTCCAGGTAATCAACCACTATTTAATTATTCTTCATTAATGACAGTGGCGATGTTCTGGGCTTCTGGCTTATCAATGCTTGTTTTGAAGCAATTTATATATTATAAGAAAACATGGCTGTCTTGTTATCTAATAAAATGCCTAAATTTCCATGATATGAACTATGAAGTTTAAGAGCCCTTACTGTTTTTAAAGAATGACTGGGTATTCAACCAATGGGAACAACAGTTTAGAGATTAAAATGACTAAAGTCTTACGTTTCAAGTATCTTGTTTTGTTTGTTTGTAAAATAATGACTTGAAAGTTGAAACCATGGAGAATTGAGTTAGTCTATGGTACAAGGGAGATTTTCGAATCAGTTATCTTGTGACAAACTGAAGTTTTCCTGCTTTTTCCTATTTAAGTCGTTATTTTATAATTGATCTTTTCTTCTTCTTTTTTCAACCTGAGCTTCGTGGGTATGCAAACAGATTAGGGATCCTTAGAAATCCTTCATGATTTATTATTTGGTACCGATGCCACCCTCCTGCAATATCTGGTTACAAGTTGGAATCTAACTTGCTACTACTTTGGTTCTTGACAGGACACCGTCACTTACGATCAGGACAAATGCTTATCACTTTTGCAAGTTTTCTTTAGTGAAGAAACCTATTGCTAACGCTAAGCAAGGGAGGCAAACTGTTGATGTAGAAATTTCCGATGATAGCAGAGGAAAGACTGCAGAAAATCCAGTAGAGGGTTCCAGCTCCTTTGAAGGTTTGTTTATAAGATTTAGGCAGGTTTTCAACATAAATGTTTGTGACAACTAACTCTCCTCTCTAGAGGGTTAGATTCTTGATGAGTTTCTAGATTCAAAAATGGACTTAGGGGACCATTTTTTTTCATGATCAATGCTTCTCTGACAATAAAAGAAAAAGAGATGCTCTCTTATGAAGTAGAAAACAAATGTTAGGAATTTTCTATGTGGATACGGAGGGGGGGGGGGGGGGGGGGGCGCTGAAATGGTTGTGGTAATATTTCACTTTTATATCTCCTTCTGTCGTTTAAACTATCCATATAGAAAGCAATGACTTCTTCTACTACATCATACTTTGGGACCAATTCTTCTGGTTTTGCATTGGCAATGATATAGCCTGCATGGTCCTTTTGAGGGGGAATGGGAAGATGCACCCTGGAACAAATCATAGTCCTTTTTTTTTCTCGCATTAAAAAGGAAGCAAGGGATTGATAACCTAGAAACACCCATGTATGTGCTAGTCTGTTATACATTTTGAGCTTATTGTACAAGCCAGTTGTTTTTAAGTGGAAAAATCTTACATGAGATTTCTCTTGCCAATGCTCATTGCTTTATGTTTTCCGCTTACTTATATGTTATTGCTTGTTCACTCTACTAAAAATTCATTGATGTGGCCTACTAGATCATTTGCAAGGTGGATTAACAGAAGAAACACATGTTGAAGGACTTAAGTATGTGGCTGTGGCAGGGGAGCAAACCTCTGAGGTTGAATATGCTGCTTTTGAATTTATTTTTCTACTCAAGTTTTCTTTCTTCTTATTTGGAATATCCTACTGCTAATTGTTTCCATTTATTTTATATGCTAAGGTTGAGATTTGGGATCTAATTACTGGTGAAAGGTCTGCAAGGCTACCTCAAGAAAACGTTGTTGGTTCTTCCAGTTTTTCTACTAAGGAGAGAGGTCAGTTTCTGATACGTTACTTTTGACTCAGGGCATTGCAATTTTTGCATTGATAAATCATCTCTAGGATACTAAACATTTGGCTAATTATTCAGAGCCATCATTCAAACATCTAGTAATGGAATTGGTTGTTGGTAGTTTTTTCCATTTAAAAATATACTGGCATGTATATATTTGATAACAACTGTCTAGAGGAAGCTTTGTTCTGAAATGACCTTCCTGATGAATGTCAGTGTGCTTGTTGTTGATTTTTGTGGCATTCAAAACTTTTTTGGCAGGAATGTGCATGGCAGTTCAATCATTTCTACTGCCTGGATCACAGGGTTTTCTTAATGTCTTGGCAGGGTATGTGTCTCTGATATTTTCATCCACTGCACCTGAGTTGTTTCCAACAACTCCCGTTTTTCTCTTCTCCAATTATTCTCAAAAAGTATAAGGAAAAGAATTATTGTTTATGATTGGTGGTATGAGTGTTCCAAAGAAGGGTTGAATTAGATATCATGATATGGTGTCCAACTTTTGGAATAGCTATCTAAGATATTGTCACTTGTGGATTTGTTTGCTCTATGTGCTAGTTATGAGGATGGTTCCATGCTTTGGTGGGATATACGCAATCCAGGGATTCCTCTAACTTCTGTGAAGTTTCATTCAGAGCCAGGTGTGCAACCCAGAATATGGAGACTTGACATGTATTCTCCTTCATCTTAACCCCCCTTTTCTAATTTCTTTTTCTTCATAAAGTAAGTATGTCTTTTTTGTTTATTTTCTACACAGTTCTAAGTTTGTGCATTGATGGATCATGCAATGGAGGTATCTCTGGGGCAGCAGATGATAAGATTGTAATTTATAATTTGGATTATCCCATGGTAATGCTCATTGGTTTTAAGTTTATACCACTTTGTTTAAACCTCCCACAGACTCCTTTTTCATGACTTATAATCTGGTTGCCAGCAACACACAGAATCACATGTCCACCAGCTGCAATATTTTAGTTATCACTTAGAAAATTGTATTTTGGAAATCATTAGCCAAATGTTTTCTATGGTGTTTCTATATGATTATTCATTTGTATGCTTTTGTGGATCCAGTTGTCCTGTAATGTCTAAGAGTGACATCAGATGGATTAGAGTGCTAGTTTTGGTGACCCATCTCTGTTCTTTCACACTAATCTTAGTCTCTATTATGATAAAGGCAAACAAAATGTGGATGCATTTTGAATCTTTTGATATGTTAAAGGGCTGGTAGACCTATTTGCTTAACTACTAGTTCTGGCTTCTCATAGCATGGGCATAAGCCACATTATTTTCTCTAATGCTTCTTATATCACTTTGTTCTTGATGCAGGGTTCTTGTGTTGTTAAGAAAGAAATTAGTTTAGAAAGGCCAGGCATATCCAGCACTGCAATTCGGCCAGATTGTAAAATTGCTGCAACTGCTGGCTGGGACCACAGGTTTGTATCACATCTTACCTCATTCTTTCCCTAATTTTCCTGAATCATTGATATTTTGGATGCATCCATCCTCAAATTGAATCTCAATTTACTGGGTATGTTGTCTGCAATTATAGTTGCTCAAGGGGAAATCTGTCATTGAGTAATTGAACTGTAAAACTGGAACTGCTTTTGGTTCAATTTGACTTTTATTAAATCTAATTCTTTTCCAGTCATCGAACAATTGAAAATCAAAGTCATCATGGAATACAAACTAAGTAAATTTCCATTTGTCTAGACAACCTAATGGAAGTAGACCTTTAAGCCTTCATCATTGGAAACTGGATTACGGATTGTGCCTCTAACTAGTTTTTGCCCAAGTCAAATTGAGTTTTGTTCTATATTTTCCCCTATAAGTCCAAATCAGAAATATATATATATATATATATATATATATATATATATATATATATTTATATATATACACACATGTATAACGTCAAACAAATTAGAGATAACCTGTTGCATGCTGATCTTTTTATTTCATTCATGGTCGCAGAGTTAGAATATACAATTATCGCAAAGGAAATCCTCTGGCAATTCTGAAATATCACCATGCTACGGTACAGTGAATATTTTAAGGCTGAAATTCTGACATTTTATTTGACATTTTATTTTTCTTTTAAACTATCTGGTTGATCTCATTTGATATAAATTGTGGTCTGATGAGCTATAACTCTATATTTTTTACTCGAGTGTATCATACTCTACTTTTGCATTAGCAGTTGTGATTATGAACAGTTAATTAGTTGCTCTGTTTTATTGTGACAATTTGTATTACAGTCCAGAAATAAATTATCTACTCTTGCAGTGTAACTCTGTCTCGTACTCAACCGACAGCAAGCTGATGGCCTCTGCATCAGAAGACACAACAGTTGCACTATGGGAACTATATCCTCCTCAAGCTTGAAAACAAAGTAGTTCTTGGTTTGTATGTTCATAATGTTTTATGCCCTTTCAGAAGCTGTACCTCCATTTTTTGTTGTTTATAAGTAATTTATGTTTGTTGTCACTCCTGGATAGAGATAAATTACAGAGACTTTCAGTTGTATTAGATTTTGAGCTTTGCTCAGAGCTGAGAACATTTGAAATGGTTGGAGTGAATTAGCATCTGTATGTGTTTGTTGAAGGGGGAAAAGATGAGCAATCTGGAGCGAGAGTTATATGGGTCCAATCTATCCCCCAAGATTAGTAAGTATATATAGGTAAGGAGTGCAATTTTTGAAGTTTGCGGTGACGACAAAGGAGTCATCTGGGAGATAAGAGCTGATCTATTCTATTGCTTTAACGCCTTAAACTGGGGTCTTTTCAGAAAACTCATTGCCTTTTGCCATATTTGTCATATCCTCTGGATGACAATAGCTTCTCATGGTGGGAATGGTTCTTCACGTGGTGAATTTTCCATTGGTTAAACAGTTCACTGTGATGCTGACTTCTGTGACAATCCTTTCATGATGAACCTAATGCATCCTTAGAGAACTTATCAAATTTGAATTCTTGAAGTTCCATTGCTTCACTAACATCCTTTGTACTCGATGTATGGCTTATTTTTCTGTATTGCTAGGCTGAACTAAAGATTCAAAATTGAACATTTGAGAAGCTGGCATGAAGAAAAAACATTGCCCCTATGGCGGTACATGCTAAGTTTCTTGGAATGAATTTTCATAAACCACTCTTCTAATCCGTTTCAAGAATTGATAAATATATAGTTATTTTTTGTTAAAGGGAATATGAAACCGATACATATATCAATGTTCGCTAAAATTAAAACAATCGAATTGATGTATAAATTATAATGCAAATTGCATCCTTGAATGCTCTCAAGATGCAGACGAAGATATTAAAATCGTTGTCGACGTGCCAAGCACGAACTGTAATGGGTCTCCGCAGCGTTAGTATGTCCCCATCAGAACCATTAGTTTAATCATTTTGTCTTATTCCGCAAAAACAGCCAAAAACATTAATTGTTTATCAAAACAAAATGTAGATCAGAAATGAATAGAAAAGGGTTCTTTCTCAACATTGATGGCTTTCGTTCACAGCTTCATTAATGATGTTAATGGCAAACGTTGTCATTGCCATGCTTGCTAGCTTATGAAATCTTCCTCCTAAACCCTAGCAGTTTTTGAGTTTTTTATGAATTCGAATAATTGTAAGAACATATTTTTCGATCAATAATCTTTTAACTGATCAAGTAATTAAATAAACACTATATTATAAAATTCTGATTCAAACTCAAATAATTTTATTGTCTACCCTAAATTATAAATATTATATATATATATTTTGATAACAATTCTTTCGAGACTTAATATTCATAAAATGTTTTTAAATGTATTAGCGAAAGCAATAATCAAATGATGAGTTAAAAGGTTTGCTACCATATATATTCCTCAAGTGTTTTTAAAGTATAATGAAGCAAATATTAAAGGGACTATAGATTCTTGAAATGCATTATAAAACTTAAGCAACGACTATGAAACTGCATGGCCCAAGCAGAAGCCAATGGAAAACGAATTGAAACAAGAAACGTTGGAATATAAGATAAAGACATTTGGAGTGGAATTTAATTAGCTTGAATGATCTGACTTCATCAATATGAACATATTGATGCTTTGATAGAAACATTTGAAATCCTCCATGGAAGCCGCCATAGCAATGATCTTCAAAGTGGCTTACTCCCATACAATTAAGTACCAACCTTCACCAAAGGTTTGTTTGACCTAAGCACCTGAGTTATTATAATGGCTAAACTAACTAGGAGAAGAACAAATGTCAACGCTAAATTTCAGATAGAGGTTATAAAAAGAAAGAAATTAAAAGTTTAGATAAGCCATGATTTTGATTTATTACTATTATAAGTGATAAACATGATCGAAATAGTTGCATTGGAACTAAAGTTTCTGAAATCTTGAGTGTTTGAATATCCAATCTCAGATATAGCTTAAGAGTTAAACCCTGAGCTGACTCTTTTATTCCCATGGAACTATTCATTTCAAAGAGTTCAAAATTTCATTCTAAGCAAACAAAAAAAAAAAAAAAAAAAGAGTGAGAAATAGTATGTTCAGAGGTGACGACATTATATTGGAATGGTCTCTGCAAACCCTAAAAATTCGACGACTAAAAAACTAGTCTGATAATGTTATCGATATTAATTCAATTAATTGAATCGATTCGATTAAAGGATTATATAATTAATGTCACTTTTTTCCTATGATTATGTTCTTGAATTCGATTAGTAGCAGTTAGTAGGTAGCATTGTCAAACAAATGAAAGCAAAGTTCTTATTATTTTGTTACATCGATTCCTGAATTCATCAGAATTTGACTTAATAATGAGGATAATATATACAATTCCGAAGTTGAAATCCAGTTTCCAAGTCAGAAATATCAAAGCTAATTAAGAAACCACAACTTAATATCATAACCACTCACAGAATATTTCTTGGGTCTGTTTATCAACTTAAAATTCCATGAATCGAATATTTATGTTGAAGATTAAACATTAATTTTAAATTATTAATCATGAATTCAAGATATATATATATAAAGAAAATCAAGTTTCTTACACAACATTCTAAATTTTGAAACCCCAAACTTATCAGGGACAACCAACGTGAGGAGAATGCAATGGAAAAACAAACAGAAAAAGAATGTTTGCTGAGAATTAATCTTAAAAAAAATGGGGTCAAACTCTATCCCATTCAATGGATAGAATGTTGGAAAGTCGAAATCTCTTATTTGTTGTCCCCTTAACAAATCACCAACATACCTAATTATTAATCAAGATGGAAAAACAGGTTAAGAAGACATAAAAATCAATGTTTTGTCCCAATTTAAAACATAAAAACACAGACAAATCAAAGATTGCACAGCTCATTGAGGTAGCTATATTCCAAACATTTTAATTGTTCATGAACCGCGTATATCTATACTTTAGTTTTTATAATTTGCACGTCTTGAATTTGTCAGCTATGTTTGGTAGCAATATATTCATGGTGACCAATAAGTTCAATCATTATGAAAATTAATGAGAAGGTTCATGTCCCAAACTCCCAATCATAGATCCTAATAGTTTCAAAACATGAACAGGTTATAAATGAACATTATTGGAGATAAATGAGTAAGTTTTCGAGATAATACCTAAATAAGTCTTTGTCGATGTATCAAGTTTTGCTCGAACTTAAACCCTTCTTTAAACGATCTTAGTAAATTTTTTTTATGAACTTTCAAAAGAAGGTTTAGGGTTTGTGTAACATGCATTAAGAAAATTCTTCTTAAAAGCAAATGCTAAAAAGAAATCAAAATCATTCCTTTACATACATAAACCTAAGAAGAAATATTTCCCAACAGAAACAGAATCCTCATTTTCTTCAAAGACAAGTTTAGGGCCCAATGTTCTTTAAAAACTCATTTTTAAGATAAACTGATCAACCCTTGTTCTTGCAAGGATGGGTCATTTTTTAAAAAGAAAATGGTTGTATATAATAGCAGACCAGCTCAATACAAACGAGTCTGCTACCAGGATTTGACATTTAAGTTGGAGGGTAGCCATTGATTCTTTAGCATAGTCAATTGCCTTAAATTACGGTGAGTTGCAGAGCAGACCAAGTTGTCTTAATGCAGCTTAGCAGCAATTTGAATCTCACCGCACCTGCAGTGCAGTGAGTCCAATTACAAAATTTTTTTATAGTAAAATGATTTTTTTACTCATGTTTTTAATTATTTTGTTAAAAAATATATCTTTAATAATTATTTTATTTATTTTTAATATTTTTTTCATCCAAATTAACTCTTACACTGTAATTTCAAAGGAAGAGCCATGGCCTGACTGTCAACAGGGGCTAACATTAGTGGCTTATGGACTGACTGTTGGCACGTTTTTAAACCAAATGGTACTCTTCTCAATTACATTTGCTTGTAAGGGGTGACTTCTCCCCATGCAAGTCCTGTAATGTTCAAACGTGAGGAACAATTAATATCTGACGTAGACTTCGATCAAACAGTTTCGAAGGTCCCAAACTATGGTCTATGTGGTCGGACCACAACTCATAATTTGGTCTCAGAACCCAGCCTCAAACACCCCTTTGTAATTTTTGTTTAACCCAAGCAATTAAATTGTGTAAAATTTGGATATCCTAAGTTATTTTTTTATGGAAAATCAGTTTCTTAAATTTTATTTTTATTTTTTGAATTTAATAGCAGATCAAAAATCTCTATTGTGCCAAAAAAATTCATTATTACTTTACATATTAGTGATTATGCAAAGGATATCAAAAGATTTTAGATTTAGAAAAAAAAAAAAAAAAAGAATGTGATTAGTTTCTATATAATTTTATTCTTTAAAAATATTCAGAAAAACATGGGAAGATGTTTAAAAATGGTCTTATTTTCCCTCTTTTTGACAAAGTCTTCCCTTCATATTTTGCATTGAAAAACAAAGGATGCCTTTGGACAAAATCAATGCACAACAAATGATTATAATTATTTAATTAATGATCCAAATGAAGGAAGTGTTAATGAAAAGATTATCTTAAGATTAATTAAAAGTTTATCAAATTACTTAATATGAAAAGAATCTCATCATATCATAATGTCAAAACATTAAACTTTGAAAAAGAAATTCATGTAAAGCCACAATAAACAACAAAAGGAAAACGATCACCTTATGGCCAATTAACTCAGTTAACAGACCCCATAAGCTAAATGTCAGGACAAGCATATACGCTTTCGACCAATCTCTGAAAAGGAAAGAGAGAAAATCAATATGATATAGATATTCTTCACCGACTAAAACTGAGAAAGAAATGACTGTTTTCTGCCTAAAGCTTGTTTCTTTCTTTCACGTGTATGTGACATTAGAGATTAGTCAGCTGCTTCTTCTTGGAATATTAACCATGGATGAAGGGCTGAAGGCTGCATGAAAAAAGCAAAAAGTACTGGCAAAAAGGGACAGCTCATTACAATAATCTATCCCTTTATAACCCATGATTTGCATTGATTCTGCTAGTTGAAAAAGCTAGTATTGTTGTACAAATGATTTGTGAAGTTTGGTCTATGGATCTCGAGACTATCCCAGCAGTACTGGACTAACACCGAAGTTGAGATGGCAAGGCCCGCAGTAAAACCAGGGATAGTCGGATAGATGGCATAGCATTAGTCTGACCTCGCCTAGACTTGGCTTATTAAAAATAAACAAATTTAAATGCACAATACGCTCATGCTATAAAGTTCGAAAAGGATTGTATGTACGTAACATATTTTTTGTATTAATAGAGAGATTAGGGAAAAAAGCAAACCACGACTACAGATATGATACGAATCTAAGCCAACTGGAAAGGAAGCAATACGTCTGATGTCTAAATATCCCACATGAGTTGTATGCTTATTCTTATGCATGAATGTTGGCGGAGGTGACTTTTCTGACTAACTAGAAATGCAAAAGCCAGCCATCTTAACCAGTTAATAATGCAACTCTCTGGATCTGAAATTGTCTATCATTTAATTTAGGGATCAAACTGTGAAACCAGAGTTTTCAGAGTTCAGAGTGAAGACATTAAAGACTCTGCAATGGGTGAAATGACCAGAAACGCAAAATCAGATCATGACTTTGCAGTATATCCACCAAACTATCTATGATGACATTCCCATTTTCTAATCATTCAAACAATCTGATTAAAGACAATACGTTATCCAACTTCTCACTAAGATATTAATTACCAAGAATAAGCCAAATTTCAAAGCTTAGAACATTCATATATCTCCATACAAATCCAAAGTTTAAAGTAGCCAACTACCTAGCCAGCCTCCTCCCTCCGAGTTGCATAATTTTTAAAACCAGAAAACCATCGTTTTCACTAACCAGAAAAAGTCTCCCACGCGTCACACATGCGTGAGGGATTCTCAAACCTCCATTGTTTCTCTCTTTCACGAGGCACTTATAAATAGGATCAAACAGCAGCTTTGAGCAACACAACAAACAGTACTTCTTCAGCAATTAAAACCCATAAAAGCAAAGCAAAAACCCAGCCAATCAAATATGTCAGCCCCAACATTTGTTTTCTCAATCCTCCTCTTTCTGGTCCTTTTTGCCTCACAGCCATGCCATCGCATCCTCACCTCCGCAGCTGACGGAAGTTGGCAACGTCTACAAAAAAGCATTGGCATCTCAGCCATGCACATGCAACTCCTTAGAAACGACCGTGTCGTTATGTTTGACAGAACTGATTTTGGCCCATCAAATTTGTCACTGCCAAAGGGGAAATGCCGCAATGACCCGAATGACACAGCTCTCAAAGTAGATTGCACGGCTCATTCAGTTGAGTATGATGTTTCTTCCAATAAGTTCAGAGCTCTTACGGTACAAAGCGACGTTTGGTGCTCTTCAGGAGCTATCATGTCGGATGGTAATTTGGTCCAAACCGGTGGTTTCAATGACGGTGAACGTAGGGTCAGGGTTTTTAGCCCATGCAGGACCTGCGATTGGCAAGAAATACCAAACGGATTGACAGTCAAAAGATGGTATGCTACCAACCATATCTTGCCAGACGGAAGACAAATTATTATCGGTGGTCGCAAACAATTTAACTACGAGTTTTTTCCCAAAAACGTTGCCGCCAACACGTTCAATTTGCCTTTCTTGTCTGAAACCAATGACAAGGGAATAGAGAACAATCTCTACCCTTTTGTTTTCCTCAATGTTGATGGAAACTTATTTATTTTCGCTAACAATCGAGCTATTTTGCTTGATTATGTGAATAATAAAGTTGTGAAGACATATCCGACAATTCCTGGTGGTGATCCTCGAAGCTATCCAAGCACTGGTTCGGCTGTCTTGCTTCCATTGAACTTGAAAGCCCCAGCTATTCAAGCTGAAGTTTTGGTTTGTGGGGGTGCGCCTAAAGGATCCTATGTCCAAGCTTTAAAAGGTAAGTTCATTGAAGCCTTGAACACTTGCTCCAGGATCACTATAACCGACCCCAACCCAGAGTGGGTCATGGAGACTATGCCTCTAGCTAGAGTTATGGGTGACATGATTCTGCTTCCCAACGGCAACGTCTTGCTCATCAACGGAGCAGGTTCCGGTTCAGCTGGTTGGGAATTGGGTCGGGATCCGGTTTTGAGTCCAGTCTTATACCGGCCAAACAACAAGATTGGAACACGGTTCGAGATACAAACCCCGACAACAGTTCCTCGGCTGTACCACTCCACAGCAGCATTACTTCGCGATGGCAGAGTTTTAGTTGGTGGAAGCAATCCTCACGCGTTTTACAACTTTACACGGGTTCTTTTCCCTACTGAACTAAGCTTAGAGGCATTCTCTCCAGCATATTTGGACGCTGAATTCAAAGACTTGCGACCGACAATCGTTGCTCCAAAGTCAATGTCCAGGATCCATTACAGGAAGAAAACAACGGTTCAAGTGTTGATTACAGGTGAAGTATCTGAAAACTTGGTATCAGTAACAATGGTGGCACCGGCTTTCAACACACATTCATTCTCCATGAATCAAAGGTTGCTCGTGCTTGGAAATGACAAAGTAACAGCTTTGGGGAACTCAGCGTATAACATTGAGTTCACGACGCCACAATCAGGTAATCTAGCGCCAGCAGGGTTTTATCTTTTATTCGTGGTCCATCGAGACATTCCCAGCCAGGCCATTTGGGTCAAGTTGCAGTAAAGAAAAAGGAAAAAGAAAAAGAAAAAGAAAAGATTCATTCAAACATCCAAAATAAAGGTTTGTGCTTTGTAATTATTTATTCTCCCAGATTTGACATGACATATAGTCGCTTTTAATATTTCAGCAATCCCTGCCGATTGCGGACAAGGGTACCATGTTGTGACATTGTCCTCTGCAGACAAGTGTATTTACAAAATCCGATCAATAAAGAGAATTTGTTTTAATTAATTGTTCTTATATCTACTTTGCACAACATTCATGATTTAAATTGGTTGTTACTTGTTGATTAGTCATTAATACAACTAGCCACATTTATCACAAGGATAAAACAATCTAATTCAAAACTTGCAAATTTATGCATCATTTAATTCAAGTTGATTATTTTCAAATTCACGTACATATAGATATAAAGATTTTGCGTAAGTTATCAAAATTTGAAAATAAAAAAATATAAATATTAAAATTTGAATTTCAAATTTATTGAATATTATTTTTTTAAATTAATTGTATAAATTATTTAAATTAAATCTTTAATTCGATGTAAAATAAATACAAATATCATCCATCAGCCCCTCGGCCATTGAAATATAGAACCTTCTCAATCTTTTCATATCCAAAACAGGATATTTTCTGTTCTTTTCTTCTATTAATCTTTTACTTACTATGGATTAATTATGGCTTTAGTTTTCTCCATTAAAATTAACGTAGGCCTTTGCACCTATGGCAATGGTTTTAGCTCAAAGATCAACCAAAAATAGGGGGTCGGTTGATTAGCTCTTATTATCCATCGGGTAGCTTGTTGTGGAGAAGTTGGATAAATAATGCAATAATCAGTCAAATCATTTGTACTAATTTTTCATA
Organism: Firmiana major; assembly: GCA_033439115.1. Classification (NCBI taxonomy): domain Eukaryota; kingdom Viridiplantae; phylum Streptophyta; class Magnoliopsida; order Malvales; family Malvaceae; genus Firmiana; species Firmiana major. The sequence goes on from CM065909.1 coordinate 51,743,371, forward strand.
CCAAATGCAAATACCTGTCGTTTTTCGAGTTGGAAGTAGCAGAACGGAATGCACCTAGACAAAGTTAATGAAGTAATTAATAACCCTTGTCTAACATTTCAATTTTGTTTTTTAGGAATATTATATGCAATATGCACCATGTGCATGCTCCAAAATACAAATATATATATATATATATATATATATATATATATATATTTAAAAGTGATTTCCCATTAACCTGCCAGTATACAATCTATATTGACCTACTGGGATATAGGTTAAATATATGCCATTCATGTGTGGATGTTGGAGAGAAAGGTATAAAGCTTTGTTGGATCAGAAGATGGATAAAGAGAATGGATGGTTTTTTTAGAAATTGTGTGCGGTGGATGGCGGTCTGTCACGGGGCTGTTGAGATTCAAAAGTTCACGGGCGATTTGTAGTTAGTGTCTGCAAATTTGCCTTGGTTTCTTCTTAGAATGATGGGCAAGAGGAATTTATTTATAGCCCTGAATTTGATGGCAGAGACCAAAGTGGATGACAAACAGAAGCTCCACCTTGTATGGTTGGAGAGAAAATTAAGCCCAACTTTATGAAATTCGAGTAAATGGGCCTTAAATGGTCAGCCGATTAATATAGTTGTCAGAAATTGACCCAAAAAACTTGTTTATTAGCTGAATTACAATTACAATTACAATTACAAACCCGAAGCATAACTAGCAACCAATTTTCAAGTCCTGTAATAGGAATTCTAGCAACATTCTGATATTAAATTACGTTATGATTCATGTCAAAGCTTCATGATATCAATGGATTACATGTTCTATTCATATACAGGATCAAATACTCCCATTGTGTTATCAAAACCAGCTCCGAACACAAGAAGAAATCCATCAAGCTTTTCATGTTTCAAAATAATCGAGACGATGATGATTGAGGACAACAAAAATACCATCAAAATATGCATAATAACAAACCCTAAGAATTTTAAGAATACTCGGATCAAAACAGGGATTCTTAACGGGTGTAATGGTGGGTGTAATTACCACTGCACCTAGTGTATTCTCATTGATAACGAGAATCTTTACAAGAATGTTACCAAAACAAAATCTTTACAACATTGTGTAAGTTGCAACCCAGTTTGTTTACAAAGAATCTGGAAAGAACCTTTAATGTACTTGATGAGCAGAAAAAGACGATGAAAATTAAGCACGCTCCCCACGAATTCGCCTGGCGAGTTGAATATCCCTCGGCATAATGGTGATCCTCTTTGCATGGATAGCACACAAGTTGGTATCCTCGAACAAACCCACTAGATATGCCTCCGCAGCTTCCTGCAATGCAAACACAGCATGGCTTTGGAATCTCAACTCCAACTGCCAGACAAACAAGAAGAAAAGAGTTACTATAATCACAAATTAAACGAACTGGGATTAGGAGTTTTGCTTTCTTGTAATCTTATAAGAAGATGAACCTTGAACTCTTGGGCAATTCCACGGACAAGGCGCTGGAACGGTAGCTTGCGGATCAAAAGCTCTGTGCTCTTCTGGTATTTACGGATTTGACGAAGAGCAACGGTTCCAGGACGGAAGCGGCGAGGCTTCTTGACTCCACCGTCGACTGACACAGATTTCTTCGCAGCCTGTAATTGATTAATTGCCATTGAAACAAATAAACAGAAACGTATTCTAAAAGAACCCAAATAAAAAAAAATAATAATAATAATCAAAACTCTGAATACCTTCCTGGCGAGCTGCTTTCTTGGAGCCTTTCCTCCTGTTGATTGGCGAGCAGTTTGCTTCGTACGCGCCATCTTTTTTCTTCAATTCAAGGAAACAGCAATCAAAGATACTGAAACAAGTACAATAACCCAGTAAAAGAACGATGAGATTTACGAGAAATCTCGAAACTAAAAACCTAGAATATGATTTCTTTAAAACCCATGAGAGGTTTAACTGTTTAAGGTTTCGACGACTTTGGGAGGGAAAATCAGGAAGATGATTTTGATAACCGTATAGAAATATGAAAGCCAAAGTTTTAAGATAATTTCATATAAATGTACTGATTGTAACTTATAGCGGGAGGATGATATAAGTTATTAAATTAATTTAAAAGGGTGTATTTTAGGTATCAATAAAATATTAATATTTTATATTCTTTTAAATACATATAATAATTATTTTAATATAAGTTATTATCAAATATATAATATCATGTCTGGATAATTTCAATTTTTTACAATTGTTTATTATTTTAAATTTATCTATAAAAATTAAATTAAAAAATATCAATTATTTTTTCAATTTCTTTATCATATAAATTAAAATTAAAAAATAATAATAAAAAATCATTTTCTTTTACATTGAAATGAAAAAAAAAATCATTTTTTAATCTTCTTAATTTATTTTCTTAATTCAATGTACTACCAATAAAATATCACATCTATATACACTAAAGTTAATAAAATCATTTTCTTCTAATTTCTTTAGTCATATAGATTAAATTAAAAAAATAATTATCTTTTTTAAATTTCTTTTTCAATATATTATCTTAAATCAATGTGTTAACAATAAAATATCTTAAGGGATTGACATTTATATATATTAAAATAAAAAAAACAATTACTTTTTATTAATATCATGGATTAAAAAGTAAAAAAAATATTTTTAATTTCTTTATCCATATATATTAAATTTTTTTAAAGTCAATATAATATATATTTTTTCATAAACGAAATGTAAAGCAAACAGATAACTAGCTCAAACTAAAATTGCGAGGAAAAACAATTCCTTTAGCATCTGGAGACATCAAGGAACTCAAACTCAAAGGAGGATTTTGAAGTCTCTCAAGATCAATATAATACTCCTACAATGCTTTATTATCAATTTTATAGTAGTAATAGGAAAAATTAGAAAGCTAAATATAAAATTTATAAGTTTTCCAATTCATACTAATTAGTAAAGTAATAAAATATTTGCAACAGAGCCAACTTCAAAATTGAAAATCTCGAGATTAAATCCTTGTAATTCAAAAAGATAAAATAAAAATAAAAATATTAGTAATTTTTTTAATGTAATGGAAGTTTTTAATTAATGAGAGTAAATGTAAATATTAAAACTCAAAACTTTAAAATTTTAAAATAAAAACATGAATATTTGAATTAAGGGTCGATATCAAAATATTGATAATTTTCATCTCCTTCAAAGCAATATAAATAAAGAGTTTTTATTAAAAAATTTATATTTGATTCTCTGATAATATATAATAATTATATATTATTAGTCGATCACTAAGTACTACTTTATTAATGAATAAAATTTAGAAAATATAAAAGTCTTTAAAATTTATTAATGAATGAGGTAATGTATTAGCTATACATTATCAATAACAATCAAAGATTGGCCTAACAATTTTTATCTCTTCTTAAAAAGATTAATTAGATCCCAGATGCGAATCTCCATCCTCCTTTCTATCTTTTTTTTTTTTTGACAATCTCCTTTCTATCATCTTATTTCTATCATCTTATGAACCAAAAAAAGATATTACACTATTTGTGCCCAATATAAATTCATACAAATAAGTTAATAAATAAAGTGCTATCTCATTGATAAATTGACACATCACTATTATTTATTTTTAAAGATTTACCTATTTTTAACTGTATTCATTAATAATGATACTTTATGGTGATGACAATATAAAATTGTTATTCAATATCTTGCATCAAATATAAATTTATAATATCTTGATATAATTAGTAAAATAATAAAATATGGTCAATTTTATTGGGCCTTAGCTCAGTAGGTAATGTTGAATTGTGGCCTAAATAATTGGAATTGGAGATCTCGATAGGGTAAAAGTCCATAGATTCTTGTTAGCTTAAACGACGCAGCATTGTAGCAGCGACCATTTTTGTGGAGAAGACTCCGTTTGGCGCGAGGCCGGATATGGAGGGTAGCAGGAGGAAAGGCTACGCGTGGGCAATCTCAGCTGGTCTCAACGCTGCGTTCGCTGCTGTTTCAGCTAAACTCTTCTTACCTCAGGTGACTTTCCCATTCTTCATTTTTCTTTTGCTATAATCACTGATCTCAATTTCGCTTGCTATATTGATATCTTTTGGTTTTATTTCCTGAAAACCTACCGTTTGATCTTCATTTATTTGTAAATCACCCATGAATTTTACATTGATTTTATGATCTCATTGTTTAATGTTAATGTTGAAATGATAACTGATTGTAAGTGAATTTTTCTTACAATTTTCAGTTGATTAGATATGGTCTGGTCGTAATTTTCAACGTCGTAATGTGGGGATGTTACGTTAACAGCTTGAAAGCTCTTTCATCCCTTCAAGCTACAGTTACGAATTTTGCTACTAATTTCCTTACTTCTGGTCTTGCCGGCTACTTCTTGTTCGAGGAACTATTGTCGTTTAAGGTAAGCTATCCGATAAACGAAATTATCAATTGATATTTGAATATGTTAACAATTAACAAGTAACAAGAACAAGGTGAAAGTGGAAGACTTCGGTAGGGTTAATCAATTGGTCAGCATCACTATGGTAGTTGTTTAAGACTGAGAATGAGTAAAAGGTTTATGCCTTTTAACTGTCGGAGGGATTGATTAAGTTGCAGCTTAACCTTATCAGCAGATGTGTATAATTGGATGTAATTCACAAACAGAAGCACGGTAATGGGAAATTTTTCTCTCTGACTCTTGCTTTGTTTGCTATTTTTGGTGGCATGGAAGTTTTCTGTGGATGCCAAAAATCATTCTCGAAGAATAGGAGAAACATTTGAAGTACATAGTCTCTAACATCCTAACTATGATTGGTTTTGTCATCCCAAATCTTTGTGGAAGGAATGACTCATCTGTTAGGCTTTTATCTTGTGTTATGTAGCAGTCCCTTGTGTTTTTGTGCTTTATGGTTCTGAAGAAGGCAAGTAAGAGGAGGAATTTGGATTCAAGTTGTTTGATAAATATTTTTTGGAGTTTTGCTTTGGTGATATATTTTTGCTTACAAGATGAATTTTATTCTGATATGAAAACAAAATGTTGATATATTTTTGCTTACAAAATGTGTGGAAACCAAACAAGTACTTATGTTTTTAAGCAATTAACTCGGTAACATGCGTGTTCTGATGATGAGAGCTTTTTCAGTGGCTAGCAGGTGCCCTGTTCATCATAATTGGTGTACTCATCCTCAGCAAGTCAAGCATAGAGAGGAAGACAAACATTGATTAGATCAGTTAATGATGCTGCATTTACACTGCTTTCTTGTTTTTGATGGTATATAATCTCAGGCTTAGTTATAATTTTGGGTTCTTTTGCATGGAAGAGCATTTGAAGAATTGTTTTAGAAAATCCCTTTCAGTCATCAACTACCAAGTTGTTGGTGCCCCGTGTTTCCTTTCCTGTCTATACGTTTCTCAACAACAGGATATGTCTGCAGTTTTAGCACAAATCAGAATCAGTTGGATTTGTGATTTTCATCTTATTCCTTTGTATTTGTCTGGATAGATGACCTATTAAGTCAGTTATGGAGTAATGAACTGAGTTGCGGATTTGTGATAATCACGGATTTGGTTACTTATGTCTTCATTGCAGATGCTAATATCTAAGATCTTAATCATGGATTCTTAGGTCCATGTTCCTTGATGAACTGCCATATTTAATTGCAGGAAACATGAATACAAGGAATAGCAGGCAAGTTCATGGATTGTGGGACTTTGCATTAGTCTCCATTCCACAACGAGGATATCAAAGGGGTTGAGAGGTTACACGGTTTTCTATTCAACTCTTCTACAGCGCAAAGTTCCTGTATAGTTCTTAGGCTGTTCATCTTTATATCTGTTTGTGATATGCCTCTCGTGTGATTCTCATGTCATGATTATAGACAAAAAGGAATGTTGAAGATTACAAGCCGTGCAATGCATTGTTGACGTGGGTGAAGACATTTGAATCGTGAAATACAATGCGTTCTTCCGTTTTCTTTTCAATACTAGTGGTAATACTTCGAGGAGAGAATCTTTGATCCAAGGCGACAGAAGTTCGTTCTTTTTCTAGTTCACGAGAGGTATAAAAAAATTTAATTTCTCTTAAAGAATGATAATAATAATTAAGCTAAACATTAGTTGGAATATAAGCCTATTCTTTTTCTTTACATGTTTTTCTTTGATGGCATTCTCCAATATATTTTAATGCAAGCAATTGCTGAAGTAATTATTATCCTTCTAGTCATAAAGCATAATAAAATTTATAATCAAGTACCTCTTTTTTAACCGAAACTGTTCCAAATTAGATTCAAATCCTATATTCTTCAACTTAATTGTAAAAATGACAAGATCTAAAGAGCTCTTAATGGAAGGTTCAATGTCTGAATGTCTAGCTCATATGAACCATGGAACGACAGCGTTTCATAGCCTTAAACATTCCATCAAATGGCCAGGAGCCGGGGAGGGTTCGTAGGGGCTGAGCTTGAGTCTTGGGTTTCTTTTATGTTGATCTTTCAGCCCACCCGCGGAACGTGACAAACACTGGAAAATCAAGGGACCAAACACAACAAAAAGAAAGGAGAAAGGTAGACTGGGACAGGCAGACAGGTGAAAAAAAAAACGCTTTGGACACAAAAAGTAAGAAAAATTCCTTTGTCTTTCCTTTTTCACTCTTCCTTTCCACAGATTTTCCATCTTCCCTAATTCATGTTTTGATTCCCATCCCTTTCCTCTGAAATTCTTAACTGGTTAGCATCTTCTTCTTCTTCCTCGTCTCTACTATACCCACTTTCTTTTTGTTGTTTGTTCATCGGTTTGACTATAAGCCCATCTTAATTATTCTTAGTTTTATTGTTTTCTGATTTTACTTTAGCTGGTTTTGACTAAAATTTGTGGTTGTTCTTTGTGGGAGCAAGGGAAGCTTGCTTTGACGGGCTTCATATTTTTCATTTCTAGGGTTTTAAGCTTGTTTTATGAATTGGGTTCCTTAAAATAGCCGTGGAAGAACTTCAGGCTGTTTGATGTTTCAGCTTTCAGCTAAGATTTAGATGGTTCTTTGGTTTTTGGTATTAGCATAGGATTGGAAAAACTTTGTTTGAGTGTTTTGACTTGTGGAAGCTTTAGGCCTTTTAGCTGGTCTTATGACATAATTACAAGCCCTTAGTATTTTGCACATTTATTCAAGTCTTGCCTGAATAGTTTAGTTTTCATTGTCTCAAGGTAGTAAAGTAGTTGATTTTGAATATTATGTGAAATTTCTATGTGTTAAATTGATGTTATAAGTGTCAAACTTTGCTCCTTATTTATTGTTATATGCAGAATCTATATTTTGATCCTGAAAGGAATTAAAGGAGGAAAAAGGAAAGTGGTGAGCTTACTGGCATTGGATTTAAAATGGAAATTCAACTCTAATTATCAATTATTAAGGCCAGAGTTCTTTTTATGGGTTCATGTTCTAGATAATTGGCCTCTAGATATAGGGAGAGGAAATGGTTTTGCCTCTAAAGATTCTACTTTGGGAACCCTTCTGACTGATCAGTATGTTTGATAGGATGGATAGAGCCATGAGGCTGATTTGTTGAAGGCTAATTCTGGGTGATAAACTTGTTGACTAAACAAGGAAATGAATCTGGTGGAACTGATAGAATTGTTGCTAATAAGTGAAGAATAATTGGTATTTAAACTTTTGTTTCCTTTGTTCTTGATGATGTAGTTATGCATCAGTTCTTATTCAGGGAATATTAACCACCGGAGAATGGGTTTCTGTTCCTCATACGCCTCTTCTTGGTAAGGCCATAGCATTTTTTGTGGGGTGATATCAGTTATTTCTAATAGTGATGGAGTAATTCTTTGCTATTAATAACATAATCTGAATAGTTCCCCCTTCCACCTTTTCTGATATACAGGATTTTCTGCCCCCAAAGTGATGTGCTGCTTACTTGACTGAATACCATCCTCACAGCTGAGTTTTGAAACATTTTTGTCGACCTCAACAATTTCTTGGGGTCTCAAATGGATGAAGGTGGGCACCGTGAAAATGGAAGAATCAAAACAGATCAGTATAGAACAGCTCAGGGTCAGGTAGCTTAAGGCTGTTTTTTGCAGATTATATATACTTGACGTTATGTAGAATAACTTAAATGAATAAACTCCCCTCGGTATTAATGTGTTCAATTTCAGCGTTTTCTGTGAACTTCTGTCCATGGTGATAATTTTTATGAGCATTAATGTTGCAGTGGCTGATGCATCAGCCATCGATGAAGCAGATAATGACCATTATGGCTGAAAGAGATGCAGCTATTCAAGAAAGGAATTTAGCACTTTCAGAGAAAAAGGCAGCTATTGCTGAGAGAGATATGGCATTCCTGCAGCGAGATGCAGCAATTGCTGAGCGAAATAATGCTATATTGGAACGCGATAATGCAATAGCAAATCTTCAGTATCGAGAGAACTCCTTGGTATCAGGTAATATGTCCTCCTGTCCACCAGTGTGCCAAATCTCGCGTGGGGTGAAGCACATGCAACATCCACAGCAAAATGTTCACCATATGCCCCACATTAGTGAAGCTCCTTACAACTCAAGGGAAATCCATTCAACTGACGCCCTACCAGTGACACCAGGTACCTCTGAAGCTACAAAGTCAAGACAGGGTAAACGAGCAAAAGAGGCCAAGGCAATTGCACCTAACAAGAAGGCTTCAAAACCTGCGAAAAAGGTGAAACGAGAGAATGAGGACTTGAATAAGATTATGATTGGCAAGTCACATGAATGGAAGAGTGAACAAGATGTGGGTGGTGGGAGTGATGATCTCAACAAACAACTAGTGGCAACAAAGTCCGATTGGAAAGGTCAGGATCTGGGGTTGAATCAAGTTGTATTTGATGACTCAACCATGCCACCACCTGTTTGTTCCTGCACTGGGATCTTAAGGCAGTGCTACAAATGGGGAAACGGGGGATGGCAATCTTCGTGTTGCACAACCACCTTGTCAATCTATCCTTTGCCAGCAGTTCCCAACAAAAGACATGCCCGAATTGGTGGCAGAAAGATGAGTGGAAGTGCGTTCAACAAACTGCTTAGCCGGCTTGCAGCTGAAGGCCATGATTTATCCAATCCTGTTGATCTCAAGGACCATTGGGCCAAGCATGGGACAAACCGCTACATCACAATCAAGTAATATGTTTAAGATACCAAATGCAAATGTGACAGGTAATGGAGAAATAGAGAAGAGTCATTTGATGCTCATGTTTGCGTCCTTAGTCATTCTAGCAGTGGAGGAAAAATAAATGATGTGAAAATAACCCTAGTGAGGATCGCTATGTGGGAAATGCCAACTTATGACTGCTTCCATCTACCTCTAGACTGCTTCGATCCTCCATTAGCATTTTATGAATTGATGTCTGCATTTAGTACGAGTAAGGAGTGACTGGTAGGTTAAAAGAGGGTGAAGGGCATGTCTCATCCATTTTCTTTGCCACATCCGACCTTGCAAAATGATAGGGGTGTTAACTTTCCACTATGTCACTGTAACCCTACTTGTAAAAGTATTGTGCCAAAAACTTATGTGTTGTACTTGAATGAAATTTCAATTTACAAGCTTAATCAATCCATCAATTTCCTTTTCGAACAGTATGAGAAGTTGTTGATAATTCTGCTTGGATTCTTGAGATCACAGAAACTAGCATCATTTGTTCACCTCTCACTGAACTTCATATTGGACTTTGATTTAAATCTTCCATCACATGTTTCAGTTTTTCTTCCAAGAATAAGGCTTCCTTACAAAATGATGTCTGGGTCTTGTCCAAGAGAAAAAGATGTCTCAACCTTTCATAATTTTCTTTCAATTTCAAAGATCTCTTCAAATGATCACATGTCATCATAACCAAAATCAGCCAGATAACCGATTTCATAATCTTTACATAAATCTTTAGTCTGTCAGATCACAACATGTCATCATAGCCAAAATCAACTGGGGATAACAGATTTCATGAGTATCTCATCATGCACAGACAGCACTGCAAGAAAACATTAATTAAATGTATTTATTTTACTATGAAGTATTAAAATAAAAGAAAATAATAATAAAAAAGCCTCAGACCGTCCTAGTTCATGAGTTTCAACAGATTCATGCAGAACTAGTAGAACTGCGTTTCAGGAAGTCTCCACGGTTTCGTCATTGGCTTCATTTCTACAAGACTACAACTTGAAAAAAATAAAATAAAATTTTAAATTCTGCGTCAGATTTCAAAGAAATATCAGCACTTAAAAAGAAAAATCAGCCAGGGATAACTGTTTATTTCAGATATCTCTTCATCCGCAGCCAAAAATCTAGTAAATAAAATATTATAAAAAAGAAAAAATAAATAGAGGCATCAGATCTTCCTATTCGAATAAACCAATCATGATACTCGATTTTAATTTTCGAGTATTCAGTTCGAATATTCATCATTTGGCCTCCTTTTTCATCTAAAACCAGTACAATGAACAAACACGAAGGGCAAAAACAAAAGAGTAATTTCCGAAGAAAAAAATCTAAAACAAAAGAAGCAGCTTGATTATGAAATGAGACCCCAAAGTTAAAGCAGAACGTTGAAGAACGAAGACAGCAGTCGCTGTATAAAATTGCGAATTAGGGTTTCGGCAACGGTGTTCCCGAATCCCAACCTCATTTTATAACCATCTTTGAGGAGAGCGATAAGAAAATTACTGTAATGTGAGGCTGGAGAAGGCTGATGGAAAGCATTTGGACTGGACTTTTGAATTTTAATGGGCCTAAGCAGCAAACTCTGAGAAGGCTCCATTGAAGAAATGAACTCCTTTAAAGCCCATCGTCCTTATCTCATGTCGGCTAATATCACATGACATAGTCAACTCACGTGGGCCGTTGGCCTCGTTGTATAAAAAAAATTATTTTATACACAGAAATAAAAAAAATTAATTTTTTTAGTAAATTGATAAGATGATATATATATTTTAAAATATGACTGTCTTTTAATTACGTTTTTGAAATCAATTTTTATAAGAAAATTATTATTTTAAAAATTTTATTTTCATCTCAATGAATTTAAAAAACTATTTAATATATTTAATTTAATGCCAATCTATCCAAATTTAAGTCTCTTTTTTTTTGGCTAAAAAAATTCTTTATTTAATTTTTTTTAATCTATAATCATGAATGACGTCGTTGCATCTCATCTATTTTTCCTTTTAAATTGCAGTATAAGGTAAGAAATACAAATAATTCTTTTTTTTTTTTGTAATTTCCTATTTTGCAATATGGTGTACTAAAATTACCATTTAAATCTGTAAATCTTCTCCGAAATGGAATTACCACTTTAAATGCACCGAAAAGATTTTTACCATTTAAAAATGGTATAAGAAAAATATCAGAAAAAAAAAAGATAATTATAAAATTAAAAATCCATGTGCCGCCAACGGATTGGTCTACGGCAATGGAAAGTAAAACCTTTTTTAAATTTTAATTTCCATTTTTATAATAATGAAATCTTAGTGATAATAAGTAAATAAATAAATAATGTAATAATTTTATAATCTTACTTACCCGAAAAATGGCGGAGATAAAGGAGAGAAGATTGGGAAAACGCGTAGATAAAATGAAATTTTTCCCTTTCCTCACGCGTTATTTTCTGCTTAACTGACGAAGAAAATCCAGGTTTGTCTTAAGAACAAAATTTCCGGCAATTCCTTTCATATCAGAGTCTTTTGTTCAGACTTTTTGGACAGTGTAATCACCGTCACATTTAGCTGAAACGTTGGGCAATTGTTTTGATTCACTTTGCTTTTTTTTTTTTTTTTTTTTTGCTTTTACTTTTCATTTTTAGATTCTGGGTTTTGTTTTTTGTTTTTATTTGAATTCTGGGTTTTTTTTTTTTGGTGTGTAGCAATTGAAAAAACTATGAACGAAAATGGAGGGTGTTAGTGAGAGTAGAAGTAATATGCAGAAGCTTCGATCACCACCTTCAAATTCAATACCCAAACCTCAAAGCAACTTAGATATACCCACTTTCAATGCCTCTCAAATGGCTTCTCTTTCTTATACGCGTTTGAGTCCTGAGAACAACAATAATAAAAGACCAGGGATTCCTCCTTCACACCCCAACAATCCTGCTGCTTATTCACAGATTATTGGTTCTCGTCCCAATTCTCAACAAGGGGCACCGTCTCATTCTAGGTCTTTATCTCAACCCACATTCTTTTCCTTTGATAGCTTACCTCCATGGAGTCCTCCTTATTGTGAGCCTTCTGTCTTGTCTCTCTCTGATCCGGCTTCTAATGATGTTTCTATGGAAGAAAGGGTTGTCATTTCTAATGTTAGGTCCTCACTTCCTTCACCTGTTGCTAAAGGAGGTAATGAGTTTCGTGTCGGCGACAGTTCAAGTTTGCCTCCGCGTAAAGGACATAGGCGGTCTAGCAGTGATGTTCCATTAGGATTTTCTGCTATGATTCAGTCTTCTTCTCAATTGATTCCAATAGGGAGTCGTGGCATGTTGGATAGATCAGTTTCAGGTAGGGAGAGTTCTTCTGGTGTAGAGAAACCGATTCAGTTGGTGAAACGAGAATCAGAATGGAAAAAAGATGGGGGTAGTATTGTAGAACTGACAGGTGAGAAGAAATCGGAGGGGGATGTTGGGGATGATTTGTTCAGTGCATACATGAATTTGGAAAATCTTGAGACATTGAACTCTTCTGGAACTGAGGATAAGGATTTGGATAGCAGAGCTAGTGGCACAAAGACATATGAAGGTGAAAGTAGTGACAATGAAGTTGACAGTAGAGTAAATGGACATCCAATCGGTATGCAGGGAATGAATTCTGGTGTTTCAACTGAGAAGAGAGAAGGGGCCAAGAGGAGGGCTAGTGGAGATATTGCTCCGACTGTTCGGCATCACAGAAGTGTTTCAATGGATAGTTACATGGGAAGTCTTCAATTTGATGAGGATACTCCAAAGATTCCTCCTTTGGGAAATCGGGGGGGTCATCACTCTCCTGGTAGCTCAGCTGATGCAAATTCAAGCAAATACAACTTTGAGCTTGGAAGTAGTGATTTCACTGAAGCTGAGCTCAAAAAGATCATAGAAAATGAGAAGCTTGCTGAGATTGCATCTGTAGATCCAAAACGCGCCAAAAGGTTTTGCGCATTGCTTCTCCTTCTCGCTCTTCTTTTTTGCTTCTGGTGTTGCATATAATTGGGCATAATTGATGGTTCTGATTTATTCATGACAGGATTTTGGCTAATCGGCAATCAGCTGCTCGGTCCAAGGAGAGGAAGATGCGTTACATTGGGGAATTAGAACACAAGGTGCAAACTTTGCAAACAGAGGCAACCACATTATCTGCACAGCTGACAATGTTACAGGTGGGTATAAAGTTCTAATAATTGTGCCAATTATTACACCTTTTTTCAACTTTAATTGGCCTGATTACATACTTAGTTGTTCCTTATCTAATCTTTGTTTGGTCTTCCTTGTTTAGAGAGATTTTACTGGGCTTACAAGCCAGAACAATGAGTTAAAATTTCGTCTACAGGCTATGGAGCAACAGGCTCAACTGAAAGATGGTATACATTTCTTTTATCTTAAATCTTATATCATATGTTTTTTGGAACTTTCTCAACTGGTGCCTTCTGTGCTTATGCATCATCTATCAGTAATTTTTTCTATGCATGCCCTCAGGTTTCCTACAAATCTATCTTGTTATTTTGCCGGCATTCCTATGAGTTGCACTTTTTTTCCTGGATTTATCAAATGTGATCAGCTATCTACTCGAATTACTTATATTACCTTAGTTCCAAATATTCATCTTATGTCTAGCAATATGTATACACCTGAAATTGAATACTCTATGCATTTCTTGTGAAGCATATAAACACCATATGCAAGTTTTTTCTATTTGCTTTTCAGGTATATTTATTAAGAAAGTGTTTGCATTTTGAATGCATGTTGCTGCCTTGCCGGATTGGAATCTCTTGGTTACCAACTTTATTGACTCTTATGATCAATTACGCTTATAGATGCATATACTGTTATTTAAGATCAGCATATATCCAGAACTAACTGGAGATGAAGGAGATTTCGGTTCATCAAACATAGGACTCATAATGGTGCATTACCAGTAGTCAAATTATGCATTTTTTTTTTGGCTGAAAACTACGTAAAGTTTCATGCAAGGCAAGGCATGATTATCAGAGCTTGCTTAAAATTTTGATGAATGGTTGCTGTTTTCATAATTATGATGATAGTAAAGGCTAAATGAAAAATGTTTGAAGATAATCAAATTGTTTTGATATCTTGTGGCCAGATATTTATCTCTGTTCTTAGTTTTGATGGTTAGAGCACTATGATTGTTTTGGTTAATCAAGTTGCTTTTGACATTCTTTTTTACCTGTTATGCAACTTAATAATGATAATGATAAATTTGTATTTGAACTAAAACATTACTCCCCTGTATGGATTTGGTGTGGCAGCACTGAATGAAGCATTATCTGCTGAAGTCCAGCGACTGAAGCTCACTGTAGCAGAGCTCAGTGGAGAAGCTCATCTCTCTAACCGCATGGCTCAGCAGCTTTCGATTAATCACCCAACGTTCCAGTTACAGCCTCAGCAACCTCAGCAACTAAATGTTTATCAGATGCAGCAGCAGCAGCAGCAGCAGCAACACCAACAACCACAGCACAGTCAGCTTAACCAGTTGCAGACCCAGCAACAAAATGATGATCCTACTGCAAATGAATCTAAGTGATGACCAGCCAAAGTTCAGCATCAGCTTCCATGCAGCCACAGTATCGTATCAGAACTGGATTTGAAATACTAGTGATCGTATAGAGGTTCTAGATCTATTAGATATATTTTATTTATTCTAGTAAAGTTGACCATTATTTTGTTCATTGGGTGCTTTGTCATGCCAAGGCAGTTGAGGGAGTGTTGAAGCTACACCCTACCTCTGTTGATTCATTTATCCTAGACACAAACAACCTCAAACATTATCTACATTTGATAGTTATATTTTACTTTTCTCAGCTTGTAATGACTACATATATTGCTATAAGCTATAACCTTGGAATGCTATCATAATATTTTAGAGACGTTACTGGTACTTGAATTTCATTCTATGCTTTTATTTCCTTTTGCAACAATTACGGACGATCTTGAGCATTGGCTCGAATTATCATGTCTTCGATAGACTCTCAACATTTCCCAGGTTGTCTATGGACCCAATCCATTCATGGTCAAGCTCCATGCAAATTCTGGTTTGGTTTTACAATCTCCGGTTTGATTTATCACCAGAAAAGAAAAAAACCCAACATTTCTTACCGATCCTCGGTAGTTTGTGCTTTACTAATTTCATCCCAATGGAATCACTGGCCCAATCCTAGATCTTCTGTGTTTTGTCATGATTACTTCTCATGATTTATAAGAAAAAAGAAAAGATAAAGTGGAATAGCAACAAAATCTATCAACTACTTGCCATGGTCTCTCAGTCTTCACAGTTTATTTCCCCCTTTATTTATTAATATAAAGTTCCTATCTTGGAAACCCAAACAACCCCTTCCCATTCTCTTTTCAAATATTTCACTTCCCATTTTTTGAATTAGGGTTTCGGTTCTTCCCTTCTTCCATCTTTGTGCTTAAAACCGTGATCGTCCTGATCTCCCGCTTACTAGCCGTTGTCCCCTTTCCGGCCAAATTTTTTATCTTCATCTGAGCCGTTCATTCCTTGTTTTCAAATACTAGCCGTTAGATTGGCCCCCATTCACTACTTTTTTTGGTTAAAGATTTGAACTTTGTCTCGTCCGGGAATGTCGGCGACCGAAACTGATAAGAAGGTGGAGGCGGAGGAAGAGAAGAAGAAAGGAGGAGAGCTCTTGTTCTGTGGCTCCACGTGCTGGGACATCGGTGATCGCCACAAAGGTGCGGTTGAAGGCAACTTGGTCTCTCCCACTCGCCTTCGCCCCCTCGTTGGCGTTGAAATCCAGTTCGTTGCCTCCGGTTGCGGTTAGTTTATAGCTTTTATTTATACACCTATTCATATGCACTTAAAAGCTATTCTTTTTTTTCTTTATTTAATCTTTATTCTTATTGCAGCGTCGTGTCATTGCGTTGCATTGGATGTTGAAGGGCGATGCTACACTTGGGGTCGCAATGAGGCATGAAAAACTCTGCGTTTTAATGTTGTTTTTGTAAAATGCATGTGTTAATTTAGTTCTAACTCGGTTAATATTAGTTGATAGAGCTTTAGCTTTTATGCATGGAAACGGCAACTTGGTCATGGGGATGGAATCGAGTGTGATAGACCAACTGTTGTTTCTGAACTCTCAAAGTATGTCCAGTAGTTCTGTTGTTTATAAAAATTAATACTGTATGACATTTCTGGTTAATTGTACTCTGATTTATCCTTTTTGAAGGTACAAAATAATTAAAGCGGGAGCAGGGAGGAGCCATACGGTGGTAGTTACTGAATAGGGTAATTCCTTGGCCTTTGGCTGGAAGAAATATGGGCAGCTTGGTTCAGGTTCCACAAGAAATGGTATGTTCTGTTGGTTTTGATTGTTACTAGTTCTCTTTTATATTCAAGGTGTTATGGTTCTAGTTTTCTTTGTTGTTAAATCTTTTTGTTGGTTCTTATTGGTACTTTTGGATCTCCATGAATGCATTCTTCCATGAATAATGACTTTTCATATTGAACTTTTGCTTCATTTATTTATCTTTTTTTTTTTTTTAGAAATTGAGTCATCTCCTGTTCGCTGTCTGGTGTCTCAAATGACAAATACTGCCTGTGGAGCAGACTTCACTGTGTGGTTATCATCTGTTGAAGGAGCTTCAATACTTTATGGATTGTGGTTTTGTTTAATTCTGTTGCTTACTTTCATGGTTTCTAGTTCCTGTTTTTCATTCTTTTTCACTGCTTTACACACTTGTTTCTTGGTTTGTAGAACTGCAGGCCTCCCACAGTATGGTCAGCTTGGGCATGGAACAGACAATGAGGTATGTGGGGCACATATTTGCGCTGCAGCATCGCTCACGGAATTATGCAGGTTGATTTTTCTTTGTTTTGTCTTTCTCCCTGTTGAATTTATACGTTGGATGAAAATTTGTTTTAGTAATTACAATAAAAGGGTGCATAGCAGCATGCCCCATACAGTAATGTTTCTAGATAATACTTTTGATGTTTTATGTTGTTCTGAATATCTGGATAGCTTTTTATAACTGAAATATCTTGATTTTTTTTCTAACTCTCCTTTTTAGTGTCTGTTGTCCGATAATAACTTTTTTGGCATTTTTTCATAGTGCTTAGGAAATAAGAATTGCGTGCATGATTGCTTCCTTTTTCCATGGATATTTACATGGGACTTGTATGCTTTCAGTACAATTCTAAGGATAGCTCAGTTAAGCCTGCCTATGAAGCCCAACCATGCCCTAGAGCTACAGCTATGCTTGCTGGGGAAACTATTGTCAAAGTTGCATGTGGAACAAACCATACAGGTTCAATATGACTACTCTATCCTCTAGTGTTATCACTCCATCCCATCCCCCTCTATTTTTTTTCTTTAACATTTCTCATTATTTATTTTTCTAATTTGTACATCCAGTTGCTGCAGATAAGAATGGCTATGTTTACACGTAAGTTCACTGTTAATTATTGTGTCTAAAGGGTTTAGATTTCCCTTTTATTATCCTTGTTCATAAAAAGTCCTTTTTTCTTGTGTGCTTGTCTAGGTGAGGCTTTGGTGGTTATGGAAGGTTTGTAACAATACACACTGCTGCTGACTACTATAAATTTCCAGTTTTAGATGTGTTTTACAAGGCTTAATTCCTTTGTGCCTTCTTATTACTAAGTCATTCCTCTTCCAAATCGTACATGTAATTCCCTTATTACTGATACAGGCTTGGGCACAGAGAGCAGAAGGATGAGTGGGTTCCTCGTCGTATTGACATATTCTGGAAGCACAATGTTCTTCCTCCTGATGCAATTGTTTCAGCTGGTTCCGTAAATTCAGCATGAACTGCAGGTATCGTTTGTTCTGTGATTTGTGGCAGGAAGCAAATGGTCTGGTTGCTAAAACTCTCAAGTTATAGGAAAAGTTAAAAGCTTTTGCATTTCTTATGAAGGGTGAAATGGGAGTTAAAGGAAAGGTGAGGTGGTTGCTGTTCATAGATTTCTAGGTGATTGAAGTTTGGTAGAATTAGGGGGATCAAAAGGACATCCTAAGCAATCATTCCTTAAACTAGTGTTGCTTGAATTATAAGTTAAACCCTAAAGAAGTATGAATATATGGGTAGCCCACCTGGGATTTTCTTAAAATGAGGCTAGACTCCCGTAAAATCTTAGATCTATATAACATTGATTAGATTGAAATACTCTTACGGCGCTTAATTGCTGGAATTACACTTGTGCCCCCTGAACTTTTGCAACTTGCAACCCTCTAAGGTTTTAGATATGCTGTCCCAAGTTCTTTTTGGCTTATTGCTTGTTTTCCAGGTGGAGGCCAGTTGTATATGTGGGGCAAAGTAAAGAATACTGGTGATGACTGGATGTATCCTAAACCTCTCATGGATTTAAGGTTCTGCTCTGTGCCATGGTTATGTCATACTTTTATCCTAATGATAATTTTTTCTACTTGCATTATGATGAGTGGCTGAATGTTTTTTTGGTTTCAATGTATCGGCATTTTTTTTTTCGCAGATCTTGGTTACTGTTTCTTTTTCCCTCCCTTTCATTGAAGAATTCCACCCTATTATGTATAGCAATAATCATCAAACTTTCATGAAGTTTTCCTATAATATACTGTTTACCTTAGCTTAAAAGCTTCTGTCTTTTGGTTTTAACATTTTCTGTTCTTTTAAAGCGTGTTACATTTCCTGGTTGTATTCTTCCCAATAGAATGGGAGAAATTATTAATTTGGTCGTGGTGGCATTGTTTTAACTGTTTTGTTATTTTATTCTATTTATTCTTATTTTGTGCTTTATGTGAAGTTTTATGGTATCTTAGGGAGTTGAAGTCAATTAAACTCAACACTTCTGGTCTTAGTGTAACATATGATGTCTGAGACACATTTATTTGTTCCTTTTCTTAACAGTGGTTGGAATTTACCTTGCATGGATTCTGGCTATATGCACCATTTTGTTGGTGCAGATGCCTCCTGCATAAGTTGGGGCCATGCTCAGTATGGAGAGTTGGGATATGGTCCCAAGAGTCAAAGGTAGGTGTTCTTACTTATCATAAAAATAAAAATAAAAACACTTTTTTTAAGTCTCTCTCAATGGTATTTACTTAATCTTGTGTCTTCTTTTTGGGTCTTCAGCAAATACCAAAAAGGTAGACATTTTGGAGGGCATGCATGTTATCAGGTGGATATAAATTAACAGTAAATTCATGAACCTATAATACTCCTGTGAGTTTTTTCTGGACTGGAAGGTACTGATGAGGAGGGAATTTTTTTTCCTTTTTTTTGCGTACCTCTGTATAGTGTTGCATGTGGTATGGGCCACTCAATGGTCATTGTTGATAGACCGTATGTTGGTGACCGATTTGATCAGGTAAATTTGTGAAGTTACTAAAAGTCTTCACCTTTCTTGTATTAGGAATCAAGCAAAGTACATGTGCATTCCGAAATGGATGGTTCCTAGGCCTACTCCCAGTGAGCAGTATATTTGTGATAAAATTCTTGCTATACTATCAAAAGCTTGAAGGATTTAGTTAAAAAATTTATGCTTTGGGACCTCATTGGCATGCATTGCTGCTAGCAATTAGTGCTCAGTCTAAAGAGTAATCTGTTATTTTTGGAGAATGTAAGTGCCTGTTATGTATGTCTTACCTGTTGAAGACTACATATAATTGTGTCTGGATGCACCCAAATTTCATTCTTGGAAATTCTTACTTCACTCTTCCCTGTTCACCTCATTTATAAACTTCGATAAAGTAAGGATTCTTGTGAATCCTGTACATTGAAATTCCCACTTACTGGTCATGACTACTAGCTTATTTTGCTGAACCTTCAATCGATTTTGAACCAGAGAGATGTCAAACACATAAGCATGCGTTCTCCACAGAATTTCTCACACTAGCTGCTGCCTTTTATTTATGAATCTAAGATTTTTATGTCTTTGAAGCTGGATATTTATGACGGCAAAACTTCTGGTGAAGGTACATGTTGGGAGTTTATGGTATCTGTCTTGGTCGATTCACAATTTTCAAGGAATCGGGGGCTATATGATTCATAAAAGGGTTTCAATAGTTAACCTAATCAGATTGTTGCCTTAGATTGTCCTATTAACAGTTATTGAATTTGAAGTTATGGGAGCTTGACATGTACACTGATGTACAACTTTTAACTGCAGGGACTGAGATACCGGATGCCAAAACTCCAGTTCCTAAACAAAACAACAAAAAAGCTGCTGGCAAAACCCCCAATGGCTCAAAGAAATCAAAAGATTCATCTGGCTCGGAGGAAGAAGAGGATAGTGATATTGACAGTGGCAGCAGTGGAGAACTCATTAATGGTAAGGTTTCTGTCAAAGGCCGGGCTAAGGGCGCGATGAAGTCCACTTCAGATGGAAAAGGTAACAGTCGCCTACGAGTTCGAACTCCTGCAAACAAAAGTGCGCAGTCTTCTAAAGGAAAAACGGGTAAGAGAGGATGACCATGGAAGTCCAAAGTAACTCTTAAATTGTTTTGGTCAGGGAATCTCATTTTCTTGCATATAATTAAATTAGAAGCACTAAATCTGAGCAAAGATTAAGCAATCTCTTTATGGTCCACACTTTATAACTGAATACAATGTAAGGCTTCTGTTTAATTCATAAAGATGAATCTGTCCGAACCAGAAGCAGACGATTAGAACATGTCGAGCAGATTAAAGGCTGCATGAACTTTTAAAGTTGTCGGAGTAATCTTCTGGAGCGCACTGTGGTTAAGATCTCTTCACTAAGAGGGACCATTTTCTCACTCAATTTTGCTTCTAAAGTCAAGCATGAAAGCTGGAGGAAGCATCAGTAGCTCTCAATTGCATCACTGACTTCACTCCCGACATGGGCTTCTTTATAATTGTTGTGGTGCGGGTGTTGTGTTTGTTTAAATTCAAATTTAAATTTTGCAATATATTATAATTCTTCGAGAAACTGTTGCCGATTAACAAGAATGTTGGCTTCGAGAATTTTGTTTTTGTTAATAAGGTTAAAAGCTATGAGGTCCCATCCAACCAAATGTTGTTTAGACACATTATGGAATGCCTTCGCACTGTGGACCTAAGCTGTCTAGGTCCTTATGTCGAGCCCAAATTATTAAATTCTAGGACCACGTTTCAGCGACGGTCGGAAGCCATCGAAGCCATTTTCACATTTTGGTAATTATTTAATTTTTATTCAAATTAAAATCATTAAAATTTCAATATACATTAAATGGATATCATTAAGAAGAGAATCATTGCTATATTTAAAAAATTCTCGCATTATATTTCTAAGGTGTTTGGATTTGTATTTGTTTAGTAATTAAGCTAGATTTTTTGTGAATTTTAACAAGTATTAGTAGGTAATTAATGAATAAACCTATTTAGATTATTGAAGAATTTACCCAATGATGATTGAGGACCTTTTATATATAATTTTTTTATTTTTTTATGTAAATCACGAGATGATCTTATATCATATTAGGTATGAAATTAAATTTTATTCTCTTTTCGTAATTGAAACTCTCAAAACTTATATATTTTTTAGGTATCCAAAAAGTCAAACGGACTGATAATTTTTTGCTATATAGATTTGAGTAGTTATTACATAATTGGAAAATGCTTTTCTTTTACGGACATTATCGGGAAATACTAAATATGTTGGAATATTATAAGATTTGTAATGTTGAAAATGGAAATAATGGTGATTATAAATTTAGATAGTCCCTCCTCCATCCCATGTGAGAAGGGCTCCACCACGTTACCCCCAAGGAGGACCCGGGGAATGGTGGGCTGTCACTAGGCCGTTGTACCTAAAATGCCTCAAGACCCAAGTTGATTGCTGAAATAATTCTCCACCTATGGTCATGAAAAGGTAAGCTTCCCATTTGAATTTAATTCGAATGATTCAATTATTTTTATAATATAATATTTAATAAATTTAAAACTTAAGTATTACTCTGTAATTATTTTAGTTTTTCAAGTCTTCACTTTGCTTTTTGAATTAAGGGAAGAAAATGTTGTTTTACTACTAAAAAATTTTCTTAAAGAGGTAGGTGTAATTAATGTCATTATAAATAGAACCCAATGAGAAGCATAGGAGACCATGCAATTTAAACAAACTTTTGAAAATAACAAAAAAGTCCATCACAAAATATAATGGCGCAACCGATTAACAATGACTCAAGTCACAAATGACATCTTTTGATTGTTTCGATTTTGTATTTATTAGAAGTTTAATTTCTTCTAAATTTATTTGAATTGACTCGATATCTCACTAAAAAAAAAAATTGATTGTGTAAGAAGTATGCTAAATTGTTTAAGCAAATCGTATAATAATACTCTAATAACAAACAAAAAGTTTATATTCTATAGATTATCCCATTTTAAATAAAGTTGTGATTAAAAAAAAAAAGTAAATCAACTAAGATAATTTCGAATATTGGAGGCGTGGTTGAGGGCAGAGGCCGAACTAATGATCTGTGATTTGATTTTGTTTGGTATAAACAATGATGGGATGTAAAGAAACATTCCATTAGAATTAGAAAAGAGGAATTCTAAAAGGGGCAAATGCAAAGCATGTAAGGTAAGAATAAGCACTTTTACAGCTTGGTTTAGAAAAGATAAAAATAATAATAATACCTTAACAGACTTCTTTGTTTGTTTTTGGTAGTTATATGGCTGAAGTTAAGCATCTTTGATGATGAATGATTAGACTAATAAGACTTGATTAATCCCTTAATTAGATAACTAAAAAGAGCAGTGTTTCTTGGTGGCGTCCCACTTTAACAGATATCCCACTTGCGGCAGCCAAACATGGCATATGCCTAGAGCAGGCGTAGGCTAGGGATGGCATGTGCTCATACGTGTCATCCACCCACGTTTACCACGTAGAAATAAGACAAAAGGGCTGTCAACGACTGTGTTGGTTATTGGTTGGATAACGTGAACATAGACATGATTGGATTAGTATATATAGTGAGATACCATTATTTGTTGAGAGGGATTACTCGACATTCGACAACGTCCGTTCCTTATTACAAGGCACCGTTTTTTGTTTATTCATAGTCCCAAACATCAACATGAACGCTCCCCACTAAACACCTTGGTTCCTTGTCTTTGAATCTTTTTCCTTTTCGACCTTTTCGTCACAAAGCCATTATTTAATATTGTAAAAGATTACAGAAATTAATATATAAATTTATATTAAATTATTTGTATAATATTTTTTTTTTATGAATTTTCAGCTAAACTGATTTTTTATATTAAACATAACCTCATCCCTTTTACTGTCTACTTACATTTTTTATAAAAAATAAATAAAGAACCTAAACCTTAGCATATAATAATTTCTCATAATAATAGTATATGCTTTTATATATTTGAAATTGTTAATCATTGAAATGAAAAAAAAAAAATTGTTTTCTTAACATATAACATGTTAGTTTGAATATGTCAATGTTAATTGTGATGCTGTTTTGTTTAATTGAAAAAATGATTTTGATATATCTTAGTTAGAATAATCATGTAATTAGCATTTAGATGTGTTTGATCATTACAATCTGATCATCGACTATATTTTATTTAATTTTTAAATAAAAATTATCTCATATACCTTTGATTGAGTTTCTACATTAATAAGATGATATATATATATATATATATATATATATATATATATATATATATATATATATATACCTCTTATGGTATATTAAAAGGATTCAATTTAAAAAAAATGAAACATGATTGTGAAATTAAAATAAATTCCTTTAAATATATCTTACATTTAATGTAATAATAAAAATATGGGTTGTATTTTTTTCTTTGAGGTGAAACTTGAGTTTTAAATGTGTATCAATGGGGTTGCTATTACACATTAAATGTACTAAGAAATTAAGGACACTGAATATGTAGGCTAGGATGTTAGATCACATGAATTCATAATGGTATGGTTGCTGCAATTGGATCTATTATCTATGTTTTTGGTTTAGGGTCAAATTTCAAATTGAAGGAAAAAAATTATGAATTGGGTGAAGAGATCTTAATTTGGTGATGTGGATGTTTATATAAGTTGAGGGGAAAAAAAAAATCCAAATGCTTCCATTATTGTTGATGTGTACATTTCATGGCAGCAAAATTGTAATTTACATCTACAAATTAGTCATAGTAGATGCATTAATTATGCTTAGTAATAATTTTGTTCAAGTTAATCCAAATTGAAGCTAATTAAAATATAATCCAAAGAAACATAGCCATCTCATAAGTTTAAATACTTAAATAGATTGATCTACACATGAGAGTAGATTGAATAAATACGAACACAACAAAAAATAATAATAATATAAATAAAAATATATATAAATTTTAATGTATCGCACAAATCTTAATATATAATTTTTATATTTTATTTGATAGAAACGGAGACTTTGAATATGAAATACAATGCCAAGGGAGAGACGGGAGACTCTGCTCACGACTAACGGCAAAGATTAACAAATTAATTAATAAATACCGTGGAAAAAGATTATTTTTATTTTATTTTATTAGAGAAAAAGAAGGTGCGGAGATCTGACAGCTTTTTTATTCGGTTTGCTCAAGGGACGGAGCAGAGAGAAATGTAAAGCTACGGACCTGATGATGAATGATTAGTGGCGGATTCCAAACGTAAAGAAGTAACTAGATTTAAGGAGTGAGTTTGAGGTCCGTGTTTTCTTTTTCTTTGTTGCAATTTCCAACGCCAAACCACACACACAATCAAATGTGACTGTCTTGTCTCTCACAGTAGCTAGACTTTTAGTGTGTGCGAGAGAAGAACGAAACAGAAAGTCAAGGAAAAACAGATAAAGCAAAAAAAAAAAATGGGAAGATCCACTTCCTGTTTCAATTTCATCACTTGCGGCAGCGATTCTGCTGAAAAAGACGACGCTAACGATGTTCCTGAGGTATATCCTTTTCGTCTATACGCTCATTTCATTGCCTTTTTGTTTGTTGTTTTGCTTTGGATTAGGATTTCGTGTTCTGTTTCGACTTACATTTGATATTTCAGCTACTTTAGCTAAAATTCCAGTTTGAACTGTTAGTTCTGTGTTTTACTTTTTGTTACCATGTTTAATTTGTGGATTTGCTAGTGGAATCGGAGTTTTGAAACTTGACATACTCCACTTTTTTAAGATCTGAGAAATCTTGGATTTGCATTTATATCAGCAATGTAAAAGCTGCCTTTTGAATCTGATTGCTTCCAGAATTTATTTATGCTGTTGTTTTTTTTAGTTTACAGGTTTCAAATCTAGCATGGTTTTTAAAGTTTGTTCTCTTTTGGCTGGTTTTTCAGATATGTAAGATGGTTACATGTTATGATGCGAGGTTTGTTTTAACATTTTATCTGATTGTTTTAATTAATACTGATGTCATTGGTGATTGGAAATGGCTGCCAATTTTCGATTTTGGAAACTTGTAGTGTAAATGTGGTTACAGAAGAAAGTCTGAGGTTATTCTTTTTTTTTTTTTTTCATTTATTTGGTAGATACAGTGGTCCATCTTTTGTCTCTTAGACAAATGACAGTTCATACTAATATGCCCTTGTTGGGACTTGATATCTCTTGATTGAATTCAATTGAATACGGTGCTTACAGGCTGAATAAAGCAATACGTTCGGGCTAGGATCTATAGTCAAGATTCAAGAGCATTTTAATTCATCTAAAATGGGGGAATTATTCTTTTTTATATCGCTCTTTCTTTTTCTCCGTCTCCCTTTAAGCTGAATTATGCTGTTTAAATTTCATTACAGAACAAGAGATCAAGTGATAAAAAGGGATGGAGTTTTCGAAAGAGATCTGACCGGCAGCAGGTTCTTAGCAACACCGTCTTACAAGAAGCTCCTTCTGGACTTAAGGAAAGTCCACAATCTGCTGGTTTTAATTTTCAACAATCAGAAGTGTCCGTTGCTCTTGAGAAAACCTCCACCATTCAACACCCTGAAGAACCTAAGTTGCTGACATCAAAACAGTATATTGAAGAAAAATCTCAGTTGTTGGCACCAAAAGAGTATGCTGAAGATAAATCTCAGTTGCTGACGTCAATAGAATACACTGAAGAAAAATCTCAGTTGCTGGAGCCAAAAGAATACACTGAAGAGAAGTCTCAGTTGTTGACCCCAGAGGACTCAAAAGTGGATGAACCTGTTTCTGCCACCTCAAATGAGGCTGAAGATAATGCCAACCTGGATGAATCTGTTGTTGTTATCATCCAGACAGCTATCAGAGGGTTCTTGGTATAATTTCTTTCTCAATGTGAATTTAAAACTTACTAATCGGTAACTTTTCTTACTTTCTATCATATGGTCTCCTTTGCAGGCAAAGAAAGAGCTAGGAAAGCTTAAGAATTTAGTGAAGTTGCAGGCTGCTGTACGTGGGCACTTAGTTCGAAGGCATGCTGTGGGGACATTACGGTGCGTTCAAGCCATTGTCAAAATGCAAGTTCTTGTTCGTGCTCGTCATGCTCGTCTATCCAAAGAAGGGTCTTATGCTGAAAAAATGCTGGATGGCAAGCACCATAATGACAATCAAATTTTGGTAAGTCTTTCAGCTATTATCAATATCTAGGTCTCAAAAGGCTGTTTTTCTTGTATGTTCTGGTTCATACTTTATTGATAGGTGGCATGCTAGCTTCCACTTTCAAGAAACTTTTCTTTATTATTACAATTTACCTTGTATTCTTTGAATCTAGAGCTATATTCTCTTTACTGACACATGACTTGTGTATTCGATGGCGTTAGGATTTAGGCATGATTCCTTTATTTTATGCTGCTTCTTCCTTTTCCAATTAAAGGATGTAGGATAGTGCTGCTTAGATGGCTGCTCATAATTCATTTTCAATCATGAAGGTTCAAGGTGATCCTTAAAGCCCTCTAGGAATATTCACTCCCACCTACCTGTCACAAATCTAATTGTATAGAAGGGCCTCTGGAGAGTGAGTTCTATCTGTAATTTGCACGATCTTACTGTTCATCGGGGTGCAATAAATCACTTAGAAATATATAGCAAACAATATCGCCCAATTCTTTTGATTAGCAGGGCTATGGTGATCCTGATGGGAAACTTTTGCGAATTCCTTCCAATAATTGCTATCCTCTGATAATTTTACCTATTATTCTTTCTTTTATTCCCGAACCAGGGAAGCTCGGCAACAAACCAAAACACAGTTTACACTTCCATAGAGAAGCTGCTTAGCAATAGGTTTGCTCGTCAGGTATGTTAAATTGACATTCTTTTAGCTTCATGTTTTTAACTATTTGCTCGCAACCGTCTCTCAAACTATATCTACCCAACCATACTCAGAATTTGCTTTGATTGCAGTTGATGGATTCAACACCCAAGACCAAACCTATCCACATAAAATGTGATCCATCAAAACCAAGTTCTGCTTGGAGTTGGTTGGAGAGGTGGATGTCTGTCTCATCGTCCGAAAAGGCAGCACCTGCAGAGTTACCTATTGAACAACCACAGCAAGAGAAAAGTGATGGTTGTGATTCTCCAGTTGATGTTACACTTCCATCTGAAGCTATTTCTGAGTCAACTGAACCAAAATCTCATGCAAGGGAGATGCTGGTTTCATCGGAGAGTGAAGAGAATCTGATCACCTATGATGCAGCAAACTTTAAATTTGAGGCATGCCAGCCAACTTCCTCTTCAGTAGCGGATGATTTGGATCATCCTCAGATTGACAACATGAAGATGAGTACATCTGACCTAAAAGAAACCGCACATGATCAAACAATTCAAACAGATGCACATGATCAAACAGAGGACTGTCTTTCTCACAGGCCTGAAATAGACAGTGAACAACCCAAACGTTCTATGAAAAGATTTGCTTCTGAACAACTGGAAACAGAGGGAAAGAAATTTGTATTTGGATCAAGAAAGGCAAGTAATTCTGCTTTTATTGCTGCACAAACAAAATTTGAGGAGTTGAGTTTAATAAATAGATCAATTAATTCATCCCACCAAGAGGTTGGAGTTGAATCAAACATGGATACTGTGTCGTCTGAGGCAGATACAATAAGCAGGTCAAAGGAGCCAAGCATTGCAGAAAATCCAGTCCTCAATATTTGGAGGGTTCAACATGGTGGCTCTGAATGTGGTACTGAGCTTTCTGTTACTTCTACTCTTGATTCACCTGATACATCTGAAATTGGAACCATAGAATATGAACATGGAGCCAAAGTTACTGACCAAGAAAATTACAGTTCTAACAGTACCAAGGATTTGGGTGTTCAAGAAAATGATTCAATTGCAATCCCGCTGCCTGATTCTTCTCTATCTGTTGCTGATCAGCCCAAGAAACTTGATGATTCTAAAGGGGAATTGACGGATTTAATTGTTGTAGACTCTCCTCTAGTAGAGCAGGTGCCACTGAAGAGCACACCTGATCTGCTGAGAGAACAGGACTCTGCGACAGGTAATCAAGCATACAGGTCATCCCCAGAAGCCTCTCCCAGGAGCCATATGACTGTTCCAGAATCCCAAGGAACACCCTCTAGTGAGGTATCAGTGAAAGCTAAAAGGAAAAAAACTGACAAGATCAGTCACAAGCGCAAGTCCTTGTCTTCTGCTAAGGGTTCTCCATTAACCCCAGCTCATGATAGTGGTGCAAGCAGTATGGAACAATTGCCCAAAGATCACAGAAATGAGAAGAGACGCAATTCATTTGGTAAAACAAGACCTGAGAACAATGATGAGGAGCCAAGAGATAGTAACAGTAGCAATTCTCTTCCCCATTTCATGCAAGCGACGGAATCTGCAAGAGCTAAGGTTAATGCAAATAACTCACCAAGATCAAGTCCAGATGTGCAAGACAGAGATATTTATATTAAGAAGAGACATTCCTTACCTGGTGCTAATGGGAGGCAGGGTTCTCCAAGAATCCAGCGGTCAATGTCTCAAGCACAGCAGGGTGCAAAAGGAAATGGCACCAATCCCCTTCGCGGTATGTTCTAAACTTTATTATTTTATTATTATCTTAAATTGTAACCTTGCTACTCTCTGGTCAATATCCATTTTTGCCAGCATAAAGAGTACATTACATTCTGGACATTCTTCAATTATCTTTTAAAGGATAGTGTGCTTTTTACGTAATAAATTGAGCTTCTCAGTCGTCGAGCTTTTCAACATGCGAAAGTCTATACGTGTTTCTCCTTGTCGGTTTACTTGTCCCTCATCAAGAAATCCTTGCTGCTAGTGAAACTTGTTCATATTTCTTCATTTAGCAGAATATATGCTGTTATTAAATGCTGACTTTTCATGGGCTAAATATTGTCAGGCCTATAGGTTTCCATTCTGGTTGTTGACTTGTGCTTAACTGCTTGAATGATATGTTTATTTCAGAGAAAAGATGGACTAGGTAACGGGTTATTCTGCGCTACCATATATCAGGGTACCATGGCATTCAACCTCTCAAACTGAAAAGAGCAGCTGATTGTTGGTCGTGCTAGTTTTATCCCTCAAGCCTTTCACCACTTCAGTTGATCCATGCCTGCCATCTAGGGTTTGGCAAGGGATGAGAGATATATTATATATATAGATAGTAAAAACTTGTATATTACCGAAACATTGATATTATTATTATTATTTTCTAAACTTTTGGCCTGGGGGTAGTATGCTTGTGTGTTTTGTTCAACAGTGTTTGGTGTGATATTATTCTGCTACAGCAGAGCATAATGTCTGTCTATTCGGAGTCTGAGACAATTAGTGTAAAGTGGAGAGCTTTAGAAAGGGCTTTGATCACTCGTTCCTGTAATAACTCGGCCGTTCTCTGTTGTTGCATTGGCGGCGACCACACTTCCATTACCTGATTCTTATTTCTTCAGTTCCATTGATTATTTCTATAAACACGTTTGACTTTTAATTATCATTCCTGCTTCGATGACTTATGTTGTACTATTTTATTAAGAAGATAAAATTTATTCACTCTCAACAAGGGTTAGAGGAAGCATCCGACCATTTGTTTTTGTGTTTGGTGTATAATTTTTTTCGATAGATCTAGTAATTTGTATATCATCTCATGTTTAATATCAAATGCATAAAATATAAAAATTATCTGTCGTTATTGTACTGATACTTCTAAATGTTGAAGCTTTTTTTATCTCAAAATGAAATGTATTATTGAATTTTTAATAAAAAATTTAAATAAATATTTAATATAAATATGATAAAATTATAAGAAATATATATTTATCTTATTAACATAAATTTTTATATACATAAAATTTTCAGGCCTTAGGAATTTGCCTTAAAACCCAAAAAGGGAAACAAAGCAGAAGCAACGTGGCAGAGTTTAGCTGACAAATATGACTGCATTGCATTGTATGGTTGTTAATGGTTGACTGTACCAAAACTTTGTCTTTTTTTTCATCAACTTAATAGTGTCATCTCATCGTATAACTCAAAATAAATTAAAAAAATGAAAAAAAAGAAAGAAAAAAAGAAATTGTAATCAAAATCCTTTTTTTTTCTTAAAATCTAATTTATTTTAACCGCATTTGCATTTACAGCGCGTGTAACACAACATGACCGAATCAACATCCTTCCACTTCCACGCGTCAAGAGATTACGTGTGCCAGCGCTTACTCTGGAGGATCCCCAGTACGGAACAGAAGCCCTCAGAAAAAGCGAGACAGAGGAAGAAAAAAAAGAAACGGAAATAAAAGAAATTTAAAAGAAAACAGGGAAAAAAAATCAGATTGAAAAACTGCAAGCCAAAAAAACCAGAGGATCTAGGGTTACCTGGGATCTCTCTGTTCGAATAATTAGATATAGATAGGTTTTTTTTTAATCGATTAGTGCTTTGTTTTCCTATAATTAGGGTTTTTGAAACGGGTAAGTTGATTGAAAAGCTGAGGCTTTTCTTTTTTTCTTTGCGATAGAAGTGTTGGAGTTAGAGTTTTAATCGATCGAACCTAAAATCGGTGATTTGGGGAATTGGACCATAACATTTTACCGAGAATCGAAGCTGGAAAAGGTGGATTTTTTAGAGATTTTATTCTAAATCTTAATATAATATATTGTATTTTTGCTATCTGTAAATATGCGAGGAGTGCACAAATCGAAAAGAGTTACTTGGGCACCGGATGTTAACCTTTGTCAGGTAAAATTCGCGATTTTACTTTCGAAATTTCTAAATTTTGAGCTCCGTTTCAGGTGAAGTAGAGAAATGAAAAAAAGGGCTGAAATTTTAAGTGAAAGTGAACGAAAAAATATTGGAGAATGAAGCTATGTGAACCCCTCTTGTTTGTGCTGTTTTTTTTTTTTTTTTAAGAATATTTTTATCTGTTTCTCTGTATCTTGAATTGCATTTTAGTTCATTTTTAGTATTCTTGTAAAGCATGATTCCGAATGTGTTTATCATTTTGGTGATGGCATTGTTATATGAAACCTTTTAGGGGTATGAAATGATGGGCCGTTTTTTTTCTTTTTTCTTTTCCATTGGTATTTATGGCTAATTTAGTTTTTGCTCCTTTTTGGGACCTGTTTTTATGGGAATAAATCTGCTAATAGAGTTTGGAAGTTTGTCATGCTAGTTAGACTCAGAAATGCTAATGAAGATATAAATATACTGCTGAATTGCATCCCTGGCTTGTCAATTCATGATGCTTTAATTCATATAATGTTCATAACAAATAACCAGAGTACCACTGGAAAATCTCCATGGAGTTTGATTAGGATGCACGTTAAGTTTATTAATGCTTGTTATAAATTGCTTTAATTCTGAAGTCTCAACTTTATATTGTTGCTTGTAGTTATAAGAAAAGCTTCTAATTTGTGGTTAGTATCCTTTTTTGTGTAGGATGGTTAACTGTCTTTCGAAAGTCTCTTAAGTATTTCACTTTTGTCCTGAATC
This sequence comes from Firmiana major, assembly GCA_033439115.1. Taxonomy (NCBI): domain Eukaryota; kingdom Viridiplantae; phylum Streptophyta; class Magnoliopsida; order Malvales; family Malvaceae; genus Firmiana; species Firmiana major. Next base: position 51,775,425 of record CM065909.1, read on the forward strand.
CTAAACAATTTGAAAGAATCTTCAGTTTCCTTTGGAGAAGTTCCCATTTAATATCTCTAATTCATTTATGTATGTGCTTCTTTACAAATTGAAAGGGCATGCACCTATATATATATATATATTGATAGAAAGCCACAAGTTGATAAAAAGCCTTTCTTGTCTCTTCCTAAGATTCAGTTGCAAGTCGGAAATAATTTGAAATGAACTCTTACTCTTGTTCGACGTTGAATTTCAGAAATGTCCTTTGCCAAAGGTCTATGTGACTAAAAAGGCGTGGGCAATTCAGTAAGTTGAGTAAGAAAGGAGTTCCAACTTTGCCCTTTAACAAGTAGTGAGAGTGAAGAAGGCAGTTTTTCCTTGCTAGATAGGCTGAGATCACCACACGAACATGACAAATAGCTGATGCCACTGTCTTATCCCGATCTTACAGAAAAGAGGCCCATTTATATGTTGGTTGACAACATGTATCTAATTCTAAAATATTCAATTCGATGCTTGGATGCACGTATGTAATTCATGGCAAAACTAATTGTTGCTGCCATCTTACATCTATCTGACTATCCAGGAACAAATACTTCTCTGTTTCATTCTACTTAGTTTATAGGCTGCTTATGCAGCTGGCAACTGGTATCTATTTCCAGCAAGATGGTTGTTACCAAGCCTAGTTGAGTAGCTAATACTAGATTTTATGCTAATTCCAATTGGAACAGTATAGGTGAAGTTTACTTGGAAAAGCATCTGAAATTCACCTTGAGATTTTATGAGTCTCAGCTGTACGTAGTGAGAGGTCAAAGATTTGTAATAACTCAGAGTGATGACAGAGTAGTTGGCACATATCAGCATCATGCAGTAATTTATTTTGCTTGCACTTTTTGTTAATAAGAAGTTTTAATATATATATATATTAAAAAAATCCCCGTTTATACAAGCTCTCTTCAGTTAAGTTGCTAGAGGGTGTTTCTATGATAAAATGATGATTGAGTATTTCGCAACCCTGTTTAATTGAAAATGATAAACTGAAAAATATAAATGCTTCTCCTCTTAACAGATAAGGCTGTTTCTATCAGAGGAATCACCTTCACTGGTTGGGTTGGGCGCTCAAGATCACCTCCAAGCAAAAACCTCTTTGGTATCGCATTTAAATGGGGCATCTGCAGAAGACTTTCTGCCTCCTGGTTTTGAAGGAGCTCATTCTACAAATCATCTGCAGATTAACTTATCAGAAATCCCTGTCATTAAATGGAGATGTCCTCTCAGAGTAAGTAACAGTCGAAATACTTCTTTTCTGGCCATTTACATTTTAGTTTGATTTATAATTATTGCACTCAGCATTTCCTTGAAAGTGAATTTGCATTGTCACAGTTTGTAGTGGACTTCAACTGGCAAGTAGTTGCCGGTGAGGAAAGTAAAGAGCTGGAGATTCAAAATCAGAGAGAAGTGAGAGTACTTGAAGCTGTTTATCCACGCCCATCTGCAATTCCTACAAAGTCTGATACTTTTCTCTTTCTTTTTTCTTTGAGGGGTTGTGGGGTGGGTTTTCTAGAAATTGTTTCTCTTGTTTTTTACTTTTCCATGAGCCTAAATTTTCTACTTGTTATGCAGCCCTTCCATTTCAGCAGACATAGAAAACTGTCACTATGATGATCAGCAAACTCCTCAAATACCCATCACTCCTATTGAAGATGAGGATGCAGCAATTGAAACACCATCTGACGTCTTAGCACCATTCAGTGCCCCCATTAGCTCACAGCCCCCCTTGTTGGCTCCTGGTATTTTACCTCCTCTGCATTCCAGTATACCAAGTGTTTCAAATGCTTCAGCCAATGAAAAACCAGCAGCTGGGATGGTTCTTAATGTTGAACCCAGTGTGGCAGCGGCGGCCTTCACAGCAATTAACCAAAGCAACGAACGTGGAAACATGATTGATCCTGATTTGCTCGTCAAAATTCTCAGCAACCCGAAACTGATTGAGAAATTAGTTACAGATTATGGAGTGGCTTCAGGTGCACAAAACATAACTAATTCGACATCCCTTTTGGTACCTTCTGATCCACCCCCACCTGTAAATCTATCTGACCCATCACCTGCTCACATCAATAGAACAGAAAATGGTACTGCATCCGTAGCAGCTACTTCTGGTGGAGTGTTTTATGCGCAGCCAAATGGGGTTGGAGTTGGAGTTGGGCCCTCAAATAAACAGGGTCCTCTTCCCAGTGTCCGTCCAGTTTCGCCTTCACCTGCCGGACTTCCTCAGAAGGACGTAAACTATTACAAGAACTTGATTCAGCAGCATGGTGGAGAAAGACAAGGACCAGCTCAGAAGTTCAACAGCCGATACGATCACCACCTAAGACCGAACCAAGAACTAATAAATAATCCCAAATCAAGAGATTCCAAGCCGAAGATAATGAAGCCTTGTATTTACTTTAACAGTTCCAGGGGATGCAGGAATGGAGCCAATTGTGCGTATCAACATGATACATCGTCCCAGAACAGGGGCAATGCCAATAATGTTCCGGAGGCGCCGAGTGCAAAAAGAATGAAAATGGATAGAGAGATTAGCAGTTAGAAAACACTGGTGCACGTATGCCTTTTTCACGTACAAAAAGCGTACTGCAGCTCTATCTTCTCTTCCTTTACTGGCTTGTTTTTTTTTTTTTTTTTTTGCAAATAGCTTTAATTCTAGTACTCACCTTTCTTCATTCTTGCATCAAGCATTAAGATTCAAGTCATGGGCGAGAGAGCCATTGATAATCACAATCAATTGCGAATTTTCATATTTGAAAAAGCTTTTTATTTGTTTATGTTTCTTTTTTCCTTCCTCTTCTCCTTGCATCGACTGCTAATGTTGCTTCCATCCTTGTATTACAGAATGAAAAGGATTGCTCGCTGGCTATCCGAGTTGGTTTTAATATTTCAATGAGTACTGGAAATAATTTTTTGCATATTTTATATACCTAAGAGCAAGTAGATATATATATATATATATAAAACCTTGGAGTTATGGTCCTCTGGTTGTGGAGTTATGGGCTGCAGTCCAATCTTTATATGGGACTTAAAAATGGAAGAAAAATGGAACCACTGAGGATGCGATGCGACTGCTCTCGTCGTGGCCCATTCAATCGAACTAGTAAGCTAATTAAAAGGAAAGAGATGAGGAAAATTAATGTCCGATCATATTGGGAATGATCTCAAAAGCCTGAATCTATATTTATAAATTAGAATAAAGCCGAGTTGGTACTTTGAAAAGAGCTTCTTCTCCAGACTGAACAAACAATCCAGCGATAGAAGGAAGAAGATGTTGAAGTTTCTATCGAAAGTAAGGATCGAGTTCAATGCATTGGACCCGCGCTTAGCTTCATGCATGGAGTTCTTAGCTCAGTGCAACGCCCGGAAAGCCAAAGAGTCGAATCCTGCCTGCCAGCTTCAGGTCAAACGCCGTACAGACGATCACCCGCCCCAAATCACTGTTACTTTCGTCAACGGAGTGGAAGAAGTTTTTGATGCCACGTCGACTCCTGCACAGACCATAAGGAACATGATCCTCCAAAAAGGTCAGTTACTTGAGACCGAGCAAATGTTCCGTGAAGCTGGCGAGAAGTGGCCCGTTATTATACCCGAAGAGGAACTTCACCAATCCTTTCCTGGAACCAAGGTTTGGGCATTTTCTCAATTTAATGATTTCTGGGTTGGCTTCCAGTTGGTTCTTTGTGTTTAGTTGGTAGTGGCATTTTGTCGAATAATTGGTATGTCTCACATAGTGTGATCTGAGTTTGATCATTATTTGCTCTATTAACATCCTGCTTGGCTAAAGGATATCGACCGGATGATTTATACTGAATAGTTAGTATTTGTCTTTTCAAAATTTGATTTAAAGTACCTTCTGCTCCTGTTAATGAGTACTAATACTAACTACTACATTTTTCTTCTAATATGCCTAATTCTGGCAAATTAATGTGAGAAAAATTTTCTATGAATTCAATTGTCATGGTTTTTTTTTTTCTTCTTTTTCTTTTTCTTTTTCTTCAGCCGAGGAAAGCAGAAGAAAAGAAGCAGGGACTCCAATCTGTCTAACCTAAGCCATTTCACTGGGTGTCACTTAAGAAGATCACAAGTGTTCATGATGAGTCCCTTTTTTTTTTCTTTACTTTTTTTTTTTAAAATCTTCCTGATGTTAGGTAGATCCAGTTATGAACTCTATCTTTATGAGTTACTAGTTAGAATCTCATTTGAGTACTTTGATTTTATATATTTCATGTCATAAGAACCTTTTTTTGTTTCATTTTGCTGGAGTGATCTGCAAATAATAGCAGAGTTTGCTATGATATGACTTTTTCTGCTTATGAAATGAATTAAGGCATCAAAGCAGTTAGAACTTTATTTCTCAGATTTATACAGCCAATGTACAGCAGAACAAAGGAATTGTTTTCTGAATGGACTCATCTCTTCCAAATAGTTACAAATACGCCATGCAACTAATAGCTGGAAAACTATTATTAGAGCAAGAAAAGTATAGTATAATGATGGTTTCTCTTTTTGTTCAATTGCTCAGCGATCTTCTCGCTGAACTTTGTTCGGATCACCCATCATATCCATCATCAACTTCTCGGGTGAATCTTCCCAATTTGCAAATGATTTTAAGTCAACCTGCACAACAAATGCATTATGCAACTGTCAATTTTACATAAGCAAGAGTATTGTGAATTTTGATCTTAAATAGTTTGGTTGGTTACCTTGCGTCTTTGCTCAGTGAAAAGTTCTTCTCTTTTCTTGTATGAATTCTGGACTTCCTTTGCAGTCTTACCACCGAGTCCCCAAACTTCCACTTCTGATATCGAAGATTCCACTGGGAGGAACCCCTGCAGGAAATCATTTAATATTTTAGCAGTTGATCTGTAGGGCACTCGATGCAGTAAAAGGTCTTCAAGCATTAACTAACTTGCTATCATAAATTCTATGTACCTGATTTGGGATGAGGGGACCAGGTTGGTAAGTTTTGTCCATTGCATGATGGCGAATAGTAACCCTAGCAAAATCGTCATCTATAAATATCCTCTCATTTGCAGTAGTTCCTCCAAATGCAATTCCCACAGGCTTTGGATGTGATTCATAAACTCTGCCTGTAGGGTGCAAATGGCTGTACACAAAGTTCTTCTCTTTCCCTGTAAATGATTTTTAAGCAACTAGATTCAGTAAGTCATCAACCAAAAAACAGCCTGACAGATTTTTTACTTTGTCTGGTTAGGAATTAAGCCTAACCTCCCCATGCCCCTCTCCCACCCTCCAGGAGAAAGGGGGTGTAAAAGAAAAGGACAAAAACAACAATTGGCATATGTCGTCTTGTTTAATTGCATACCCGAGGGTGAAAATACATGGAAGATTGGACTTATAGCATACAGGTTCCCTGAGCTCCCGTAGAATGTATCCTTATTTTCAAAACCTTGCTGTGTGAGTGCCCCTATGATCCATTTCCTGGTTTTGCTATTATCCTGATGGACATCTTCAGAAGTAGCAGAAATAAGAATAAGTAATGGCCCATGATAACCTTCAACGTTCGACCAGAATCTATTCAAGCCCTTCCCATGAGCGGATGACCTACAAAGTTGCAAAAAACCACACAAGCATATGAAATTATGAACAGAAAATATTCATTCTGTCTTCAAAAGATTCCTTAGAGCTTTGATACTTTAAGCAGTATAACCTTCAAGAAGATAAATCACAATATCATTAAGGGGGAAATGACAAACCGATAAAGAAGATTTTCATCTGTTCCAACAATATAACCAGCAAAGCATGCCTTCAAAATTTCTTCACTAATGGAGTTTCTAAATCCAAGGGAAATTGCCCATGCCCTTCCATGTGTTAAAAGTACAGTTGGAGATGCTTTTGATGAAATATCTCCCGAAATTGATTGTGAAGATCCTGATTCATCCTGCAATTCATCAAGCAAAAATATCTTACTAACAATTTACAATCAGATCAACTAGATTTTGCATATTAACCACACTTCAAAATATAAAAGAAAAACTATATTAGATGCCAGGTAAACACACATGTAAGCAGATACCAATCAACACAATAAGGGAATTCAGTGAGATATATATATATATATATATATATATATATATATATATATATATATATATATATATATATATATATATAAGCCAATAATATTATTCAAATATCACAAATAATCGAAATACAATACCTCTGCAGTAACTGAACTTCCAAGTCTTCCAAGAACAAATTGAGTAAAGCAATCTGAAAGGGTCGGTGCTGTTGTTAGGGCCCAAGCAAGAAACTTTGCCACAGGAAGCTGAACATCCAAGCCTAATATATCACAATCCCATGAATCCAAGCTGCTATTAACTTCAGCACACGAAACAACCGCAGACAACACCATATGATTAATATCAGGCAGGAATAATTTTCCTTTCATTTCAGAATATTTCGAAGTCCTGACATTCCACAACATAGCCCAACACATCCAAAGAAGCAGAAGCACATCAGAGGGTAGCAAAGACCCATTTATCTTACAATCAGCATCATCCAATTCAAACTCCAACTTGGAAGAAAGTCTTAATTTTCCCATTGCCATAGCAAATATTCTCAACAATATATTAAGCGACATTGATGTAGACATCCTCCCACAGGACTTAACATAACCTCTAAGAAATCCTAACCAGTTTATCCCTCCTTTTTCAGACATGAAAAACAAGTCTATTATTGATGATCCTAAGTGATCCAACAAACTTGGAAAAGACTCTGGCTTTTGTGGTGATTCGCAAACTGGATCGTCGTAACTTAAATAAAAACATTCCTGGAATCATGCAAGAGTGTAAGATAAAAAAAAAAAAAGGGGGAAATTATAAACTGCGATTTACTGAAATTAATAGTAACCCTTAAGTAACTTAAAATACCTGAAGGGATTGGATGGAGATTGTGTTTGTTTGGGGATCGGAGAGCTTTGAGAAGGATTTTTGAAGCAAAGGAAGAGCTCCCGTGGAAGCTGCGAGGCCTTCCAACTCCCGTTGTTCAGGCGATACCGTCTGCTCCTTCGAAGACGATGCTCCCATTGTTGCAAAAACCAAAAACTTCGGCAAATTTAGCTTTCACAATTCAGAAATTCTGAATCTTTTTTTCTTTTCCTGCTTGGTTTCTTGAAGATACTTGGAGTGGCTTTTCGTCCCTCCAAAGGACCATTACCGGCAAGTAACTGAAATGAATTACCTAATATGGTGATTTAAAACGCACCGTCTGTCATTTCTTTCACAAAATTTTCTGAATCTTGTTTTTATTAAATTTTACATAAAATATCTAATAAATTTAATAATTATTATATTTAATTATTTATTTTAAAATTTATAAATTAATGAAATGGTATATTATATAATATACTGTCTAATAATATATCAAATATATATAGTAAGAATCACACTTGCATTAGAATTGTAATTAAAAAAAAAAAAAAAGAGAGAGAGAGAGAGAAAGTAGAAATTAATGTATGTAAAGATGTGCAGCAATTGAAATATACTGCTAATCAAATGAAGGGATAATTAAATATTAGGTGACCATAAAATTTATTTGTAAACGCCGTCGTATGTTCCCTTTTGCATGTGTGGGGTTGAAATTATATTTTTAACCATTTGATCCTGGCGTTCCTTACCGAGGATACTCATTGCCCTTTTGATTTTAATGATGGGCCCACTCCATCATGATGCTGCCACGTGGACGGATAAGAAAATTTTTAAATGCAAAGTCACATCTCACTTACAATTTTGGGGAAACGAATTTGAAGCCGTTGATCTTGCTTACTTTTAATGTTCTGAACCGTACTAAGTCAAAGCCTCTTTGCTCTTTAGCATAACCGCAACCGACAGCCTTAGAATTACAGTGTCTTAAATTCTTGATTTTTTGCTTTGCTGTATAGACAATGAAAAAGAAATAAGAAAATCTCCACTTCACAAATCCAACTCTCGAGAAGAGTAAAACACCCATTTTTATTCTCTCACTGGCTTCACACTCTAGGGGAGAAGCAGGAGAAAGAAAAGCAAAGCCAGGATGGGCTCGGTTTCACTGAAAATTGGAGATGGAACAGCAAGATTCAAGAGAGCAACACTGTGTTCTTCAGCTGTTAACATTCTCATGATTTTCTCTGTTATTACCACCAATCTCTTTGCTTTGTATGCCTTCACGTATTCACCAAAACAAAACATAAACAACCATCCTCTCAAGAACATCTCTTTAATCTCTCAACAGGTCTCTTTGATTCTTCGAGAGATCGATTCTTCTCAAAGAAAGCTTGCCCAAATGGAAAAGGAGCTCCTTGGTTATGAAACTTTTGATCTTACAAGGCCCAATCTTGCAAGTGAGCTTAAGTTGTTTTTGCAACATCATCAGCTTCCTTTGGGAAAGGATTCAAGAACTGGGATCACTGAGATGGTGGCTTCTGTGGGACATTCTTGTGAGAAATCTGCTGATTTGTTGTCCCAGTACATGACTTACAAGGTTTCTGGACCCTGTCCTAATGACTGGAGTCTGGCTCAGAAGCTAATTCTGAAGGGATGTGAACCTTTGCCAAGGAGGAGGTGCTTTTCCAAGACTATTCCTAAGGTAGGTCTTAGTTCCTTACCTGTTTCTCTTTGGAAACCTGTTAGTGAAAAGATTGTTTCTTGGAGTGGTCTTGGTTGCAAGAATTTTGACTGTTTGAATAGTAAAAAATTGAGTAGAGATTGTGTTGGTTGCTTTGATTTGGTTAATGGATATGAGACTCAAAAATATGTTAAGGCTAGAAGCAAGAATGATTTTCTTATTGATGATGTGTTGACTATGGGGACTGGTGGTATGAGAATTGGATTTGATATTGGAGGTGGGTCTGGGACTTTTGCTGCTAGAATGGTTGACAGGAATGTGACTGTGATCACTAACACCTTGAATGTTGATGCACCGTATAGTGAATTCATTGCTGCAAGAGGCCTTTTCCCTTTGTTTTTGAGTTTGGACCATAGGTTTCCCTTCTATGATAATGTGTTTGATTTGGTTCATGCGACCAGTGGATTAGATATCGGAGGTAAACCAGAGAAATTGGAGTTCTTGATGTTTGATATAGATCGCATTTTGAGGGCGGGTGGCTTGTTTTGGTTAGATAATTTTTATTGTGCTGATGATGAAAAGAAGAGGGCTTTGACACGTTTGATAGAAAGGTTTGGTTATAAGAAGCTGAAATGGGTTATAGGAGAGAAGATAGACACAGCTGGTTCGGGAAGATCTGAAGTTTATCTATCTGCTGTTTTACAGAAGCCAGTGAGAATCTGATAGAGATTGCCCGGAAACTGATGGAGGTAAGAATGTTTTTCGAGTTTCTGGCTTTATCGACACAAATTTCATGCAAATTTATTGCCTTGAATATCCCCATGAATTTATTCTAAGGTGGAATAAGTGCTGCAATTGTTTCCTTTCCTAACTAGCAGTACTGGTGAAGCATGACTTCTGTTATGTAGTCTAAAGCCCTTTTCCCTCTTGAATCTCTATTGTATTCTAGTCCAAGTTGGTTATTTAAACACAGAATTATTAGGAAATGAAAATTTTCGTAGTGTATTTTTTAAGATGTTTAAGTTTTTGATATTCGATGTTTCATTATACTTGCATGTGCCTCTTGCTGAGTATCATCTGATCCTGAATATCATGATACCAACCATATGCATCTCAAACATACTCCTGTTGATGTCTTTTAAGCCATACTCGACCACCTTAAATTGTTTGTATGAAATTGGAAATTTGTTAGAACCAATGTCTGTCAATGAAGCACCCTCGTATGATCTGAACTTCACATATGAGTTACATGCTTCTGGCATATGGTCTATTACCTTGACAAGATCTGCAATTTGCATATGAATTACGAATGAAATGGATCTTGGAAATATATAATTTATCATTCTCTTCAGCATGCATTAAGTTCCGAGTTCCGATACTACAATTTGCTAGAGGTTCATTTCCTGCCGAAAAATGTATTTTAAGTTCATACATAACATTTAAACCTTTACAAAGTGAAAGCTAAAAGAAGAGCATCAGAATTGCAAGCAGCTGCAGGCATACTAGTGGCAATCGTTAAAACCACCAGGAATACATCTGGTTCAGCAATCCGAGACTCTCCCGCCATTTTTCATCTCCAAATCGACCATGGAGCTTTCTTGGGTAATCAAAGTGCGCAATGGCAATTAAGCTTGGCGAATCCTAAGCATTGCAACCTTCTGCATTGAAGCCATTAATCCCTTGTGCAGTGGCACTGTTGAGAAGCTTCATCCCCTCTTCACTCATCTGTTGTACTTCTGTAGGTGATAGAATTCTGATGCAGCGGACACACCCAACAAATTCTCTGCACAGACATCAAATCATAGCCGTTAGAAGCTGGAGGGTGTGCTTGCGTTTAAGAAACTGTGGAATACAATCCTAGGAGTAATTAACATATAACCGTGAAAATTTAACAAATGAAATAAAAACACATATACACACATATATGCACTTACTCCCAAGGATCATCCCCAATAAGTAGAACATCATTCTCATAATCAACATATACTAATTTCCACCCTGAACCTCTCGGATCGTCCAGCAGCCCCCTAAGTCCAAACATGCATTCAATTGCAGAGACTAGTTCATCATAGTTCCTAAAACTCGTAACATCAATTGACCTTCCGACAGAGCCTGCCTTCTGAACCTGTCAGCCAGAATAGATAACAGTCACAAACACGAGAGTTGAAACAAGTAATACGATCATGAAAATTTCAATGTCTCGTAAAACACTATATGCTATGCAATATGTTCAAAGCACCAGTTGGTGCCTCAAAAATTTTCATATTCAGAATCTTAATTGATATTATACCTTTGTATATGTTCTCACACGTGGAGCCATTTGTTGCCATGAGTTATTCTGCGGAAGGCCACTTTCATCAAAATCAACATTGCTGGAAGACGTGCCACCTGAGTTGTCTGGTAAGTCTTGTCGAGAAAAAGCCTGAGAGTCTGCAAGGCTAACAGAGGTAATCTGAGACTGAACATCCTGACTAGAACTAAAGTTTCCAACCAAACAATCTGAAGGATTTTGAAACTCAGCCTCCTTCAATGAACAAAACTCATCCAGAATGACACTGGAAACGGATGGATCAATACCATTACTAACATCAATGTTAAGACAGCTGTATATCCCACTTTGATTGTTGCTGTCATCAGACAAATCTCTCACCCCACCAGAATTAAGACTGCATGGGTCTTGCTGAGTGAATGAAGCTAATTGCTCTGCTTGGGATAAAATCCTACAATTATTCAGCTGGTGATCCCATGCATCTTGAACCCCTGTAGTTGAAGGATTAGTTGCTTCAGAAAAGACGGCAGAAGTGTCCTGTAAACCACTCATTGGTATAGGACCGGGTGATCTATTAGTCCCAGCAAGAGGTTGGCAGGAAGATAGGTGTGATGTCCATTCATCGATGTCTAAGAAGGGAAGAAAGCCGCTTAAAGTACTAAAATCAGCTTGGGAAACCTGCATATGATGAGGTTGGATGACTGATGATTCTGACAGCAACTGAATGGGCCATGGATTATTTTGCGCTTGGAATGGAATCTGATTCTGGTTAGGGAAAGAAAGTTGGTTCAAAATAGTTGATGGACTTGAAGCATTTGCAGCCAACTTTTCCTCATTGCATTCTGATGTTGAAGTTAATTGACTTAACTGATCAGTTGAATGCTCTGATTCCAACTTTAGTTTTTCACTATTGCTCCTAGCTTGTGTTTGGCTTTCAAATTTGTTTGCTGGATATAGGTTCCCATTGGAATTTATTTTGGGCAAATTTGAGTTAATGGGATCGGGTTGGCAAGGAACTAACTGGGAAAGATTTTGGTTTTCTATCATCAGATTTTCTGCTTGCATAAGCTGAGGTTTCAGATTGCTTGTACACTGCACATTCTTCATCTCTTCTAATGCAGACCCCTTTGCAGCAGAGATTTGTTGTAAAGGAGAGGCAAAATTTCCCTGAGGGTTAACAAGCTGAGGCTTCAGCATCATCTTCATCAGTTGTTCGGAACATAAATTTGAGATTGAATAGGGAAGATTCCCATTTCCATTTTCAGGATATTGGAGTAGGGGCCGTTTTATCAAGCTTCCCCATTCAGATTCTGCTCCTGTGAGCATAAGAAACAGCCACCAGATAAGAATCTAAAAATGCTGCACACCACTCAATATAACAAACAGAAGCTTACCCAAAATTCCAGGATGCAATGGTCGCTTGAGACCTGAAGTAAGAGAAGGAAATATAAAGAGACTTTCCGGAGTTTCAATTTCCCATGCACTGACCCGGTTCTGTTTATCATTACATCCTGGTTCATCCCACTCAACCTGTTTAGAGAATGGATAAAAGAAGTTCCATTATTACACTGGCCAGAAGATAAAGCTCTATTATTTAATAGGAAGATGCAAACCATATCCTGTTGCGACAAACACTATTCAGTTAAATGAAAGAAAACCTGAAGGTTTCGCCACTTTGAGCCAGGCCATCTCAGAGGATCCAAGTTGCTAATACCAACTATTGTACCCATATATCTGCAGAAAATTGAGAAACATTAACAGATATCAACATAGATATATTGAATACTTATACTAGACTTCAAACATACATTAGAACAAACAATGTTGTTATTTTCCTCATGTAGAACAATCTTACAATAATTATATCATCATAAATTATCAAGAAACAATGTGAAACAATCCAACACTATATCTATCATAAGGGTGCCTTGACCGCACAATGATCATTACAACCAAAATTTCTTTAACACCTTAAGGTTGGCAACATATGCTGAGAGGATGAAACTATCTAGAAGCTTACCTACGTTTGCCTGACTCCTCTGTTTCAAACATCATTCCAAACCGCATACCAACAGAGACTTGAGACCCGTATAAAGATTTACGGTATTTACCCAAAGGGATGACAAATTCTGAAGGGCAGGCTCTTCAAAAAGACAGGAGAAAGGTGAGTCAGAAATAGATAAATGAACCTTAAGAGGAGAAAGGGGAATAGAGAGAATCAAAAAAAGTAGGATACAAATGCTATCAAACACACCTTGGATTGTAGAAAATAGTGAACGGGCTTCTATTAGCAGCAGCATGAGCCGCAGCAGCAAGGATACCAATGTGCATGCTATCAGCAGATAGAACAGAAGATGGTAATGTTGTTTGCTGACGATTTGCACGCCTCACACCCACCAATAACTGAGATTTCTCATCCCTTGCAACAATAAGGCATGATATAAGATGCAATCAAGAATTTAGCATTTAAAAATACACCAAACAAATGCAAAAATATAGCTTAAAAAATTGCAGTATGTGACTGAAGCATACCTGATAAAGAGAACAGAATCACCAGCCCTAAGCCTTTTAGATCCAACAAATAAACTCCAACCAGTTGTAAGAAGGTGTCGCTTTGGCTGCCCTGCATAAAACAAATATATGATAGTCAAGATCAAGTTGATGATATCAATACATATTTATAGAAACACACACATGTATATACACTGACATAATAATTGCTGTGTATTATGAGAACCAGCAACAAATTCCAGATATTGCCAATTTTCTTTTTGAACAATTTTCTCAATTGTAGTAGTTCTAATCAGATTACTTATTGAAACAGAAAGTAAATAATCAAAACAATACTCACCGCGATATATATGTCGAAACGTCCAGGTATTATCATGCAAGTCTCGCACAACAAGCTCTTGAGTTGGGGGTTGCATTGTGTAATCCTGAAATTAGATAGAAACAGTAATGAGATTTCATATAATGTCCCTGCACGTCCATGCATGCTCACAACGCTCAACCTATTTAAACCTCACCAATGGGGGAAAGAGCTTCTCTGCTGCTCTGCGTGGCACTGAAAAACCACCATGTGTACTGGTATCACTTGCAGTCAAAATTTTGCAGAAAATTTCACTTGGATGCTTGCTGGGCTTCAATCCAAAGTCTGGTATAGGGAAGACATCTTTTTCCTAATCAAAGGAAATTTTATGATGAGAACAATGTCAAATATTCAAGCCTAGCAGCATTATCTTAATGGTTTTTCTATTTTCTTTTTTCTTTTTTGGTCATAGATATATTGGGAATTTTAAATTAGTAGGAAATTAGTAAGAGTTTCAGATGTATATCACACTAAAGAAGCTTACAGAGTTCACAGGTTGAAGACTCATTTGGGCATATATTTCATCAGTATCTCTGTCTGCCTGTCAAAGATTACAAATAAGCAAAATCAGTGCTTATTTAGAAAAGATGTACAGTAGCTGGTACCATAATTAAGCCTAAATTATATACATGTCCCTTTGATATGAAAAAGTAAATAAATAAATGACATACATGCAGTGTAACATTGTGAACTTGGCACATCAACTGAGATGGAAGATTAGGATAGTTGGGAATTTGAGAGGTTGCCATTCTTTTTGTGGACACTGCTACCTGCACAAAAGAACAAAGCCAATATTAGCCCTGCAGTTCTTGATTAAATAAATAACACAATTTACTGACTGGCTGTCATACATTTTTGGGATTTTAGTTCATTTTTTTCAAATATTACCAAACAACCTCTCATATTGTTTTATTTTATCCCCATGTTATGACATATCTAGTTTCATTCTTGGGAAGCTGTGTTAGGGTGAGATCTGGGCGTACAACTTCTTGCAGTTCCATCTCAAATAAACTATGCAATGGCAGAAAACTAATGCATCGATTTAACCAGTTAAATATGGGGATATTCAACTTATCCACCAGAAAAATGTAGATTCGTTGTTCTCAACTCCCATCAGAATGAAAGGAGCTCAAACTGCAATAGAAGTGGAAAACTCTGCAACATAAGATAACAGCCAAGCTATTGGAAACTTGGCATTCAAGACACAGCTCATGCAATGTTTACACTTCAAACTACGAATATTACAATGCAAACAAGTATCAGAGTTGATTGGTAGTAGCCATCAGTATGCTAACGTCTTATCATGTTAATGCTATGTCAACGGCAAAAATATCAAAGACTTCCCTCCATACACGGCTACACGGACTCATTCATTTTCTCTTTCTGCTACTTTCGTGTGAAAAAATAAACAAGAAAAAAAAAGTAATGAACAGAAGACAACGAGAAAAATTTAGAGGAAAGAGTCTTTTATTCCCCTGCAGGGGAGCAAATTAATATCAAGTGTGAGAAATAAATGCAAACCTGTTCGCTATGTCCTTGAGGGAAGTAATACACAAGACTCCCCACCTGAGGCAAGAAAACAAGTGGACCTGCGCAGGCATGCCATAACTCGGAATTTATAGCCTTCCGGGTCCCTGAAAACAGTCAGGAAAAGAAATCATAGGATAGTAAGACACATGGTTCAACAGAGATTACGCATTATAATGTTGAAGACTTAAATGGTTCCCCTCCATTAAGACCAAGTAATGACTAGCATCCTTCATTTTAAGCTTCTATTTTGATTTTTCAAGATTGGAACGTCAATGCTTCAATCAACTTATTAGCAAAACGAAGCTTTAGAAACCGGATAAAAAGAACTGATTTAAACCGAGAAAACAGACCATGCTTGAAACTAATTGATAGAAACTCCTAAAAAACCAGTCAACAAATAAAAAAACATAAGGTGGACATTTTCAACAACAAACAAAGAAAAATAATAGTCCAGGTTTTAATGAAGATAACAAACCAGATTGGTCTTGCATTTCTTTCAATAACTTCATCTCTTCGAGCAGAGTGGCTTGAGCACCCCCAGTAACCAAAGCTCCTGCTTTGATCTTCTCTTCAACGACAGAACCCATTATCTGGTCTTCTCTTGCTAAAAGAATTCTTCCTTTTTACGCTCTTTTAGAATACACACCAACCACAAGAACTCAAAGCAAAGACCCCACCTTTACATCACTTGAAAAACTAAAAGAAAAACCTAACTTCCAAAAAGAGAAGAAACAATTTCCCATTCCCATTGCTCCACCGAGTCTGAGTCCCACCTAGGCGGATCACCTATAGTATCTTCTAAAGATGGAGAATTATCAAAGGATAAAAGGGGTCTCATGAAACACTGAACAAACCAATCCCAACTGGTCAGAAAAGAGAACCTTTTACTCCCGCCCTCCCTCTCCCTCCTGCCCACCAGCTGCAGCAGAGTCCAAAATCAAGGAACAAAAACCTGCAAAGAAGAGGAACAACACTGGAAAGAAAGATCTTTTCTTATGCGGGGCTTTTTGGTATAACCAAAAAAAACACCTCCCCTTCAGTTAGCAGCATCAAAGCACGCCGACCAAAGCATTCGAGTAGCTCTCTTTCTCTCTCTAACTCAGAAGATATGGACCTTTCAATGAAACCCCACTCTCCTCATCATCACCATGATTCCTTCTTCCCTCTGCTCAATCATCAAATGTAACAAGAAACAAAAAATAAAAACTGTAAAATATCAATCTTCTTATTCTTTTATGATACAAAAATGAAAGAATATGCAAGTTGCTTGAAACTGGGAAGAGTGTGCATGCTCCTATCCTGCGCACACACTTTCTGTATATAGGTGATTCCGTTGCAGCTTTAAACTTCAAAACGATGTATATATTAAAATAAAAAATAAAAGTACTAAATGAAAATTAATAAAGAAATGTCGAAAAAGCAGAGCAAGACTAACAGAACACGGAAGCAGTGGTACAGTACACAGTGAAGAGAGAGAGAAAAAAATATTAATTAATTAAAATATTTTTTTCAAAAAAGGAGGGAGCTAGCTAAGCTGAGTGAAGGGGAAGGATGCGTAGGATAATGAATAAGACCTAGGTGGCGTATTTTAGTACGTGGACGACGAGGATTCGCTTTGTTTCGCCGTGTGAAAGTTTTTTTATTTTAATAAGCAAATCTATAAAAATGGAAAAAGCAAAGCTTTGTTTTGGTAGTACCTTTATGCGTATGATATTTGACCAATCGTCACGCGTGCGGTTCACGACAAATAAATGTGGAGGTGGGATAATTAAACTGACACGTGTCGCCTTTATTTTTCAGACTCCTCTGTCACGGCGCCGTTTCTTCTACTCACATACAGTATTTGCAATGTGTCACTGTTGATTTCTTAGAAAAATATAATTTACCTTTAATTCCCATATTTTTATTTATTTTTTTATTTATTAGAGGGAAATATCATGTGTTTACATTCAATTTATTTTTTAATTTTTTATTTACATTATTTCCAAATCATGATACTGACACGCATTTTTAACTAAATTTCAATTATTTTTATTTAATTAAGTAAAATGTTAAATGTAGTGGTTTGCTAATAAGTTTTTAATAAAAACATTTAAAAAATTATTAAAAATTATAAAATTTACATTCGAATTTAAATAATTTTAATCTCACTATTTAATTATAAAAAAAATGTAACGGCTTTAATAAACTTTTGTCTAAGCTTAGACAACTATATTTGTAAGACCCGAAAATTCGGTGTCATTTCTAAGAAATTGATATTAAAAATATGGATTAGTGTAATCTTGATCAAAAATCGAAGAAATAATTTAATTTCGAGTCCAATTGATCAAGATATAAATTATCAGAATTTATCAGAATTTTTGTCTCGAAAAACGAGCCCAAAAATAGTGCAAAAAATATACCAAAAAGGTAAAATCGGACTGATAAATTCATTTACGGACTAAATGAATTTAATAGGAATTTTTGGGATATTTTTAAGATATTTTAGATATTTTTGGGATATTTTAATATTTTTATTATTATTTTAAGAATAAAATAATAATAAAAATATATTATAAAAAAAAAAAAAAGAAAACGAATTGGAAAAAAAAAAAAAAAAGGGATATCGGGGAGAGAGAAAGAGGAAACCGACGGTTTCGGTTTCCTCTCACCGGCGAGCCACCGGCGAGGCTGAGGGGCCGGCGAGGGCCGACGAAGGCAGCCCATCACCGGGCGAACTCGCCAGCGGCCATGACTCGCGGTGGAACGCCGGCAAACGGCAGATCGGAGGGAGGACAGCCGCGGGAGAGAGGGGAAAATCGGACGGTCGTCGGCGCCGATTTGGCCCGAGCCAAGCCAGCCGAAGCCTCCCCAGCCCGAGCCCAGTCGATTGGCGGCGGAATCGCGCCGGCAACGGCAAAACTTTCACTGAACCGGTTCGGACCGGTTCAGTGTGAAAAGGGACTGAACCGGTCCGAACCGGTTCAGGAGGAGAGAGAAAGAAGAGAGAGAAAAAAAAAAAATTTCATCGGACTTCGGGTAAGTCGATACGAGGTCAAAAGTGGCCGATTTAATTTTCGATAAATTTATTTAAATTATATTTAATCGAAAATTGGCCCGGAAATGAAAAATACGAAATTGTGCAGTTCGACGATTAATTTCGAACGGAAGCCCGATCGAACTTCGATTCGCGCACCATCGCACAATATCGGGTAAGTAAAGTTCATTTACGACAATTTATATGATTAACGCGTATTTAAGATTTATTTTACGCATTTCGGATTAAATTTCGGATTTAGTGAATTATATTCGGAATTTCGAATAAACTGTCGTAAATGATATTCGGGCTATCCAAAGAGTTTGGAATGAAGCCCAATGGGTATTGATAGACCCAATGAGTCGATAGACCCTGATGAAGGGAATTAATACGTGAAAACGGGCTTAATACGGATTAAGGCCCGATTAAAGTAATTAGGCCCATTTAGAGTAAACGGGCCGAATTAAGTGAAATGAACTGTATTAAATGTGTAATACAGTAGGAAACGTATAATTAATCCAGTGAATGGTTAAATGCAGCTCCAGAGTCATATTGAGAGTTGACCGGACTGCGAGATTTGGACAGCACAGAGGAAGAGAGGTCACACTACGTGATCCGAGGTAAGGGATCTATGGAAGCTATTAGAGATAGCTGTACGTATTTTCATCGTTGTTTACAGTCAATTAAATTTCGTATAGCGTATAGATATGAAATTTTTGGATAATACCCGAATATGGAAAAATTACGAAAATACCCTTAGACTCGGGAATTTTTGTAAATGCATAAAGTGCATGCAATCCATGTTTTCTCTGTGAAAAAGAGATTTTTGTGAAGCTAAAATGATAGACTGGCTTATGATTTGACTGTATGCATTAACTTGCACGTTTTTCTAAAAAGTGATTTGATTGACGAGTGATTTAATGGGATGTTTCCCTCTCACTTTGTTTTGTACCGTTTTGCATATTGCACTCTGTTTTGAGTACCACTGTGGTGGGAAATAGAGCCAACTGTCTATTTTGTGTGTGTGAAATCGTGCTGGAGCATGATAAGATCTGTGGATTTATCCAGATCTGCTCCCACTTGATTTTGGTATTACATCTGTACAGACCATGCTGGAGCACTGCTCGCACTGGATTCTGTTGTGATTTGTGATTGAGATCGTGCTGGAGCCTTGTGTTGACTGTGTGTCACACTGACTTGCTCGCACTAGATCTGAGACGACAGGCTATGGTTGATAATTTATTTGGTTGGGGTGGTGAGCTGTTGACTCAGGCACCTACAACTGTGTGGTAATTGTACCTGGTTCACGGAGTACGCTGTACCGTGTAGACAACATGGAGTACACTGTACCGTGCAACTATGGGGTGTGAGGATTGCGTCTTTGGACTCGGGCATGCTTTGTCATTGCTCTGTTTTGTGATAGTCCTTAGATAGGAGCCGATGGATAGACTAATCCCCTCCTCGGACTCAGAGACACCCGGGCACACCTGATCCGTGATAGCTTGTGGGTCTCGGACTTTGGCCAAATGTTCCATTGGATTTGTGTTGAAATCCCTGCCTAGTCTCACCTGATTTTATTGGTTTCGGTGATGAAACTAATTGTGATTTGATTTCTGTGATGAAACCGTGTGAAATGAGAACATGATTTTAAAGTGAGTTTCAATACTGAACACAGAAAGATTTTACTCTGAATGAGTTTTGATATTCGATTTTTGGCAGTAAATTGCTATGTGTTTTACTATGATGGTTTTGTGAATGCCATGAGTTTTTCGGCATAAACCATTCATCATGAGCATCGTGGATAATTTGATTATCTACTTGCTTTATAAATTAATGAGAGTGTTTTGAAAAGTAAATGCATTTGTTTTACGAGTTGATAAAACATGCATTATGAGCATCGTAGATAGTGTGGTTATCTACCTGCTTTCATATATTTCTTACTGAGCGCGTTATGCTCATCCCATTATTTTTCCCACCTCTACAGAGCATTTCAGTAGAGTGTATAAGCTGCATCCATCCTACGATCTTTTACACACAGCTATCCAGCAGCATCGAGGTATGCACACATGTACTTTTGTATCTGAATAATAGTGTACAGTGATGTAGTCATGTTATATGGGGGATGTATATGTTAGGCAATGTAAACGAATTTTAAATTCTAAAATGATAATTTTATAAGCTTCCGCAATATTTGTGCCTGGGACGAAAGCATTGCCTGTTATGCATATATATATATAATATATGAAACTGAGTGAGGGATATTGACTCACAGCCCAACAATTAAAATGTGGTAAGTTCGCGAAAAAAAAAAAATTTGTAGTAATTTTTGTAAATTTGGGTCGCGACAGGAGTGGTATCAGAGCAGTGTTGGTCTGATGTGAGTCAGTGTCTGTAGTTAGAAAGTATACATCCCCATGTCACTGTACATTATTAGATACAATTGTGTGTACTAAGCTGTGGTTAAACTGAGAAATTAACTGTGTATGCGGGACGATTGAGATGTCTGACAGACATCGCAGCAGAGGAGAGAGTTCGCGTTCTCGGGGCCATATAGAGTAGGTCCGAGAGACGGTGTGATAGGTTTGAGAAACCTTATGAATCGTCATGTGATCATATTCCATCAGGTCCAGTTGAGACTATTGATGTTCGTGTTACGAGATTAGAGCGGAGTTGGAACACATTTATGGAGTTGTTCACTCAGGCTAACTTGACTATGGCTAGGTTAGAGAGTAGGTAAGGTCCGGCTGCTCAGACGACTCATACTGAGCCGGCAGTTGCTCCTGAGACACTTGCGCCTACACAGCCTATACCTATGCCACGTGTTGGTAAGACCCCTATACCACCTGTAGTTCCACGACAAACTGGTGAGGATTCAGGGTTTGATTGTGAGTTTGACCGATTGAGGTAGTTTCGAAGCTCAAGCCTCCATCGTTCAGTGGGGTCAAGAACCCTTCAGTAGCAGAGGATTAGATTAACCGGTTAGAGAAGTTATATGACTTTTGCTGATGTTCGACTACTGAGAGAGTGGCCTTTGCTACGTTCGTGTTAGAAGGCGAAGCAGAGTATTGGTGAAAATTCACCTGACCCATCATGAAAGTTATGTATATCAGTTGATTGACTGGGAGATCTTTTTGGATGCCTTCAGGAGGCAGTACATCCCATCCACTGCTCAACGGAGATTACAGATGGAAATATCTTGGTCTGATTCAGGGGAATAGATCGGTAGACGAGTATGAGTCTTGATTTACATCCTTGGAAAAATATGACCCCGATACCATGAGCAGTGAGATGCGAAAAGTTCGCAAGTTAATGGAGGGATTGAGACCATCCATTAGAGTCAGATTTACCCTATTTGACATCACGACTTACGAGGAGATCGTGCGTAGAGCTTAGTTGTGTGAGTAAGACTATGAGATGCACGTCCTTGAGTTTGGTAAGGTCGTGAAGGGCAAGAATAGAGATCAGAAGAGATCAACATAGGATTGTAGTGTCCGAGTGGGAAGAGGACGTTTGTTAGACGACCGAGAGTCGATGAGTCACGGAGTAGAATGATTAAGCCCCCGGTGTATTAAGTCTCGACTTCAGCTAGGGGTATAGTGATTGGAGGACCCCGATCGACTATAAATCAATGTAGAGCATGTGGTAGATACCACGGTAGTATGTCATGCCACGTATTGATTGGAACATATTTTAAATGTAGCAAGACGGGACATATGATAAAGGATTGCCCAGAGTTGGTTGAGATAGCCCCACAAAAGGGCAAAGAGTCAGAGAAGGATACAGCTAGTACTTCTGCCCCGAAGAGGAGTGCTACAGCTGAAAAGAATGATGGAAACCTCCAACTGTGAATAAATTACCGGTTGTTGAATAAGGCGATCATTAAGAATAAGTACTTTATTCCACGCATTGATGATCTATTGGATCAACTTCAAGGAGCACAGATCTTTTTCAAGATCGATCTGAGGTCTGGGTAACATTAGTTGAAAATTCGGAGTGGAGATGTACCCAAGGCAGTTTTTCATAACCGTTATGGACATTATGAATTCTTGGTTATGCCTTTCGGGCTAATGAATGCTCCTATAGCTTTTATAGTATTGATGAATTGAGTGTTCAATCCATACTTGGATCGATTTGTCATAGTGTTTATAGATGACATTCTGGTGTATTGAAGTCTAGGGAAGAGCATGACTAGCATCTAAGCAGTGTGCTACAAACCCTCAGAGAGAGAAAGCTATATGCGAAGCTCAATACATATGATTTCTAGTTAGAACAGATATCATTTTTGGGTTTGGCTGGATATTACCGTCAATTTGTAGAAAGTTTCTCTAAATTGGCTGTTCCATTGACACGTCTTACTCGAAAGAATGTTGCAATTGAGTGAGACAGTGTATGTGAGAAGAGTTTTCAGGAACTAAACTAGTGATTGACCACTGCGTCGATTTTCACTATTCTGACCAGTTCAAGAGATTTCTCTGAATATAGAGACACCTCGGGACAAGGACTGGGTTGTGTATTGATACAGAACGGGAAGATAGTTGCTTATGGATCCAGACAACTTAAGGACAATGCGAAGAACTATCTGACCCATGATTTAGAGTTGGCAGCCATAGTGTTTGCACTGAAGATATGGTGCCACTATTTGTACGGTGAGAAATTTCAAGAATTCACTAATCATAAGAGCTTCAAATATATGTTTTTAACAGAAAGAATTGAATATGAGGCAAAGATGATGGGTAGAGCTTCTGAAAGACGATGATTGTGAGATACTTTATCATCCGGGTAAAGCGAGTATAGTCGCTGATGCCTTGAACAGAAAGAGCCTCAGGATGGTATCGTACATGATGGTCAGGGAACATGAACTGTTAGAGCAGTTTATTAGCCTCAGTCTAGATATAGACCCTTCTGATACTAATGCATATTGTGTGATAGCAAGTCTGAAATTGAAACCGGATTTGATAGACCGGATCAGACAAGCTCAGCGTATTGATCGCTTTTGTGTTGATATGCTTAGTCGGATACAGATGGGTAGAGTGACTGAGTGCACAGTTGTGATGATGGCCTGCTGAGATTCAAAGTTCGAATTTGCGTTTTCGATGACCCACAGCTAAAGAAATTGATTTGACAGAAGCTCATTCATCGAGGTATACAATGCATACGGGGAGTAATAAGATGTATAAGAATCCCCAAAGAGTATCTTGGTGGTCAGACATGAAGAAAGAAGCTGCAGAGTTTGTGGCTAAGTGCCTTACATGTCAACAGGTTAAATTAGAGCACCAGAAACATGCAAAATTATTGCAACCTCTACTTATACCGATATGAAAATGAGAGCACATCACCATGGATTTCATCATGAGTTACCGAGGACCCGACGGAACCATGATGCCATTTGGGTAATTGTGAATCGATTGACGAAGTCAGCTCACTTCTTAGCCGTGAAGGCTACGGATACTCTGAGTGCGTTGGCGAATCTGTGTGTACGGAAAATTGTGAGGCTACATGGTATTCCAGTGAGTATTGTGTCTGACAGGGATTCCCGCTTCACTTTCCACTTTTGGAAACATTTTCAGGAAGCTATGGGAACCCGATTGAGTGTCAGTACAGCTTTTCATTCTCAGTCTGATGGTCAGTGAGAGAACCATCCAGACTTTGGAGGATATGTTGAGAGCTTGTGTGTGGATTTCAGAGACTCCTGGGATGACCATTTGCCATTAGCCGAATTCGCCTATAACAATAGCTATCACTCGAGTATTGGGATGGCACCGTATGAGGCGCTATATGGTCGTAGGTGTCGATCTCCTAATTGATGGGAAGAAGTGAGTGACCGAAAGATGTTTGCTCCGATTTAGTGAAGCAAGCCTTTGAGGATGTCCAATTTATATGTGAGAAATTGAGGAAAGCTCAGAGTAGGCAGAAAAGTTACGTTGAGATGAGGCGTAAACCTTTGGAATTCACTGTAGGTGAATTAGTATTTTGAAAGTTTTTCCCTCGAAAGGGATAATGAGATACTGAAGTGAGTGAGAAATAAGGCCTGTAGGCTAGCCTAGACACCTGAGCTAGCAGGCATTCATAACGTCTTCCACACATTGATGCTTCGAAAGTATCATCTAGATCAGACACATTCGATTCAGTATGAGCCGTTGGAGCTCACAGAGGAAATGTCATATGTAGAGAAGTCGATTCAGATATTGAATAGGAAAGAGAAAGTGTTACGGACCAGAACAATTTCTTTGGTTAAGGTTCTTGGGCAGTACCCCACTTCAGAGGAAGTTATATGGGAATTAGAGAGCCTTATGCGAGAGAAATATTCGCAGTTATTCGAGAATTGATTTGGTTCTAATTTGGAGGACCAAATTTCTTAAGGTGGGGAGGAATGTAAGACCCGAAAATTCGGTGTCATTTCTAAGAAATTGATATTAAAAATATGGATTAGTGTAATCTTGATCAAAAATCGAAGAAATAATTTAATTTCGAGTCCAATTGATCAAGATATAAATTATCAGAATTTATCAGAATTTTTGTCTCGAAAAACGAGCCCAAAAATAGTGCAAAAAATATACCAAAAAGGTAAAATCGGACTGATAAATTCATTTACGGACTAAATGAATTTAATAGGAATTTTTGGGATATTTTTAAGATATTTTAGATATTTTTGGGATATTTTAATATTTTTATTATTATTTTAAGAATAAAATAATAATAAAAATATATTATAAAAAAAAAAGAAAACGAATTGGAAAAAAAAAAAAAAAGGGATATCGGGGAGAGAGAAAGAGGAAACCGACGGTTTCGGTTTCCTCTCACCGGCGAGCCACCGGCGAGGCTGAGGGGCCGGCGAGGGCCGACGAAGGCAGCCCATCACCGGGCGAACTCGCCAGCGGCCATGACGCGCGGTGGAACGCCGGCAAACGGCAGATCGGAGGGAGGACAGCCGCGGGAGAGAGGGGAAAATCGGACGGTCGTCGGCGCCGATTTGGCCCGAGCCAAGCCAGCCGAAGCCTCCCCAGCCCGAGCCCAGTCGATTGGCGGCGGAATCGCGCCGGCAACGGCAAAACTTTCACTGAACCGGTTCGGACCGGTTCAGTGTGAAAAGGGACTGAACCGGTCCGAACCGGTTCAGGAGGAGAGAGAAAGAAGAGAGAGAAAAAAAAAAAAAATTCATCGGACTTCGGGTAAGTCGATACGAGGTCAAAAGTGGCCGATTTAATTTTCGATAAATTTATTTAAATTATATTTAATCGAAAATTGGCCCGGAAATGAAAAATACGAAATTGTGCAGTTCGACGATTAATTTCGAACGGAAGCCCGATCGAACTTCGATTCGCGCACCATCGCACAATATCGGGTAAGTAAAGTTCATTTACGACAATTTATGTGATTAACGCGTATTTAAGATTTATTTTACGCATTTCGGATTAAATTTCGGATTTAGTGAATTATATTCGGAATTTCGAATAAACTGTCGTAAATGATATTCGGGCTATCCAAAGAGTTTGGAATGAAGCCCAATGGGTATTGATAGACCTAATGAGTCGATAGACCCTGATGAAGGGAATTAATACGTGAAAACGGGCTTAATACGGATTAAGGCCCGATTAAAGTAATTAGGCCCATTTAGAGTAAACGGGCCGAATTAAGTGAAATGAACTGTATTAAATGTGTAATACAGTAGGAAACGTATAATTAATCCAGTGAATGGTTAAATGCAGCTCCAGAGTCATATTGAGAGTTGACCGGACTGCGAGATTTGGACAGCACAGAGGAAGAGAGGTCACACTACGTGATCCGAGGTAAGGGATCTATGGAAGCTATTAGAGATAGCTGTACGTATTTTCATCGTTGTTTACAGTCAATTAAATTTCGTATAGCGTATAGATATGAAATTTTTGGATAATACCCGAATATGGAAAAATTACGAAAATACCCTTAGACTCGGGAATTTTTGTAAATGCATAAAGTGCATGCAATCCATGTTTTCTCTGTGAAAAAGAGATTTTTGTGAAGCTAAAATGATAGACTGGCTTATGATTTGACTGTATGCATTAACTTGCACGTTTTTCTAAAAAGTGATTTGATTGACGAGTGATTTAATGGGATGTTTCCCTCTCACTTTGTTTTGTACCGTTTTGCATATTGCACTCGGTTTTGAGTACCACTGTGGTGGGAAATAGAGCCAGCTGTCTATTTTGTGTGTGTGAAATCGTGCTGGAGCATGATAAGATCTGTGGATTTATCCAGATCTGCTCCCACTTGATTTTGGTATTACATCTGTACAGACCATGCTGGAGCACTGCTCGCACTGGATTCTGTTGTGATTTGTGATTGAGATCGTGCTGGAGCCTTGTGTTGACTGTGTGTCACACTGACTTGCTCGCACTAGATCTGAGACGACAGGCTATGGTTGATAATTTATTTGGTTGGGGTGGTGAGCTGTTGACTCAGGCACCTACAACTGTGTGGTAATTGTACCTGGTTCACGGAGTACGCTGTACCGTGTAGACAACATGGAGTACACTGTACCGTGCAACTATGGGGTGTGAGGATTGCGTCTTTGGACTCGGGCATGCTTTGTCATTGCTCTGTTTTGTGATAGTCCTTAGATAGGAGCCGATGGATAGACTAATCCCCTCCTCGGACTCAGAGACACCCGGGCACACCTGATCCGTGATAGCTTGTGGGTCTCGGACTTTGGCCAAATGTTCCATTGGATTTGTGTTGAAATCCCTGCCTAGTCTCACCTGATTTTATTGGTTTCGGTGATGAAACTAATTGTGATTTGATTTCTGTGATGAAACCGTGTGAAATGAGAACATGATTTTAAAGTGAGTTTCAATACTGAACACAGAAAGATTTTACTCTGAATGAGTTTTGATATTCGATTTTTGGCAGTAAATTGCTATGTGTTTTACTATGATGGTTTTGTGAATGCCATGAGTTTTTCGGCATAAACCATGCATCATGAGCATCGTGGATAATTTGATTATCTACTTGCTTTATAAATTAATGAGAGTGTTTTGAAAAGTAAATGCATTTGTTTTACGAGTTGATAAAACATGCATTATGAGCATCGTAGATAGTGTGGTTATCTACCTGCTTTCATATATTTCTTACTGAGCGCGTTATGCTCATCCCATTATTTTTCCCACCTCTACAGAGCATTTCAGTAGAGTGTATAAGCTGCATCCATCCTACGATCTTTTACACACAGCTATCCAGCAGCATCGAGGTATGCACACATGTACTTTTGTATCTGAATAATAGTGTACAGTGATGTAGTCATGTTATATGGGGGATGTATATGTTAGGCAATGTAAACGAATTTTAAATTCTAAAATGATAATTTTATAAGCTTCCGCAATATTTGTGCCTGGGACGAAAGCATTGCCTGTTATGCATATATATATATAATATATGAAACTGAGTGAGAGATATTGACTCACAGCCCAACAATTAAAATGTGGTAAGTTCGCGGAAAAAAAAAAAATTTGTAGTAATTTTTGTAAATTTGGGTCGCGACAATATTTAAGTTGGATATAAATGTAGGCAGCCAATAATTCCTTTTTATCCTTAGTTGAATCTATCACATTTATGTGCCTCCAATGTAGTAAATTTTTTCCTTATGCAATCAATGCAAATTTACTCTTCATTCTTAATATTGTTTTTAATAAATAGCAGTGCTAGTTTTGTACATTTAATAAATGTATATGCTTTTATATTTATTTATTTTATTTACATCTATGTTGTCGAAAGTTAGCACAACACTAGTTAAAACATTGTTCATCTTTATCCGAACATTTGTTTTGGTAATTCATACATAATTTATGGTTCAAAAAGTAAAGTTTCAATTATTATTTTTCGTTTTTTTAAATGTTATTGTTCATTTAAAACTATTTTTCATTTAATTGAACGATAAGATACAGCAAACTAAAGTAAATAAAAAAAATAATGGGTTTTAATATTTATATTAATATTTATTTTTGAAAGTTTGTTTAATTTTTGATTTTATTTATTAATAAAATTACATTATATATATGGGGTGCATGCGTTAAATATAAATCCATGTATACAAGGAGGGAGGCTTTCTGCACTGCACTTAGATACATAAGTCATGCCATATACATGATTATAAGAAAAAAAAAAGGTGACGCTGATATTGGTGCAGTGTTGCATGGTGGAATACGCATGGCGTGGGGGGGGCAAAAAGTTAAAAGCGTCACGCACGCATCCCTATTAATTATACTTGTATTTAATATTTTGTATACTATTTATTTGGGGAGGTTAGGTGGCAGTACTATAATGACGAAATGAGGCATAGAATTTGAAGTAGTAGACAACATTATTCAAAGTCTTGCCCCGCAAACAGAATAAGATGGGGACAACCTTTTCCATGATGGGTCATCGTCCGTCTTGCATGGATGCTCGCCCTTTGATCCAAACCAGAGAAAACAAAACACTCTCAATCATCAAATGCCAAACAAAACTTGTCTCTTTTGCCTTAACATTTCTCTCTTGGAAATTATGATTTTGCTTTTCCTTCAATAAAAAAATAATAAAGAAATTGTGTGCATATCTTAAATGCACTTATTAACGCGCAAACATACATACCTATTTTTAACATTTCTCAGGAAAATATATATTATATTATTTATATATATATATATATAATTGCTTAGGGCTTATGTGGCTTTTAAAAATCATAAAAAAAATAATGATCAAATTACGTAATTACGTCGGCTTATTAAAAGTATAAATATCATTTCTTTACAACACAAGTAAGATATATATATAAAAAAAAAGTAAACGTCTACATATCTTTTATCTTTCATTAACTTTTTTTCATTTTTTTCCAAATATATATTATATTAATTCAAGTATCTCAATCCATCTCAATATTTTAATATTTTATTATTTAAAAATAACAAAAATATCTCATAAATTAAATTTTTTGGCATGTAAAAACTTTGATAAAGGATCTTAATTATGATATTTATTATAGCAAAACAATAAATGTGATAATGTTTTAGACTACTTTTTTTTCTTGCTAAATCAATTAAAACAACTTTAGAGTTTAAGTTTTTTTTTTAAAATATCTTTATTTAATCATTATTCGTGTTATTAATTGACACTAATATAAAGATATTTAATTTCATAAAATTTTGAATACGAAATATTTTATTATTATCAATATTTTTGCAAAATAAACAACCTCTTTTGAATTGAGTTAGAATTTAAGTTAGTATGTTGAAAAACAAGTTAGTGGATGGTATTCGTATGTGTAATTGTCTTTTTTATTTTTAATTATGAACATTCCCATGCGGCACGTGATGCTGAATATGATCCATGTGGAACGCTCATGCATGTATGTGGATGAGAAATACAATCGGACGGAGCTTAATTGACACCGAAATCGGCGGCACCGCACGCGTACAACTTAAGACTTGGACTCTCTATACGACTCTATCACTAGCAGTAGCACTCTGTTCTATGCCCTTTGGAAGTTGGAACTTAAACTCGCCGCATCCTATTCTTAGCTTATGCTTATTCTCACGCTTATCCCCCACCATAATTCTTTACCTCATCAACCATGGCCCTCACCAATCAATTCTTTTATTATGATCATCATCCCAATCACCATTCATTCCATCAATTCCACGTGTCATTCATGCAGCCAATCACATAATATTTAATCTCTTAAGTTGACCCTTGTGATTTAAACCAACAAAATCTGATCTTGGAAGATAATTTTGGACCTACCCACATACTTTAAGGAATGAAAATTTAGCTTAGGATTTATAAAAGTCAAGATAAGCATTATCACTACCTAAATGAATAGAGTGTTTGAAAGGGAAAATTTGCTAACCTTATAATTTGTAATTCGATGGGACCCTTTAAAGTGGGAATGTGGGATCCACTATTATTTTTTTTAATCAAATCAAATCAAATCATTTAGTGTGGTCCATTGACCGGTGATAGATAGCTACAGCCATTGATAGGGTAGATTTTGCAGTAAAAGTTTCACAAAGTGCAAAGGCACCGGAAAAAGGAAATGGTGGTGCATTGGCAATTGGCGATTGGGTCCCTGGTTCATGATTTCTCAAGCTAAATTATATAACCAGTTCCCGGCTCCAGTTCATTATCAAGCTGGACAATGCGCAATTATGTTATTTGTGCAAAGCAGATATGAAAAGAGCAAAAACTTAATCACCATAAAGAGATAAATGTATCATTATCATGTTTTTTCCACCAAGTTAGCCATTTCATTTTTTAATGCCAAAAAGTTGAATAAACTTTTTTAAAACCTTATAAGATAATCATTAATTTGATTTGAGATAATCCAAATTTTGATGGTAATCTTAAATATGAGAACTGAATTTGGAATTTTTGATATGAAAATAAAAGTATAAGTTCATATTTTAAATATGAAAAATACGGATATTAAAGTCAATAATTTATGTGCATAAAAAAATAAAAGTTATTATGATGATAGAGTGATCAAGTTGATGAAAAAATGCTATCTATTTAAAGATAAGGATTCTTTAATTCAAATATACGAAATTTTTACCAATTAAAAGTAAAAATATGAGCGTCTAGATTAATATAAAAGGATGGGAAAACAATCCAGGAAAAGGATTCCTTCAAGCGAGGAGGGGTCAAGGGGAGTAGTGCATGGACTTCAGATAGCAAGCAAATGATTGAGATTATTATGGGGATTACAGCTTTTATAAGGGTAAAAACAAAAGAATTAATCAAAGATTATTACAGAACAAAAAGCATGGAACTTTTGTTTTTTTTGGCTTGGATTTGAACAATGAGTGTACATATAAAATAGTGAAATACTAGTAGAACTATTCATGAAATGGTGGTGATGATGACGGGAATTGGGGGCCCCGAGGGCCAAGGCGTGATAATTGAGAGTGAAATAACCTAAAAAACGAGCGTGGTATGAAGGGAACATTGAAGCAGTGCAGGCTGTAGGGATGTAAGGGGACATCACCTTCTGAATCTTCTGATGATGAGAGAGAGCGAAGCCTCGTTTTGTCTCAAAGTTTCCCAGTCTCCTCCACCCTTTCCTTTTATTATTCTCAGTTTATTATCACTTTCGATGGTCCAGGCTTGGCTTATTGGCATCTTCTCCGTCGCCTTGCTTCGATGTTCGTGGAGGTGGGCCGAGAGACTCAAGGCTGCTTTCTGGGCTTCTTTTCTTTGTCGAAGGGGAGT
The DNA here is from genome assembly GCA_033439115.1 of Firmiana major. Classification (NCBI taxonomy): domain Eukaryota; kingdom Viridiplantae; phylum Streptophyta; class Magnoliopsida; order Malvales; family Malvaceae; genus Firmiana; species Firmiana major. Next base: position 51,806,919 of record CM065909.1, read on the forward strand.
ATGGTACAAAAGCACATGACCTTTTTCGCACTCTCCATCTTCCTTCCACTGCCACTGTCTGGGACTGTAATTTGAAGACGAGTCAACAAATCTTAAGTCCTCCGTATTTCATGTATTCCATTCCATGATCATTCTAAAGCAGCTCGGCTGCTCATCACACACGTTAAAATATAATACAATCGAATCGAGATAATTAATTAATATTTAATTAAAATTTAATTTGATTTAAATTTAAAATTTAAATTCAATTAAATTTAAATTTGATTATATAAGATATATGAAGGGTTCAAATTCAATTAATTAAACATGATTTATTATTTTTTAATTATAAAATAATAAATTAATAATAAAATATAAAAAATATTTTATTAAAAATTTGATTAAATTTGTCAATCATTTGAATTGATTATTAAAATATTAAAATTTAATTCGTTATTTAAGTAATTTAAGATAAATTTAACTAAAAAATAAAATAAATCAAGTTAAAATAATTTTTAAATTAAATTTAAATAACTCACAAATAATTTGATTAATTTATAATACTGCACATGGATCAACTTGGCGTGACTTCAAGCCTCAAGGCTGGTATAAAGCATCAGTGTGAACAAATTATTTGGAAGTCTGAAGCAGCAGATTCGTTTGAGTATGGTAATGAAAGAAACGATGGTTGCAACTTGATTCATTTATTTGGAATAAACCAAGGAACTTACTGGGGTTACACGGCAAGCTATTGACCATAAAGGTAATTGACAGCGAAGTACTCAATTGCAAGTCCATAAACATTTTTATAAATATGTGTATTTTTTTTTTTGGAAGGCTGAAGGCATGCGATAATGGCGAAGCCAACAGTCGGTCATGGTCAAACAATGTTTTTGTTTTGTTTATAAGTACAATTACAGTGAAAGTAGATTGATTTTGTCATAAACGTGCAAGGCAGCTGGATTTGAGAGTTTATGATTAAGATAAAGCCAAATGCCTAATCATAGCAAAAATTTTATGATGTTTTGATTAAAAAAAAGAAAAGTTAATTGACCACCCATCTCTGATTTTCATGCTAACAATCAACATATCTTAAAAAAATTTAGTTTTTTTTTTTCCTTTATACAAAACAAAAGATATATAGTTTATTTGATCGGACAGATAAAAAACTTTAAAAATAATCAAATGATTAAATGATAAAATAAACAAATGTTTATGAAATATAATTATTAAATTAACCAAATTTTCATTCTTATAAAAAAAACTATAATATATTTGGATGATTACTTAAGTTGTATAAATACAAATACACTCTTTTTCTTGGATTAATCAAGTCATTAGCTTCCTCTAATTTGGTAGTAGAGCCATGACATTATAACTACTAAGTTGCACTGAAAAAGGCTGTGGTTGAAAAATATATCATAATGAAAAATTCCCCTTAATCCCAGCTTTTTGTTTTTTTTTTCTATGACTAAAGTTAATTGAAGTGCTATATGAGAGGATAAAATATCTCAATATTGCATAATATTAAATATTAAAGTTTCATTATTTGACACTTTTATTACTTTTGTCATCGTAAAGATATAATAATTAATAGTAAATAATAACAAATATAAAAAAATAATTCAATTTTATTTTGGATTTGTCAGATAATTCATTGATTGATTATTTGTTTTAATTATTTTATTAAATTTTTATATGTATAATTTTTATTATGATTATACTAAGCCCAAAAGTAAATTTGCTCTGGCCCAAATCTATTTTTTCAAAATTCAAAGTATTCAGGCCCAACCCAATGGCTCGGACACTCGGGAGATATATTCTTGGTTAGGGTTTTTCGTGTTCAGGGTTTTGCTTTGCCACCTTGAAGAAAACCCTAGACTCGCTATTCTGAATTTCTCAAGTTTGAGTTTGGGCCATCAATTGCAGTTACAAATGGAGGGATTAAGCGTAGCAGATGCTGATTTGACGGTGTACTTACATCCATCAAAGAGCAGGAAAGTTTCCCAGGCGATCCTCCGTGAGCTTAGCTCTATGCTCTTCAAGTTCGTTCGTTTTACCTTCTATTTTATAAGTTTCAATTTTTATTTTACTCGAAACCCTTATTCACTAATTCACCAAAAGCTGTTCATTGCGTTGATATTGCGTGTGATTTAAACAAAGACACCCTTAGTTTAGTTAATTTTAGCTCTGTTTTCTTATGAAGTTTTATATTTTAGTAGAAAATTTAGGTTGTTATTCATGAAGTTAGCTATAACATAGAACTGCTCAAGGGGTTTCATTGCTTGAAATTTGAAAAAATTGTTTACTTTTATTTCCCAACGTTTTCAACCCTTCTAAATAATACCGTGGGTCTTTTTGAACTAACGGTGGTATTATGAGCTTGCAAGTTTATTATTGTTGAAAATACAACCTTTTAGACACGGCCAGTCTAATTTCTATCAACATTATCGAAGATGCAGAGTGTATGGATCTAGTAGTAAGATTCTTGTGAGTCTGTTGAGATCAATATTCAATTATATAGATTACAACTTTATGCATTTCATTGGTAATGGTGATAATAATTAAATGATGCATCGTGAATGCTTGCTTCCTTTTACTCTGCTATAAGGTGTTTCTGCTTTTCCTTGCAGGTACAATGAAAGATTTGACGGTGTTTTATTAGCTTATGATGTTAATATTCTGGATAAGCAAGCGAAAATTCTCTCTGGTGTTCATCCTTACTTTGGTCTTAGACTAAAGGCAAATCTGCTACTTTTTTCACCAAAGTCAGATATGCTCTTAGGTACTTCTCCACGATATTTCAGGTTTTTTAATTATTTTTTCTTGTAGTCGATATCTCATTGTTTGTATGTATTTATGAATCTGCATGCCTAAGATATTGTCTAAGTTAATTTTCTTTCTCATGTTCAGAGGGGAAAGTAGTAAAGCTTTCTCAAGAATCTATTCACATCATTATTCTTGGTTTTTCGTCTGCCATCATAACAGCTGAAAACGTCCGCGGAGAATTTAAATATAAAATTGTGAGTAACAGTTTGCTACGTTGTTATGAAATTCCTGTTTGGGTTGTGTCGGTGTATATGGAAAGAAGACTATTGATTACTGTAGTAACCTATGATAGTTTCTTATTGTATCCTAGAAAGACGAAGAGGAAGTATTTGCCAGCAGATCTCACAAGCGGCATGTCATAAAGGTTGGAACCATGATTCGTTTTTTAGTCAAGAGGTGACAATTTCCCTTTAAAAAAAACTATCCATTTAATTTTAAGAATGGCATATATTTTTCAATATTGTACTGTTTTGGTTTACCATAATGTTTTATTGTAAGCTAGAGAGAAATGGTATTCTTTGTTCATTTATGTAGTTACATACTTATCTTTATTTTTTTTCTGCCATCTGAAATTGAAATTTGAGATTTGTGGAGAAGTTATTTGCCCTGTTCATTGAGCTTTTTTTGTGTGCGTGTGTGTGTGATTATTTATTGCCAAGTTTTAATGATAGAGATGCATATTCTCAACTATGTAATTTATATTTTGCCCGCCTTGCTTCTATGATTTCCTTTGTCAATCATTCAGTGTTAATCCATCACAAACCAGTGGATCATATAATCTTGTTGCTTTAGTCTTTACGCCTTGGTTCTGAATGCTTTGAAGCTAACTAATGTTTTATTGTAGTTCATCAAGTCAAGTTGATATTTGTTGGCAATTCACAACTTATTTGAAGTTCTGAATTATTTTTTCATTTTTCCCCTCGAGAAAGGGATGGTGTGGTGCTTCAAGGCAAGTCGATCATATGACTTTTGACATTGATTCTTTGCAGTTTTGATGAGGAAATACTTCACATCATTGGTTCTCTGATGCCCGCTCACACAGGAAGCATTCATTGGTTGGATAGAAATTTGGAGGAAATTTCTGAATTTGATAGGTCTTTTTGTAAACTATAAGGTTTTGAATGGCGAATTTTTTATACATCAACTTGCAAAGGCTTAAATGTAAATTTTGTATATAACTCTACAGGAGCGCTACGAAGAGTAGAGATAGAGAATGGCAGGAGGATAAAACTGTTGATGAGGGAACAACTCCGATGAGCTACAGTAATCACATTAAAAAGTCAAAAAAACGTAGAATCACAGAAGGTTAATGAAGATTGCTTCCAATTACTATTTGTTTTGTAACAGCTATATCTGGGATCTTTTATCAGTGTTGAATTATTCTTCTCTTCAGTAACTTTAACATTCATCTGTTTAGAGTAATCAGCTTGTGAACTATTAGTTGGATTGATGAATTGCACGGAAAACATAATATCGCAATCAACAGGCTTAGATTGCATGACTACTTTTCTGACAGAAAACTTGTTTTTGACGGTTTATAATTTTTTTGTGCTAGTGCAGGTGGCTGAGAGCGTTGGGGTAGAAGGTCCAAATAGACGAAAGTATATTGCATCTGGTCGAGTACTTTGGTAAGTAAATGTGCTATTTTGTGGAAGGTTGCCGACATTTTTGAAATCTTTCCTCTCCCTAGTTCCGTGGTGGTTGTATGTGCACCAAAATTGAAAATTCCCGGTTCCCAAGTTGAAGCAAAGAATGCATTTTTTTTTTCCCCCGAGAAATGGGTACTTTTGTTTCTTTTAGCCCTACTTTGTACAACCGTAGACTTGGTCTTGTCCATACACATATTAACATTACTAGCAAAAACAAATGTTGTCCCCTTGTTTTGAGATGGCTTCGAGTCATGTTTTGTCCAATTTTGATTTATGTCGATGTTTATTGAAAATCGGCTATCCGCATTTTCTGGCTATCTGTTTTCTGTAAGATGGAAAAATGTGGGATGCTATTGGAAATTGAAAACCGTTAACCAATTTGTAGAATTACAAGAGAAAATGGCTCACCTTTAATTAGGGGAATTAATGTTTTAAATTTGAAAAACAGGTAGTAAAATAAATGATTAAATTCTGCTACAATGTATCTTATTTAGCCAGTAACACTGAAAAAGAGAGTGAATTTATCTATTATCGCTTGTTGGTGAACATGAATAGTGAATCAATTTACAGAGAGATGCAGGCTCATTATTATGAATCAAGTTTCTTAACTTTAAAGACTTCGACATGTTGGTAACTAGAGCTACCTCGAATCCATGAGCCAACATCCGATATGACGGAGGCCTGAAAAGCTAACAAAACCTGAAACACGCAATATTAATCCACTTCAATGGGGATGGCTCCCCACGTTACTTTGCTTAAAAGTTGAAACATTGCCGCTGGATGGTGTTTGGTCTCCCAATCTGGACAGTATGCCGAGGTACCAATCTTTGATTCTCCATGATATTGACCACTTTATGCAAAGGTAGAGTCAGCTTGGACTCGTGTCAATGGGCTACACCTCTGCAACTGATCTGATTTCTGTAAATCTAATCGTTGCTGATTTGGGGTATAACCATATAATATCAGAGAGAAGTGGAGGACATCTGTGTTGGTTGGTCAATCATTTGTATGGTGGATTCAGATTTTCAGGTTGAACATGAACCAAGTACATTCCATTTTGCACCATGTAGTACTTATGATTGGATCTGCAGCTGGACAGATACAAATTTGGGCGGCTACAAGTTAACAAATACAGAAATCCAGCCAGATCTTTTCTTAGCTGTTGAAAATAGAAAATTCTATGTTCATTCATGCTCCATTTTAACCATTATCATCTTCAGGTATGGGGTTTCTTTCAAAAACAACCCATATATATTATATTTATATAATCCTCGAGCACCCATCTTTCTATTTCAATAAAAAACGATGAAAAGAGGAGTCAGGAGTGGGAGAAGACGGGGTTTTCAGGTTGGTACATGATTCTCCCTTTCCATCAAACACCCATGTGATCTGAGATTATTTTAACCACAAAAATGCAGAAAAAGATCATGATTCTTGTAGATGGGACAGTTAACTTCTATATGTCGTATGGCACTCCAAGCATGATTATCACTGTCTGAATACGAGAGAGAGAGAGAGAGAGAGATTTGTTGTAACTTCGAATCTTTGTTTGGTTTACCTCTCATTGCCTTACGCGTATCTGATATTTTTCTGTCTCCATCTCTGCATGCTGTGAATGGATTTGGAAGATCTTGTATAAATTCGTGTAAACAATTAACTGATTCTAATTTTGTCAAATTAAAGTTGATATTGGCAATTTGGCATGGAGCTTAAATTTGAGGGAATGCGTTGTCTGCGAAATGTGAACAAGCTTTCATTTACATGGTTTCAAAACTAAATGTGATCAAAAGAATGTTAGAGGGGATGAACTTGAAGACAATGAATCAGAAAGCATTAGAAAAATCCAAGCGTATCCTATTGCAATCTTGATGAAATTACGAGCTGAAGAAGGTATGTCCAATCATTTGATGCAATGATTGAGTTAGACTGTGGCGGAAAATTATTGACCCTTAACATCTCACCCACCATAAATTCTGTCAAATAATTAACATCATTTTGTACCCTAATCACGTCAAAGGGTCACTGAATCTATCATTATAATGGAGTATCAGTTGTTCGTTAACTTCCATTACATTCATAACCTTTTATCTTGAAGATCAGAAGAAGGATACAGTTAGAGAATCGTGGCAATGCTAAGACAGCCAGCAATATATGTTCTAAAACTCGAGTTTTTTTGAAAAATCCAATTTCAGGGTCATGTTCTACACCATTTGGACGGTTTGGTGATATATGGTTTTGGATTTTGATGAAAAAAAATGTTCTGATCATTGCACACAGAAGGTCTTATGGAGCTCGGAAGCATGGGGGTATGGCCCCCGGGCTAGCTCCTTGTGTCAGTACGGATTTCTTGGGAACCACCAACTAAAAACCAAAGAAAAAGAAAAGAATTAATGCTTTCAAAAAGAGAAAGTAATGGGGTTTGATTGGTTGTTTTTGGATTAGATTGATCCATGAACCCATGTGAATATCAGTGTACAATTTCCATAATAGTTTCATTCTCTCTCTCTCTCTCATGTCATGCGGTAGAATCTGTGGTCCTTCAGTCCAAGGAGGATGAGTTTCAGAGTTCAAGATTCTCCATTCACCGTCCAGTTGCTAGCGTCTGAAAAGCTGGAACAAAGTAGAAAACCATAGGACTTGTGGTGAATGTTTGACATAATAAAGGGCAAAAGTTATGATTCTTTCTGATTAAAAATTGAATCAAATCATGAAGCTGATCGTCTGTGTAATACAGTATACTGCTAAAGATGAAGTGTGCTTTCAGCCTTTTTCTGGGGGTCAGGGTGAACTTTTTGCTGTAAAATGGTAGCGGATTGTACGTGCTAGTGCAACTCCATATGTACTGTCTTGTTCTTTCGATCACACGTTTTCTGACTTCTGTGGTGGCTTTCATGTTGTGCCATTGATGATGTCTTCTGCGCATGTACGGCTCATCACACCCTGCCAATCACTTGACTGCCTAACCATCTGCATTGATATTCTTGTCTTTGTTTACACAAACTTCAGAAGCATCACGGAAACCTTACTTCAAAAACGATGATATTTTGTTCTGGATAATGCTTTCCCTACTCATTCTTAATTATTAATTCAAGAGTCAATACCATGTTAGATGCTAATGATACATGGATTTTATTGTGATTCAATGATTGCCAAGGGAATTCTTGACATATAGTAGGTAATTTCTCTGGAGTTGCTTGTTGAAAGAAAATTTCTTCATAGTTTTGGATAACTAGCTAGAATAACTTCCATCAATAACATAGAGAATGACTTTGGGAATGTTGGTGGGGGGTATTAAGAGGGGTAGCTTAACTTAATAAGAGTATTAAAAGCTAGGTTTTATGATAATTATCTGTATTCTAAAGTCCTTTTCGGGGTGATATTACACTAAGTCAAGCAGTAACACCCTTTCAAAACTTAAATCAAGTAATTAATCAAGACCCTTTTAATGTAATACCTTATGTGTTTAGATTAATATAATTTTGACCAAAACTAATGATTAGTTGGTTAATTAAACTGGTTCAACCATTATTTAATCCTAAAAAATCCAAGGCATGACTGCTTGTGCATAGAATAGGAAATTTTATATATTTTCAAAGCGAAAGCAGAAAATTATAGGGCTTATTTAAAAAATAAATAAGAAAATTGAGAGATTGACCTTTTTGGTAGTGTCATTTATTTATCAAAACTTATTGTTAAGAAGAGGCTGCTACTTGCCATGAATGAAATTAAATTTTATTTTTAAAAGGGTATTTTCAAACGAGGAATTGCTGTTTTGATAGTGATTGGAGGTGTGTGAATCAAACATGTCAAACATATTATTATATATTTAAGCATCATTATTAATATCGGTCAATTAATATTTTTTTTTTCAAAAATTAATGAGAAATATTAGTTTAAAATAACTCCATTTTGTTCTTTATTAAAATTGCAGACCAATGTAAACCTAGTTTTAAATACTAATCATAATTAAAAATTAAAGAGGTTGCAAATAGACTGTTCAGACTTCAGACCCTATTGATCTTATTATAACCTTTTCCTAGTAAAGAAACTACATGGCTGCTCCTATTACATATATATATATATATATATTTATAATTTCCCTACTGTTACCAAACAATCAAGCTGATTGGTGTTTGAATGCTTCGAGATTTAGTTCACAGATTCTTCCCTTTTTAAGTAGATGGGTTTTGCAATGTCTTTTTGGTTAGCTCCAACTGGTTACAGCTATGCATTGCGTTGATCCAAACCCTGTTTGGTAATCAATCCTAATGTGAGAAAAATTTACGAACATTTGTAGTTTTTGAACTCGAACTTTAGTCTTTCAGCATGTGATAATTTTTATTTAGCTAGTTGGATTGAATGTTAGCTTGCCTAATAAAAAATGATGTCTAAGAAACCATATGCGATTAGGTATGACATATATGGTCGTTTGTGAATGACAAGTCCAGATAAGAAGTTTGGATTAATGACAAAAAAAATGAAAAAGATAGCATTAGATTGTACAATTCTAACACATTAATCCAAAGTTGTGACGTAGAACTGTTCAGAGTTCTAACCCAGCTAGGCCAATGAGATTGGCTCAGTGGATTCCGGAGAAACTGCTGCAAGACACCCTCACGTTTGCATTATTTTCTTAATGAGCTTCTCAATCATCGCTTTACTAAAAACAAAACATCAAAAGAAACCGCCAGCAATCAGCATTTCTTTTAGGTTTTCGACAAATGAATTGCAGTCTCAACGTGTCAAACTCTGAATGAGGTTCTGCATACGCCGAAAGCGGCTGAAACATATAAAATCAATGTCTTAACTTTAATCAAAACATCATAAAGACATTATCCTAAGTTCCCAAACTAAGCTCTCTTGCTACCATGTGAGCCAGCTAAAGGTGGATGAGAGAGAGAAATTGTCGGCCTTAATCCTGCTTGATTACCCTTAATCAAAACTTCAATGGACGAGAGAAAGAAGGGAAAAAGAAGCATAAACGACATTCCCTAAACCCTATTCCTAAAGAAAACAGACAAATATTAGGAGCAAAAGCTTTTTCTGTTGTAACTAAAGAAGTAAAGAAAACGAAGAACACACGTCTTCATTCCACCTTCCTAAAAGTAATTAACTACCTTTCATGCCTTGTCGAAGTTTTCTCTCTTTTTTCATTTGTCCTCTCTCTCCGAAAATCCTGAGTTTCCATCGCCAGAAAAAGCAAGAATCTTTGCACTATCTAGCTAAGCTCATTCTTCTTTGACATCATGCATTACCACGGTTCAATAGATTCTACTAAAAACAGAAGGATACAGTGTGCAAATTATAAAACGTATAAATGCATCTCAAATATTAACAACAATAATAACATACCATAAAATTTAAATTTGAGTCTAAGTAATATATTTACTGTTCAACTTCCATTTTCAATTATAAATATATCTATGTTTAGATACATAAATATAATCCGATTAACATTGGATTAATTGATGATAAGCATATTTATCAACTATTATACATGACTATGTATATCCATAGATGTACATGTGTATATATACATCTAAATTTTATCTTAATAGTAAGGATTAAGATATTTTAATAGTGAAGTGAATTGATATCATTTTTTTACGTTAATTAATTAACTTTCAAATGATATGATATATATGATTAATATTTGTCATGTGTTATCAACAATTTGATTATTAAATATTTTATTTTTATTATTAAAAAAATCATAATTAAATTCTAATTATGGGAATTAAAAATTTAATATTTTATTAACAGATCACAACAACTGTCAGTGTTTTTATTTTTATTCTTTGGTTACAGCTGTGAGTATTTTATTGCATTTTGCTTTATTGATAATAAGTATAAAAAATCTTTTTGGGTAATTAAATAAGTAGCTAAGTTAGGGTGTGAGTCGAATGCATACAAGCCTTTTTACCATTAAAAGTTAAAAGTGGGCAGCCCGTACGAGAGGGAGAAAATAGGGCAAAGCCGTGGGGTCCGTGAGACCCGTGACACGTTTCAGTACAACTAAGCCTCTAAGCGGGTACGAACCTAGGCACCAACTTTTCCTTGATAATTGGTTTATGAAATTTCTATTTACGTTTTATAAAATCGTGGATGCATCTTATAAAATGAATAATTTTTATGTTTCATATATTAAATATAAAAATATTTTTTTAATTTTTATATTTATATATAATTTTTATTAATTTATATATATATATATCATTGTCATAAATTTTTATTTATATTATTTTTATCGTATTATTATATTATTTTTAAAATTAATAATTATTATTAATCTATCTCAATCTTATAAATAGTTAATAGAGATTTTTATTTCATAAAAAAAATTGAAATATTTATACATATTTTTAAAAAATATTAAAAAATAAAAATAAATAAATATAATATATATAATCAACCTAATTTTATTTATAAAATTAAAAAAATTTATTAATCATCTATAAAATAATTATCTACGCGTTGAAATTTGGGAAAGGTTTGGGTCCCGCTGAGGCCACCCCTCCCTCAGGGCAGAGGCACTCATGCTCATGGTTTCCAAGTTTGAAAGACGTTGCCGTGTCAGCCCTTGACACTGACGTGGGATAACGGTATTCCTCCATTGTAGCGTTTGGTTGCAAATTGCAATCCAATTTAAGGTTGCACGCCACATCATCATCGAGTCCTGTTTTTTATATTTTAGACAAAATTTTATATGCAATTATATTTTTTTAGTAGTTATTTTTCTTATATAATCACATATTTTTTAAATGCGATTGCATTTAAAATTTTTCTATCTCTTAATCTAAATGTTTTTCTCACTTTCAATTATTAGAAATGAAAGTTAATTTAACAGTTAAAATTTATAAAAATGAAAAGAAAGGTTGTAATTTTGTACCAATTAACATTTATTTTTTATATAAAAAAGTTGTGGATATTAAAATTTAAAATTTAAAATTATTACAAATCACTTTTGAAATGAAGTGTTTGAATTAATTGGATTAATATTTGAATTCTACCGCATTTACATTATTGTTAACTATATAAAAAAAATCTAAATTGATATATATATATATATTCGCTCAATTTTCCGAAACAAATTAAAAAACATATATTAAATGGGGAAGAAAACAAGTGAAGGAAACTATAAATATATTGTGTGATCTATACATATAATAGAGAAGATATCATTATAGGTTTTTGTTTCCCAAACCCATTTGGTTGTGTTTTATGTTCCTTATTTTTCTTAATACGTACTGTCTCTGTAATGTTTTTGGTCAAAATTCGAAGACATTTGCAAGAAAACGAAATAAATGATATGATCCTTAAATCCTATCAAGTGGGGTTGTGACGTTAGTGTATGATCCTTAAATCCTATCAAGTGGGGTTCTTACTTGTTAGTGTACAATTCTATGACGTTTGGGGGGATGTATCCTACCTTCTCATAACATTCACGTGGACCCATGAATCCAATAGACCATCTTGACCATTCATGGAGAGTAGGATCTTTCTTCTTTTTCTTCTAATTTCGGATTGACAAATCATTCTATTAAAGTCGAAAAAAAATATATATTAATCTTTCTTTACGATGAAAGCAATTTATAAATTTTTAAAATCTATATGTGAAAATTCAATGAATTTTAATGAATTTTCAAACTTTTTTTACCAAAAAAAGTTTTTAATTTGGAAAAAAAAATCCCAACTTGTAAAGCTCCCGTATAGTCAGTGTAAAAGCATTTATGGGGATGATTAGAAGAGAAGTGGGGTTTGATTAAGCAAATGTGGAGAATAAAACATGGGTTCAATAAAAGACTAGGAGGGGGGGAGGGAGTTTTGGCAGTTTGTTTAAAGGAAAGGAAAGATGAGGCATCCCCGCACATGGGGCATGGTCAGATATGGAGAGTATAAAATCGTTGCTTTAGAAGAGCTAGATTTTTTTATGTTTTAGGAAACAAAAGCATCTTCAATTGACTCAACCACTTCTACAGATTCCGACTCTTGCATGTGCCGAGGGTTATTTTCAGCCTTCATTTCATCTTTCGACTTCGTGCGTTAAAAGCAAACCCTCTTTTTAATTGCATGCTCTCTCTCTCTCTCTCTGGCTGCTGTAGCTCTGATCCACATTCAACAACAAACCTTCTAAAACCTTTGTTTTTTGGGTTTAGATCATAATATTACTTAATAGTCTGTCTATTAATTGTTTTTTTAGGGTTTATAGGAAAACAATAAGCTGCTTACATTGCACGAAGATTCATGAAATGTGCCCATGGTTTAACGTTTACATTGCTTTCCTCGGTCATTGAACTCCTTGGGTTCCTTACTTCAAAGAAAGCAGCGTTGGTCAACGCTGCTATTCGCGTTGAATTGCGGTGTTACTTTGATTACTATATTGAATCCCTTGTTTAATTACACAATTTATCTTTGGTTTAAGAGATTAACTTGTATTGTGATTAACTTAAAAAATAAAATTTTAAGCTTTAATAAAATAATATTATTTTTTAAGATGATCTTAATGTAAATTTATCTCTTAATTATGATAACTTGCAGCACCAAAATTTACAGAATATTAATGTTCTTTAAATTTTCATTGATAATATGTGTAAAAAACCACCATTGAAAATTGGTACTTTAATATTTGTTCTTTGGTTTTGCAGTTTCAACTTTTTTAAAACTCCCACGGTATACAAACAAGATTATTTGCCGGGGAATATCAGAACTAGATTAGCCATAATCCATCAACACTTTTTTTTTTTTTTTTTTTAAGTTTCGAATCATAAAATTTTCCACATTCCTTCATTTTGAATCTGATATGATACTAAATTCAAGACGTTATAATATCGTTCCCGACCCCATCAAAATTATTAGCATTTCTACATATACTCTTAATTGCTTTCATGGCTTCATCCCTAACCTTTCATTCCATCTTTTTCAATCACAAAATTTCGTCATGCTCATCATGAAACTATGCTTATATGCATGAATAACTTTTGATCATTTCTAACATCTGAGTTTGTGTGTATATATATATATATGACATTTTTTGGTTCATGTATATATATGACATTTGAAGTTTACTTAATAACTATATTTTGATGTTTAGGCATGCCTAAATTAATTAGATTAGAGGATTATTCTATTCTTTCCATAAGAAATGAAAATGAAAATGAAAATGAAAGCCCTTGAGATAATGAACGTCACAAACTATTACATACCTCAAAAAACTCAAAACATTTTTATAATCTAATCTTTCAATGTCACAATGATTAAAAATAATAAGAAGTTACAAAGTACTAATCGTTTTTTTAATTAGTAGTTATAATTCTCACATGACAGAGTCTTTGGACAAATTCTAGAGTTCAATGTATCAAAAGCAAAAAATCTATCTTTAAAGATTACATGATATCTATATTCTCAAATTAAAATTTGGAATTTTTGGATGTAAATTTTGATTTGAGTCATTAACTTTGTCTTATCTTGTATTTGCTGTTTCACTATTATTTTACAAATATTTTATTTTTATTATTATCCAACGTAAAATCCACGGAGTCTGCCAAAACACTGCATTGTAATTATCTCAAACTTTGAGGGCACTCTCTCATCTTCCCTTTTATAAAGTCCTCGTCCCTCCTCTGTTATCAATCCCCTCTAGTTTTTCTCAACAGGAAACTCTCGGTTCTCGAAGCAAAAGCCCTAACAAGGAAAGACTTTTGTTTTTCCCTTGAATTCTTGGTTTTTCTTTTTTTTTTTGGGAAAATGTCGGCGGGGCTTGGAAAATGCAGCAAAATCCGCCACATTGTAAGGCTTCGGCAGATGCTGCGACGGTGGAGGAACAAGGCTCGCATGTCGGCTAGTCGCATCCCATCCGACGTGCCGGCGGGACACGTGGCTGTCTGCGTCGGGATGAGTTGCAAGAGATTCGTGGTGCGTGCCACGTATCTGAACCATCCCGTCTTTAAGAAACTCCTTAACCAAGCCGAGGAAGAGTATGGGTTCACTAACCAAGGCCCATTGGCGATCCCCTGCGACGAGTCTGTTTTCGAAGAAGTGATCCGGTTTATCTCCCGGTCGGAGTCGGGTCACTCCGCCAGGTTCGTGAACATCGAGGACTATAAAGGGAACTGCCATGTGGGAATCAGGAGTAAGCTTGATTTATGGACCGAATCTCGACCGTTGCTTCATGGATTCGCTGAGAAAACAATCTGGTAATCAAAGAAACAGTGGAAAGAGAAAGGAAAGGGCTTTGGTTCCTACCCGGGGTTATTGACTCAGTTCCGAGTTTGATCGAGTTAACAATGCTGAAACCAGCGAGTTGGCGGGGTTGAGGAGGTGGTTATAAACTCTTGGGTTTTTACTCTCTTTTTTTTTTTTTAATATTCTTTTCCCTTGTATTGGTTAAAGGTGGGGATTTAAATGAGCGTGCATTTGCTCCGGAGAATGTATGGAGATGGCTGATAAGGCGAGGTGAGTTATCCGCCGAGTCGTCCCGGGTTCGAATCGGAGTGGAGGCAGAGGTCGAGACTTTGAGTTTGAGAGTTGAGACAGTTTGAATTCATGAAGAATGCAAGAAAAAAAAATAAAAATTCAAGTGAGTTAATTAAAAATCACTGCTGTAAATTGTGTTATTTATTTGATTAACGAAAGAAAAATTGTAGAGATATTCCAACAATGATATTTAATTATTCCCATTATTGCATATAATTTTTATTTTTTGTTTACTGAAATTTGGCATTTTTAATAATTTACTAGAGAACTTGTTGTGGGTGGACGTTGTGATGAGTTATAAACTGATAATGACACCAAACCACGTGAAACAAAGTGTCTCATGGTACCTGGTTTCCATATATAAATTTTGTTATGCAGATAAAAATATTTTATCATAATTCGTATTGAGATATTAAATTTTAGTATACATATAATATTTGTTAAAAAAATTAACATGTATGTTTTTACATTATGTTATTGTAATGCTTCAATGGTAATTAAGTTAGGTAAAATGTATATGTATATACCACTCATTGTATACCAAAAGCAACAAATTTTCATTCATAATTCTGCTGGTAGCCAACAACTTGATCAGCCAATGATGGAGCTTTGACTTGATAATGAGCATTTGGTTTATTTGGTAACCTAGATTTAAAACATTATTCCAGTTCCAAAGCTGGCCATTGTTATAACATCTTAGAAATCACTGACTCTGGCTGTTACTTGCCATTTTAAAACACAACTACAAGCTCATTCTTTGCCTGTTCACGTTGACATTTGACCTTTGCACCTAATTCCAATGGCTCATTTGCACTAAACCATTGGCCTTTCCCCTGATTGGCTCCTCTCCCCAGTAACGCCACAGCATGAACCGGGATGAAAAAAATGCCTTGTGTCAGCTTTAGAATTGATTTGGCTCATTGAGAATATCTTACATAGATATCAGCCGGCCTTTTGGTCAAACACAAAACCTAAGGCGAAAGACCCAGAGAAACCCTAGTTGGGTTAATGGACTGAAGAATTTTGCCGGTGAGGAGGCGTCAAGAGAGGCCCTAGAGGTGAGCACCGATGGATAAAATCGTGCTGCACATCGGCCCACAGCGTACGAGAAACAGTCTTCGTTGAAAATGACGAGCTTAGTACTTAAAAGTTACTATGAAACACAAAAACACGTGAAGATTTTGACTTTGTGTTGCCATTGCCTAACTGCGAGAAGAAAATGGATGTCCTAATCAATGGTGCTTGTCAAGAACTCTATAATTAAAAGAGAAGGTCGGAAGGAATCGTGTGGGAATAGGAATAGGGAGTGAAAGGGAAGTAGAATAACCAGACGTAGTGGAGCATTATCATTGTCTTTGGGAAAGTATATTCAAAGGAATCCAATAGTTTCCAAACATGCCGTCTTTTCACGATGGGATGATCAGGTTTGGCCAGGTTTGGCCAGGATTGGCATTTTTATTCAACTCATTCCTATTGTGAAAAGTTGGACGGTGTTGAGATTGGGTTTGATTTGAGTGATGATTCATCGGTCAGTTAAATGTATGCTGTTAATAACCCTACCTTCTGCCCTCTGTTCCACCAGATGAAAATTTCCTTTCACATCATCATATAATCCATCATGAAAAAGGCTAAACCCTATGATTCTCCATTCCAATAATGATCCATTTTGTTTTTGACATTTTAGCCAAGGGTCAAACTATAATGAAATAAATACCCCATCATTCACATTTTAAATATTAATTTAAATAATCATATTTTAAGTTTGAAGTTTGAATTTTATAACGTAGCATTTCTCCTTCTCCAAAATAAAAAATTTTCATTGTTGCAGAATAAAAACTATAACACTCAATAAATTCTTAATTAACAAATTAATGGTTTATTTTAGTTCTAAATTTACTATATTTGACATGAACATAGTATACTTTTCTGTTTATGAAGCCGAATATCTTGCAGACATGAATCCAAATCCATGCGACAATCTTCAAGAAAGCCCACTATCAGAGCTAGACAGTCAGAAGTGAAATCCAAGCCTAGTTTGTTGTCCGTAGGCCCAAAAAGCTGGCTAGGGTCATAATAGAGCTAGACAGACTCATGGACTTGGCTGCCTATAGTCGCTCCTGGCAATTTGTAGCTGCTGAGCCTGAGTCAAAGCCTGACCAACTTGAATTGTATATTTGTGGTTTAAATTTCTCATCTTGCCAATTTGATATTCTGATATTGATAATATATATATATATATATATATTGAACCAGCCTAACCAATATAGTATATAGGAGAACAAGAATATTAATCACAGCTGCCGGTTGTTGGAAAGAAGAAGCTTAGATAAAAATCTTGAATCTGATATTACGCTCAGTCAGGACTCTTCCAATTCAAACCTCACTTCACACTATTTAGTGGGACGTTGGACAGAAGCAGCACCAAATTTCTAGCTGTTCATAACATTATTAACTCATCAATGGTGGCCAAGGAGTACCTAAGGGAATTATTGGAAAGCTGGTAAACCAAACAGTATCAGAAATTGGGCAAAGTTTGTACTGATCAAGTGAGACAAATCAATGGGGGGAGCATGTGAATGGTGAACCAACCAACATGAACGTGCAGCTAATATGCCAAAAGATTTTCAGGCCTGGCCTTTGCATGACAAAACCCACTAACTTGTATAAACTCCACATGCAAAACAACAAATGAAATGGTTACAGTGATGAGTGCATGCCCCTTGAGGACATAGTGAATGGGACGAGCTTGGATTCTGTCATTTGCAGTTTTGGAAATGTAAGACTGTAAGATTGGACCACTGCTTACTCCATGCAGCTATTCATTACTAGTTGTGCTCCTTTTTATCTTCTTCTATACTCTGCAAGCTATCGAGTTCAGCTCATTCTCACATGGTGAATGGTAAAAGCATGACCTTTGTTTCCGTTGTGGATAAGAAGTTTGCAACTTTTCACTTTTCTTTATGGATAAAGTGTGCTGTGTGCAGTACTCTACCAAATGAAGATCGAATTCCAATGGAAAAATATTCCACTTAGACTTAATCCAAGCAGAAAACCAGCTTCTGATTTGCAGATTAGTTGTGGTTTGTTTGCAAGAGTGGTGGTTTGGGCTGTTTAAAAATACCATTAGTCCTTTTTTAGTGTTTCCTTACACTGTTTTCAGTCTAATATGGTTCCCTCATGCTAGAGTCCAATGGATGATGCAATAGCTGTCTGTTACATTACCCAGGAGAGATGTTTTTAATCTCATAATCAGTCCCACAACAACCAAATCTCACAAAGAATGGAAATATTTAATAATGCATGTACTTTTTCTTCAAACAGTTGCTATCTAGCTTGATTGTATTCCTTGCTTTCAATCCTTGATTTGTCCTTTCTTCTGGCATGTTTGGAATCTAAAGAGCAAGGATTAGTCTCAATAATCCTTAAATAAATATTTTTAAAACATTAATATAGTACTAGTTTGATTTTTAAAATAATAATATCCATTAAGATAATGATCTTTCAATGTCAAAATCAATATTTCATCTTTAACACTACTTTTGCACCTAAAGTAAAGGAGTGGGGTGTTAAAATCATGATTATGATGTTATTAACGTTCAACATTAGCAAAGTAATTAGTAGGCAGGTCAAGTGTTCAACCATGCATGGCTTTACCTAAGTATTTGTTTTGTTGTCGAAATCAGATTCCTTCAAGGCATTCAAATCAATCAAATTTAGGGTTATATCATATCCAGAAATATAATCTTTTGATTTTGAAGATTACTTGTATATCAAGTCACTTCTTAAAAAAATATTTCTATTTATATTTAAAAATTACTCAATCTTATCACTTTTTTATCATTAATTGATTAATTTCATATATATATTTAATTAATAAAACTATCTTACGAATCAAAAATAAAATAATTAAATTTTATTAACGAAATTAATAACGTAACACATCTCTTTTAAGATATATTAAAAAATAAAAGAATGTGATTGTGTATTTTTTAATTCAACTTATAAAGTTTAAAAAATTACTGTTAATATATCAAATATGCATTTAAGTGGAAATGAAATAGAAATTATCCCTTTCAAATCCAAATGGTGAGTAAAATCACTTTAAACAAATGGTTTCTTAATTAAGAATTAAGAAAGAAAGATATGGGAAAAGAAGTGGTATAATTGGTTTTGATTAACAATAATATGGGTCAGACCCACCTCTATAATTTGCATTGATATGCTGATTTTAGTTCAAAAGTAAATATGACCTCGATGGCTATATTTCAATGACACAGAGAAAGCTCTGATGTCTTCCTCACAACTACGTTGGGGTCTGGTCTGGAATTGCATCAGTCTGGCAGGCTGTTTTCGAAAACTCACAAACCACCTTTTTGTCTTTGCATGGCTTAGTATGATAAAAAATAATAATAATAATAATAAAAAAGCTTTGAATTACATTCAATTCAATGCCGAAAACCGTGCCCTTGGATGATTTGTTTGTACTCAAACAGCCACCAACTTCCTTTTAAAAAAAAAATAAACATGTCAAGAAGGGTCAGGACAGTTTAGATGTAGGATGAAATTGGTAGCGTTGAAATTGGTAAAAAATAATGATGTATTTAAATGTAATTATAATAATATTGATGAGATGAAAAAATTATATTAAAATAAAATAAAATAAAAGAGAAAAGAGAAGAGGAACAAATATATATAAAAGTGACCCGATGAATCCGTTTGTTTTTAAAAAGAGCCTTAGTTCTTAGCCTCCTCGAGCTTGGGTTTGAAAACCAACCACTGGCTGTAGCCTGCAGCTAAAGTCTAATGATAAAAGGTAATGAGATGAAACGCTTATTGGCCACAGAAATATATATATAGATTGATTCAGTTTTCTTAAGCGATAATTCTGTTCATAGCAACTAAATCAGGGCAAACCACTTATGTTGACAGCAAGTTAAGACAAATTTAATAACAGTTAACAGGGAAGCAAGATGATGAAAAAAACGATCACCATGTATAGCCAAGAAAGAACCAAAGGAGGGAAGAAAAAGAAAAGTGGTGGTGTCATGGCGAAGTACCAAAGGGAAATCGAATCCTAAGAAAACCTTTTACTTTGGAGCATTAGAAAAGTATAGAGAGAAGGTGGGCTAAAGCTGTCATATGCGCAAAGACGTGGGTCCTCGAGGGTATAATTTGGTTCCATTTTCATCCTCTAGAAGCCCTTTCGTATCAACAAAGCAAAGGTTGAAAATTCCCACTAAGATAAAATAATAGTAGTTGTTATAGTGCTGTAGCAGTAGCAGTTTATAGCATAGAATTGTTAGCTTGAGGCTAGCTCAATGTTGGCAATCATTCTCACCCACTATTCTCTTCCGTCTGAGTGCCCAAAGGAGCCTGATTTCAGAATCCATCTTAGCTCCCACTATGAAGTGAGCATGGAGATCCCGCTGGCAGGAGCTCTCTCATCATTGTCAATTGCTTTCTCTTTTCAACCTACCAAATTTGTTGTAACTATGATAAACTAGGGTTGCTAATTAATCACTATGACAATTGTTCAAATTTCAATATCATTCGTGGAATTATGTGTGTATATATATAAATATATATAGCAAATTGATAATATAGAATTTTTTCTATTTTTGAAATTTAAATTCGTAAAATATCGATATTTTAAGGATGAAAATATATTAATTATTAGACCGATACTCATAATTTAAATTTTATAAACTATTTTTTTCACACTGAGAAGTGTAAACGATTCAAGTATATGAGCTAATTACTCAAATTCAATTTGATAATTTTTCGACTTTGACTCGTTTATTTTTTTTTATAATTATTCGATTTTGATTCATTTATATTTGAACTGAACTTAAGTTCAAGTTATTCGAATAAAAAATCGAATCAAATTCCAATATCTTAATACTCGGTTTGAGCAGCTCATGAATTTAATTAAGTTTTTTAACAAATTTTTAATATTTTATTATTAATTCAATATTTTACATTCATATATAATATATAGTTAAAATTGATAAATTAAATTTGTTGAGTCAAATTTAAATTTATCAAGTTTAATTCAACTCTATTAAATCGAGTTCGAACTTTAAAAATTAAACTCGATCTAATTTAAATTAAATTTTAAATTTTAAATTTTTGAATCGTATTAAACATGAACTTATTAATAAATTATTTTAATTTAATTCAATTTCACTTTTAAATTAATCATTGTCACGTCATTATTATTAAAAAATCTTTAAATATAATTTGATTTGATATAAATCATTCTGCTATTATTTAAAGGTAGAATTTGATACAACTCAATACTAATTAGGTTGATAAATTGACTTTCGCAAAAAGTGATGCACGACTTTTCACATGACATGTTTGGATAGTGCATGTGCATTGCAAATTACAAAAAGGATATACAAATTAAGTGATGTTCTTAGTTCCGATTACCAATGATCTTGTAAGGTTTTTTTACCTATTTTTGTTAAAAGTATAAAAATTTTCCGTCCAAACTCCTAAAATTGGATCTTAAAAATATTCATAAATGAGCTTACTCACTGTTATCGAGAAAGAAAATGTTAATGGAGACAACGGCTCTTTCATTTACGCTATCAATTAGTGGATATTAGATCTCAAAATTCCTGAGTTTACGTATTATTTTTAATTCGTGTATAAGATATTATATATTAATCATTATCGATACTTTAAAGTATATGTTTTTTAATTTTTAAATAAGATGCTGTTATCATTCGAGCTGGCAAAAGAATTTTATATACAAGAGTCGCCACTGAGAAACCGAGTCCAACCCCCTCTTACCTTAATCCTTTTCATTCTACAATTTAGATAAATCTTATATTTTTTATAAAGACAGCTAAGATGTTAATCTTATTATTTGCTAAAAAAATAAACAGCTTGATCTTAATTCGTTATCATTGACGTACATTCGAAGTATTAACATAACTTGATTATCACTTAATTAATAGATTAAATCCACGTTCACTTTGCAAAGATTATACAAGACTAATTATTTTTAATTATGGTTTGGCGTCAGTCTCTTGAATTGTCAAAGTCTTCCGGTATGTTAATTGATTTCAATAGTCCGATAATAAAAAAAAATTATTTAAGTATCTATAGTTTTTTATCAAATATTTAAAATTATGACATATATTAAAACATGATTTCAAGTTCAAATAACTTCATTTTTTTAGGGCATGACAAGATCAGTTGTGTTCAATTGTTTCACAGACATGACAGTTATGTTTGTGCCCTTCTTCCATGAAAGATATGTTTATCAGATAAGCATCTGTTTACTACATTGACTTTTATTTTTTAATCTTTGGGGTGTTATCTTAATTGAAATCCAGTGGTAGTTAGCTTGTTATTTCAATCTTAATTCTTTAAAAGGAGTTTCCATTCAAGTTGTTGCCTAGCAATTTCTCATAATTGACTCAAACCCCAAACAAACAAAGACCAATCCCCTTTAACTACATGGGCAACAGAAAACTTTATCTTTATTTTCATGGTTGAAGGACATAAGAAAACTTGAACATGAACAAACTCAGCAATGAATGTTAAAGTGAAATGCGAGTGTCGGCAGTGGTTCATCAAATAATTTTTTTATTATTAAGAAAATGAAAATAATCTCAACGTAACTTGCCTTGTCATAACGTTTTCTTCAACCTTCTTCGACAATTCCCTGGAAGCCAAATTTTACCTTACCCATCCTTAAGGGGACTAACCACGAAGCTATCGTAAAGCTTGTATAAAAAATTATGTTGACGTCCAAGGAGTTAGGGTTGAGAAAATAGAAAATTTGATTTGAATTAGAGATTGAGACCAATTCAATTGAGATTATAGAAAAATCGATTTAAATTTAAATATATGATACATCAAATTACATGCAATTAAATGATCAAATTAAATTTGAAGTAAATCCAATATCTTCTTCTGTCTATTCATATACATATCCTAACAGGAAAATTTTTTATAAATTAAAATGGATAAATAATTTTAATAATTATTTCACCCCTACAAGGAATACTTTATTGAACATAACGACTTTACCGGTCATCTGTCACTTTATAAAAGGCTTTTTGCTGTAAACTATAATATGTCTCTATATCATATGGAATATAAAATTAATTCTTATTTGTACTTTGTGATTAATTTAAAAAAAATTGATCCAATAAGAATTTGAAATCAAAATTTCTCATTATAAATAGATCACACTCAAAAATTTAATCGAATCTTATACTATTGAGTTGACTTTTGAATCACTTTAAAGATGACTTTTATTGGGAAAAAAAAAAACAAAACATATAAGCAAACTTTTAATTTTATATCCTTAATATAACTTGTAATAATTTATCGAAATTTAGGTGTATTGGAAGAGTGAAGTGTAATGAAGATTGCCAGCCCACTTTTTCTTTACAAATCACCGGGAGAAAAAGGTAAACTAAAATAATAAAATGTCCCTTGGATGCCGATTGTTTTGGCTTTTCTACACCATAGTCATAGGATACGAAACAGACCTTTAGACACGGTATAAAACCTAAAAAATTAATAATAATAATAATAATAATAATAATAATAATACAAAAGTGATTTCATATTAAAATTTAATAAAAATTATATATAAATTTTATAAAAATTAAAAAATTTATATGTTAATATCAACAAAAAATTTAATTAATTTTTTTCATATTTTGGATGAACACAAAATATACAAAGGAACAATCAAATCTAACATGAAACAGGACGAGGATTCGAACGGAATTTCAACGATTATAAGCTCAAAATTTGTCCAAGCAAAAATTTACTTTTTAGGAAAAAAAAAAAAAAAACAGATGAATAATTTTTGTTTTCTATGGTGTCTGCCGGTCTGGGGCATCTGATTATAAATTGTCGTGATCGGGAAGATTAAGGCTTTCACTTCACTTTCTCTGCCGACGCTGTCCGTTTCTTTAATTAATGCCAAGGCACCCGGTTTATATGAAACGTGGTTCCTTCCCATTGACACGTGTACCTGAACGCGGTCCCCACGTGATAAAGCTCATAACAACAAAGCAACGTGTGGACAATGGGGACCACGTGTCTTTTCTGAGACTTTTTTTTTTTTAACTCTTCGTTCCTTGGATGCTGTTGCAGTCTAGCTCTTCCTCTTCCGACTGTGCTCCACCATTAAGGATCTCTGGCCTGGCCCCACTTCCTTTGGACCCTTTTACGCGCTTCGATTTCAGTTTAGGCCCCACTCGCCCTGTTACTGGGTCTCATTATCCATTGCCGACGGTACCCTTTTGTCTCTCCCTCTTTTAGCTAATCAGCAGTACCAACTGTAGTGACGGTGCTCTGCCATGCATTCCAATTTCCAAATTCATTAATATCTTTATGCTAGCAGTCAACACAAATTCCTTCTTCTATTCACTACATTTTCAGACATTTTAGCTAAATTTAAAATGATTTCTTCGATGGTTTGTGTGTACTACTATACATAACATAGAGATGTTAAAAACGATAATCTCCAGACAAAAAGTGCTTAGAGATTTGAGCTTAACATTTGATTAATTGATCAATTACAAGTGATTAGTGTTAAGTCCAATAACTTCAATAACGGATTCGGATCACAAATATTATAAAATACGGATGATTAAGTCATGTGCACTGACATTCCTAAAGCAATTGTAGATAATTTTAGTAGCTTCCACGATACAAGTATAAAAAGCATATAAAATCACAATTAATTTATTTTGCAAGCACTTATTTGTACTATTCCTCGTATCATTTCATCTTCTCCCAACTTAGTTTCTTTTATTGATCAAATTGATTTATTATACACAAAAAATTAATTTGGAACATTAAAAGAATTAACAATAAATTAAAATAATAAATAATTTCAATATTTTGGTTTAATATTTTAAATGCATTCGAAATAATTTCAATGTTAAAGTTTGTATCGAGAGTTATTTTAAAAATTATAAAAAATATTTTTAAAACGTTGATGACAATGGTTCGAATTTCAAACCACAGAGTCATAAGAATTCAACTATTGAAAATGAAAATGTCATGTGAAATTGTGATGTCGATATATATCTCTTCACCATCACATCCTATTAAAAACGTTGTCATCTCTTCCTTTGATTTTAATGGGTACCTACTTATAATAATAAAAAAAAAAAAACTGATGTCCTCTTCTTGAATTTGCAACCGATGCACCGTGTAATGCATGCGCCATAAATGCCCTCTCTCCCTCGCAGGTAATTGGTTGGTTGGGCTGTCGACTCACCACGACATGGTGAAAAACTAAAAATGGTTGGCACTTGGGCTTAGCGTCAACAATTCTCAACTCAGGCAAGCTAAGAATCTTCGGTGAGAACGATTCGTAGCCGTCAAATGAAGATCGAACGGATGTAAAATGGGGGCAGTCAGAATTGGGAAAAGTAAGTACTAACCATACTGTGGTTGGCAGAGTTAGCAGATCACAGAGGCCGCTATTAGACTGAAACAACACCAAACAGGTTTTTGACTTTTCTTGACTTTTGGCTTGGGGCAACCTAGGAAATGTAGGATTCACAATAAAAACCTGTTCACCTGTCTCATCACCACACTGCCATGCATTATTCAATTATTATTCTAAAATCATTTAAAGTCATTTTACAATTATTAAATATTAAAAAATTTTGATTTTTCATTTCCCTAAACTAATTATTCTAACA
The DNA here is from genome assembly GCA_033439115.1 of Firmiana major. Lineage (NCBI taxonomy): Eukaryota > Viridiplantae > Streptophyta > Magnoliopsida > Malvales > Malvaceae > Firmiana > Firmiana major. Next base: position 51,832,543 of record CM065909.1, read on the forward strand.
TTGATCTTTAATATAATATATCAAATTTTAATTTAATTATTTTATTTTTTTCCAAATTTGCTATGTAATATATTTGTGTTTATATGTAACGAGAGTATATTAAAAAAATAATTATTATATATATTATCAGTAAAAAATTTTAATTTTATAAATGAGATTATAATGATTATATATTTTTTAAAAAAATATTAAAAAATAAAAATAAATAAAAAAAATATTTATAATTATTATAATTTTATTTTTCAAATAAAAAATTTAATTGATGATGTGTGAAATAATTATTTATATTAAAAAGATGTTAAATATTAAAATTTTATGTTAATTTTGAACACTTTATTTATTGTCCAGTGATGTTAAATTAAATGATTAACGTAAACAAACAAATCTGTTCATAATTAATTAGTTGAATCTGAGTTGACTAAAATGTGAGTTGGGACAACAAGGAAATTTCTTCAACTAATAATTATTGTGATTTTTTGGTTGGTCTGAAGGAATAACGAAAACGTAATAGGGATTTTTTTTTTCCCCGTTGCTTTCGAATGTTTGGTTTTGAAAGAAAGATTTCTTTCACCAAAGACCCAAACAGAAGAAAGATGCTACTGAGTTGTAGAAAACGACGCAGAGATATCCTTATTCCGTTCTTCATAGCCTGTAGATGCTCGCAATCTAACATTCCTATTCCTAGCTTTCCTAAAAGAATTACCATCATCATTCCTTTCTTGTTTCTATTCTTTTCACTTTCTCTTTTTCCCATTTTTGAAATAATCATTTTAGCCTAGTTGGTTTAATAATAGCTAGAAAATTAATTATCAATAGGTTTTTTGCCTATAAATTATTATTTTTTATATTTTTCTTCTTTTACTTTTCTGTTTCCAGAATGAAAATTAAATGAAAAAAATAGATTAAAGATTTATAATTATGATATTTAGTTATATATTACGTTTGTTAAAATTATCATAATTTTAATAAATGATTCGTTTCATCTTTAAAAATAAAACAAATTCACGCATGTAGATCTATTTTGAGTGTGGTCGGAGCTTAGAGACAACTCTTTCACATGAAACAATTATGATGCATGAAGATTAATTATATAAGGTTTCATGTTTATTATTCTTTTTTTCAAATGAAAAATAGACAAAAGAAAGTTTGCCCATGATGTCTTGCAAGAAAATAAGCATTTGTTTGAAAATTTTTTCTCCGGTTCTCAACTTTCAAAACTCATAACATTTTTTTTATGGGTGTTAGTTAAAACATAGATTTCACATTTTTTAAAAGTCAATATTAATTTTTCTTAATAACTTAGTTTTTTTAATAAATAATTTGAAAATTGGATGCAGTTTTATTTTATAATTTTTAAACTTATATATGGTTGTTGAGAATGAAATTGAGATTATTTATATTAAAATTCAAATTTTATAGTATGATATAATTTTTTTTAATTATTAGACAAAATAATTATCACGATTGTCTATACTTAATATTATGAAATATAAAATGCATTCTTATTTTTACCCCAATGGTCCATTCAAATTAAATTTATGAACATCAACAAACCCTTCATTTGTTAATCGGTAGAACACTGCTTAGCATATTAATAATATAAATTGATTAATCTTTGTTTCTGGTTCGATGCATAGGCTATTAGGCTTTGTATAAAATTCTTGAGAGAAATTAAAAAAAAAAGGTTAAAGAGAAAATAATGTGACAACTTCTCTCATTTCTACCCTTATTTTGTATGCTTAAACACGTAGAAATGCCCTGATTGAGCATGGAGAGGCTGACATATTACCATAGACAAGTAGAAAGAACAAAACAATAGGCTTGGCTTTTAGTTGAAGCTGTCAATACATTAATTTCCCATCGGAAACGTTGTTATGTAATTTTAAGTAGATTTGATAATTTTAAATATAAAATAATAAAATAATATAAATTTTATTTAATTTAATAAAAATTTTAAAAAAATTAATATAAATAATTTTTTATTTTATACATCATAAATAAAATTTTACGTATAAACACGAATTATATATTAAAATATTTTTATGCGTAGGTCAGAAGGATCAGCAAAGCGTAGCTTTCTTTTTCACGCTGAATAAATCTCGTGCCGTGAATTTGGCTTAAAGAAATAGGGGAAAGGGCAAAAAAGAAAAAAAAGGAAAAAGAAAAACTCCACGTCCTGTCATACTTCCCAATTATTACATACGGTTTGATTTGTTAACTCTATAACAAGCCAACCGGGCTACTCTACTTTTGTCAATTTCACGTCCATTTCCCTTTCACTGCCTTCATTTTCAATTGCATGAAAAGACTTCAATAAAAACAATGGTAAAGGAAATTAAAACCTAATAATTTGACATATCACACGAAAATATTAAATATAAATTTGTTACGAATCATATTGATACAAATACACTATTTTCTATTTCAATATATATTTTTTTAAAGTAGGATGGTTATAATTGGACCTAATTGTTCTTATCAATGTATTGATAATTGTCAAGATCACTAGATTAGGGAGCTCTCGTTTCTTGGGTCTTGGATGTTTTAGGCAAAGGCTATGCCGAAATTATTGTGTTTTCCCCTAAGCCAAGTAGAAGGTAGCAAATATAGAACGGCCAAGATGTGGTGATGCATGACAGTAGCAAGCAGCGGCGGAGCATGTTAGCAGACAAGATTTATTAAAACCTTATGAGCTGTAGTGAGAAGTGACGGTGGTCCAAAGTCGTAACATTCACAAAACACAGACAGACGCAGAACTTTCCAAATATCGCATACAGCTCAGCCGTTGCTTCTATCACAAGATTATAGGACTCCCTTGTCTTTGTTTATTTTTCTAAGGGCAATTCCGTCCGATTGGGATCGCTTTTGTTCCTCAAATGAAATGAGAAAAAGGAAAATTTCATTTTTATATATAAAAAAATAACTAAATATTCCCATACTTTGTGCCTTTATTTTTATTTTTATTTTCTCCTAATTTGTTCAGAAAAATATATTAATAATTTAAAGGTGATTGGTTTTGGAACTACTGCAAACGTCTTGCCTTTTAAGTGCCACCCAAGTGCAGAATATTTTGAGCATACCCAACTCCACCACCCCGTCTCCTCATCCTCCGCCTCTTCCACCGCCATTGCCGCCACTTCTTTCTCTCTCTCTTAAAAAATGAAGAAGAATACATTAATTTTGGATCTTAAGCTTTGAATCTCTGACAACTCTTTGTACATAAGCAAAAACTCTATACAAAGCTACATTTCTGAGGGTAAGTCAATTTTATGTAATAACAATATGGATTTTATTTAATTTTTTTTTAAAATTTTTGATTGATTTCTTTGGTTTTTTGTCTGACTATGAATGCTGCTGGTGAGAGTACAGTGGAAGTGAGTGAAATGGAAAACAGATTCTGTTTTTGTTTCTATTTCTGCACTTAGTTCGTTTCTGTTTTGTTTTTTAGATTGGAAGACAGGTGTCCGGTTTTTTGCAGAGTAAACTGTTTCCTTTTTCTCAAAGGTTTTCTTTCAGATTGTTTTGTATCTTTTTTTGTCGGTGAGGTTTCCTGTTTTGGGTTTCTTCCATTTCAAGCCTTTCATATTCTCTTTCTCTGCTCTCCAGTTTTCACTTGCTTATTCTAGTTTAATCTTTAGCTTCACTTCTCCAAATCTCATTGCCTTCAGCAAATTTCTTTTCCTTTTTCTTTCTTGTTCAAAGCTGATTTTTAATCCATTTAATTTGCTCATGATGGAAAATGTGTTCTGGTTTTTGTTTTCTTTTACATTTTCAGTCGAAATCTATCTCATGTAACTGATATGAAATGAGATTTCGATTCTAAGATCTTTAGCTCCGTGATGAGATCTTTTGCGTTTGAAATTAAGCCATTGATGAACTTGGTTGGCTTGAAAATTCAATCTCATCTGATTCGATTGCAACACTTGAAGCAGTGAGGATCTTACTTGTTTCAATCTAAAGCATTGGATTCTTATTTTTATATGTACATAAGTTAATGGACGTGACTCGATGCCGTTTATTTTTCTTCTCTTTTCAGTCGAAATAAATTGACAGCTTGTCTTTATTCTATCATGTTTTTTTTTTTCTTCAGTTTGGAATTTCCCGAATACTGAACTCCTGCTTGTTCTTCATTCTTAGTAGTCCAATCTGCTTTGGACATTTTCCAGCTTGCAAGTTTTTTCTTTCATGTTATGTCCTGTTTGGTGGCTGAGAAAATGTAGGATGAAAGAAAAGAAGATTTCGACTTCTGAAAGCTTTGTTATTATTTGACTTGGTCAAAGTGAATCCTAGTTCACTGACGATCTAAACCAGAAACAAATGAAATGTCCAATTGAGAAGAGAAGGAGGCATTTTTTTTAGGATTCTTGGTGACAATAGATTAATGAGAGACAACTAATAGTTTGGTGTGTATCTACCCGAAAAATGATTCCATCATGCAGGGTTAAAGAATTGCTATCTAATCTGATGTTAGTTGTCAATTTGCTGTTTCATATCTCAACTGCTTCCCAACCTTAATTAATGGTTTTTTCCCCCTTAATTTCTTATTTCTCTCTGAATTTCTGTAACTTGGTATTAGTCTTTGGGATGGTTGCTTCAAAGTTCTTAAAGGCTTGTGGTTTATCTGCTTTGTGCATATTTTCCAGTCTGAGTATGTGAGGCCATTAGCTGTCAGCAGACATTGTTTCTGCTTATGGTCTTTAAATGTCCTTTAAGGAAATTGAATTTGGTTTGGAAAACTGGTTTTGTTTGCAATCAGAAATAGTATGTAAGAAACCTACCTGAGAGTGTTATTCCTAATATGACCTCAATAATGTGACTGCAATGTGTAGCCTTAGTCGTATACATTTTTTTTTGGGGGTGGGGGGGTGGGCTTGGAAGGAGGCTGAGTGATGTTTCTAGTTTCTATAATAACAGCTTAACATGGTGTTAAAGATGTAGTAGTTTCAGTTTGCTTCTTTTCTGTGTATATTTTTCTTAACAAATTACGTTGTCTTCTTGACTTAGGCAATAGAGGGGATTTAAGAAATGGACCGCAGGTGGCCTTGGAAGAAAAAATCATCTGATAAATCTATTGCTGCCGCCGCCGCTGCGGCAGATGCTGCTGCTGCTACTTTGGTTTCAGCTGCATCTCTAGGCGATCAGGTAAACTTTTTCTGCACAATTTGACTTGACTAAAACACATCAAAAATGCTTGCATGGAGCATTTTCTATTTATCCATCTATGTTGTTTTCTTGTCATTCTGGATTTTTAATTCATATTACACCATCTCAGCTGGAGCAAAGATCTGGGTCTGTTTATGATCTAAATTATTGAGCTATTTTATCTGATACCAATTGTGGTTATTTTTTGTTGAACAGGATAACTACAAAAAACCAAAGTATGTTCAAATTTCTGTGGAATCATATTCCCATCTCACTGGTTTGGAGAATCAAGTGAAAACATATGAGGAACAAGTGAAAATGTATGAGGAACAAATTCAGACATTGGAGGATGAGATTAAGGACTTGAATGAAAAGCTCTCTGCAGCCAATTCTGAGATTACTACCAAGGAAGACCTTGTGAAACAGCACACTAAAGTTGCAGAAGAAGCAGTCTCAGGTTAGTCTATGTTCAAAGTCTAATGTAAGATTAAAGTTCCTCCAATTACTCTCGGCCTGAATTTTTCTCAATCTGTTCTGTTGGTTTTGCTGTAGGTTGGGAAAAGGCTGAAGCAGAGGCCTTGGCATTGAAAAATCACCTGGAATCTGTTACACTTTTGAAGCTCACTGCTGAAGATCGGGCATCACATTTGGATGGTGCTCTTAAAGAGTGCATGCGGCAAATCCGAAATCTTAAGGAAGAACATGAACAGAAGTTGCAAGATGTGGTCATTAGCAAAAACAAGCAATATGAAAAGATTAAGCTTGAGTTTGAGGCTAAGATAGCTAATTTAGACCAAGAACTCCTTAAGTCTGAAGCTGAAAATGCCGCAATTTCAAGGTCTTTGCAAGAACGTTCTAACATGCTGGTCAAGATTAGTGAAGAAAAATTACAAGCTGAGACTGAGATTGAGGTTTTGAAGGGTAACATTGAATCATGTGAAAGGGAAATAAATTCACTGAAGTACGAGCTCCATGTAGTTTCCAAAGAGCTAGAAATTCGTAATGAAGAAAAGAACATGAGCATGAGATCTGCAGAAGCCGCTAACAAACAGCATATGGAGGGTGTCAAAAAGATAACAAAGCTAGAAGCAGAGTGCCAAAGACTGCGTGGTCTTGTGCGGAAAAAGTTGCCAGGTCCTGCTGCGCTTGCCCAAATGAAGCTAGAGGTTGAGAGTTTAGGACGGGATTATGGAGATACACGACTGAAGAGGTCTCCTGTCCGGCCTTCTATTCCACACCCGTACACTGTGACTGAGTTTTCCCTTGACAATGGACAGAAATTCCATAAAGAGAACGAGTTTCTCACAGAACGTTTATTGCAAATGGAAGAAGAAACAAAGATGCTGAAAGAAGCTTTGGCAAAGCGTAACAGTGAACTACTGGCTTCTAGGAATCTGTGTGCTAGGACGTCTAGCAAGCTTCAGACTTTAGAAGTGCAACACGCCATCAGCAATCAACAAAGAAGTCCCTCAAAAGCGATTGTTCAGATTCCTGCAGAAGTTTACTCAAGTCAAAATGCTAGCAATCCACCGAGTGTGACTTCTGTGTCTGAAGATGGAAATGATGATGACAGAAGCTGTGCCGAGTCATGGGCTACAGCTTTGATCTCTGAGCTCTCTCAATTCAAGAAGGAAAATAGCACTGAGAAATCGAACAAAGCTGAAAATGTGAAGCACTTGGACCTTATGGATGACTTTCTTGAGATGGAGAAGCTGGCTTGTTCTTCAAATGGTTCCACTGCAAATGGTGCAACAACCATTTCTGGTAGTACCACCAACCATATTTCTCAAACTGTTAATGGTGGTGCTTCAGGAGAAATTTCTTGCAAGGAACTCCAGTCTGAAAAGCCGCATGATCTATCTCCATCAGTAAATCACATGTCTTCCGATATGGATTTATCAGTAGTGTATCCTGAATCTGGTGCAGACAAATTGCCTGTTATGAAGCTTCGAACAAGGCTCTGTATGGTGCTTGAATCATTGTCTAAGGATGCTGATGTGCAGAAAATTCTGGATGACATCAAATGTGCTGTGCAGGATGTACATGACACCCTGAGCCAGCACTCGGTAAATGGTGTCTCTGAGGAAGTGCATGGCTGTAATGGCACATGCAATGGGCAGGCTCATCCTGGAGATGGTAGTTTAACTGCAGAGAAGGAAATCGCTATGCCCCCAAGTGATAAGGTGACTTCAGAAAGTGTGCAAATTGTAAGTCAAGAATTAGCTGCTGCGGTTTCTCAGATTCATGACTTTGTATTGTCCCTGGGAAAAGAGGCAAGAGCAGTTGATGACATTTCTTCTGATGGCAATGGATTAAGCCACAAAATTGATGAGTTCTCTGTTGCCTACAGTAAATTCTTATGCAGCAATGTTAGTTTGGATGTTTTCATTTTCGATCTTTCTACTGTTTTAGCCCAAGCCAGTGAACTAAGATTCAATGTGCTCGGGTACAAGGGTAATGAAGTGGAAATTAATAGTCCTGATTGTATAGATAAGGTTGCCTTACCAGAGAATAAAGTAACTCGAAAGGAATCGTCAGGAGGAATATATCAAAATGGTTGTGCCCACATTTCAAATCCAACTTCCAATCCTGAGGTACCTGATGATGGCAACCTGGTCTCGCACTATGAATCAAGACAATCGGGCAAATTCTCTTCAGAAGAGTTTGAGGAATTGAAGTTGGAGAAAGAAAACTTGGCAATGGATCTTAGTCGATGTACCGAAAATCTGGAGATGACCAAGTCTATGTTACACGAATCTGAGCAGCTTCTAGCAGAAGCAAAATCTCAATTGGCTTCTGCTCAAAAGTCAAACAGCTTGGCTGAGACACAGCTCAAATGCATGGCAGAGTCTTATAGATCACTTGAAACACGTGCAGAAGAGTTAGAGACTGAGGTGAACCTTCTACGGGTAAAAATTGAAACTCTGGAAAATGAGCTTCAAGATGGAAAAAGTAGTCATCATGATACTTTAGCCAGATGCAAGGAACTAGAAGAGCAGTTGCAAAGGTAAGCATCTAACACTTTTTATACGAAGTAGAGTTGCTATCAACTAATTGTTGAGTGATTCTATATGCCAGTGTATTTACATATAATTATCTCTTACATAATTGTTTTCAATCACTTTTAGGAATGAGAGCTGTTCTGTTTGTTCTTCAGCAGCTGATAATGACCTCAAGAATAAGCAGGTGAGGCCATATTTCATCTTGTATCTGTTAAAATTGGCCCTTTTGAACCCATTTTGAAATCTATTATTACTGTTAACAAATATCAAATGCATCCATGAGCAGCAAAATACTTTTACGTTTTCCCATTTTCCTGAAATAAGAATCTTCTACTACAAACAAAGTCCATGTAGTAGCTTCCAAAAGCTTTGACAGATAATTATAGTATTGCTTTTGAAAATTCCATGCATCTGTTGTTTGTTTGTTTTTAAAGTTGATACTATAGAGTTAGATTTTCTACAACTCTAAGTCAATTCACATGAATTTGACTTTTAGATACAGATCTCTATCAGTATGAACCTGCTACATTCAATTTAATTAATTCTTGCTTGTGTTAAGCATTTGTTATTGAAACCTTTCACTCGTTTTTACTCTTCAATCTGTTAAATGTATAGCATGGCATAATTTCTTTTAAGTATAACATGAAAGTAACATATAACCATAAAAGAAAGGCCAATTACAGAACAAATTCAAGTGGTTTTGTCACGGGGCACTAAGTCTTCAACTAATTATTGTGAGATTAAAGCTAATTTTGTTTACAATATAACTATTCTCCTGGTGAACAGTAGTGGCAACCCAGTCTTTTGTTCCCATGTAGTCTAGTTAAAGTCAACCATTGTACCTAATATATTAGGTTGTCAATGAATGGTTTATTTCTGCCCCTTTAATATTTTTCGGAAATGTTAACCAGTGTCTAGTGGCATTGGTTAAGGTGATATTTAAGGAAAAAAACTTGCAATTAAGGCATTATCTCCTATCGAATTTGGTGAAAACAGTGCATTAAATGTGAATGTCTTCCCTAAAATAGTATTTAACTAACCTTAATTCCTTAACCAGGGTCCAAAGGCACCCTTTAATCACCTTAGCCATAAATTTCTGGTGTAAAGTCAGATAGTTTCCATCGGAACCCTCTGACTGTGCGGGATTTAGGCTTGAAAAGATGATAAAAAGCTAAATGCCATTACACCAGTGAACTTAGAACGGATATGCTGTGGTGCCAAAATTAGTAATCTTCGACTGACACCTAGCACATGTTAGTATTGAATATGGTCATGGTCCATGGGAATCACTCTAAGCAACAAATGTATGTCAGTTTTGAAAGTTATTTGTACAGATAGATCCTTGTTAACAAGGTTGTCCTATTCGCAACCATGACGCAATTCAATTTTTGTACACTTGCTCGTCATGGTTGTTCCTTGCTGTAGTACGTTGATAGGCTTAATCAAATGTACAGAATCTGACTTGAGATTGTTTCACGTTGATCGCAGGAGAAAGATTTAGCTGCTGCAGCTGAGAAACTAGCGGAGTGTCAAGAAACCATATTCCTTCTTGGCAAGCAATTGAATTCTTTGCGACCTCAGACAGATACGATGGGATCTCAATACAATGTGAGGAGCCAAAAGGGTGAAGGTTTCCGCGACGATGAACCCACTACCAGTGGCTTGCACTTTGCAGACTTAGATCAGGCAGAGATAGACACTGCTGCTTCTGGCAATGCTAGCAGAAGAGGTGCAGAGTCTCCCATGGAGTCATATAACACGCCATGCAGCCCACCCGATACCGAATCAAACCTTTTGAGATCACCAATCAATTCAAATAATCCAAAACACAGGTCTACCTTGTCAAGCTCTTCGTCCTCCTCTACCCCAACGCCAGAGAAACATGCGCGAGGCTTTAGCAGATTCTTCTCCTCCAAAGGGAAGAATGGTCATTAAGTTGCAGCTCTTGGGCGTTGATGACTGAGGGGGCAACCTAATAATAACTAGAAGAACCAAAGTTTAGAAACCTCGACACTCTTTATTTGATGCTAGAAACCACTTCAATGGGGTCTCTACTTTGGTAGGTGAAGCTTATCTTGGGTTTCACGTTGTGAAGTGATGCTTTGGACGTCGAAGTAATTTTGCAACTAATGACTGTATGTGGTATCCATAATCTCTGTTAAATTTCTTTTTCCTTTCTTCAGTTCTCTTTGTAATATGCCCAAGTGAATGTGACATAGTTCTAAACTGTTCAATAAATTTCCAATATTATTGAATGTAATGTGGCAGTCGATTATACTCTTTATTTGTTCATTTCAAGCAACCCAAGATCAGAGAAGAATTTAAAGTTGTGTACATCTGCCATTATCTTATCCTCCAAGTAATTTAAGAAGTGTTTTGGGAAAATATTTCAGTCTTTTCTTTCAATGGAAATCTTTAGTCGGAAAATGTCGAAATTTAAATTTTCCATCCGTTTAATTTTCATGTTCTAAAGATGAAAATATAAGTGTTCGGGTCAATGTTCAATATTAAGCTTCGGCTTTAGTTTGCTAAAAGTGGGAGACTATTTTCTTACCTTGAAATGATTATATGGTTTGCGGGTTTAATGGGTATTACAGTAAATCTAAAGGGGCTCGGGCCATCCAGAGAAGGGAGAGTGCCATTCCAGGCCCACCTGAAATTACTCTGAGAAGGGATGAAGAATGAGAAAAGCGGTTCTATATTGGTAGAATGCAATTTGCATTTCAGACTTTGGTCCCCTCGATCCTCTTGGGCTCACACTTCAAAGCTCCAGCTTTGATACTTTGATTTCATATGCCAAATCTGGGTTATGATTCTATGTATTCAGTCTTTTCATTACAGGAGATTGAACTACTTGAGTAATATGTCTGTCAGGATTTATATCTCTTTCCGGATTTTGTTCTTATAAATATTTAATATCGGACTGAAAAACACCCAAAAGCCGAGGAAAACTTTTCCAGAATTTCTCTACTTATAGTTAAGAATGCAAACTCATTTAACCGGCCAAAGGCTGCTTTTCTCTGCTCTATTATTAACTTTAAATAAAATTTCAAATTTAAATTTGATAAATAAAATAAATAATATTAAAAAATCACTTTTAAATAAAATTTGATCCATTTTCAATTCGAATTTATTTAGATACAAAATAATTATCAATATCAAGGGCTCTTGAAAAAAAGAAAAAGAAAAAAAGACTCAAATATAATTTTAATGAGTGCAGTACAATTATGACAAAAACTTGGTCCACCGTTGCATATATTTTATGTCACAATCAGGGGACGTCGACAAAAGCCTTGGAATTTGGGGTACTTCACTTGGAAAGTCAAATTGCTGAAGCTGGAAGAAATGACACGCTGCTTCAGGCCCAATATGCGTACGGAAAACGTGGATGCACGTCTACTTATCATCAATCTTTGAGCTGTTAGAAAAGAAAGATCAATCCCAATCCCGACTCTTCATCCTATGAATATGTCCTTCGAAGTTTGAAATATATACTTTCTATGTTACGTGGCTGTACTCTTTTGTTTTTCAAACGGAGAAATCATTCCAAGATATTCAGAGACATGTTTGAGTGATAGAGGGTATGTTTCAACCATTCTTATTGGTAGGAATCGAAAACATAGTTGCTTTTATTGTCCAAGTTGTGTGGTTGGAAAATCTCTACTATGAAGAAAAAGGTTTGAGCTGATGAGCACATAGTTGATCATATCATCAGCCATTGCAAAACTTCATTTCATTCTTTAATCTTTATCACAACTTGTGATTGGTTCCCTGTTGGATTTGTTTTGTTCTAGCTAGCACCCACAATTATTCAGCTTCTTGTTATTATAATTGTTCTCCCAAATTAAGTTGCGTATGGAAAAGGATCTCAGCTGTGACTGCAATTAGGTCCTTCATCATGAAGAACAGTGTGCAAAAGTTTCTATATTTGCTATTTCCTTTTAAATATCTTTTCATTTTCATCAAATTTACTTGCCCTATATAAAAACTTTGCCTTTAAATGTATTTGATTTGATGGCTGGCAGGGGATATCAGATTGGAAAGAGAGTTTAATTAGTCTCAACCATTTAGATCGCTTGTCTGCCCAAAACAAAATGAAAGGAAATCAAGGCTATGATACGATAATCTTGTTTATTTACCCCACAAGATTTCTCAAATATTATTAAAAGTTAAAACCCTTTTGTTCACTGCATTTGTTTTGAATTTTATTTAATTATTTTCGATAATACTTTAAAAAAATTATCTCATAAATCGTCGTTAAATATCAAGATTATCTCTTGATATATTAATCAAGATTTATACGAAAAAGTATGCCATCAATCATGCAGTATAGTTGGAATAATTTTAAAACATAATGTGACACTATAACAACTTGATTTGATGCAAGCACATGGAATTTTGCTGATTATAATCCAAACTATTCTATTATTAACTTATTATTTAGCTCTAATCGGACCAAACAGACCCGTAGATTGTCTTAATCACATTATAGAGTGAGTAGCTAGTTGCTGTTAAGCAATTGGTTTTAAAGCAGTTTGTCCACTAATCACGTACGTTTTGTCCTTTGAAACAAATGACAGCTGCCACCTGCATTCTTAAGAATAATTAAGATCAGCAATGTAAATAGACAAATTATGTAAGAAAATTATCATGAATTTGTAGGTTTCTGGATATAGAAAGATCAGATGAGTAGATATATGAGAGATATCTTATTCCAGGATACCTTGCTTTTAGGAAGAACTAAAGGACAAAAGGAGACAAGATTAAGCATGAGTTAACAAGGAAAAAAACACCATTGAAAAGACATGGAAGAATAAAGAAATAGAAGAAAACAAAATTCACCGACTGTAATTTATTACTCATATGATTTGAATCTAACCTTTTCTAGCTAAAACAGTTCCGAAAGGTCATATAGGCTATAGCATCCTTCCACCTTCACACTATCATACATGTGAAGAACCTTTGTCGTCATTTCGACCTTCATTCTTTGGATTGCATATCTTTTGATTTTTTAGCTTAGAATATTTCAAGCCATTTTAACCCATCACTACTCAAAGATTATAATAGACATTATTCAATCCATGCATGTTCTAAGTAAAAGATGTAGAAGGAAGAGGCTGAAATTGTGAGTTGACTAGTATATTTCATTAAGCAAGATGGTGATGAAATTTCTAACTTCTAAGTTTGACTTGCCTAATTGCTTTAGTTTTGTTTACTTCCTACATAAAATAATGAACCGTGCATTGAATTTTGACACTAAAAATTTTGGTTTCAATTACACATAACTTCTAAGTTTTGAAGGTTGTAGGTTTGACAGGGATTTGGATTTCACCGCTTTGGTGGTATTAGAACTCAAGAGATGGTTAAAAGATAAAATTACTCTTTCATTTTTTTTTTGAATATTTTTTTTATTATTTTGTTAAAATTACATTTTCTTAATTGTTATTTTTTTTTTATCAATCTCATTAAAAACAATTTCACGATCCATCCAAGTTAACCTAAAGTTTAGACCTGTAATATGTTTTTCAAATAAGTTAGTAAACTAAGAGTTGTGAATTTCAAGTTAAACTTAAAAAAAAAAAATGGTTGAGTTGCTTTCTTTTACTATAAAAATAATATTTAGGTATAGATAAAACAAAGTCGTATATATATGGCTTGAATAAAACAAATAGGAAGGTAAAATATGTCCAAAATCATCCATTTAGGTAAGACTCGAGGGCTGAGAGCAAGATAGGTTTAACGTCTTGTATGACATATATATATATATATATATATATATATATATATATATATATATATATATATATATATATATATTGTAATAAGATTAGTCCATGCTTGAATTTAGGTATTTAAGAAATAAAGTAAAAGCTGATTCAGTGGACTTACAAACATAACAGGAAACTGTTTTGTTTTTGTTATTGAATCGATGGTGTTGTCTAGTTAGAGCTAGCTGCTTCTAAAAGGTTGGAGCTAGGAAGCCCCATGTTCTTCCAAGAAACAATTAATTAAATGCTTTCTACTTCTATTAATTTAATATAAAGTAGTCTTTAAATTTCGCCGTTTTGATTGGCCTAAGTGAATTAAAGGCCTAAGTAAACGACATTTGCACCACAAAAAAAAAATGAAAATAAAAAACTTGTGTTAATAATTAAATCCATTTCTTACAAATATTAACATATAAAGTGTATATTAATTGCATCTGTTAATATTTCATGATATAAATAAATAATTATTTTTAATATTTTTATTGAAGTAGATATAAAATAGGTCTACATAATAACATATTTTAATGACAAAAAGAATCCTACGGAATACACGGATGCCAACACACTAGTCTAAGACTTTAAGTAATTAATTTGGTAATTAAATTTAATAAATAAAACTGATGGAGATTGGAGAGAGAGAGAGAGTCAGAAGCTCTGATTGAATACGTAGTCAAAGATTACATCAAATTTTTCGAAGAAAACTGTTTTTTTTTTTTTTCCCTTATTTTTTATAGGCTTTTGAAAGTTGGGAATCCAATTGGCAATTAGTATAAACCATAAAATATAAAATCAGCCATCCTTAATCAATTAATTTTATAAGAGGTTTACAGTAGTATTTGAATTCTTAATTTTTTTTTTTTTACGAATTTTAATATCAAAAATAAATATTTATGATAGTATTTAATTTTTATAAATAAAGTAAAGTCTAACAATAAAAAATTGTAAATATTAAAATTTAATTCTTAAAATTATTTATTAATATTTTAAAAATAATTGTACCAACTATTTGAATTAAATAATAATTTTGATAATGCTTTATTTGTTTGGTTGTTAGATGCATAGTAATTCAAATGCCATTTTTCACTATAAATAAGAATTAATTCAAAGACAGCACCGCACTGCCTAACCTAGTCCCCCTAAGCAAAGCCAACCATTCTGTTTATCCAACGGCCGCATCTTTTCCTTTAAATAATAATGAATTATATAAGCACTTAAACTAATACCAAATCTACCAATCTTCCATGATTTCCCCTTTCCTTTTCACACCATAGCCAAAAACAGCCTAAGCAAGGCATTGGTTGATGGAGTTCCTAACCCAATCCTTTAATGGCTGCACCAAATCAGTACTGCCATGCACAGTGTGGAAGGCTATGCTACTGTGTTATAGCTATCAAAATTTTATTGTAGTTGGGAGCAAGTTGGTCTGCAGTCACTTGACTTGACCGAGGCCATGGCTGATCTGATCATGATCTCTTTATATACTCACAAGATTTCTTCTTTGTGGGTCCCCATCACATGGCAATCCTAGATGGATGTTGATTGATCAATGAGGCTTAAACACTTTTTGAGTAATTTGAAGGGAGAGATTAAATGACGAAGGTGGTGATCAGAAAATATGTGGATTTTTTATGGAAAAGGTGAAACTATTTGCAGACTCCAACGTGAAGATGCTGCTCACAAGACTGCTCTGCACATGTTGTGGGAAAAGAACTGAAACTTGCATAGGATTGGAGATTGAAAATGACCAATTGAAATAAATGCTTTAGTTTTTTTTTTAGAAATTTACACAAACTTAAGCAAAACAATCTGGTGTTTCAGATTATATTACCAGAAAACAAAACCAGACAAAGATCTCAGAAATCCATTTGTTTTTTGTTTTGGTTTAATGAGTTCTGTTGCCTAAACATCTCTCTCTGGGAAAGACATTCCAATGAGCTAGCTGTCTGTTGGATATCGCTTATAACAGTCGTTAACGGGTTTAACTGTTAAATTAACCAGAAACAGGCGTAGGCAATAAAAAAAATACTGAAAGCTATGGGACAAAACCCTGAAAACTGGTAAGCGTGTGCCAAACCTGAGCCTTTGTGCTCGTGCGTTCAGGATACAGTTTGAGAGAGCATGTGATAACAAAGATGCAGAGAGAAAATAAAATAAAGGAGAAGTACCGGCCGGGCAACCCCAGAATCGTTGATATTAGTTCTCTCACAGGGTACATTGGTAGTTGACTTGATATACAACGCACACCTTGGTGAGGAAAATTTTCAGACGTTCTCAGATTTACAACGCTAAAACCCATATAAATTAAATAATATTCATGGGTTTTTGGGTTAGAGTTTAAACAACTCGGTAAAGAAAAAAAAAAGTAGGAGAAAATCTAATCAGAGAAGCAATGAAGCAGCTTCCTCTTAATAATCTTCTCCAAACGTAGTTTTCTTCGAGCCTAACCATTAACCTGCAGATAGCCTCTATCTTCATTGCTTTGCTAGGTGTTTTCATCTGAGCATGGATGTTAGAGACTGGAAAACAACTTCATCACAAGGAATGGTGAGCCCCATGTCGTGATCAAAGCCAAATTCTTCTTCAGCTTGATGAAGCAAGATTTGAAACTCCGGTCGGGTCAAGAAAGAGATAGGAACAATGTATCTGCTTCTGTTTTCACCAACATATACAACAAAATGACCTTTTGGGACATCCAGAGGGAGTCCTTGTTCGTCATAGCTTTGTTTCTTTCCTAAGCTGGAGCATCTTTTCAGGATTTGCTTGATAACCGCTGTTTGAGGCAATTTGTTTGATTTCCTGATAGCCATTTTCTTCTGAAAATGTAAAACTAGACAAGAGTTTCTCTTCTTCCTCTTTTTTTTTTTTTTATAAGATTAGAGAAAAAGGGCAAGAGAGAAGAGTTTGGAGAGGTGGTGCGAAGGAGTGAAGGGGGTTGGAAGGGGTATATATGGTGAGCTAATAGAATTTGAAAGAGAAACAAAGTCATGTGGGGTTGTGGGGACAAAGTGCAGACCATGGGGTTTTTTGGGCCTGTGTGAGCTCACAAGACATGCCTGAAAGCAACCCCCATTGGGATTACACCCCCTTGTTGCTCTCCCAAAGAACACATGGTCCCTCTCTCTATCACTCTCTCTTGGCTTCAGCCAAAGTTTTTGGTTCATTAAATCTTTAAAAAAGTCTCAATGGTGAGGTCAAGCTTTGATTAATGAAATTAATTTTTTCTTGTACTGTATACTTTTTTACTTGAGAGAGCCTGGCCTCTTCAATTTCCTCTGTTTCCTATTCTTACATTTACTTTAAAACTCTTTCCTGGATTCATATTCTTTCCCTTGGATAAAAATAGAAATCTGAAGTAGTAAAACATTTTCTTGACATTTACTGCTACAGCAGTCCATAACTTCTGAGTTCTGAACAAGTCACGCCAGCTTGCTTTCTTGCTCTCCGTTAATGTAGTGAAATTCTCCTGTTTGGGATGCCAATTTTCAAGTTTCAAAGTCAAAAATGATTTTGATTTTGTTCCCTTCTTTAATATCTACAGGACACATATCTCCATTTTCTTGTTCAAGCTTTCAAAATCCCATTCTCTGAAAGTTACTTGTATTTTCTCCTGTAAACACTTTTACCTTAATTACCAAGTTTCTTGTATTATCTTCAAAATCGATAACAACAACGATTTTGAAGATAATAAAAATACCCCACAGCTGGATCTGATGAGAATGAAATGAGCAATGGCTTAACAGAACATTAGGCGAAATTCCCAAGGCGAATTCTACCCATTTTTCCTTCTTTTTTATGTCTGTAGCTGGTTTTATATTTCAGAGCTCAATAATAACTGTACTGAAGGTGTACCACCAGTTCCTGCTGCTGTTTTTGGCCGTCTTAAATTTTGAGCTTGTGATTCTGAGAATCGATTGGCAGATGAAATAGCAGTGATTCACATGCGTGTAAGTGCAACCTTTCATGCTTCTTTTTGCAGGTTTTTGATGCCATTTTCGACCCAAAATCATTTCATCATTTAATTCAGAAGCCTTATTTTTGGTTATTGCCTTAGATGGTTTTAGATGCTCGCTTGGTTTGGCATGACCGCTCGCTCATCTTCGATTCTCACCTCTATTTTGATCATGAAAAGAGCATTCAACGCTCAATACTCAGGATTAGAGTAACAGGTTAGGTCAATTTTAAAAAATTCGTAAATAAAAATTTTAAAAAATTTACTGAATTCATAATTTTTAATAATAAATTGACATATAATTTGATTTTGAAAATAAAATAATATCTTTTTTTTGTAAATTTTTTTATAAAAAAAGGCAAATAATAATTTATTGTGAACTTATAAATTCGTTACTAAAAGAAACTGCTACAAGTAAGGATCGAACTTAAATTTTATAAGCGAGGTATAATAATATTAGTAAAAATTTGCTTAGTACATATAATGGATTTTGAGTACGTATGTAATTATATAATTTTTTTTAATTTTAAACTTTATTAATCTTTCCGGGTCTCAATAATCTAATCCCAACAAATTCTTATAACAATTTTATCTCTATATTCCCTTTATCATGATGTGAGCTAATACATAATTCAATTAAAAAGAAAACCATGATTTATGATAAATGTGATCATATTAATTATAAGAACTTTGTCACGTGACATTTATCATTAGATCATCATGTATATTGCTAATATCATGATAAGGAATTATAATAGTAATTACATGACTACAACTAGTTAAAGTTGGTATCTAATCAACTAGTTTGATCAAGGTTCAAAAGGATATACTTACACAATATCATAAATCTGAAAAATCATGTAAATTATTTGTGTTAATATTATATAAAATTGTATTCGTGTCAAAATTTAAATTAACATGTTAAACATATTTTAGTTTGTATTATATTGATGTATTTTATCATGTTTGATATTGTTTCAAATTGAATTGTAACCAAGGTTTCTTAGGTTTAAGTTTGGCAATAAATGTGTGGAGCTAATTCCACAGGCATTAGGTGGCATTTCCAACCCTTAGCTGCCCTGCCATAAAGGTACAACAAACTCGAAGAATTAATCTTTCGTTCATCCTTCAAAAACATCTTACAGCAAAATGGAGAGAGTGGGAGAACATAAAATATCCCACAGGACCACGGTGTTCAAAATTAATGGCAGATCGAGAGAAGATTTTAGGTATACCAAACATAACCCCTTACTCACTACTTCAATATACAATTTCAATAACACATGTGAATGATTGGTTTAATTTGATATACAAATATATATATATATATATATATATTTTATTTTTGTTGCTCAATAAATTCTCTGTCTTTCTTTCTCTCATTAGAAATATTTTGTTTTAGTTTTAATATGAACACCTCTCTCGATAATACTTAAATCAACACGTCGATTAAATTTATTTAAGATTTTACTTTAGTCCGGTTTTTTATCGTATTGTACTCTTTTATATATTTAGTTAGAAGGTTTAATCATATTAATGAGAACCAAGAATTTGAGGCTAAAATATATTAATTGGCATTATATTAAATTAATATAAACACTTAATTATTCATTTTGAAGCAATCGTTTGTGTTACGGAAAGCTCATGCGAGAAATCTTCCAGCGGCCACATGCAACCATCATCTACCCTAGAAAGTGAGGTTACGGTTTCATTACCCTTGTACAGACTAGACGGTGACTCTTCCACAGATATTATTTCTCTCTAATTAATTACTACTCTTAACAAGCTTGCATTATTTAAATTTTTTAATTAAGTTAATACATATTAATTACAGTTAAATAGAATTGTTCCTAGTCTCCAATCACCATATACATAATTTAAATTGAGAGAACAGTCTATTAGTACAATTATATTTGTTTAAATTTTACGGACTTTTGGTATGGCGTGGTCCTTAGCAGATCGAACTACCAAATATGAACTCAGTTATAATCAGAATAAATTTGATTAAATGGGAACCACTCGTCTCTACTATATCTATCCCTTCTTATATGATCCAGTCAAGGCGGCAACAGCAGCTTAATTCTCTCTCTCTCTCTCCCATGTTCTAAGGTCTAGAAAGAGCCAGAGCCGGTCTTCTATTTCATTTCTATACGTCCACTTCTCATGCTCTAGTTAATGCTTTGTTACGGCTGCGTACGTCTGGTCCCTGCACTCTTTTGCAAACCTCCCTCCCTTTTTCAAACATAATACTATTATTATTAATTATCACTTGTTAGCTGTAACATTAACTATATATTTTTAGAACATTGATGGTATATGAATTCTGTTAGGCTCATAAATAAACTGGACCCAAAAAACTATAGATTAATTTTCAAATTCATGCTCAGCATATGTATATAAAAAAAAAAGGATCCAAAGACATCCACAAGATAGACTCTGCTCATATTCTCCGCTTTTGATTCTTCTCTCTCCACTAATATCAAGCTCTCTCATATCTTTTATCGTCACAAAATCTTAATTCTGCTGCCTCTTATCTTATGATTTTTATGATTACATTTACTCATCTAACTCTAGATCTTAAAAATGATATTGAGATACAAAATAACTTTAATAAATTCTTTAGTAAATAATATTACATGCACCTTGTTTTAATGTTTGAGAGGAGATTTACTAGATTGACTTAAGAGAAAGGATGTGTATTAATGTGAATTTCTCATATTTAAAACGTTATATATATATATATTATATTAATGCCAACATAAAAACGTACCTAGCAAACATGTTGAATTGCAATTGTAAATCTGGCCATTAAAAGTTACTGTCTTGTTTAGCATGAAGCCTGGATGTGGTCTGATGACGAGTGATAATTCATCGACAATTTCAACGTGCGTAGTGCTATAACGATAGATGGATTCAACAGATGAGGCTGAACTGATGGACGAAAGGTCGGAGTTTTCAAAGGAGGCGACTCCATGTTCTGTGGTTGACATTAATTTGTTTACTGAAGAGAGGATGAAAACTTCAAAACAGATACAAATACGGAGGTGGGTCCAACAATATCATCGAAAGCCGAAAGGCAGTGAGCTTGAATTTTTGATAGCCATGGGAAACATTCTAGAGTGCAAGAAAATGAACTCATGTTACCAGAATCATAACCATCTATTCTTGATATTCCTTCAGGATTTCAATTCTCTGCATTTTCTTTTTACAGAAGGTAAGTGAGGGGATTCCAAAGTTTACCTTTTTTTTTTATCAATCCTGAATGAACAGATCATGGAGACCCATATTAATTTTGTATTTTTTATTTATGTTTTTTATTCGTGTTGTTTTTATATCGTATATGATATTACACATAAAGAGATCAATCTTAAAAGAGAAATATATATAGACAGCAATAAACATGTTGCAAAACGAAAAAGCTGGACACCGACGTCACAAACTAGAATTATAAAGGAATGCTTAACAAACCAGAGACTGCCTACCGAAGCTTTATTCTAATTAAAGAACCGAAGATTGGTAGCCAGGGAGGAGAATGTGGCCCTTAGAAGTAGACAGCTCGATAGATATATTCAATGGAATTTCTAGCCTGACAAGTGATCAAAACCACACATAACCAAGGATTGAAACCATAAACTTTTCGGAAATCTAATCTTAAATGAAATGAAAACGGAATGGCCCCATTTTACAGCTAACCCCATGGCCATGAATCCGGAACGCCAAGGACTTACGGATGTACCTGGAACAGACTGTAGATGAAGGAAGCAATAAATGCCATGTTTCGGATGGTGGTCTAATAGACAACTGTATTGTTACTATCTGTTGGTGTTTTGCATCCCATTTCCATCAGAAATGGTCCAAGCCAGGGTGTTTGGGGTCAGGGGAGAGGACGTCCTAACCTGCATTTTGAAGTTTCGAGGAATTTTGGGTAGCTTTTGCGCTTGGGAAGACTATAAAGTCAGACATTTTTGCTAGCTGAAAATTATGACTCGGACCGAAATTTATCACCAGGAACATACCATATGAAGTTTCTTCAAAAGATTTAAAATTTCAACTGTCGGTTTGATGAGATGCTGCACGCTTTAGACTTGTCTTCATAATTCGTAACGTCAAATATTTTATATAATAAAATTTAGGGTAAAGGCTTAAAGACTTGACGCCCTGAAAGGTAAGGGTTAGAGAAGGAGGCTAAGCCTGCATCTCGACTCCTTTTTTGTAGGCCTATATTAATTACGATTGGATTTATTGTCAAGATGGGCGAGCCCAAGATGAGCATGCTCCATCATCGAGCCTCATTGAAGCGGTGACTTAGGTTGAAGTCTGGGGATCACTGACAAGTGACAAGATGGGAAATGAAGATTTCATGCACGGAGGAGATAAAAATTGAGCATTTGAGGGAAGAAAAAACATTAAAAAACATTCTGCATCCTCCCAACGTTAAAATCTTAAGCACAAGTTTTTAGCTGTTTTGAAAGTTAATAATGAATTGTAGGAGCTTGAAAAGATGGTTCTGACTGATTTGCAATCACCAGGCAAAGGCACAAAAGTGGAGTAGAAGTTGGAGATGTTGAGTTCATTACTGGAGCTGCTGAAATTAGGCTGACTGATGCTCAACTTGAAACCACAGGACAGGCTTTCCTCATTTGCTATAATTAACTTGCTGCAAAATCTACTATCAAATTATGCAACTAGGAAGGTAGAACAGCTGGTTGCTGTGTTGCCTCCTCTGCTTGCAAACTCTCATAATATTTGACAAGGACTTCCCATCCTCCAGGGGCCATAAAACCGTCAGGAGGGTTCTCACCAGTTCTTGCATAAGTTCGCATCTGTAGTAATCAATATTAGAGTCAGAAACCTCAAGATTACATGCAATTTGAAAATGCCAGCGGAAGTAAGTTCAACAACATTTCAAACAACATCAAAATCTAGAAAATGCACACTTACCTTGGTTCCAGAGATAAAGAGGAAATCTTTGGCTCGTGAAGGATCAAAAAATTCCATCTTCTTTGCCACTGTGTCATAAGCTGCCACCTGCAGACAATAATTCAGATTTCAGGGAAATGGAGGCCAAAAGAAAAAAAAAAACAATTTAAAGGGATCATTTTAGCAAAATGTAGTGCTGGTTGAATGATAAAGGTTTCTCTTTGGATCAGTGAGCAATTTTTTCCTTTTTTTTTTTTTAGCAGGATAGTATTTATTGAGATTATGAGGCCACTTAACAGCATCTTTTAAGATTGATTAAGCTGGGGAGTTCCTAAAATGCAACTCCTTGTATATTCTGCAAAAAGTCGAGTCACCATGTGATAATACTTTAGCTAAGGGGAGTAACTCAAAACGAAGATCTAGCAAGAGGATGGCCTAACCCATATAAACAAATATGAAAAATTCATCAATCAAGAATACCTAGTGGAGTTTTTATATGATAAATGCAAATAGTATCTACAATTAAGTTTAAACCAGAGTTTACACCACCTACCCTAAAAGGCAAAATGTTAAGCTTGTCCAAGCCAGGAGCCATGCTTAGCACTTTTTTCCCATGATCAGGGTCATACAAATCCCTCTTCTCTGTTGGGTGACCCATACCAGCAGGATCACGTCCTACAATATAGAAATTAGCCCCAGCATTTATCCTTGCCTTGGCATGCCACTGTACCTCTGTTGGACCTGCATAATGCATAGGTGATGGAAATATGGCCACAATGGTAGTCTCAGGGTCAAGGACTCCATCTTCTAGGACCTGAACATAAATGAAAAGCAACTATAATTTCCAATATCATAATAAAATCACCAGGTTCGCTCCCAATATACATGTCATTTGAACAAAGAAGTTAATCCTTACTGAAATCATAATTTTTCAAGTCGAAAATAATTCATCTATTTGAATGCTACCGACCATACAACAAAAACATCATAGATTCAGTTCCAAGTTCAGAGCTATGAAGAACATAGAATTGCATTAAAGAGTGTGCACGCATCTTATCATTATAGCAATTATCCTTAATTTGGTAACATCAGTAGTGGTTATACAGAGGGGATGATGGGAAAAACCTTTCTGTGTTGTTCCATCCGAACATCCAATGGCACGTCGTCAGCCTTGGTGAAACCACCTAAAGGATGAAGCAATAGGATTGGATTCTTGAAACCCATTTCTAAAAGTCGTCTCCGAGTATCATTCATCAATAGCGCATGTCCATTATGTACAGGGTTCCTTAACTGAAAAGCAAAAACTGCATCAGCCTTACGCCTATCAAATTCTTTTCTGAGTTGCTTGGGGGAAAGTCTGTAGTGATCAAGCCCGTCATTATATCTGATAGGTTTCAAAACTTCCAGATCACCTCCAATGAGCCAGTTTCCAGCTGGAGTAATGACTTCCTCAACGTATGGCAATCCTGGTGCAGTTGTTCCCCATGTTCTAGCTATTCTTTCTTCTTTGTTATGCTTATAGATTTGAATGCTGCAATAAACGTTAAGTAACATTCAAATTTTTTTTCAAAAACAGTAGTTAAGCGGTTCGAAAACTTGCCAATACAGTTTTACCTTGCATGATACAAATGACAAATAGATCAGTAACCGAGCAATTAAGCACATAAACCAGCAAGTCTCCTTGAATGCTTATCTAACAGAACACATCAAATCAAACGAGCAGGAATTCTAAACCAAGCTCATATATTACTTAAACTTCCAAGGTTTTTCTAACTTTCATTCACAAAGACAAAACTGGGACCAGAAAAGAACAATACAAACAATTACAGTAGCCAAAAATACAATGTCAAGTTTCACATGCATGTAAGAGAAATAGCCATGGATTTAAGAAACTATGAACCTCCTGAGAATGGCGATCGAGTCTCCGTCAGGCCCAACCAACCCAACTGCGGCAGACGAACCAATCCCGTCCTTAGTCTCATCATCAATAGCCAAAACAATGGGAAGTGACATGTTGACAATAGACCCATCTTTCATTCTCAGAGAATTAAAATGTAAGCTTTGCAAATACTCATCTTCCCTCATAAACCCTTTCAATGGACTAGCCCACCCTTCGCTAATCACATGTACCCACTCCACATCAATCTTGGTTAACCTCGCCTTCGGCATTGACTTAGCCTCAGCAGTCTTCGCTTCCCTTTCACTCTCTGGCACAACCAGATCAACGAGAACTCCACCATCTGCCTCGATCAACGAGTTCTTGATCACGGAAGTTGAAGATGACTTAACGGGAGCTTGCATTTTTCTCGGCTTGTAAGAAATCGACGTTAAAGGGTTAGAATGGTAAATTGGTTTTGGTCGGATTTTGGTACTATAACCCGTGAAAGTACTGGGTTTGCCGCTGAAATTAAGATAAGTGGTGGAAGTGAAGTGTGCTTTAGTTGTTAGAGACATGATCGTAGGTAATTGTGCGAGCTGGTTTGAAGAATAAGCTGTTAGAGAAGTACAGTGAGATCCGGGTAAACCGGGGGACAGAAGTTGAGGCTTTAAAACTGGCGAACATCATTGTTGTTGGTGGTGGAAGAAAGAGTAACGGCCTGGAAATGAGATCCACAAGTTTGCCTCTCACTCGTTCCACATTGGTGGACGGAAGCTGGTTACTGGTCTACAGTGGCGTAGCACTGGGGGGACCAGACCAATGGCTTTCTATTCCGGAGTAAAAGAAAAGGTATGGGCCAAATGGCCTATTGGAAAATGTTGAATGCTACTCGTAGCCCAATCCTGACCCAAAAACACTCGACTCTGTGTTTTAAGATGAATGGGTATCAATATCGGTATCCGAATCCGTATCTTCTCTTATTTTTTGCTTTCTTTAACGGTTGTCTTAAGTTTATATCCGATAATTTTAAACATAATAAAATATCATACGGATTAATTGATAAAATTTAAAATTTTTATTTAATATGGTATATTGGTACAAATTATTATATAATAATTTTTATATTTTACATAATTTAATATTAAATAAATATATCATCTATATATATACTTAAATTATCAAATTTATCTAAATTTAAGCCGAGAGTTCGTGTGCTTTGATGCTTGCATCCCTTCAAGTTTCATCAACATTTCTAATTAATTTTTATTGGTAGATAAAGTGAAATGAAAAGAGATTTCTTTCTATTATTTAATTATTTTTTGTATACAAATAAGCTAACTGTCCATGACTGATGCTAGAAGCAAAATTGTATTTCTACTGGTCGGTCATTCTTCAATTCCCTAGCCTCCAACGAGCAATTCAAAAGGCATATACCATATGTTAGTGTGCTATCATAAATAAAGATAATTACGCTATAACAAGATTAATTATGATATATTATCATCTGATATAATAATTTCATTAACAATTAATTATATTCCAAAGCCAATGTATTCCATCTAGTTTACGAAAGAAGATGTAATTAACTACTACTAATTATTATTATTGTTATTATTTTTTCTCAAGAGGAATATAAAATCGCCAATTAAGAATTCAAGAATCATAAGATCTAATCCTTGCAATTACCCATACAAAGTAATGAGATAATTATGCAAGTACAACAACTAAAAATATAACTAAAAAATCCTCACAATAATTAAGGTGACGAGATGTACAAATTCATTGATAATGTTAATCTCTTGACATCAATACATGAAAAAAGAAAACAATGGTTTTGCAGTAAAGAAATACATACTATTACTTTTAATATTTAAAAGTTATTATAAAAATAAATTTTACTTTTTCAAATTAAAATTCATTTAATATTTTTATTATCAAGTCACGTATTTGTAATCGATTAATTTATACTAATTATCCAATTGTACGTTTTAATTTTTTATAATGAGAAAATTCCAACTTGCATGCTTTAATAATGTAGTAATTGTGATTAGAATAAGATTTTATACGTTATTTTTTTTTTTTTGGGTAAAAAACACCTTTCCTCTAAAATTCATTCATGGTTTATAGTTGGCTATATAGTATGTATCAAAGCAACCACGGACGGTGTGCCACTGTCACAGCCTCACAAGCAACGGCCATACCGTTTGATTGATTCGGATGAAGGAATCACGTCCACACAATAAAGGAAAAAGGGCCCCACTCTAAAATCGACATATCCACCCTTTGATATTTTGGTCTGTCACGCAGTAATCTAACAGTGCTCGATCCTTGACCGTCTCTGCCGAGCGCCAGCGAGGATTATATATAAAATCCAAAAAATAAAAAACCTACTATTCGCTCCAAAGTCCAATCCGACCTTAGCTATATATAGAGGCGCAAATCGCCTCTGCTGCTTAAACTCTCCTGCTTCTTTATACCTGTCGTCGCCAGATCGCATAGGTACTTGACCTAATTCGACGTTTTGCCGAATCGATTCACAGAAAAGCGGAAGCCATAAGCAAAACTCGAAGCTAGCTGAGTTTTTCCTTCTTTCGCACAGTTGTCATTTTAGAGTTAGGGTTTCGTCGTTGGTGTTCGATTTTGTTAGAGATCCGCGAGACATTGGAGTTGGGTACGATTGGAAATGGGAGTTCCTGCGTTCTACAGATGGTTAGCGGAGAAGTATCCGATGATTGTGGTGGACGTTATCGAGGAAGAACCGGTGGTGATCGACGGCGTCTCCATTCCGGTGGATACGAGTAAACCTAACCCTAATAAACTCGAATTTGATAATCTTTATCTCGACATGAATGGGATTATTCATCCTTGTTTCCACCCCGAAGACAGAGTAACCCCTCTCAACACATTAAAATTTCCTTTTTATTCTCCAGTATTATATATCGTTGGAATTGTTAGAATGAATGTAATTGGTGAAATTGAATTTGTCTCATGCAGCCTTCGCCAACTACTTTTGATGAAGTATTTCAGTGCATGTTTGATTACATTGATAGATTGTTTGTTATGGTACGTCCTCGAAAGGTTTTATATATGGCTATCGGTGAGTGGTGATTACCTTTGGTTGAAACATATATTTTATTGATATTTTTGACATGAAGAAAAGGTTTTTATATATATGTATATATATTTATTTATTTAATTATACTTTTTTTTATTACTTATCTGGAAACATACGGAAGATGGTGTTGCCCCTCGTGCTAAAATGAATCAACAGCGATCCAGGCGTTTTAGAGCAGCCAAAGATGCTGCAGAGGCGGTATGTTATCTTATCATTATGGGGGTAGTTTTTGCATGCTAGATGAAATGTTAGATCATCAATATTTTGTTGGTATATGTATTTCGTATCCTCCCACACTTTAACGAAAGTAATTGCCGCAACAAAAGAAGCCAATTTGGTGATAGCTTTGTTCTTGTTAACTTTCCTTTTTGCAGGCAGCTGAAGAAGCACGACTTCGAGAGGAGTTTGAGAGGGAGGGCAGAAAGCTTCCTCCTAAAGAGGAATCACAACTTTTTGATTCAAATGTTATTACACCTGGCACTCCATTTATGGCTGTTCTGTCAATTGCTTTGCAGTACTATATCCACCTTAGGTTAAATTATGACCCTGGATGGAAAAATATCAAGGTAGTATAAATGTTATGAATCCTTGTTTGTTTACTTTTTTTTTTTTTGGCTTTCTTTTGACATGGCGGAGCATTTTTTTCCTTTTCTCGTACTTTCATCTTTTTGAAGGTTATCCTATCTGATGCAAATGTTCCTGGTGAAGGAGAACATAAAATTATGTCTTATATTCGACTCCAAAGGAACCTTCCAGGTTTTGATCCTAACACACGCCATTGCCTGTATGGTTTGGTATTTTTCTCCCTTCCCTATTTCCATCTTGGATTTCGAACTTTTCTTGTTAAATTTTATGCACGAGTTTTATGTATTTTCTTTGGCCAACGTTACTGTACTCAAATAGTGCATTCTGCCAATTGTTAACACATGACAGGATGCTGATTTAATTATGTTGGGCTTGGCCACACATGAAGTTCACTTTTCAATCCTTCGAGAGGTTTGTATTTTTTTTTCAACTCATTCTAGAAATCTGTTACTTTGAGAATCATTATTAGTTGCTTGAAATATTTTCTGATGATCTGCTTTTCTTGCATTTATATAACTTCTATCTGAGGTTGATTACTCTTAGGAATAAGTGGATGTTACAAGTTAAATCATTTTTTGAAGAACGATTTATCCTTTTATTATACTGTTCCCTATTGGCCCAAAAGTGACAGGAGCTATTGAATACTTTCAGATTGTCTTCACCCCGGGACAAGATAAATGCTTCTTATGTGGTCAGATGGGCCATATGGCAGCAGATTGTGAAGGAAAGGCGAAGCGGAAGGCTGGGGAATTTGATGAGAAAGATGATGGAAAAGATGTGGCCAGAAAGCCATACCAGGTAACTTTTCAATGGAATTTACATTTAAAATAATTATAAGAAAATCCTTCCATAAATTACAAATTGTTATGTGCTTCATCTTTGCAGTTCCTAAACATATGGACACTTAGGGAGTATCTGGAATATGAGATGAGAATCCCCAACCTTCCTTTTGAAATTGATTTAGAACGTGTCGTGGATGATTTTATATTCATTTGCTTCTTCGTTGGCAACGACTTCTTACCGCATATGCCTACACTAGAGATTCGTGAGGTTTGAATATGGTTCAAGTTATTATTTTACTATCAGCTTTTTTTTTTTTTTTATAATAATTTAGTGAATAGAAACTGGAGGTTTCATACATGAAACTGAGTTTTTAATAAAACCTTTCTCTTTTCCATTTGTTAATTTACAGGGTGCAATCAACTTGTTAATGGCAGTATACAAGAAGGAATTCAGATCATTGGGTGGTTATTTGACAAATGGATGCAAGGTACCTATTACTCCTATTTGTGCCGCTGCAGGTTATTCCAATCATCAAATTTCATGTTGTACACTAATGCTTTTGACTGCTTGTTTCTATTTTAGCCAAATTTGAGCAGGGTAGAGCATTTTATTCAGGCTGTGGGATCCTATGAAGATAAAATATTCCAGAAAAGAGCACGATTGCATCAGGTTTGTTGAGTTCAGAATCAATATGATTCTCCTTCACTGGAAGCAATTTTTCTTGATGTTTGGGGTTGTCCATTCAAATTATCTGGAAAAACTTACTCGTGGTTGCATTTCTTTTTTCATTGTTCTATCCTGTTATCATACAGCGTCAAGCAGAAAGAATCAAGCGTGAAAAAGCACAAGCTAGAAGAGGAGATGATGCAGAGCCTCAAGTTCAACCTGATTCTCTGGTTCCAGTTGCTAGATTTCATGGTTCTCGTCTTGCCTCAGGCCCTTCACCTGCACCATTTCAGCAAACAATGGAGTTTAGTGGTAACAGATCCTCTACTTGGCCGCACAAAGTTCAGCGTTTATCTTCAGAGGCCACTATCGGCGCTGCTATTGTCGAAGCAGAGGATAGTATTGAAACAGATGTATGTTTTCCTGCTTCAGGAGAGGCACTTTAATGTAATTCTGACTCCTTCAGCCATTCTTTAGGACTCATATTCCATGGGCTAACCTATAATTTGGTATGAGCCTTGCTGGGGAGGAGTTAAGAGAGTATTATCTATCGTGCTATATATTTGTATTGGACTTATGTTATAATAACGATGCTTACTATGCTGTTTCTTTCTTCTCATTGGCATCAGGTACATGAGAACAAAGAAGAATTGAAAACAAAACTTAAGGAGTTGATCCGTGAAAAAGCTGATGTTTTTAACTCCAAAAATCATGAGGAAGACAAGGTTGGCATATGATGTTATCCATTTATATGTAATTTTTGATATTTTTCCTGTTTCTACTAATATTTTGGGTATAGGCAGTGTCCGATTACAAACTGAGCTTGAAATTATTTGGTTTGTCAATTTTTAAAATATATGCTGCCCCCAACCCTCTTATCTCTACCAAATGGAAAATAAGTCCTATTGATTTCTAATTGTATGTGAAGTTTAATGGGCTTGACTTAGTTCTGTATTTTCAAGTTTTTGGCAGTTCAGACCTGCATGCACCTTTAATATCAAACAACTCTGTTGTTTCTCTCTCTCTCTCTCTCTCTCTCTCTCTCTCTCTTTTCTAAGAATTTGATTGCGGTTTTAGTCCTTGACTTGGTATCATAGCTGCTTGATGGATGTTTATCTTGTGTCAGATTAAATTGGGGGAGCCAGGGTGGAAAGAAAGGTATTATGAAGAAAAGTTTTCTGCAAAAACTCCAGAGGAAATGGAAGCAATACGAAAAGATGTTGTAAGTAGCAGTGAATTTTTGTGAGGATGATGTATATTATATTTTTGAATTATTTCTCTGATAATCTTATATGCTGGAGCTTCTTTTGTGTAGGTTTTGAGGTACACAGAAGGTCTATGTTGGGTCATGCACTATTACTATGAAGGGGTTTGTTCATGGAGGTGGTGAGTTTCTTTTACATTTATTCTCTTTCTACCATTGGCTGTAAAGGAAGCTTGAGCAGGCTTTTTTTGTTCATTTTTCCATTATTTTTCCCTTCTGGAAGGGCTTATATGGATTTCTTTGATTGGGTTCTTCTCTATTTGCTTGTCCCAGTCCCCCCTTGCCTGGCTCAGTGATGTTTCTATTTGATAATTGGTCTTATTGGGCATTTAGTGGTAGGGTCATACTTTCTCTCATGTTATAGCTATCAGGTTGTGGTCTATTTTTTATTCATTTTTATTGCTTATTATAGTTTTGTGCTTAGAATCAGTCACCTTATTCCTTTTGGATCTATTGAGTTGAATTTTTTTTTTCTGCCTCATTGTGCTTTGTTTTGGTGAGAATGATTTGTTGATCAGGATCTCATCTTTCTGCTTTTAGACATCATTTTTTGAGCTGTGACTCTGATGTCACTGCATTTTGTTGTTCCAGGTTTTATCCTTATCATTATGCACCCTTTGCATCTGATCTAAAGGATCTTGGTCAGCTAGATATCCAGTTTGAGATGGGCTCCCCCTTCAAACCATTCAATCAGTTATTGGGGGTTTTTCCTGCTGCAAGGTACTGTTACTTGTTTCAACATCGTTCTCCTTATAACTTCCTGAGCCACTAGGATACTAATAATATGTTTCCTTTGCAGTGCCCATGCACTTCCTGAACAGTACAGAAAATTGATGACTGATCCAGATTCACCCATTATTGATTTTTATCCGACTGGTATGCATTTTTCTGCATTATATGTATTTCTTCCTAATTTCTTTCTTTAGATCTGACTAGTTCTTTCTATCAGATTTCGAAGTTGACATGAATGGGAAGCGGTATTCATGGCAGGTAGGTTTATCTTTTGTTCTAATCTAGCTTAGTTTCATATGCCAAGTGGTTTATAGAAAGTCTTTGGTTACTCAAGTGGAAATTTGATCTATTTGGTGTTGCTTTCTGAAGGGTATTGCAAAATTGCCTTTCATTGATGAAGAGCGCCTTCTTACACAGGTTGCAAATATCGAACATACTTTGACGGTATGACACTATAATCAAGTGCATGTCTTTTACACTTTCTCCTTTGTTATGAATTTTTATGTTCTTTCCGAATTTTGTTTCAGCTGTGTCTTTAAATGCTATAATTTTATGCAGGAGGAAGAAGCACAAAGAAACAGTGTAATGTGTGATATGCTTTTTGTGGCAGCGTCACACCGTCTCTCAGAGCAAATCTTTTCTCTTGACAGCCGTTGTAAACAATTGACAGAAAGACAACGAATTGAAGTGAAGGAGGAAGTCAAACCTGATTTGAGGTTTGTGTTGGAATGCTTTAATCATCATACATTCATTTCGCTATGATAGTGCCCCCTTCTTGTTTGAGGATTTGTTCTAAGTGCTATTTTGGACTGATTTTTAAATCAGTGTAGTATATTGAATTCTTTTATTCTAATTTTATTTGCCTTTGAACACACTGCCATATAAGCTCATTCACCATGTTGGTATTTTTGGGCTAGTTGTGCTTTCTACTCTACTATTATTCCTTTTAATCTTAATTTCATTTGGTATGCCGCTTTTGCTGTCTATAAACACAAAAGTGGACAGGTATGCATATGTTTGTGTCATTATGTGTTGAGGCATAAATATTCATGACATAGGTCAGCATTCTTTGGAATGATCCCCTGATATAATTTAGAATTTAGGCTGTCTTGCCGATTTTGGAATATAAGATATGTTCCCACTCTTTTTTCTTCTTTTTTTTTCCCCTGATTTATTTAGGTCTGTGTGCAGTGATGGGATGAATGGTTACATATCCCCCTGTGCTGGAGACACACATCCTCCTATATTCAGGTCCCCAATCAAGGACATGGAAGATATATTGGCCAATGAAGTCATGTAAGTTTCAATTATTAATGTTCTACTATTTTAGTGATCATGTGCATGGGACTGGTTATTAAATACAAAAACATTAAATTCTTATTTTTTTCGATGCCTGCTTTTCAGATGTTGTATATATAGACTTCCAAAAGCTCATAAGCACATCACTCGTCCTCCAGCTGGAGTTACATTCCCTCCTAAGGTATGCAGTGCTTGTACTTCTTTGCTTGATGGTAGATGTAGGTTTTTTCATTTAAAGTAATGCTGTATCTTCTGTAATTTCATCTAGTTTTTCCTGTTCTGTATTATCTGAACCTAGCTGATGATTAATCATATTGATATAATCTGGATGTGGTACTTGCCCAAATGTTGGACAAATTTTCTTAATTTCTAAATATGAGATATGACCAATTTTTGAAAGTGCCGACTTCTTTTGATTCCTACTTTGACACTTTCCTCACAAAGTTTCTTGCTTGGGAAGGAGGAAAAAGAAGTTAGGATTATTTTTTGTATTAGCAAGCGTATTTATTTTAATAATTGAAAAAACTGATTACCATGCTTGATTTAGTCATACTATTTAAAGTGATATGTTTCAATATTGTGCTTCATAGATGGTGCAATTCAGTGATTTAAAACCCGCACCTGCATTATGGCATGAAGAGTCTGGGAGGAGACCTTGGGAAAATGGAAGGGGTGCACAGGGTTCTCATCCAATGGAGAGGTCAGTATTCAAAAGATTGTATATATTTTTGTTTCTGGAGTTTCCTCTTTTCTTGTTGAACTACATGTCATTTAGTGCGAGAAAACATTTACTAAACGTGTACAATGTGGTCTACTTATCATTTCAGGCATAACCCTACAGGATCCGTTTCTGGCTGTAAGTTTGGGGATGCCTCACACAGACTCATTGCTAATAGCTTACAGTTGAAGGTAGATCATAATGGGTTCAGTAATAATATACAGGGTCCACCGCCATCATCTGCCACTGCCCCTTATACAGCAGTCAATTCCTATGTAAATTACGGGTTTCATAACCAGGGACAGCCTGGAATGGTTCTTCCTGGACAAGATTATTCGAGTGCAGGTTACCCTGTATCTCAGAATCCTCCTTATGCCCGTGGCTACAATGAACCCTATCATTGTCCTCAAGAGTACCAAATAAATAACCAAGCAGCTGCCAATAACTTTGACCACCTACCGAGACATCATCAGAATGGTGGATCAAGGCGCACGCCCAGGCATATGTCACAAATGCCAACTGATGCTGGTCCTTATCCTTCTCATCCAGGTGGTTATGATAGCAACAGGAGGTATCAGCCGCCTGGAAATGGCAGTTATCAGCAGTGGGGTAGCAGAATGGCTCCAGAGGCCAACCAGAATGTTTCTGGAGGTTACGGCCGACATCAACAAGGTGGATATTACCAAGATATTGATAGAGGGCATGAGCATCAGCAACAAAGAGGTAACCAATTTCATCATCAGAGGGGAAATTATCAGCAAAGAGGGAGCCAGCCTCAAAGGGGCAATCAACATGGTAGCAACCAGCAGCATTGGGGTAATCAACAACACAGAGGAAACCCATATTCTGCACTAGACAGAAGTGGTAATTACAAATAGGATTCCCCTAGCTCCACCATGGGAATAACCGCTGAAAGATCCTTTAACTGCTATTAGGTCATAATGTTGGAATTGTTGTATTATGTATAATAGTTGTTCAAGCCGCTGGGTTTGTTTCTAGAAAATGTAAAAGATGGTCTATTTCGCATTCGATTTCAAGCATTTATTTACTTCAGGTTTCCTATTAATGTGAATTGTTGCCTTGAGAGGCTGGCATGTAAATGTGCTCATAAAGGAATTGAGTAGGATTACAGATAAAGGCATTGTCATGGTTTGTTTGGGACAATCTTGTTGAAGATAAAAGTTATGTTTTCGTATGGCAACTCAAAAGCAATTATCCGCCAAAGGTTGACTTTAGCTTTTATCCACTGTCTTTTTTTTTTTTTGAATCAGAAGTAATTCAAACAAATTGATGCTCAACTGGACCGAAGTCAAGAAATCCAGTTAGACCGTTTGGGAAGTGATTCGAGATTTCCAATTTAGATTGGGCCCGTTTTGATTCTGAGTAGCCGGAAGGCCTGATGAGTTGATATCTTGATGACAATAATTCTATAGATTTCACAACAAACCCTGATGACTAATAACTGTACAAAATTCAATAGGAGGCCCATCATTGAATATTCAGAGGACAAGAAATATAATTGCAACAATAATTGCGAAATATTTCGCAAGAGCAGATGTTTCATTCAAAAAAAATTTCTTTCGCATAAGCTCTGACATTTGAATTACAAATTAAGGGCAGTGCTTTTTTTTTTTTTTTATGGTTCAGTTGAAATTACTATCTTTTACTATAACTTTAAAAAAAAATTAATCTCAATATCTTCTTTCATTTTATATTTTAAAATTAATCTTATTTGAATCACAATAATTTCAAATAAAACTCTTTCCTTAATGACTATTTTAAAATTAAAATCTTATTTAAATATTTTTTTCGACCATAAATATGACTCATATTTATTTTATATATACACGTTATAAAAAATTAAAAAAAATGTAATTTCTAAGAAATTTTATAATAGATATAGATAACTATTCTTTGAAGATAAGAATTTATTTTATTTTTTTTTCTTTTGCTTGATGAATAGATGTAACAATACAATAAAGAGAATACCTTTATATAGATTTGTGAGTGTTCTTGAACTTTGATTATATTATATATATATATATATATATATTTTTTTTTTTTTTCTTTGTTTGGACTTTTGCGAATGAAATCTTGCTATTGGGCCCTTAAAAAAAAAACACACTTTGAAAAAAAAAGCTGGAAATTGGAAAAGAACCTCTCATACAGAAAGAATGGCTGTCTTAAATGAATCCAGTAAGCTGCACGTGTGCAGCGCAGTCACAGCTTGGAATGGTCGGCTGTTGTGTTTCAGACTTTAAAACATAATAATAAAAAATAAAAAAAATTTAATATTATATGAAATAATGACTGAGTCAGTGGCCTCGATATTTGTAATACTTTTTTTTTTCTTTTTCTTTTTATCTAAAAGAGATTGGTTTGGTTTGGTTGGCGGACTCAGCTCAGCTCAGCTCAGCTGGTTCAACCTGATTCACCCAAATTATTTGGAAAGTTCGAAAGTGGAAGGCATTTAGCCATCGCCCATTTGCAACATATTTGGAATTGGATGGATCATAGAGATATTGGGTTCACATGGCATAGGCTTTCGTTTCGTCGGTTCATACGTCACACGTGCGATCAAAGTAGTTAGGTTGTCCACTTTTCAAACAACTGTCCAAAAACTAGAATACCACCGTCCGAGAGGGAAGTCTCATTTGTATATTGGGATTTCGTATTATCTTTCATTTTTTGTGCATGAAGATGAAAGAAAGAATTGTGCAAGCTTTTGGATTTATTATTTTCTTTTGATAAAGGTAATAGTAACCCAAAGCCCAAAAGTGTTTCTTCTTTCTCTGTATTATTTGAAATTTTTTATTGTTGATTCTGTATTTTATTTCTTTTTTGTTTGAAGTAACATCTAAATCAAAGATATGATAATTTATATATTTATTTCGTGTCCAATTTATGTTAAATTATGTTAAATAATAAATTTTCGTATACTAACACATCAAATATTAAATTATTTTTTTAATTTTTTCAAATTCATAAACATTTTTTTTTTCAAATCCAATCTCCATCAAAATAATGTTATGGCATCTCATATTATAATATGAAGAGCTTGAATTAGGTTAATAATATGGCTTAGTTACAAATATTATCCTACTTGTAGTAGAATTTAATAAAAGTTATTAGAATATATAACTTTGTAGGCAGGTGGTGGGCCATTAATTTTTTTTTTTTTTTTGTTTTAATTTATACCCTAGTTTTAAAATATCTCTCATTCTCCATTCTCTGTTGCTAGATGAATGAAAGGTATCTCAGCAAATCTAAATTAAATTAAAAATATCCAAAGAAAATTTATCCAAAATCCTCCAAGATTTTCTGTTCCAAAACACAACTAATGCTGATTGAAACGTAACTTTCAAAGCAGTAATTTGTTTAATTAATTGCTACGATCATCTTTGTTTTTTTTGCTTTGCTTGTTTGTCCAGAAATGTTGTGTGGTAGGGAAACTAAAAGTAAAAGCAGCTCTACGCTTCCAATATTGTTATATATATTGAGAATTTATATTTTGAGTATCTCAGTTTAATTAATTATTAAATCTTACGAATTAGAATTCAGTCACGTAAAGTACATATCTATAAGATTCTAGTGAAACAAATAAAATATTAGTTATAACTTTAATTATCAGCTTAAAACACAAGCAATTAATTATCTTTTCATGATTAATTATATATATTTACATCCTTTGATACCTACTATTATCAAGGAATCTGTAGGTTTGAGGGGAGAGAGAGAACTGCTTTCATAATTTGAAGCAAAGTCTCCCTCAACGATAATTAAAATCTCAAAGGTTATTTTTACCGACCAATGAAGTTATTAGTGACAATTGTGTTAGCTAATGGCTAACGAGAGAGCTAATCGAGGGTATTAGTGATATGGGATTAGTTGAAAATAGAACACTTTTTCAATAATATTATGCAAATCACCATGAACGTGGAAAACCCTAAAAACCCCCACGGATTTGATCTAATCTCATATTGGTGGGAAAGCAAATTGTGATTAAAATCTAGATGTGACTTGTTATTTATCATTATTGTTGATATGAAGGCAACAAAGTATATATGTCTCTTCCATAACAGCATTTCGTTTAGGGCACAAAAGTCTGACAAGATACATACAAAGACATGTATTTATATTTATACTTCATATTTCCGAGAAACAGTGTTAATGAAGTGGTAGTGTCCATGTTGCAAACTGCAACGTGTTTCAACTTTCAATCATTAGTTAATGATGTCGAAAATAATAGAACCCTTGCAAGTGTGGCTGTATTGCTGCCAAATTACAGACAAAAGAGATGTAATTAAGCAAGTTGGTGCAGATAATTTCCATAATTAAAAGATAACGATGGCTATGGTCACAGTTTGAGATCTGATACCTTCATCGATTCCCTTTGGAATAAGTTTGAAATGATGCCCCGGAAGAGTCCCTTTCGTGAGAAAAATCGATTATAATCTTACTAATCCTTTCATTATTGAGAACGTAGAATTAACAAAATCTCAAGTCATTAGCCATTATAGGTAACTTTCTTTGTCAATTTTAGATAATATCCAAAATGATGATTTGATCGAGGTATAATTTTGAAGAAATAGATACGGTACATATTCTTGTCTAGACAAATATTTGGGTGTAGTATCTTTATCATATTGAATGATGGATTGATGTGTACATCATTGCATTGTGAGAATTTCGATATATTCTTGATTGATAACGATATCCAAAGCGTAATAATCTCTTAAGAAAATTAGTGAAAGAGAATGGAAGAACTTTAATACGTTATCCGTGATACATGGTGAAGCTTTAAGTCAGTCATTCAAATCAGCCATTTCCATGGACAAATGCCGTATAGTGTGGTAATATTAATTATAGGTGTTTGAAGAGATCTGACTTGCCAACCGAAAAATGCCATGAATCTTATTCAAAGGCAAAAGGTCATACAAATTCCAAAAAAACTTTGTCAGTGGCTCACCAGCAACCCTCCTTTACCCAATGAAATGAATAAGCCATTTTTTTCTTTAGGGCGTGTTAGGTTATTTCTTCTTGCACATTCCAAAAGATCAAGGCAGCAAATTAAAGCCCTTAGGCCAGGAGATATGCTCTTTTTTAAACCACACCATCAAAACTAATAATCATGTCTTAATCATTAATTTAGTTCTTAATTAATACTTTGTTCAACTAGTAAAATGTCCTTAGTCAAAAAGACCCAAGAACAAGCTTTCTCTAACGTGGGTGGAGAGTGGCAGATTCAGAGGTAAATGAAGGAAATGAATATAAAAAGCAAAGAGATAATTAAGCCTATGAGTATGACCTCCTCTCTTTGGAATATAATATTTTTAAGTAAGACCAATGACCAAATGGCGAAACACGAGGCAACGACCAAACCAAATTAGATAAGTCTTGTGGGAAAGGTGTTGATTGGATAAGAACTATTGAATTCAACAACAACGTTTTAATAATGTTTGGAGGAAAAGAAAAGAAAAGAAAAGAAAAGAAAAAGGAAAGGAAATGCCCAAATGGGGAGAATTCTTTGCACATGCATGGGGTTTGGGTAAGCAAGAGTCAATTAGCAATAAAATTGCTATCAAGTATATATCACACTCATTATAATCCACGTAGCTATAATTATATTGCTTTACTTGGGGGATTATCTCACTATCAAAATGATTATTTAAATTCATGTTCATATAAGTTAATTGAACAAATAAACTAATTAAAATAAAAGCGATGAAAATCGATTTGATTTGCTTTTGTCTTTTGCATAGCCATCTCAAAAGAATTCACTTTTTCATTTTTCATGACATCTTTTTAATTTGATTGGGACAAAGAGATAATTGTTTTATAAAGAAAGAACAAGTTAAAGTCAATGTTCCTTGCAGATGATCATCTGTAAAATCCACACCACAGTAATAAAAATGTTGTACGACTCTTATTAAAAATTGCAATTAATTAAGATTATAATAAATCGATTGAATTTTCGTTCATAATTCAAAACCTGGTCTTTTGATTATTATGTCAAAGATATATAGTATAACAAATTAGCAAGAAATTGACTTTATGATACTTGATAGTAACAATAACTATTTTATTTTTTATGGTTGTAAGCTAGGGATTTCTTTGACAATTTCATCATAGACAAGTTTACTAATGTATTAAGACATGTTCCATGGTTGAGGGTACATGTGTTTGAATTTTAACAAAAAAGGTAAAGGGAATTTCGGTGCATGGTCGGGTTTGATTATTGTTGTAATCGTTTTCATGCTGTTCTATCAAACCCTTTGACATAAACATAGCCATTAATGAACTTCAATGTTTCAATATTCCTTAAAAAACTGATATTCGGCGTTTGGCTGGCTTTACCAAGAAACTTGGCACAGGTACTAATTCTTAATGCTGAGTTATATGCAAACTGTAGCTTGTAAACATGGATATAGACAGGTTAAGAAAGTTTTTTCAAAATTATATATAATATAAAAGCCGATCCGACGGAAATTAATCTAGCTACTGAATTTTATTTAAAGAACATATTTAAATACTTTTAGAAATTAATTTCAATTGTGCATCGATAAGTTAATCATATGTTCATTAAAAACCTTAAAAATATTGTTTAATGTTTTAAATACTTTTTTTTATTTTTAACTTAGTTATTAATATTCCATTCATGAACTTATTTAAGGACAGGTTTAGGAACTTTTTTAGCTCACCATGGTAGCTTAAGCAAGGGGAATCTTGTGGTTTTCTAAGTTTCAAAGGCATATATGATATATTTCTGCTTACCCCATTGGCCAAAGTACAAGATAGAGAAGCAACCTTGGATGGGATCCATGTTATAAAGTTAAATATTTAATTAATTAGCTGTAGTGAAATAATCTAATGATCTCCCATTTTTTATGAGAATCTTCCAGACATGGTTCCTCTTAGCTTATGCTGATCTTTAACAAATAATTTTCTACAATAGTATATATATTTTTTATTTACTATTATATGGTAGAAATTGCCTATTTGGTTTCTCTCTAGATCAAGTTGCTGTGGTTGTACTGCAATATTAAGTATACTATATATTACCATGAAGCACTATATTAATTAATTAATGCTGGAAAAATCTACCTGTTTAGCACCCAAAATTGCAGTACTAGGAAGGGATAAAAAGGAAGAAAAACTGAGAAAATAAAAGATAAGCAG
This sequence comes from Firmiana major, assembly GCA_033439115.1. Taxonomy (NCBI): domain Eukaryota; kingdom Viridiplantae; phylum Streptophyta; class Magnoliopsida; order Malvales; family Malvaceae; genus Firmiana; species Firmiana major. Next base: position 51,873,544 of record CM065909.1, read on the forward strand.
TAATATTAAAGGTGAAAATCCAGTTGAAGTGAAAGGAAAGGCCCAGTCTGATGTCCAATCTGAGACAGCAGCATAGGTTACAACCACCAAGACAGCTGTTTCACACATATCTAAACTTCCTAATGTCCCAACTTTCCTACTCCATGAATGGAGATCGTACGAGAGGGAGACTGAGAAAGCCATGATAGATTCTCTAATTACTGGTGATGAATTAATGATCTCTATCTCTATCTCTATCTCTATCTCTATCTCTTTTGATGACTTCTCAAAGGTTTGACGAGTAAAGTTAGTACATGTGCATATACTTTCAGAACCTTCCTTGGTTTCTTTCTTCTTTGATCTTGTAATAACCCAAGTGGGACAGACTAGAATTCATGGTATCACGTGTCCACCCTTTCGACTAGTTCTTAAATCTAATATCTCCTTCTCCAATCTCCATCACAACCCTTCATCAATTTGCAATTTCTTCATTCATTGCTTCATCATTTTGTACTTTCTCATTACCCCATCTCTCTTAGTTGCATGCAGCCTGTTTTTATTGTCAAACACATAATTTTTGTTTCAAAAATCATTACATTATCAGCCATTAACGTGGGAGAGAGAGAGAGAGAGAGAGAGAGCTTTAAGATTTGAGAGTGGCCTAGTAGATCAATGAAGATGTGTGGTATATAATCCCAATCTAGTGGGACAGTTTCTACAAGAGGACAAAGTTAACCCTAGAGAAGATATCTCTCTTTCTCTCTCAAAAGTTATGGATCCATTGTCCCATTGCACAACTCTTCCAAGGGTTAAGTTCCATATGGCTCCAACCCCACACCAGCGAGTGAGACCAAATGCTAGAGTTGAACTGTTTAATCTAACTAAGATAATGCTGATTTCCAACTTGTTAATCCAAGATTCTCGGCCAAAGATTTTGATTTTTAAAACTAAGTGGTCGAGCTCTGATTTTTGTTTATCTCCTTCTGTCTTTCATCTTGTTATAAAGTGTTGTCACATCAATATTCTTTGTAAAAGAGAATAATTTCATTTAAGGCTAATTTGTTCAACTAGTGTTATCCAATCATTTTAATTAAAAGTTTGATGCATAAATCTCACACTAATTCTATTCAATGATTTTTTTTTTGGTATTTGTCTTATTATCAAATTAATAGTAAATAGATATAATGAACCGTTGAATAAACAGAAATCATACATTGATGTGATAATTTATAGTTTTACGAAAAAGTAATCATTATAATGTGACAGAAAAGATAAAAATATTAATTTTTCGTTTGATGTAACTTGATTTATTTATTAAAGTTAAATATACACGCATTAAATTATATGTTTAAAATTATTTTGATTAGAATTGAAAGAACAAAATAAATATCAAATTTTACATTTTATTTTAATTTTTATGATGGCTGAGGTTGAAATCATCTTAGATAAGTGTGCGGAGGGTGAATGTGAGAGAACGTCGTGAATTGAGGCGTAGTTGAATCCACAAAACAAGGGATTAAAATGATAGCTCAACCTCAACCTCAACCTCAACCTTGGAGCTACAGTTGTGAAATTCATTTGGGAATAATATATCATGAGATGAGAAGTTGAGAGACGTGATGTGTTGGATTGTGGGGACAGTGGGGCATTGATTTGATATAAAAAAGGGACCAATGACACCAATTTTCATTCCCCCCCTTGAGTCTTGGGCTTTGGTTTTTCAAGAGATTGCTGACTGCTCAAACACAACAAACACATTCCTTTTGGGTTGTTTTCTCTCACCTTAAAGAAAAGAAAGATCACTATTTGGAGCCAAACCATAGTGGTTTCTAGCCTTTCCTCTTATGGAAAATCAACAACTCCACCTCCACCACCACCTCCACCACCAGCAACAGCAACAACAGCAGCTGCAACGTCAACCTAATTCCATGAAGTCAAGATTCAGACGTGTCTGTGTCTTTTGTGGCAGCAGCCCTGGCAAGAATCCTAGCTACCAGCTTGCTGCCATTCAGCTGGGCAAACAACTGGTACAACAACCTCTTACCTTTTACCCTTTTCATAAACAGGCAGCCTAAGACTTCCTTCAATTGCCTACTCTTTATTCCTCATCTCTTCCTAGAATTCATCAGTAGTTCTAATTGCCATTTATGCGATTTCTCTAATCCCAAGTAATGAATTTAGGCTTCTTAGCCTTTACATTGACCAAACTGAACTATTTCTGAAGAATATGTGGTCTAAATTTTGGAGATATGTATACAAAAGATGCTTGATTGTAATGAAATTTATGGAAAACTGGAAAATACTTGCTTGGAAAGCTAACGGGAATTGACAGAAAGCACAGCTGTTTTATGAAGAAAAAGCCAGAAGCCTTTGTAGCTTAAGTTTGATATTTTTTACTTCTCTTATATCAATTCAAGAGTCTTACCAGTCTGAGCAAAGAGGAGATCAGATACCTAAGTTCAAAGCCATCCTCTGTTTGCTCTGTTTTGGTTGAATTAAGACTTGAATCATGCAGTTGCAGAAGTTGAACAGAAGCAGATTAATGTCTAAAACTAGAAAAGACTGAAACGAATAAAATAGTGTCATTATACAGTTCGTAATGGAGTAATTGCAGGAATATGCTTGAATTAAACACGTAAGTTTAATAATAAAATAACACCTGCAGGTTGAAAGGAACATTGACTTGGTTTATGGAGGAGGAAGCATTGGCTTGATGGGGCTGGTTTCGCAAGCTGTCTTTGATGGTGGTCGCCACGTGTTGGGGTAAGCCATGGCAGTGCACTATTTCCTCTCTCTTTATATCTGGTCTGCTCCGACTCTGTCTCTAATTTTGACCCATCGCATTCTTTTTGTAGGGTAATTCCCAAGACTCTAATGCCAAGAGAGGTAAAAACCATTAAAATCAACTGGCATTTTTCTTGTACAGATTCATGTGAATGGAGCACAGAGCACTGCAATCACATGAATAACTTATATTAGTTTTTCTCCAAAAAGTTTGTATTCTTATTCCCATATGCAGACAATTTAAGATTCAAACAACTCCATACTCAATCTCACTGAACTTGGGCCCCATTTGTTTTTTTAAAAAAAGTTCTTTAATCTCAAGTTTTGCAATTTCAATTCTTTGTTTGAGATTGAGATAATAGCTGGAAAACTAAATCTTGGGTGCAAATTTCTTCAGATTACAGGCGAGACAGTGGGAGAAGTAAGAGCCGTGTCAGGAATGCACCAACGTAAGGCTGAAATGTCTCGCCAAGCTGATGCCTTTATTGCGTTGCCAGGTTTGTCCTGAAATGTTTGACAGGATTAACTGTAGGATTAACTGTCAACCAACCCTTTTCTTTGTCTTGTTTTTACTGATAATTGATCTGATCAAATCTCAACTCACAGGTGGTTATGGAACCTTGGAGGAACTCCTGGAAGTGATCACTTGGGCACAGCTAGGAATCCATGACAAACCAGTAATATACTTTCTTTTTTCCAACCGTTCAAAGTAGCATTATTTGCAAGTATATGCGTCTCAAACACAATCTATTCAGAGATTCACATGTAAAAAACGTGCATATAAATAAACCCTAAAATGCAGAACTAAAGGGGTTTTTATTTTTTATTTTTTTGGGAAAAACAGGTGGGATTGTTGAACGTTGATGGATACTACAACTCACTCTTATCATTCATAGATAAGGCTGTTGATGAAGGTTTCATAGCACCAGCCGCCCGTGACATAATTGTCTCTGCCCAAACTGCCCAAGAACTCATGTGCAAGCTCGAGGTACATGTTTCAAATCCTCCTTAGCTTGCCAAACCAGAACCATCTCTCCACCTGGCATACGTGCAACATTGCTGATCAATAGTCAAATGAAGTCAAATAATCTGAGCCCTCCAATTTTTTTTTCTTACTTTTGACCAGGAGTATGAACCTATGCATTCTGGGGTGGCCTCCAAGTTAAGCTGGGAAATTGAGCAACAGTTGGGTTTCACAGCAAAATCAGACATTGCTCGTTGACCCCTCGTCACCATTCATTCACACATGATCGACAATTTATGACCGTAGATTCTTACTCAATACACAACAACCACCACCTTGTAGATGCAAGCTCCAAAGACAAGTGCCACCACAGTTTCTTTTTATATCAGCTGTGGATCATGCTGTGAATTCTTTTTTGTTTGTTGTTATTAGAATTATTTTCGTTTTACTTTGGTTCATAATCAGAATCTGACCTGGACAAACAATGTCAGTTACTTTATTAGCTTCTTTAGTCGGTGATTGCTAATGCTGTATATTTTATTATTGTTTTCCCTTTCTTGAAAACGATGGGTTGTTTCAAATTACTTTGCTGAACCTGCAGAAGAAGAGGAACGCAGGAAATATCCAGCAAAGAATATTTCCTCAACTTTCAATACCTTTCTATTAGGTTATTAATTTAAGCTTTGAAGCAATGATTATAAGCAACAATGGAAGTGAATTGAGAACATGGAAGTTTTTTTGTCTGTTTCATTCGATATTGATATTCCTTTATCTTAATGTAGCAATCTATGACTGTGACTGTGTATTCGGATGCCTACTAAAGGCAAGCAGGTACTCGCAATCAAGGCGAAGGGTGATTTTTTTTCTTTTTTTTTTTCAGTCTAAGTTTACTCGAACCGTGCATGCTTGAAATGTTAATGATGAGTGCTATGAGTGGCGTGCAAGAGCAAAGATGCTAGGCTAATAATTGTCCATGATTGATTGTTTTCAAAGAGTAAATAGGGTCGGAAGGACAGTGGGCGTTGGGAGTCAAAACAGGACAACTGTTCTTCACCGTACCGAAAGGACCATAGGCAAAATGCCCCGTGTGCAAAAGATGAGTGAGAAAGTAATGGTGGAGACTGGAAACTGGAGGGAAAGTGGGCCTTCTTCTTTACATTGTGGGCGAAGGTTAGCTTTTGATGCCTGTCAGTAGATAAGAACCTTTCGGACACTGCGCTGATGACTGGTAAATATGTCTTTCATGTTGGTAGGCCATTCGGCCATTCTGCTTACGACTTGGCCTGTCATTTTGGTCCAGAAGGAGCGAAACCCAAACGCTTTAAATTTGTTATAATACTGTCTCACCTCTTTTTGCGTTGCAAATCCCAGCTTTAGATAAGAATGAACTTGATTTGTAGTGGACAACAATTGTACCTTTGTAAAAAGTGAATGGCTTAACTCAGGCCTGTTGATTATGCATCTATCCATTGCCATGCTTGCGTGAAAAACGAGGAGATAATAACTCTCTCCTCGGGAAAAGCTTACTAATGAATATAAGCTAATATACAGAAATCAGTGCAGACTTGAGAGATATAATTGAAACATGGAGGGAATTTAACTCTCACATAGTAACAGGTTGAAAAAAGATACATGTACGAGGCTATCCCTCCAAAATACACCAAAAAATTCAGTGCAGGGAGACGTATCTGAGTTCACCCACGTAGAACAATCGACTTAAACACACTAAATTTAGCAGGAAAACATGGTATCGATACAGCTAAATATAGTACAAACAAAATGTGTAATCTGTATTAAAAGACTGGTTACTTTCAGGTGAAGGACTTTACCGCAGAAGAGGTGGTCACCAAACTTGAGAGGAGGCCAACAATGACGGCACTGTTATATGTGGTTGGCTCAGCTTGCATTGAGTTGTTCCGGGAATCAATGTATGTTTCATTTAGGAAAGGCCCTCCCACAAGACCTCCAATAGCTACATTAGGATTGGGTTTAGTTGAATTAAGCCACTTGAAGCCATCAGTGCAACCAGTAGTTGCATCAGCCGGAATTGAAGCTCCTCTGTGATGCACATATTGTGGGTATTTATCCCCATACCCCACAAGAAAGCTCACTTTTAAGGGGTTACTGCCCAAGACATAATCAGCCTGGAAACAAAGATTATTATAGTTTAACAGGAATATTTCTAATCTTTAGCTGCACCATTTATGCAACATATTTCTCATATGATGCAAACAGCATACCTGTGATTTGGCAAACTTTCTAAGAGCTGATGGTTTGAATGAATCCTCACCACAAGTTAGCTTTGGGGTCTGTGACGTAAGCATGTAATCACTGTAAAGAGCTGCTAAAAATGCAGAAGCAACAGGATGCTGCAGAGCATTCCATTCACTGACCCATATAAGACCATCTGCAGCAGAAAGAGTATAATGGTAAACAAAAGAGATCCCAAGAATCAGAATAGCTAATCAGTTTACAAGTGGCTTTAGTGACCTGAGACCATATGCCCCTAAAAGAACAAGTGGTACGGCAGTAATATTTACAGTTTAAAATCAGGGTAGGAATTTGGAAAACTAGATAAACCAGGTATCTAATTCAAAACAACTTTTATTGCTTAGATCTCCTGTTTCTCTTTCTGACTTTCTAGCTGTCTCAACAGGCAGCTTAAGGAAAACAGATTTGTGACTTGATCCATTACGATGCCTTCTGAGGTACAGGGTGCATCAATTGCCAAGTTGATTTGTTTAATCTTTTCTTTTTGTTATTCAAGATCTACAGAGGACAAATATGCATCGAGTGATTTAACTTTAGCGAAGACATTACCATCTGTTCTGCTGGATGTGGCAGAGGGAGACTTTGGTAGAAGGCCACACATAACAGCCTCGGCAGACTTCCTATAGTTTTCTAGGCCAGAATTCCCGGAGGCACCTTTGGTACCAAAGAAGCTTAACCTGGAAAGCAAAACCTGCATAGATGTACCACAATCAGCCACTAAGTTAAAAAAACAGAATAAATACTAGCCAGTGCAGTCCACTATTACATTACAGACCCACGAAAAATGTGGACTAAACATAGACAAAAAAAATTAATTTCCTTCAAATATTCCACAACCTAAATGCTTCAAGGTTAAAGAAATGCTGACAAATAAACCTTCAAACAAAGCTGTTTAATTTTGCATCTTTACAAATGATCAAATGACCCGTGGAGTTCAAACAAGCTATGCATGAAATGAACTCAAGTCAATACTACCTATTTTCTCAAAAACTCATTAAATTTGCATAATCATCGAGAACTTCAGCTTCCTTATGTTATCAATCATCACAATACTTGAGACATGTCTATGTGAAGGTAACAGTAAAACAAGAGAGAACAGCATCTTGCTTCAAATTACTCTAAAACAGAACCTTACCTGGGTTCCTGCAAGTTTATTATCCCAGCTAAACCAGGTCGGACTTCCCCAGTCAGCAAACTCTTTCCCGTTTTCCCCAGTCACGTATTGAAGGTATGATTGGTCGCCTGTTGCATGATAGAGCCAGCTCGCTGCCCATAAGAGCTCATCTCCATATCCTGTTGAGTTGTAGTATGTTGCAACTTCTGGGATGTTCTCACTGTAAGAACCTTTATATTTGTCTGCAAAATTAAAAAGTTGCTTGGCATGCTTAAGAAGCGTGCTTGAATATGTGGAGTCAGCTTTCTTAAACACGAGAGATGCTGAAGCCATAGCAGCAGCAGTTTCGGCTGCAACCTCCGTCCCTGGAACAGTTGCATTCACCTGTGTGAGAGGCCTCTTCTCTTTCATGTCCTCAGGTCTTTCCCAACATTTATGGTCTAGGTCTGGATCACCCACCTGCCTCAGTGTTGGATTAAAAAGTAAAAGTTAAGATACACTTTGGAGGGTTTTTTTTTTTAAAGCATTGTGCAATTATCAATTAGGTCACAACTAACATCATCTTTGATTCCAAATCAAGCATGTTTCGCAATACAACTGCAGAAGTGGCACAAGCTTTCTAACTTTGTAAAATGATACTATGAACAATAGTGCTCATTATGACAATGTATTTAATCTCATATTTTCAAGCAACCCATCAAGACAACTTCAGAAATACCCAGCTATAAGTTAGAGGCTTAGAACCAATTGCTAAATTCAAGATATTCCTGATCCTTAATAATTGCTACCATTGGTCAAAGTCCCTAGGCATTTTAATGAGCCAGAATGTAAATTTCTAAGGCAAGTTGCAAAAAACAAAAACAATTTAAATGTAGTTGCACAATCACTCATATGTACATACACACACAATCCAAAAAAGTATATGATAGTTAAAGACAATAATACCTGAATATAGAGCACGTTCTCTGAAGGATGAGCGTTTATAAGGTAATCCGTTATCCACTTGAGAGATTCTTGTGCAGGTTCCAGTTGATTCACTGCCTCCATCTGATCTCCATACTCAAGGATAGCCCATGATAACACCGTAGCAGTAAATGCCATTGGAAAACCAAATTTCATGTGATCCCCAGCATCATACATCCCCTTGGAAAGATCCAACTTCGCTTCACTTCCATCACTAAGTCCCGAATCTCCTCTCCATGATATCTTATTATTTACTAACTTACCAGCTGAAAAACGAACAAGCAACAATCCCATCTCAAATATTTACCAAAAAACAAACCAAACTTGCTATTCATATCATCGCAATTTCATAACTTGAAAAGCCAAGTAAAAAGAATCAGGAAACCATTTGTTTTAAGTACCTAAACTAAAACTAAACATCAAGCTACTTCCATCTGGATCCATATATTAAAAGTATCCTCAGAGAAAGCAAATTTCGAACAAAGAAAACAAGTGTTTACACTTTAACAGAGAAATATATATATATATATATATATATATATATATATATAGAGAGAGAGAGAGAGAGAGAGAGAGAGAGAGAGAACGAATGAGGGTAAGAAAAAAAAATGTACATTTTTGAACGTCAAAGAATTGCATTGCGATTTTGAGAGCATCAGCATATTTCTTGTCAATGGCGCCTGGAGGACCTGGAACAGGGGCGGGCTTATCATCATTTGAGTGATCCATTTTCTTCTTGACTGCATAAACAACGGCTCCCACAACCAGTCCCAATACTACTATCGCCAGGAACCAACCCAAACATCCACCCGACTTTGATTCTTTCCCCATTCTTTTGTCACTTCTGAATCCCCAAAACACAATCTTGAACCTAAGATCTAGATCAAAACAAGCGCATTGGACAATGGATTAAAGAGAAATGCAGGGTTTAGAACAGGTTCAATGTGCAAGGAAAAAGAAAAAGAAGAACATGGGATTTTCCTGGGAGAAAAAGAAAATCTGTAGAGCTGAATGGCCTGAAAAGTGAAACTGGAAATGCCGTTAGAAACACGGTTGATTAGTTAGAAAGAAGCTTATTAAGGCAAAGGGTAGCTGCATCAGGTGCCCAATCAGCAAAAGATTGTCCTCACCAGATTTATAAATTTGTTTAATTAGTGACTTCTTACAGCCCAGAGAACACACCGACACCAGAATTTCAAGCGGGATATCATAATATAATTGTCTTTCTTGACGTTTCAATGACGGATATGCCCCTTAGTTTTGGTCGGGCGAGATTCGCGCAAGAAGAGAACCTATATTTTCTGCGTCCAACTGTCCCACGTTCCAAGGCTTGCGTTGAGATTAGGTTTGAGCTAGATTCAATCGTCACTCAAATTTAATTCTTTTATTTTTTAAAGTTGAATTTAAAGTATTTAAATAATTAATTAAATCAAATTTAAATATTTTAAAATTTTAAATTAAACGAATTTAATTACATTTTAATATTTTATTATTAATTTTTTATTTTTTATTTATAATATATAATTAAATTTAATAAATAAAATTAGAATTTAACTAATTAAATTTTAAAGATTCAATTATTTTATTTTATCAAATTTAAATTTTTTAAAATAAATTAAATTCAAATTTAACATTGAATATTGAGGCACGGAGGATTCAGATCAGCCTTTGATTTTCATGGCTACCAAACCAACGTTTGATGAACTGGTGTACGTGAATGACTGCTGAGCTTGCTTCAACTGTGATTGGTAAAGTGGGTTAACCGGTTTCAGTCGGTGGCCAGATTGGGCCTTTCACGAATCGGTGTTCCGTCGTGATCAAGATGAAGTGTCCATGTCATTTTTTGGGCCTGAGGGGACATCGATCTCTTGGGCTGAAGCTGTCTCTATTGTCTTTGTCTTTACGTATTTTTCATGAAGATTGAAAAAATATTATTAAAATCAATTGACAGTTGGGTACTCATAGGCTTTCCAGTACTTAAAAACTTTAATTTCTATGAATAAAATTTTATTGCAAGTTGATAACCTTAAATCAGACAAACTTATATGCAAGAAAGATAAGGAATAAATTGATTGATTTTACACTATAATCTATATATATATATATATATATATATATATATTGCCATTAATTTCTAATAATAAACAGTCATTAGACCATAATAACTCTTTTAGATACCCAAAACTTTTAAATTTGTACGTGGATGATAAATTTTTTAAAATTTTATAAGTAAAGTAAATAAAGTGGTCGGTTACACATACTTGCTAAATTATATTAAAATTTTAATTAAAAAAATAAAACATTCGATAATTTATCTCATTTATAAAATTAAAAATAAAATATAAGACATGAATCTTTTCTGATTTATTCCCTTGTAAAATCACGTGTTTTCACCTAACAACGTTGTCTTACTATGGAAATTAATTTCGGTTTTCTGTAACCTAACTTTTAACTTTCGTAGGAATTAATTAGCGACAGTGTCGCCATAAAGTCCGTCTTAATCAGCTTTGGTGTAAGTTAAACTCTTTTTAATTAAGAGTCTGACCCTAAGCTACGTAAGAAAAAGTTGCGTGGTTTGAAGGAGACCAATGCAGCAACGGAAGCAGCACAGCAAACTATTCTTGACAAGGATTTTTCCATCCCTATTCCATTTTTATTTTAATTCACTCTTGCACCAACTCGCAACCAACCAAGCACTAAAATGGTCGACAAGTGGGTACCAAGATGGATCCAAGTTAACGGTAATGACAAAAACCAAAAAAAAAAAAAAAGCAAGAAAACTGAAAAATGGACTCAAATCACGGATTCCGATCGGTTTGGTTTGGGTTTTGCACTTACAAAACAGATCTTCTGGCATCTAATTACCTAATGCACCTCCCTCCTTCCTAATAAAAAAACTCTTCATGTCACCAGATTTGGGCGTTGAATAAATTGGAATCAAGAACCCCGGAAATTCTGTTTGTTTGAAAAGAATAAAGCAACAAATGAAATAGAAACAAGACAAGAAATTTACACCAACGTCAACAATGATTCGATACCATTATGCACCTACTTATTTAAGTGCTAGTTCTGTAGATCGAAGAGAAAAGGAGCTAAAACCATTATTTTTAACGGGCTGCAGAACGGGTTTTCCTCAATCGGCCACGTGTGACTCGAATGCTTTCTTCCATAAGAGTCTCTTTTGGGGAAGGGGGGTTTGTGCTTCCATTCCCTGGAGAAGGTGGCACCGGTTCACTTTGCGTTGCTTCCACTTCAGTTTCTGCAGGTTGGCGTTCGCTGGTACTTTCGGATGCAGTATCTGCTTTTTGGCTATTCGAGGAAGCTGAAGGAGTATCTGGTTTAGTCGCCTGTGAAGGCACCTTTGAAGGTCCCACCTCTTCAGCTACTTCCTCTTGGTGTTGACTTGAAGATGTGCTAGATGTCGGTGATGGTGGCTCTTCAGCCTCTGGTTGTGCTGCTTGTGCTTTACTAGATGATTGACGTTTTGGCACACCGGATGGTGGGCTGGTCCTAGCACCATGTGCCTGCAAATCCCGAAGTTATAAAGAAAAGAGAAACTTCAAGATGATTGAATCATGTATAAGAAAGGATAAATTGGTACAAAAAGATGAAATTTAGCAAAGACTAATTACTTTTCAATTACTACAGATATTTAATTAATATTCAAACATTAAATCTTGACAGGCAGTTGAATGCATGATAGATAGTGAGAGGCCATTTTCTAAAACAACCTGTTTCACATATTGATCAGAATGCCAGTCAATGCAGTTTCACCAAACTAAGTTAGTTGTATACAAAGCCAGTTAGGAGGTAATGGAGGCACAAACTACAATCGTCTTTAATTTGACAACTACCTGAGAATGATGGGGGCTAGCAGTTGACTGTGAAGCAACATATTGGAGGATCTCAAAAATTCTTGTCTGACCATAGCTTGTGGCTCTTTGCCAGTAAAGAACTACCATATCTCCAGCTCTAGTCCTTAGTTCCAACAAGTTACGGTCAATTTCATTTTCATGCTTTGCAACATATGGTCTAAAGAAGGAGTCATACACATAAGAAGTTCCCTGAGAGAGGCGAAAACAGAGAAGTAATTAAAAGAAACATCAATGTGTAGATGGACGAGTAAATGTTCTTATTTATTTAAGAGTAAACACCCACCCTTGTTTTAGGGTACCAAAGATATATAAAGAATGCCAACTTAGCTTCACTGTACATTGGAACCCTTCAAAAAGCCAGATAAGAGCACAGTCAGAAATGAAATAGCAGACATGAAAACTCCTTTTCTGTTTTATGATACCTTACCATGATATAAAAGCATCACCAATTCTCTCACAAACTGTCAGAACAGCCACCAATATCCTGCAACCAGACAGGAAAAAATAATTAAAATTAGCAAAATCTTAAATGGAAGAACTAGCAATTCAAGACTTACCAATACTGGCACCAAAAGCGCAGTTGCTCAATCTCAGGCTTATTCATTTCAACAGTTTTGTAACATTCATATGCCGGATAAGCATAGCCAAAAACCATCCTACGAAAATATTTAAAAGCAAAAAAGATTAATGTCAAGTAGAAAAATAAACTACAATGAGAAAAAGACAATCCGTTGTAAGGTAAAACATACACGAGTCCTCTGGTAAGAAAGGATCCAATCATTTTGTTTACTTCTTTATGAAAGAAACTACTTCCTGAAGTTAAAAATCAGTAACAAAGTCAGTATTATAAATCCCAGAAAATAAGAACAGTCTATAGACTATAGTCAATTAACCAATTAGTATAGAAGACTCTCTGACAAGGAAATACAAAGAAGAGGAATTATTTCAGTTCTCTCAAAAAAAAAAAAAAAAAAAAAAACCTATAAATCCTAGTAAAACAAGTCCTAATCAAGTTGACACTTCAAAATTTCTTGACCAAAAGGATATAAAATTTTAGCCCTCCCTTTTACGACTTGAAGGATCTATATCCTCTCTAAACCGCTTATGAAAACACTCTTAAACTTAATCGAGCAAGAATTTTCAGATACCGGAAATGAAAACAACATAACACCTGGTAGGAACATCCATTCATCCTCAGTTTTCTGGGCAACCAAACAGGGGAGTAAGAGTAACGTAATGTGACAAGCTCAAAAACCACAATGATTCAGCTAATCAACACCCAAACTCACCTTATTACGCAAGTTATAACAAACAACATACTAAGTGAGAAACTTTTTTTGGCTATCAAAAATCTAAGGTACTGAACGGTACTGTATATTTTAAAAAATCATCCAACATATCGCGCCGAGAAGCAGTGAAAACAAATCATCCGATATAAACGCAAAAATTATCCATCGAGTTCAATAAATCCGATAAATAACAAAAATGATGAAAATCATATACAGGAAACTTACAAAATGAGAAAAAAATGGTGTAAAAATCCCAAAAAAAAAATATCGTTACCAACAATGCAATGCCAGAAGAATTTTTGATTCCGGTGGTTGCGGAATCAATCGCCAAGAAAAAAGGAGAAATATAGGAAAATAGAAGGAAATGGAAGAGCAATCGGTACTTTTTTGGGCCTAACAAGAGTATTTTCAATAAAACGAAGCAAACAGAAGCACAGCTCTGTAAAAATCGGAAATGATAGCTAAACCAAAGTACAAAAGCTAGAGAGTAGAGGATTTCAAGGAATTAACAGATGTGTTTTGGAGAAGATGGCCGACGAACAGTAAAATCGGCGCCGCCAAATAGGACGGCTAACCGTTGCGAAGTCGGCGGTAACGGTGAGAGCGAGAGAGATAGAGAGAGAGAGAAAAAAAAAAAAAGAAACAGTACCAGTAGAGAGAAAGAGAGAGTGAGCATCAGAGTCTCCTGCGTCGTTCGCTCCTTTTCATAGTTACTTCTGGATTTGTTTTAGGTTTTTGACCCCGTTTTTAATTTCCGTAATTTTCTTAACGACAACATATCTTTCTGTAGCAAAGCGCAGGGGGATATTTCCGTTATCCTTTCCCAATCACCGTTTGATTCGAAATGGACGGCTCACCTCCTTCTGGGTTTAGCAAGGGACGGAGATGTAAATTTGCTTGTTTATAGAGAACAGCTTCTCGGTTTAACGTTTTAAGCTTCATTCCCTATTATACCCTTGAAATAAGGGATTGTCTTGGATAACGAGCAAAGATTTATTACTTGTACTTTTATCAAATTTTCGGCCAATTATTAATTAAAATTATGAGATCAAAAAATTCATATGTTTTTATTTTGTATTAAGTATATGTAAAATATAAAATTTATTATTTTTAATTTAAAAAAATATAATTTGTAGACAAATCTCGTCAAAGTCGTTTTTTGTTTTACTCCGGTCCTACTTGTTTTTTCTTTAATTCTCACTTTACGAGTTAAGCCTTTTATCTCACATGGACAATGCATGGCGTTGTAGAAGAATCTTGCTATTTTTATATCGCATTCTAAAAGATTACACCTACTTTATCATTTAATTTTACTATAGTTTTCTTTCTCTTTTTCTTTTTTCTTTTATTTTCTTTTAATATATATACTATGTTTTATAAATATTAAATTTATGTATATATTGTATATAGGGTAAAGATCATTTCGTGTGTCTATGTATATATTGTTAATATCGGTTTAATTTCAATATAAATAACAATAATCAATCTAATTAAACTTTCTTTCTTACTCAAAAAAAAAAAAAAAAAAAACCCTCTCTGGATCCCTCCATTAATCCAACTCAACCAAAAATATTTTAACTAAAAATGACCCAATAATAGGTACTAGGAGAACATACCATTTATAATATTTATACTACAATGAACTTATTAAATTCCAAATTGTGTGCGATATCAAATATTCATATGATATACACATTTATAAATGATGGAATCTTATATAATTTTTTATTATGATTAAATAATTATAAAAATATAATTAAAAAATTATAAGTAAAAACTTAACGTTAAAAAGTTTAAATACATATGATTTACGTTTGAATAGTAAATGTCATATTTTTAATATATAAAAAAAATATTACAATCAAATTGAAAAATTTATTAAGATTTCGACAAAAGTCGTTATTTTCTACCAACTAAACATTTTAAAATTGAAAGAATAACCGTTCGTCCGAGATGAGAAATAGAGTAATCTTTGATTAGCAGCTGGATGAAATTTGGTAAAGTAAGTCCAAACAAAACATCAAGCGTTCCATCGGGGTCCATTCTAATTATCGCCGCTAATAGAAAGTAATGAGGCACAAATAATTATGGATTCCAATTCAATTAATAATGACCTATCTACATTTAAGGCATTGTGTTAACCATAACTATAATGTTAATGCCCGTCTTCTTGTTACTCATAGTCAAAAGTCATAAGCGTGAAATGCAAATAAAAAGCAGCACAATTATATTATATATACACATTATAGGTCTTAATTATTTTTCATTATTGTTGAAATGAGTTATTTTAAAAGTTATGATATGATATCATTAGACACATTTACAAGAAATAATCGAAACAGTAAGAAAAGAATTTTTTTTTTATCATCGAAAATCTTAAATATCTCGTGAAATTTTATAAAAAAAGATTAAATTTAAATAAAACTCATGAGTTTATGTTTTTGTTAGACGAAAATATATAATAACGATGTTTATGACTGAATCAAGTATGGTATTTAGAATATTAGGACCAGACTTTAAAACAAAAAAGGATGAGGATGATATGGATTAAATGCTTTGGACGTGTCTCACGTAAAGGACATGGAAATATCCATTACTCTCTTGTGTGTTTGGTGTGAATTAGAAGCAAACGAAAAGGGAGGCCAACGGTGAAAAAGGAGCAAGGGTGCCAAAGAGAGATGATGGGAAAAGGGAAGGCATATGGTGGGGAAGGATTTTCCAATAGCTGCAGTGAATTAGTGCATGGCCAAAACCACAAGAAGCCAAAAGGAAAAAGAAAAAGAAAAGGCAGCGGTGAGTGTGGCATAGAGATAGGAAGAATCGGTCCATCGTCCATGGCATCATGGGACAATGTGTCTTGATAGACTTAAATCAACTGCGTGGCTTAATTATGCCTGTTTGGTGGGCTGTCGCTCTCCAATTCACACACACATTTCTCTCTCTTTTCGCCTTCATTAGACATCGGCTTGGACCCAAGTGAACAATGTTGCCATTGGCGTAGTTGAAGTCGCTGTATTAATCGAGGCAAAGTCCATTCGAGTGGTGTGGTGTGATTGGATATGATTTATTTTGATGAAGTTAAAAATAAAAATAATAATAAAATTGATGTTAAAACGGTGATACGTTTGAATTGATTCGTAACGATAATGATAATATTAAATAATAAAATGATTATTAAAAATATTTTATTAAAATAAATAAAATATAATAAAAAATTTCACTACACCTCAATGTAATCCCAGGACCAAATCTAAATTCTAGTATGCTTACATTAGTGGCACATGCACGAGTCAAGGGTTATTGAGGATTTTAATATTTCTTAATGCGTTTTTGGTTGATTTCAGCGCTTTTGGTCAATCTCGGGAACACAATATTAGCCTTGTTCATGCTAAATCAAGACATGCTCGCTAAATGCTTTATTTATTTATTTAAAAAATCTTAATTTAAAAATAAAAGTATGAAATGAACGTGTAAATATTAAAATTCTAAATTTCAATTTAAAAAATAAAAATTATAAATATTAAAATTTAAAATTCGAGTTGATTGTAAATCACAGATAGTATTTCATTTCCAAAGGCCAATGGGCCAATAAATTTCACAGCCGCCTCAGAAATGTAGGGTTCGACTAATTTTGGGTTGTCAAAACCCAAAAAAATCCAACCAGGCTCGAAGCAAGGCCTCGAGGATTTCAAGTCGAAAGGAAGCAGTAGAGAGCGCCACGTGTAGTATACAAAATCCTCCAACTGTCTGGTGGTTGACATTGATAACAACCCCACAATTAACATATCCAAAATCCGCCATTGCCAGGATCGAGTTCTTGGCGCTCTAATTTTTCTCGTCTTTAATCTCCTTTGAATTCTGATTCCTGAAATCAAAACAAAGCAAAAAGAAAAATGTCAATAGCTCCTTCGCTCTCTCGTCTTCACTCTCCATTTCTCTGCTGCCCGCTCAAGCTCTCCACTCCATCTTTGTCCTTTAAATGTGGGAGAAAACAACGGTTGCCAGTGTCTTATCCATGCATCAGAGCAGTTGATCTTGATCAGAACACAGTTCTTTCTCTATCCTTAATTATTTCCTAATGATATATGTACTTAATTCTTGAATAATTTTCTATAAATAAAGTAACATGTAGAAAGCTGTTCTCAGATAGTAGCAGTGTCGGTTGGAATTGTCAGCGTAGCGATTGGAATTGGCATTCCCCTCTTCTACGAGACTCAAATCGATAAAGCTGCAAAGAGAGAAAATACCCAACCGTGCTTCCCTTGCAATGGCACCGGTGCCCGTAAGTAACTCACTCTCTAGTCTAACAATTTAAGTAATAAAAATGAATAGAAATTGTGGGGTAAGTTTCAAAGAAAGATTCGCTTGATTAATGTCTAATTCAAAATTCCATTACGAGGAAAGTAGAATGTAGTGTTAAATGGGTAACTCAAAGTTTTTGTGATGGTGCAGAGAGGTGCAGATTTTGCATGGGAAGTGGCACCGTAAGCGTAGAGCTTGGTGGGGATGAGAAAGAAGTCTCAAAATGCATCAACTGCGAAGGTGTTGGTTCTCTAACATGCACTACTTGCCAAGGTAGTGGGATTCAACCTCGGTATCTTGATCGCAGGTATATACACTCAGGCTTATATAATTGGGTATAATCCGTCAGACTGTTAATATGAATGAAAATGGATGCTCAGACATAGCGAGAAACCTTCAACTTTTGCTACACAAGTGTTTTTATTACATTGTTAAAATGCCCATGACAAGGAGATTAAGAGCCAGAGTACTATTGTCTAAAGGATTCTGTGTTCTGCTTTCAACAGGGAATTCAAAGATGATGACTGAAATCCTGCAAGGAGCAAGGGCAAGATTTTGGATTTGACTTGCATGATGATTAACATAAACTGTTGGTTTTGGAAAAGGATTTGTAATAAATATTCACCAATGCAAAAGCACCATTCTACTATTTGCAAAATTACATGTGTACAAATGCATTTGCACATTGGTAAGCCCATAACTAGAACCATCTCATCTATCCATATATACTATGTAGGCAATGTATGAACAAACTAGCCCCTAAAATTAAATGATTGCAGTAAAGATCTTTACACTTCCAAAAGAGCCAAAGATTCAGCCTCTAACTTAGACAGAGGTTGTTGCAGGTTTCACACACTTCCCTTGCAACCATTGCAGCCTTATCTTGCCACCTTTTAGAGAGATAAAGGTTTCCCTTAAGCTGGGGTCTTCAAAGAGGTCTAGAGCTGCAAAATAGAGCCACTCGTCAATGTCTTCTATCTCATCCAATGCTTTAATGCAATTAGTTATGCTAAATTTGTCATCACTTCGTTTTGTGGCAATTGTCCTCCTCGACCTCCAAGCAGCGAGCATATCTAACATGGCTCCTGCCATAGCCTCAGAGGTTTCTTCATCCTTTCTGTTCTGGTCCAAAGAAGATTGTGCCTCAGATGGTCGTTTTCTTTTTTTCTCTGCAACACTCTTACTCAACTTTACTGACAATGCATTGTTTTGGGCTAATCTTGAGGTTGATGGATTATCAGGATGTGTTATTCCTCCCTCCAGACAAGGAGTTAGGCCACCGGTATCATTTCCAACAGCTTTGTCCAATCCCTCAAAGTGGCTTGATTGGGCATATTTCCCGTCAGCAGATGAATCAGTGAATATTGTGCATAGTTGCTCATAGATGGGGCAGTCCTTGATTTTGACTGGCTCAGGCCTAGGCTGTGCCTGTGAACACAATCTCTCAGGAACAGATACTAAAGGGAGCAGATACAAACATTCAGCAAGTTGAAAAGGAAATTTACCCCAATGTCTTCCCACAGGTCAAACCCAATGCAACAGGAATCTTCCATGCCTGCAAAGTCATTTTGGTCATAAGCTGATTTGAGGTTATAGAAGCGTGTTCGTAGAACATCCAGGTGTTTTCTCAACTGATTGTTATTGAAGTTAAGATCTGTTTGCTTGTTGAATTCATCGCGAATGTTATTCCATGTTTTCTTGTCAAAAACATTGTTTGGTCTGTTTCCCAGTTGAATTTGCTTCACTACCAAGTCCGCAAATATCCTATCGAGGGCTGCCGTCCACCTTGTTCTTGAGCGCTCCTGTTTTGACTGACCGGCCTCCGTATCCATCTACAACCACAATATACACTCGAATTGAATAGTACTTAAATCATCATGAATATTACAATCTAACTTATTGATAAAGGCATGAAATATCAAAGCATAGCTTAAGTTTCTTGCAAGAAACAAGCTCAAAACTTACTGCTTCACGTCGATAAAGCATACAATTTATCATGTACGTATAATTGTATGTCCACCCAAAAGCTAAAAGAAAAAAAGAACATCTATTAACCATTACCTTGATTTAATCTGGGACAAAAATGATTTGCTTGGCGAGTGCATATGATTGTCAGCAAAAATTCACCCTGCAAATGGGAATTAAATAAGCAATTTACTGCCTATTGCTATTGGCAAATATGTGATCATCGGCTAACGCCACCATTGATGAGCGTTATGAACAATAACCAATGGGAAACAGGAAATGAACAGGGAGATATTACAAATGGAGAAGCAAATGGTAATTAACTAGGTTTAGAATAATCATTTATAAAATCAAATTACATGTCAACCCAGATAAATGCATTCATCAAACACCAATTCACCAAAAAAATGTTTTCTACATCGAACTTCTAAGCTTGAAGCACTATTACTTCAAACCGAAACCCCCCAATTTGATATATCAGTATCCATACGGGTTTGAATAATGAAATTAAACAGAAAACAACAATGCCCATGAAACTGCTCCAGCTTACCAGAATCCGCGATCTTCAGGGAACCCAGTGAAGATTCAGATTGTTAAAGGAAATGTGCATGAAAGAGATTGTTACCAGTTCTTCGTAAACCCTAAAACACAGGGGAGAGCAAAACTGAGCAGAAGATTTGCAAAGAAGGACGATTCAGAAATTTTCTTTTCTAGTTTCCTTATTGGGTGAGGCATCTGGGCCTCTCCTTGGGCTTTTGAATCCGTTTTTCCTCCCAGCTTGTCGTTTTGGTGGTGCGTAGTTACAAATATGCACACCCTCCTTTTTCTATTTTAGGTATTTTCGGCCCCTTTCTTAGACATTTTTGTTTTACACTATTCAGCTTTCAAATCCAATTTTCTTCCGCTTTATCCTTCAACATATTAAACTGACTCGTACTAAAAATTTATATATATATATATATATAATATATATAAATTTTAAAAAATTAAAAAATTTTATATTTAATATATCAAAAAATTTTAACACGACAATTTTGATATTTTACCTTTCAAACATATTCACTTGATATTTATATCTCTTTTTTTTTCTTATAAAATTTCCGTTTCTCAAAAAACATAATTTTTGAAAGATTCATAGGAGCGGAGATTAATAATTTTAGCATGTCACATCAAGATATTCATCGGAGAGGAGTTTTAACTTCTAATAACTGAGCTGTTTCATTGTAAATCAAATAACATAACAGAAACTGAAACCAGTCACAATAACATATTGGTCTGTTTCTGTTAGAAAGCATTCACAAAACTAGAATTAGAAACCAAATCCATGCAGCTGTAGTGCTGCAGAAAGAAAGAAAGGGGTAGAAAATGACAAGAACACTACAGCAGATGATAACAATTCTCAAACTTGTCAATAAATGAAATTAATTGTACATTTGGATCAAATTGGTTTTTGGCTTGACAATAAGCAACCCTTTTGAGTTACTCATACACATGATCTTTTCCCTTGTTGAATTTTAGAACCTAGGATTGGCTTGCATATGTCCGAATGCCACTTAGGATGTATCCCCCAGATCCACTCATCTGCATGCAGGGATGAGTTCTCGATGGAAGAACCTGCATAATATTACATTAATTTGACTACGGTTACATATTATTCTCAAAAATAAAGCATTGGATGTTTACAAATCTGACTCTAATGGGACTACTAATACTATAATTCCTATACTTTAAGGAAACATTAAAATTTATATGGAAAGGACCCTGATATTCACGTAACCAAGGTTCTGAAATTTGCAACCCAATTGCCATTTTCTCATGTTGCAGATTGCGCATGCATGTTGTAAGAGGCTGTATTTTACCCATAAAAGAACAAAAAATCATTTGAATATCATCACTATCAATTTTCTACATAAATGAAATCTAAATTCAGTTCATATCAAGCTTTGAAGCACTAGTTAGGGAGAAATTAAAGCAAATGACATGCAGATACCGGTGATAGATTGCGAAAGGAGCTGAGTAAGATAGAAGGGGCAGCAGATCCTTAATTAAACTCCAAGCATCCTGCTGCGGTGCAGCAATAATTAGGCTACACAGAGATATTGAAAGTAAAGCAACTGTTTAAGTTCTGTAGCTGTGTGTAGCTAGAGAAACCATTTTCTTTCCATGACTGAATGATATCTTTTGGTACTTTGTCTCCAGCTTTTGGGGCTTTGCAAGTTTTGCTTACTGTAGAAAGTTCATTCTCAGGAACAGGAGCCGCAACACCATTTTCAGATGAAAGATGAACCTCTTCTATGCTAACTGATAATGACGTTTGCTCCTGAAGAAAGCATTGTGATACATTTATGGGGCTTCAGAAAAAGAACAAACTTACTAATAAGGGAGCATGACTAACATTAGATTGACTCTCCACAGTACAGATCTTCATGTTGACTGACTTGCTCACCAGTTCCATTTTGGGCAGAACAAAGGTCGTTGAGTGAACACCGCAAAGTTCTGAAACAAATAAGAAGAAAGGATAAATTTTGAATCCTATGATTCAAGAACATAATTCTGTATTTTTATCTGACCTCTGTCTATGATGGACAGAGTAAAAAGAAAAGAATCGTGGCTGGAAAAGGAAAACACTCCATGAAAATGAGATAACATTAACCAGCTTTTACTTGAATATATAAGATAATACTTCAACCAAATTTAGCAAAACTCAAAAACTGGAGGTGTACCTCTTGCAAATTTCATTACTGAAGTTGAACATCCTTATTATCTCCATAGGATAGGGTGTCCCGCCAAGAAAAGTATTGCACACACTACCTGTACCTGTTGACCAAAAGGTATATCTTGCAAAAACCAGACAATGGGTCCAACAGTGCTTGCTCATAGGAAATGACCATAACAAAAAAAATTCCTGGTAGGAAAAGCTTTAGAAATGCATTTTGAAGGCTTTATTGTTCATTGATAGTTGATAACATATACAAATTTTTGTACTTCATTGCACAGAAAGGAATGTAAAAGACTACTGTATTTTATTAGTACTGTCAGACTGTCCTTATTCGTGATAGGCTTGTGGTTTCAGTTGCAATGTTCAAAGGACCTAGAAACATATCCCATACTTCCAAAACGCTCAGCCACAGCACCAGTAACAAGTCCACCAACCATATCCACTATGAGGACATACGAGTTTGCAGTAACATTAGCCATTGAAAGCAACAGTGATAAAGCATCCACTCGCAAAAATCTGAATCATAGGCCAGGAAGAACAAATGAATTCCAATTGATATTTCTGTAGAAGTAAATGATCAAAACATAGTTAACACCCTATGATACTTACCCAATTCGAGCTGGATACTTCTTGAAGTATGCCTCACATATACTGATACAATTGGCAAAAAGCAAACTCAGCAAAGAGGGATAAGATAAAAACCCTTTAAAAACTGCATATCAAAAAAGCCAAATGAGGTAAGAGTCACAAAGTCACCTTCGAGAAAAGGGACGTCTTAAAAGTACTCTGGGTGCATATTTCTTCTGCTTCTTAAGCCTATATTTTTCGTACAGATAAAAAACAACTCTTATATTTCTCCTTTATTTTCTTTTTCTTCTTTTGCTCTTTTATTGGTAGTTTACTCTACCAAACCAACTTATAGCCTAGATTGCTACACATTAATAACTGTCTGAGCATGATGTGAACTAACCTGTGAGAACTGTGTTTTCTTTTCGAAAGTTGCACTGTTAGCAATGAGAGCCTCAACAATCTCATTTCCCGTTGCCCCCTGTGTGTATCATAAGAGTATAAGCAATCAATGAAGATTCATGTACACAAAATGCCTATAACTAACCACGAAAACACAAACCTTCTCACCTTCGCATTGCATCTATATCTTCACCCATGTTGGATCTATTTTCGGACATGTTGGATCGTTTATTTGCTCTTATGATGCCGGTGTTAAAAAGAATAGGATAAAGAATTAAATTTTACAAAACAGAATCTGAAAGAACTTCAGTTTACAAAAAAGCTTTAGGTTTTTGTAGAACATAATCTAAGTATGTTAGTAGTTGGCATCAAACCTTCCTAAAAAAGCATAAAACCTCAACGTGTAGGGTTAACCGCTAAACAGATTAACGACCAACGAGGAAGTTAATGATGATGCTTGTTGATGTTTGGATCTGAAACTTAGGACGAGCCCCATTTATGACCCAAACAAAGTCTAAATGGGCTTAGAAGCAGTCCCATTTTAAATATCAGATTGGACTAATTTCTATTGAAGTTCCCAAAGTTCCAGAATTGCAGCCCAATCTTTATATATACACACGCACACAAAACCAAATTTATGCCTCTAAAGCTCTATAAATATACAAGTAAATCTAGACTTTTAACGTACTTTATATGTGTTTATATGTGTATATTTATATATATAGAGAAGCTCACTGTAGGCCTCTTGTTTTTCTATATATACAAATAAATAAGGCGTTTACCCTTTATTTATATAAGCAAGCAAACTAGGCATCTGGTATATATATATATATATAAAAGAAAATATGGGTTTTAGTCCTTTACATTAAGGGTGTAATCGAGTCGAGCCGAGTCGATACAGTGAGGTGCTCGAGCTCGAGCTCGACTCGAAACTCGGTGCTCGATACTCGGCTCGAACTCGATCGAGTCTTATTTTTTAAACTCGAGCTTGGCTCGAGATCGAATTCGAGCTACTCGAACTCGCTCGATTATATAAGCTCGATATTTTGCTCGAATTCGATTAGTCTCGATTAGGCTCAATAAGGCTCGAATCATTATATAAATATTATTATATTATTAAAATATATAAAAACTCGATACTCGATTAGGCTCGCGAGCTACTCGAGTAGGGTATTTAAGTGCTCGAATTCGGCTCGCTCGATAGCTCGAGTAGCTCGAGCTCGACTCGACTAAAATCGAGCCGAATTCGAGTTTTGCTCGAGTCGAACCCGAGTAGCTTGCGAGCACCACTGTATCGTTTACACCCCTACTTTACATATATATACAAACAAGCTAACTCTGAATCTCACGCTCTTTATACTTATATATACACGAACAAGCCGTTTTTGGGCATGTGATTATTCATATATATATATATATATATTTATACAAGAAAATATGGTTCCCTTACACTATATATAAAAGAAAATTTAGGCATTTGGTCCTTTGTATATGTATATAAAAGTAAATTTAAACCTTTGGTCCATTCTATATATACGAAAAATCTAAAGATCTGATCATATGTATATATATATATATATATATATATATATATAAAAGCAAAATTTGAGTTATTGACCATTTATATATATACAAGTAAATCTCGATATCTTGATATTTATATATATACAAGAAAATTTGTGTTTTTAGTTTATATATATATATATATATATAAAAGCCAAATCTAAGCCTCAACTCCTTAATATAAGTATATACAAACTAACTTTGAGTCTTTGATCCTTTATATATATAGAAATAAATCTAAATCTCTAATCCTTTAGATATATATCAAGCAAATTTGAACCTCTAACCTTTATGTATACACAAATATGTAAACTCAAGGCCTCAAAATTATGTCCTTCGACACTTTATAGATAAAAGTAAATTTAAATATTTCGTCATTTATATATACAAGTAAATTTTGAATTTTCATCTTATATATATATATATATATATATATATATAAATATAATAGCAAATTTAGATGAGTCCAATTTATGACCCAAACAAAGTCTAAATGGGTTTAGAAGCAGATCGGTCTTAGTGGGCTAATACTAATTGAAGTTCCACCAGTTCTTTGCAGCCCAACCTTCATAGTTGTTGAAGCACTTCATTAGGGCAGCACTAACTCGATAATTTATCTATATTTCTCTTGTTGGAGTTGTAAAAGTATATATATAGCATACGAAAATTATTGTACTATAATTAATATTAACTCGGTGAATATTTTTTTATTTTTATTGAATTTATATATAAATTTTGACAAAATTTTAACCTTAATTATTTTTGTTTTGTTTTTGCATTGCCGTTGAGATCGTCAAGTTGGAAGGACCTGAAAAGTGGGGGTGACATGAGATCAGCTGTTAGGTCAGCTTCTTGAATATATGAAGTATAAACTGTAAACAGTATTGAGTATCTGGCTCCATAAAACATCACGACAACCGCAAACTTGTAACTTTAGTTTTAGTTTTATGATCTATCTCCAAATGTGGTGATAGGGAAACATGGTCGGCCAACTAATATGAGCCAAGCAAACCCCAAGTAGCACATGGGTTTCTGTGCTAGACTCAGGAACCCCTACCATTATAGCCTTTGCTTGCTAGCTATTGTTTGTACCAGTAATTTATATATAATTACACGGAACTTTCTTCTTACAAATCACAGAGATTTCATAAGATACAAGAGACATACGTGTAGACCTGTCATTGCTACCCAATATAATAATCGAGATTTGGTTCCCTACCCATAATTGGCAATTATTTTGTGGGAAAACAATTTGAATAGTATTTCGGAAACGTGAAGCAGCTAGGGAGGAATTGTTTGCAATAATTAGGGTTTTTTTTTTGGCATTTAGATATAATAATGTAATTATTTTTTTCAGTTGTACTTGCAAGGAATCATTCTGTTCTTAATTACGTGGGATTTGGTAGTTTGTTTAGTTTTTGCTTTCTTTTTAGGGGTTCTATAATGGATTCGGATAAGAAGTAACCGGTTCCCTTCGTGGCTTAGGACAAGGGACACACATGCAGCGAATGGTTGGCCAAATTGTATCTGAGTTCCAACAACTCTCGGAAAAGATGCACTGTTTGCTAGTCACTATCTCAGTAATTAAGCATTAAAATGTTTCAACCCAACTCACTCCATAAGCTAAGCAGCTCGGTTCGATAAATAGTTTGAGGTTTTTTAGTCAGACTCAAATAGTTTGCGAGCTAGCCTCGTCACATCGGCTGAGCCCTGTGTATTACCTGCTGCATTGAAATTTAATCTTCACTAAGTACTGAACCAATGGTAGGCTTTAAATACCTCAAAATATCCCTATACCAGAAGTGTTTCATTAATTCAACTTTCTTCGTGAGTCAGTCAAATTGTGAGCCCTACAGGCAGGATGTGAGGCATGTCTTGATTTGAGGCTAGCTAAGTCACTAGGTGGGGGTCGAGTTACAAGAAAGCCATTCTTGGATTGTTGATTATTTGTGCACCGCAAGGGGTAGTAGTGAGAGAGAGATTGTGATACGCAAATTGTCACTGGGAGTTCCTATTCTTTCTGCGTGTCTTATATGTTGTTCTCTTTGGCTCATGCTCTTTTTCATTTGCTACTTTTGGAATCTGGACCCCGTTTCTGCATTATTATGCATTTATGCTATCCTAAATAACCTAATGATCCACCTTCCTTTTCTCCTTTTTTTTTTATTATTCTTTTTATATTGTCCAAGCTACTCCATGTCTTCTACATAAAAGAAATAAAAAAAATTTAAGCACCCTAAATTCATTTCCGACCTCAACATTTTATCCAAAATTACATAATTTGAGACTTTGAGAACTTCTTTAAATGATTGTATTCACATTTTAAGCCGTATCTTTCGGTAAATTTGATAATTATAAATAAGACATGAAAATAATATTGGTTAAAATTCAATAAAAATTATTTATCGATATGACAAAAATTAAAAATATTATATTTAACATTTTAATATAAAATTTGTATACATTAATAATACATAATTTACATAATATAAATATAAATTATATACATAAATTTCAATCTATCTACAAATTTAATATTTAAATATTTACACATCCATTTCTGCTTCTCCAATCCAAAGATATCTTTTGAAAAAAAAAACATTATCCCGAAATTTCATATACAAACCATGAAAAGAAAAACAGGAACAAATAATAAAACTGGGAAGTGCAAAAATTAGAATGTCAAATGAATGACAGGAAGTACCAAGTCATTTACTCCAGCCAAGGGACATCGTAGCCTTCCAAGCCCATAAAATAAAATTGGGCAGGCAATACACTCGAACGGCAGTGAGCCGTCAGATGAAACTACTTTTCAATGACCAAGTCACAATCAACGGATGAACCGTCACATCGGGATTTATATTAAGTGGTCCAAGACGCAAGCACTTGTTCAAGGGCAACAGCACCAGCTGAGCTGAGAAGTGAGTTAAATCGAAAAGTGAATGAAACATCAATGCAATAAATAAGCAGCGACCCCACCCCCACCACCCTCACTCAGCCTCCTTATTACCCATTTCTTATCCATCGCCATTACAAAAGACAGCTTTCTCTTCAAGTTTCTCAAAAGCTCCCCTCTTTTATTAAAGAGAGAGCTGAATCTGCTGCTCTTCTAGTTTATTATTATTATTTGTTTCTTTGTTTTTTATGGCTCTACTCACTTTTCCACCGGAGGCGTCGGCGGAGCCCACGGAACGACAACCGTCGACCAAGCGGAGGAGAAAGCAGAAGGCGCAACCGTCTTCATGGGACCAAATCAAGAACTTGCTCACTTGCAAACAGGTGGAAGGGTCGAAGGTTCACGACCCATCAAAGAATAATAACAACCCTCCTCCTCATCATGGGTACTCAAAGCTTGGTTCCTCTTGCAACTCCATCTGCAGCTTCAGGGACGTTGTTCATGGCAACACAAGGGTTGTCCACAGGGCTGATAACTCACCTGAGAGTAGCACAGTGGGTCAAGAAACTGGTTTACTGAGACGCAAAGCCGCCAATGGCTCGTCAACTCGGTCGTTGTCAGGGTCAACAAGATCCAACAGTAGCACAACGTACACAACGTCTTCTTCATCAAGAGCTATGCAATTCAGGAAGCTTTCCGGGTGTTATGAATGTCATATGATAGTTGACCCCAGCAGGTATATATATATTACCATTAAATTTAGTTTCATTTTCTTATTTTCCATTAAATAAGCTGATGAAAATAAAAATTATCAGGTATCCAGTCTCAAGAACAACTATCTCTGCTTGCTCACAGTGCGGAGAGGTTTTCCCAAAGGTTGAAAGCTTGGAGCTTCATCAAGCTGTTCGCCATGCAGGTAATTACACATGAACTCTAAAGCTAATTATCTACTAATTTTAGTCCTTAGACACTATATTTACCCTGAATTATTGTACAGTAATTTCCTTAATAAGGAGTTTAGTCATTAAAATTGTTTCATTTTACTTGATTGCACGGATGATTTTGGATAGAAGCATGTAAAAGGTAATTTTTTTTTCATTTGATTTTAATATCTAAATTCGAATTAATCCAAGATTATGAACTTTTTTACTTTATGCATAAGAAAACAAAAGTTAACTACTATAACCATCAATGACGTTAAAGTGAAATAATCGTTTTATCTTCTGTTTGGTTCAAATGGTTTTAGTTTACCAATTATTTCATTGTACACTTTTTTTTTTTAACTGGGTAAATTTGACTAATCAGTCATTTACTGCTTGTTTTACTAGTGGGTTAACAAAATCTCACTTTTAATTACCGTAAATCTTGCATTGGTAAACACCTGCCATCCATTTAATAATGTTGTTCGATATCACAGCTGTCCCATATATAGGAAGGACTCTGACGTGTGACGTGGCACCTTTAGATTAGTGCATATACCCCCACCTGTAATGCTAAACTAGCACGGTTTGTGAGGACCGTGACCCCACCGACAAGTCAAATTGATATTCCCATTGATGCAAAATTTGATTTGGTTCTTCTTTGTTGCCTTGTTGGTGTAGTTTCGGAGTTGGGCCCAGAAGATTCGGGCCGAAACATTGTGGAGATTATCTTCAAATCAAGCTGGTTGAAGAAGGATAATTCAATCTGTAAGATCGAACGGATATTAAAAGTCCACAATACCCAGCGCACCATTCAACGGTTCGAGGATTGCCGCGACGCAGTGAAGACACGTGCTCTTAACGCCACCAGAAAGAACCCCAGGTGCGCGGCTGACGGTAACGAGCTCCTCCGTTTCCACTGCACAACCTTATCTTGCTCCCTCGGCGCTCGTGGCTCGTCCAGCTTGTGCGGGTCGATCCCGGGTTGCGGCGTCTGCACCGTAATCAGACAAGGGTTCCAGAACAAAGGTGGAGCCCCGGCCGCAGAATTCAAAGGGTTCCGCACTACGGCTAGTAGCGGCAGGGCCCACGATTCACTTAAATCTATGGACGGCGGGCGTAGAGCCATGCTGGTTTGTCGTGTGATCGCGGGAAGGGTGAAGCGAGTGACGGATGATGCGCCGTTGGAGGAGGATAATAGCACCGCATCGGCTGGCTCGTACGATTCTCTAGCAGCGTACGCCGGGCTTTACTCCAATCTCGAGGAGTTGATTGTCTTTAACCCAAGGGCTATCCTTCCTTGTTTCGTAGTCATCTACAGAGCGCTCCAATCTTGACTCATTCGAAGTCAAAACATCTTCATTTTCATAGAATTAAAATCAAACGATCCACCTTAACCGTGCACAGAAATTTTGATCTTACGTCGTTCCACATGAGATCAAAGCCTCTATCTTTTGGATTAATGTTGATAGCCCAACAGCTCAACTGCGGAAGTGCCTGATGAATCTGTTAGGCGAAATTAAATATTTGATGGTTACATAAAAATTTAATTTTGCTGGTAAGCTTTGTCCAAGATCCGACCATGGGTTGTCTTTAGATTCCACTGAAATCGTCGATTGCTTGTATATTATGAAGACAGACACTAAGTAGTGTGTAATAGATCTTCTTTCATCTTCAATAACTCTCAATTCACTCACCTAAAGAAACTGTTTTCTTGGTGGGTTTGTGGTACCAGAAATAAATCCCAAGTCTGACATTTCATGGCCACTCTCTTCAGAAATTGTTCAAAGTATGGCCATTTCCGGGTGAGAAATGTTTCTTTGCTTGAAATTCGATATTATAATAAAAGGGGGTGGATGATTTTGAAGGGAGCAGGAATTTTGAAGACCCACGTGAGAAGAAAAGTGGGATCTTGGTGGAATTTGACCATGCAACAAAACAAGGACTCAGGACGAGGACATGGCCTGGTTGAGGCCTGCGGGCTGTTGAGTTTTGTAACACAAGTACAGTGGACAGATGGTAATTGCAGGCACATGCTCGACCATATGCACATTCATTGCTCCTCCTTGTTTCGAGTGTTTGGATTTTATATTTGTAATCTGACTTGAATTATAACAATGGCTGGCTTCCCGAAATCATAATACTTATTAATTAATGTCATCTCTGTTGAGATTACTTGAGATCTTGCCCATTAAAATTATACTTTATGTTTGAGTCATCCCACACTCATGTCATTAACAAGTTTCCTACAGTCAAATCGAATTTAATTTTCAATCTGACGTGCTAACAACTAAGATAAGATTCAGTTTAGGGTAGTTTTAAATAGTGAGTAGTAAGCGTTGACAAGTTGATGATTGGCCATGGCTCCTAATCAGAAGTTGCTGGTGAAAGCTACGTATCATTAGTCAGTCATTTGCTTATTTGTAGATTTTGTTCGCCTGCAGCATCTGTTTTAGTTATGGTATTGCTTCAGCAGATGATATAGAACTCAAACATATAACCAACCCTATGATTTGGAAACTATATTTAATTCATTTGCAAATAGAATAAGAAAAAGAATACAATCCATAAGAAGGAAAGCAGGCTGAAGAAGTTAAGATTCTGAATATGAGTCTTTCTTTTATTGTGCGGGCTCATTTAAAGCTGTAAATTTAACCAGAACGCTTCCTTTATCTGGTATGCTTTAGAAGTTTGTTGTTGTTGAAGTTTCAGGTGATGATTTAGACACATGATTAGACATCTTTTAACTAAATTTCTGCACCTTGCTACACAAGCTTCTCAAACTCAGTCCTGAGAATGTGATACATTCTGTTAGGCCATTATCTATAACACTCTTAGTGTGCAAGCCCAAGACACAGGTCACAAGGCCTAATGTTCGCGAGCAGACCCCGTGATGACAAGCAGGTCTCACAAAGTGAAAAGGCCCACTTTGTTCAAAGCAGCTCGATTACCTCTCATCAGACAAGGGGATACTTATCACTCATCAAGAGAAATACTTATCACTTGCCAAGATCTGCCACACCCTGAGGACATGGATACTACCAAGGAAAATGTCCCTTCTAATACCTTGAACTGCACCTCCCTCGTGCATGGATATGAAAGGAGCCACCGAAAACGAAGAGAGAATCGAAACCCTTTTTCTCCAAGCAGCTACTGATCAGCTCCGTCAAGCTGGTATACTCCTAAACCCTAAACCTTCTTTTCTGCACTATATACTTTCCGACGACTGATACTACACCAGAGCACCTCTCACCTCCGATCATCGCCTGTCTACCCTCCTTGTGTCACAAGTACCCCTACTCTCCTGTGGAGTTCTCCAGTCTTTGACATCCACCGTCGACTACCTGCATTCTAAGTTCCTTAACACATTCCATCCTCTAGACCATTGTTGTTTATTTGGGTTACTTTTTCTGTCTTAATATTACCGAGAGAACTGAGTTGCAAGAACCTTTTTCTGATATACAACGGGCAAAGGCTGGAGTACTGGTAAGAGTATATGAGCCATCTTCAAGGGCTGTAGTTAACTTTTTAAGTTTCAATCCTGCTTCACTTGTCGTATTGGCAACATTATAAAGCTGTTCCTTTACATGAGATAAAAGGGTTTTTGTCCTTTTCCCAACGCCATTGAACCCTGATGTTTGAGGAGGCATCCAAAGTGTAGAAAGTGAAGTTAAAGTTGAGAGGTTACTGACGCCATACCATCAATATTTCAGATTTAAAGTAGATCCATTCTATCAGGCTGGGCCTACCAATCTTCACCATTATTGAGTCCACAACCTATTTATTGGATTAAGCTGAGTTTATTCAGGTCCTTCGAAGGCAACCGGACCCAAATAGATAGCTAGGCTCCTTAGAGGTCCAATTAGCTGGAGGGATGGGAAGGTATAAGCAGAATTTGTCAACTGTCGATTAACAATATAATTATTAAGCTCAACATACAATGGAAAAAACTAATCTTCATCTTGTTGATTACTAATTAAACTTGACAGGAAATCGGTAAACCTCATGATTGTTCCGATTCTTAGTTTAAGAATGTAAGTACGAGACACAATCATGTTTGTCTTAACCAAATCATTATCCTAACCCTCCACTCTTAATGATGTCATCTGATCTCTTCTCAATCTCATCATGGTTCACTCTTCCCAATTTTTCACTCTTTCAAATTGGGTTTTCTTTTCCTTCTCTTTCTTGGACTTACTTTTGTGATTGGTCCATGTACGGAGAAGTTAAACTATGAATTTAGCTTGTTAGGACCACAAATTCTTTGGCTTAGAACTGGCTGAAAATCTCATCAACAGATGTAGTTGTTTAGCTTTACACACTTGCCTAATCAATGAATGATCATGGTTAGCTAACAAGGCCGCCAAAGAACATGAAAACACAGTAAAATTTGTCATGTCTCTGGTGCCACCACTTTACGTAGAGCTAAGAATTGAGAAACACATCAGATGGAATATTAGGTTGAAATTCTATTGACAGATTTCAGGTACTTCATCAATGATAAAGATAGTAACAGTGAATAATTACATTGGCAGAGACGGTATTATTCAAGTATGAGCTTGATTCCTTATTAGGTTGAAATTCTATTGACAGATTTCAGGTACTTCATCAATGATAAAGACAGTAACAGTGAATAATTACATTGGCAGAGACAGTATTATTCAAGTATGAGCTTGATTCCTTCTTTTAGGCCCCACAAATGTTCATTTGGTCATAGGGTAAAGATCCTTTTTAATTTTTATTTTATGGGACAATGAGGGTCATTCATCATTCACTAGCACTTATAATCCTCGGCCTTGTTATACTTTCCAAGTGCATTATGCAAGGATTGGCTTACTTCAAATCATTCATGGTAGACAAGCAATATATAGTAGATTAATCAGTGCCTGGTGTTATTTTTCTTGGACTAGTGCTTGTAATTGAAGATAATCAAATCAGTGGAGGAAACTCTGGAATAAACAAATTTAACCACACAGCGAGGACAAGTGAAGCCCAATACAAATGATTTGGGCACATGGTCTTTGCCAACATCCTTTTCCTTCTCAATATGCACTTTGAGTCTTCCAAAATAGAATAAACACAACCCTTTGAAAATCTCGCTCTTTTTATATCTTCACAATCAAACAACACACATGATAGCATAGCATTGCACTTCCAGGAGAGCATCTGGCAAGCAACAACAGAAGAGAGAGAGAGAGGAAATACCATTACTACAAATTTACAATGTACAGGCCTCGAAAAGAGAGCTTTGTAATTATACAAGTGAGTCGCTGTGAAACCAGCCTACATGATCAAGACGAAAGCCCTCAAACCAGGCTCAAGTTAAACTTCTCCGCTATGAAGCTGTTTCACCGTTTCCGCAAGATTCTGATGCGACTCTTGTTTTCCATTCCTTCTGGTGGAACTTCTAGCACGTCAAATATGGCTACCAAGCAAAAGAACTGCGACAGGTTTGATCCACCGAAGACTTCATGCAGCTCATATTACTCGTCCCAGTCGCATTACACTGAAGCTATTGCTGACTGCATTGAGTTCTTCAACAAGTCATCACAAGAAGGGATTTTGGATGGTCGAAAATCTGATGTTTTGGTTTGATTACATGCTTAGTTAATCAAAACTTCATTTCATAATCTGGGGTGCTATATGTATGCTCTCCTTCATTATATTTTCTCATCTTTTTCTTGGGAGTGTTTTTTTTTTTTTATTATTATTAATACATAGCTGCATTTTCAAAGTGATTAGTCTCTTCCTTCGTGGGTTTACAAATCTACCATTGAAAGAGACATCGGAAACTTGGAATGTTTTGTTCTCTGTTTATACATTGAGAATAACATCTTCATATATGACAATGTTTTTGTTTGTTCGATTTCCATCAGGCTTGTTGAGGTTTCCAATGGCCCGAGACTCCATGCGAAGGCAAGAGAGGTTAACCACTTCCTGGACCCAAACATTGTAATGGGCCAATTAGGCTACTTGAAGGTCCAGCAAGCTCCCCTCTCCCTCTCTCCTTCCTACTACTTGTAAGAATGACGATAAATAAATCAGTAGTTCACTTTCAATTCTCAAATCGAGTCTATTTCTTGAAACTGACAAGATTATTAGCCACTGGGTTTTTTAGCAGTAAATGGAATGTGCTAACTACAGCATCAAAGAGGGTGGGCCAATTCTTAGACTCTGAGGTTTAGGGCCTTGGCTAGCTGGTGGACGGTGAATTGGTGGTGTCTTTTAGGGGTTGGTGCCTGTCTCTGTAACTCAATGAATGGTCCCTAACCCAAATGGATGTGGCCTGTCGACTGGAGAATCTGCTATTTGTGACCATGAGAGCTACAAATTCCAGATATGTGTAGCCCTCCATGTCCCTGGACCGGGACGCAAGCCATAATAATTGAAAGCTGATTGTATTACTGTTTAGTAGCTTTCACTGCTTGTTCAATGTCTGGGTTTGAACCTTTACAGGTAAGGTTAAGTCAGAAATAGAGACCAATAGAAATAGAAACATGTCTAGAGGGGAAAACTTGTTACATGGTAGAAAATGAAGTCATTTCTGCGAATTTTATTACATAACTCTCTCATAAAACATCCACAGCCTGCTTATGCGTAATGCTGCTAGATGTTTATACAAAAAAAAAAACCTGAAAGAAGTAAAATTCAGTTGATAATTATTATTGGAACTGAAAGTATTAGGTTCGAACTATGAAATGAGTCATGGACTTCGTGATAATGCAATTTCTGGGTTTCCTTTTTTCTTGGAAAATATCCCTCCAATCAGAGGGATCAATGGCTTCTTCTTCTTCTTTCTTAGTGAAGGGTGTCTCTCGAGCTTTTCGACACCTTGGGGAAAAATGACTTGAGCTGAAGAAGGTGGATTTGCAAATGTCACGTATCTCTTCTTCTGAAACTCCGTTCCTTCTTCATCAGATGTTTGTGTTTTTTTGACTTCAAATTTTGTCGCGTCTGGGAAAATCTTAACATCTTCGATCGCAAATTCCATCATTAGTTTCTCGCTTTCTCTTTCTTTCATTTCTTGCAGCTCTCTCTTTGTTCGTTCAAGCTCTTCTTGAAGAGACGAAAGAAAATTCGCCATTAGCATACGCTCTTCTCTTGCCTTTTGAAGGTCATGCTTCGTCTCCTCAAGCTCAGCTGTAACAGTTCCCAGCCTGGAAGGACCATCTCCACTTGCTTCACTATGCATCTGCCAGAAATCAACTTAGTAAACTAGTCAATTTAGAAGATAACATCATGTAACATTAACAAGCCTAGAGATCAATTGATGAATTTAGAAGACTGAATATTTTTGAAGGAATCGTACGATGACATGGACAGAATATATGCTTGCTTAATGGATAATCCTCCTTTCAATAAAGCTTTAAAATAACCTAATAATTATTATATTCTATAATCTTATACCAAACTGGTTTTGTTTCTACACCTTTATTCCATCACATGCTAATGCCAAGTGTAGGAGGTATACCACAGTTTAACCGTAACAATTGCACTCAACCACAAGCAAGGACAATATTCATACAGTTAGTACTTGACATACATGTATAAATATAAATAAATTGAGATTAGAGTTGAGGTTACTTGATCTCGAACCATACAGTATTCTTTCTTAATCAAGATTGACTATTGACTTACAATCTACCACAGTTTTTTTTTTTTAAATCAATCGATTCGTCTTAGTAACTTGATTTAGCATGTAAAAGATAGCACTCATAGCTCTTCTCAGGTTAGAATTTGGGCTCAACGAAAATTGACTAAAGTAATCCGGAGTCGAAACCACCGCCAAGGATCCTTGATCAACCGCAATATGCATCATATGGATTACTAACATGCCATTTGAAGGGCAAAATACAATAGCCAGTTGGTTGACTATAGCTACTATTTGTAATTTGTTCTTCCTATGATTATATCGTTGTGATGACATGAGATTAAACATTTTCAGTGTTGCAAAATGGGAACCTCAAATCTAAGTACTCAAGCATGGGCTACCAAACAATACAGAGAAAGAAACAGTTCCAGTTTACCTCCTTAAGCTTGGAGACATAAAGTTCACCAGCTAAAACTTTCTCTCCGAACAAGGCAACGGCCTCTCTAACCGATCTGAATGGTGCCCTGGTATCGATTTCTGCCCTCTGGATCATCACAACTCCCCCTTCACCGTCCATGCTCATGAACTTAGGCAGAGAAATGAAGATTACTATTGAATATAGAAAGCTTTTAACGATCGAACCCTTTTAACTAGAATATTGGAGAGAAGAAGAAATTAATGGGAAGCGGAGACGGAGAGGTTGGTTACTTACAAGTAGCTAAATGTGATATGGGGGGAGCAAAAGAAATATCGTAGGAAGGGAGCTTCGTTGCTTCGCGTCCACTTCACTGGAATTCTCATCAGGTTTGAAGGTGAAGCTGGTGGCGTGAATGGGCTTGTGGTCTCGTAAAATTGAGTCGCTGCCTGTTTATTTGGCGCAAGAGAGGGACTCTTTAACTATTCCCAACGGATCACAGGGCCCACTTTGAGATTGAGGGCCCTTCTCTAATTGCTTTATTAGCATTTAGCAGCATATTGCGCAATTTTGCTGGATAAAAATTTTCAAGAAATTTGCCTCTTTATACACACGATTAAGAAAACAACGCCAGTCTCGTTTCATAAAGCTTTGGCATTGGCTAATAGTAACCAATTACACTAAAATGATTAGCCACAAATACAAAACAAGTTAGTTCATTAAGCCTAATAGCAACCAATTACCCTTTCAATAAAGTGTTAAAGTTGCTAATGAAGTGATTAAAGTTTGATCCTTTGTGCAAAACACTAGGATTCGAGCTCTCACAGATGATAATTGAACTTAAAATCACACTAGTAATGGTAAATGCAACACAAGAGATTCATGTCATTCCCATGACATGACAGTGGCCAACATTTCCAGGTGGATATATGAGCCTGAAGTGAATCCCAAATTGTACAAGGCTTTACAATTTTCACTAGCCTGCCGTTTCCAATGAAACGCAGATCATTTGTTGACTATCTGCAGATGAGGAGAGTATCCCAAAGAGGATAAATAAAAAAACATCCCGAAAATAGGATTGACCCAACAACAACAGCAATGCAGAGATGTGGTGTCATTTGGCAACATCGTCTTGTCCGCCCAAACTGCATCTTTGCTTTTTCTGTTTTCTGAAAACAAAAGAAAAAAAGGAAAAAACCAACTAACCTATGTCCAAAAACCATCTGGATGTAGGTTAAGAAACCGTGAGGTTGCTCCACACTTACTAACAGGAAAAACCCTTTTTTAGTGCAAGTGTTTCTTTCCCATCAATTAATTAAAGGGAGAACAAACACTTCACTGTTCATCCTTCTGTCTGGTTTTCATCCTCACAAAAAAAGTTTCACTTTTTCTTCTGTTTTTTGAGCTTGACCATTAACTGAAATGTCGGTAGCTGCAACCGCAACCGCAACTGCAACGTCAGCCGTTGGATCGTTATACACCAGACGATCCACGAGGGGGTTGCCTCGGATAAGGATGGCTGTCCGATCTAGTGCCATTTCAGTGGCTCCCCTGTTGACCAAGCTACAGAAAGACTGTGCTACTACTTTGCCAGTTCTTCACTACGTCGCGGACTTCATGTCCGCTGATATGCGTGCTGGCCTTGCTGTTGATGGCGGTAGCGATCTCAAGATGATCCTAAGCTACGTTGATAGCTTGCCTACTGGGTACGTTCAAAAAGGTTCAAGGTTTAAACTTTAATCTTACTCTTAACTTGGTTTTCGTATTAAATCTAAAAAACAGACTTATGTTGTTGTAAGGAACGAGAAAGGATTGTTTTATGCGTTGGATCTCGGGGGAACCAACTTTCGGGTGCTGAGAGTTCAGTTAGGTGGGAAAGATGAGCGCGTGATCGCCACTGAATTCGAGCAAGTTTCCATCCCACAAGAACTCATGTTTGCTACCTCTGAGGTCTGCTCCTTTTCTTGTGTTTTTCGAGAACGTTGAATCCCTTACGGGCAAATTTGTTTTATTTATCTGGTGAAATGTGTTATATCTTGATGCTGTAGGAGCTATTCGATTTTATTGCTTCTGAGCTTGCAAATTTTGCACAAAAAGAAGGTGGAAAATTTCACTTGCCTTCTGGAAGGAAAAGGGAAATTGGATTCACTTTTTCTTTCCCTGTGAAGCAGACATCAATTGATTCTGGAATACTGATTAAGTGGACGAAGGGTTTTGCAGTCTCAGGAACGGTTTGTTTTCTGTTCTTTTTTGGTTTGGGGCTAAACTTTCAGAGCCATGAGCTATATTACAGAAGATATTGACTCAAGTGACTAAATCTTTGGGTGGAAGGAGTAGTTATGATTAACTTTAGTTCTACTTGCTTGTTTAAAATTTCTATGCAGGCTGGCAAAGATGTGGTTGCTTGCTTGAATGAAGCTATGGATAGGAAAGGAGTCGATATGAGAGTGTCTGCCCTGGTATATATGTTCTTGTTGTTTTTTGTCATCGAAAATTCTTCTAGATCAATGTAGAGTTTCTAATCAGTTTAGGCTTAGTAGGTGAATGATGCGGTAGGAACTTTGGCTGGAGCTAGATACTGGGATGATGATGTCATGGTTGCTGTCATTTTGGGTACAGGAACAAATGCCTGCTATGTAGAACGGATGGATGCTATTCCTAAACTGCAAGGCAAGTTTTCTCCTTCTGCGAGTACGGTAAGAGTCTACTATTTTCTCTGTATGTGCTTATCGACAACCATAGTTCTCGTTCAACTTTCAAGCCTTATGTATGGACGTTTCCCTTGTACAGATTGTGAACCTTGAGTGGGGAGCTTTCTCGAAAGGCCTTCCTCTAACAGTGTTTGATAGAGACATGGATGCTGCTAGTATCAATCCTGGGGAGCAGGCAAGCTCATGGTTCTGTTTTCATGTTATTTTATGTTAACTCCTTGCAGTCAAATACGGCTGTATATATATCAATTGTTGTTCATATGTTGTAGATATTTGAGAAGACAATCTCTGGAATGTACCTTGGTGAAATTGCGCGAAGAGCTCTGCTCAGTATGGCTGAAGAAGGTGCTTTGTTTGGTGATTCTGTGCCCAAAAAACTATCCATGCCTTTTGTGCTCAGGTCATTCTTCAATAATATTAGAGCCAAGAATTTGGAACTTCATATTGATTGCATGCTGTTGTATTTGTATCGATCAGGTTGTAAATCGGTGGAGTCAGGTCATTATTTTTCTAATCCCCTGAGTTATGCCTCTATGTGCTTTCTTCTCCAATCTAAAAGTGGATTGACTTTTTGTTCCTAAATTTGTAGTTCTAAATAAACCAGTTTTCCGCTAAAACCTTTTAAGTCCTAGCATTTTCTGAAAGCCATAGTTACCAAAAGACCTAATAGACCGAAATATATTTTGAATTGTGATCTGTAGAACCCCAGATTTGTCTACAATGCAGCAGGACAACACAGACGATTTGCAGACTGTTGGATCAACCCTATATGATGTTTTTGGGGTAAATTTCTCTTGATTGCTCAACCCTTTTGCATATAAATTTCATATATGGCAATTTTAGCTGAAACCTTTTCTCCATGCTTAAACTTCCAATCTTGCAATCAGGTTGAGTCCAACCTAAATTCAAGGAAGATAGTCCTAGACATCTGCGACACAATTGTGAAGCGAGCTGGACGATTAGCTGGTGCTGGAATAGTGGGGATTCTCCAAAAGATGGGGGAGGATTCCAAAGGTGCCATCTTCAGAAAGCGAACAGTGGTGGCAATGGATGGAGGGTTGTACGAGCGCTACCCCCAGTACAGAAGATACTTAAAAGAGGCTGTCACTGAGCTTCTTGGACCTGAAAAATCCCATAACATTGTCATAGAGCATTCAAAGGATGGCTCTGGGATTGGGGCAGCTCTCTTGGCTGCTACAAACTCCAAGTATGACCACAACTATTAGGCAGGCAGGTCAACGTTATAGTATCCACAAGGGGAAATATTGCCATGTATTTTATCTTTCTCAAAGAAACTGTATTGTAGTTGCAATTTTGTAATGCAATTGTATTAGGCAGTCTGGTTAAGAATAACAAGGGCCTGAAGAACAGACTGTTAGTTCAGAAATTCAACCAAGATCTGTAGAGGCAATAATCAAAGACATCTGTCTTGTATCTGTATCACCATTTTAGTTATGGTTCAAATTCTTGTCAAGCAGTAGTAGTGAAAAATAATTCATGTATTCAGTGTTTTTCTGTGCTATTGAAAACGAATTGTGACATCGTAATTTTTGTGTTCATAAAAACATTAAAATGATATAAATACAATTTTTTTTTTAATTATACTAATGTAGTTGATTTTTTCTTTTGAAAAGTTTGGCAGATTATGATTCAGGGACTTTATTGAAAGGAAATAAAACCAGTAATTTTGTAGTAAAGGATATGGTTAAACTTGTAACTTGAAAGTAAAACATATCAACGGTTAAGAACGCCGTTGAAGAAGGCAGAATACGGGTCTATCTGTCTGCGACATTACACCATAGTTTTCCTTTCCTTCTTGTAGAACTTTCAAACCTTTCGAGTTCGACCAACCAACTGCGAAGCGAGAAACACTTTACAACAAAACATTTTCGTACCTTTCTCGTGGCCTAGATTTTCGCTTCTCCTTCCAACAATGGTACGAACTTCATCTGTTGCACTCCCTTCTCCAAAGTCTAGAATTGTTTTTTTCCTGATAAAAAATGTGAAGCCTTTTTTGATCTCTTTGTTGTGTTTTTGATCATGGCAGATCCGATTCATTTTGTTGCAAAACAGGCAAGGCAAGACTCGTCTAGCCAAATACTATGTTCCTCTCGAGGATTCCGAGAAGCACAAGGTCGAATACGAGGTATTACGATTTCCCTCTTTTTTGATTTTTGGAAAATGTTGACCTTTTCTTTCTACAATTTTGGAATTTGGGGGAATTTCTTAGCTAGGGTTCTTGAATATTCTTATTTTATGTTTACAGGTTCATCGATTGGTGGTTAACAGAGATCCAAAGTTTACTAATTTCGTTGAGGTTAGTGAAACTTCCTATTTTCGTTTATAATCTGTTCACTTTATTGGTGATTTCTTTTTGCTTTGTTTGGTTACTTAGGAAAACTTGTAAAAAGATAAGAGAAGGTTTTGCTTTAATTTTTTGATTAATCATGGCTTTAGAGAAGAACCCCAAAAGAAACCAATAAAATTGAAGAAGTCTCAAAGCAGGGGCAAAGATCTAGACTTTGGGTGTGCAATTGCTGAATGTTTGATTGATTTTGTGCATATTTTTTGCAGTTCCGAACGCACAAGGTAATCTACAGGCGGTATGCTGGATTGTTTTTCTCATTGTGTGTTGACATAACCGATAATGAGTTGGCATATCTGGAGTGCATCCATTTATTTGTGGAGATATTAGACCATTTTTTCAGCAATGTTTGTGAGCTTGACTTGGTGTTTAATTTTCACAAGGTATGTAACTACTCTGATAGTTCTCATTAACTTTTGCTTGGACATTGCTTGCTGGATTGAAATTTTCTACCTGATTCATTTTGCTTCATTTCCTATTGAATTTGTGAAAGGGGTCTTTGATTAGGTCTCGGTGCTTCTTGAACTGCCTTTGATTTTTTAGTTTTGCTGTCTTGTCTGCTTTGATTTGTTCATTTGTTAGTGCTAACTTGATCATTCAGAAGTAACCAGTAGCTTTACTGATTGAGTTTATGTTCCACCTGTCGGTGTTAACATGTGCACTATTGCTTGTATTAGTCTTCAAAACACCTTACCATTTTCCTTTGAAATTCTTGAAGGTTTATCTGATACTTGATGAATTCATTCTTGCTGGAGAGCTTCAAGAAACAAGCAAAAAGGTTCGCATTTTTCTGGGGACCTTTAACTATTATTCTATGTTGATGGTTGTATGGTTAATTTTATCAACATTGCAGCTTTTCTCCTCTTTCATCTTTTTTACCTCGTTTCCTCTTGTTTGTCGTCTACTTCTCTATCATCATCATTACGCTTTGAGTTGTTAGTTGGAGCAGTGGTACTGTTATTATATTTGTTCTTTTGGAGTAAAACCTAAGCTCAGAATTTTGGTCTTTTAGTTTTCATATGTGTTATGCCTGTCTTTATCAAAATGCTCGTAAGCATGCACTCTTTGAAAGTCATGGCAGTCAGATCTCTTTTGAGCAAACTGTTCCTTTGTCCTGTTATAAAGAGGCAATGACAATATTTGATGGCTTTGAAACTAGCACTGAATTAGCCTTGTTGCATTTGGCAGGCTATCATAGAGAGAATGGGGGAGCTGGAGAAGCTAGAGTAAAGATGATTCTACTTGAAAGAGAGATTGTGCTATCTGTCTTAAATTTTCTCAATTGTTGCTTGTTTTTGGTGTTACTACACCTCGTTTACCTGTTTTGCACAGCAAATTCTTCGTTGTATTATTCGAAAACTGAAATACACAAACATCTCATTACTAGTTTTCCCTTTTAGCTGTTTGTGCAATGTTCAATGAGGACCGGACAAGATACACGATTGTTAAACATGGAGAATCTTCTATTGTTTTCTTTTTTCTGATAGATGATTGATATGTACCTGAGTAGGTTACTTTACCTTGTAATTTTGTGTTAAAGTTTGTATGAGAAAATTGATTTGCATGTTATTTCAGCATTCATGCATGAAATGTTCAGGGTGGATGGCATTCTGCATTTGAATAGTGATGGAATATTACCCAAAGTTAGAACACAATAAAGATATATTCAGATGCAACTCTTATCCTTAAATTCCCTATACCGTTTGATTATGTCGATATATAGATATAATCTTGCTTTAAAATACCGTCTTAAAAAGGGGGAACTCTACAGGAATCTTCTTGCAAATTATCTTATGTGACTGAAGAGTCTCAGAGATTTCCTTCAAACATCTGATTACCAGCAAGCTCACGCTTCCTTACTTCACTCCCTGTTGGATCATGTGAAGGATGAGCACCAGGCCTCACGTGCAGTTGAAAGAATAAAATAATGTTACTGTGCATCATTAATGCAAGGAACTCTCTACTTCAAACTTCACAGGCGCTCATTGCAGAGTAACTGCAACGGCAATGGCCCACCGGGGCGAAATGCGCCACCGCTTTCTTCATATACGGATTGAAGATGGAGGTCCACCTTTTTCACTCTGGCAGGGGGATATGATGAAGGAATGGCAATTTTCAGCTGCTGATGCTGTGGGACTGTGTTGTACTTGGGACCAATAGATTCTAGTGTTGAATGCGGAGGGAAGGCAGTTTGAGTACAGGGCATCATCGTGGAAGACTCAGGCTTTC
The DNA here is from genome assembly GCA_033439115.1 of Firmiana major. NCBI lineage: Eukaryota > Viridiplantae > Streptophyta > Magnoliopsida > Malvales > Malvaceae > Firmiana > Firmiana major. The sequence continues at coordinate 51,917,428 of CM065909.1, forward strand.
CATTTTGCCAACGTGGAAATTGGGTCAAGACGGCGGAAGTTCCACCAGGTCTGTACTGAGCTGCTACTTGAGCTGCCCAAAGTCGTTTCTGTTGCTGTTGCTGCTGCTGTTTTGCAATGCCTGAATGACTTGTGAAAGGAGGGCCACAGAAAGGGTTACCGGGATATTGATGTAGCTGCAATTGAACCTACAGTAAAGTACCAGAACATGAATTGAAAACTGTCATGACCCTTAGCTTGTACTGGCACCTTAAAATGCAGCAATTTCAATTAATGTGCTCACTTATTGGATGCAATTATTGGTATAGTGATCCCACAAACTATGATTTTATCAATTAATGGAGCTGCAATGCTCCTCAGTTTAAGGTTCTCAAATCAATCTCCTATGATAAATCTATTCTTGCAAGATTAGGAAAAATAAAAATAAAACAGAAAAGAATAAAACCTGCTGTGCAGCTGAAGCTGTTGAAATCTGTTCTGTGTAAGCAGAGGAGGTATAACGAGTTGGGGTTATTGAGAAAGGCACGAGTGACTGATGTTGTGGAAGTGAATGCAGGTAAGGAACTTGGAGTTGCGGCAATGATTCAATTGTATTTCCAATTTTATTAGAGCTATTATTAGCTTCTGTACTAACTCCTCCCGCCGACAAAGACAAGAAATCAAAACTCTGCCAGGAAACAGTTAGCGATCAGAATAGTGAGAAAGAAATAACCACACAAGCAATCGCTGACCTTACCTGCTTCTGTGAAGTGTTCATCCTAGATGCTGAAGCAATCTGTGGCTGCCCCCGATGGAGCATTGTTTGCGGTAGAATACCACTTCTAGCTTCATAAGAATTTCTATCAGTAGCAGAATTGCCGGAACTGCTAGTTGGTATAGTGCCATTTATACCATTTCTCAAATTACTGCAATTTTTAGGATACAAAAGAGCTGTTTGCATTAATCCTACATGGGGTTTCAAATGAAGGGGCTGTTGAAGAATGTTGTCTTTGTTGCCTTGCATCTGTAAATTACGAATGAGAGAACTGATGTAAAAATGAGTAGTACACCTCTTCCTTGACTTCCTATCCCTGGTGAGTTTTGAAACCTATGCATATCATTCGCCATACACTAGATTAGATGCTTGAAATGGAACACAAACATTCATGAATGTAGAGATAACAGAGGCATCTGAACATGTATACCTTTTCAGTTGAAGAACCACTTTCTAATGAACCAGTCCTGGGGCCATACATCGCGGCATCCAACCAAGCTGGAATTTTAGTGGCAGATGATCTGATATATGGTAATAGGTATGAAGGATGCCATAAAGATGGTCATAAAAGTAGATAGATATAACTATTAAAGAGAATTACTGCGAAGAACCAGGGCTCCGAGCACCAAAGGGCACAGTAGAAGACAAGCCTGGCCACAATGCGAGGCCTATCGAACCAAAATTATGTCAGTGTAAGATCTAGTATGCAAATAGAAAAAGAAATCAAGCTAAAGGGAGGCTCCTAAGTAAGCTGGTATTTACCCTTTTTTCTGGGCTCTTTGAACATATGTTGCTGTGAATTTTGGCTTTCAATAGAAGAAGCAACCTACAAATAACACAAAGCAACCATGAGTTTGAGCTTTGAACAATAAATAATATTTGATTGACTTAGATGTCAAGCTTATACCCCAATATCCATCTCTGGCTTTCTTTCAAAAAGATTTGTCACCTGTTGCTTGGGTTGCTTCAATCTGCAGATGTATAAGAAATTAAAAAAAAAAAAAAAAGACCCCACTAGAAAAGAAGAGGAAGCATAAGTTAAAGAAAAGTATTCACCCAGTTTCTAAGCTTTGTTCAGAGTGAACAATGCAAGATGAGTTATCAGCATCAGGTTCACTCTTAGCCAAGGAAGGGATGGTAGTATTCAGCCTCATTTGAGAAATTGAACTATCAGGTTCCATATGGGGCTTTTTGCAGTCTGGCAAGTCGGGCTGATCTTGAGTGGTAGGTTCCTTAAAAGAATTGAGTTTGGCAGCTTCATTTGATGACTCATTTATAGTGGATGAAAGGCCAGTCTCGGCAGCTTGTGGACAACAAATTGACTTCGTATCTTCTTTTTCAACTGCAGAACTAAATAACTTAAACAACATAAAACAACGAACTAAAACTCTTCCAAATTGTTAGAAGTAGATGAAAACCTTCAATTGCTGAGACAGGACTCTCCACTGTCTCTGGAGGAGGTGAAGATTTTACTTCAATTGATTCACCATTCAACTTATTCTTATCCACCGAGTCCCCATCAGGGAACATTCCTGCCAAAGCATACAGGGTCTCTACAACTTCTTCCTCATCTTTTGTGATTGACCCAGAAACAGTGGCCTTCCTGGACCAGTCTGACTCTCCTTGTTTCTACAAATAACAATTTCAACAACATAAGCTACAAATGCTTAACATAAAAAGAACAATTATTGAACTTCACACACTAGAAATTAATGACCATGGACTAACCGAATTCAGTTTGGGTTTTTTTACACCATCCTTTCTATGAGATGAGACTCCACCAACCGTATGGTTCAGTTTCTTTGAATCTGGTAAAGGCGGGGAGAAAGATTCGCGACCGCGCTTCTTCATGGCTGTGAATAAAATTCCAAACATCCCAAAACATGAATCCCATCAATGGTTTTTTTTTTTTTCTTTACATCAATAAAAGGCTTCTAGTTTAAATTTCACAAAAAAAGATCAGTATCTCCTTTGAAAAAGTAAGTTTCAGTATGCAGGAGGAGGCAAAAGCTCAACATAGTATAATTACTTGAAAAGAATCAATACACCATAAAAGTCACAGCATCAATAAAATTAATACTGAAATAGAATTAAGAGAAGAGACAGCTCAAAGAATCTTGCGTCTAAAAAAAGAAAAGAAAAGGCAAAAGCCTTGGCTTCGCTTCAGTTCTAAACTTCTAATCCAAAAGCAAAAACAAAAATTAAGAAACTTCCCAGCAACTCCCCCATCAAATGCAAACTTAATATTAAAACCAGAGGACAAGTTGATTAACCCTGAAAAAACAAAAACAAACAAAAAAACAGAAACAGATATAAAATACAAAAAAGAAAAAATTACTTTCCTTATTCTTTTTCAGAATAATTATATCCATTTTAAGGGGAAAAAAAACCCTTCATGCATCTCATTCACAAGTTACACACCTGACCGTAGCTTCCGTGGGACAGAGGCATGATCAACGACATTGCAGTCATCCAAAAACTGCAGAGAAAAATAAATGAAAACTTTAAGCTTTAAGATTAATTAAGAAACATTTTCATTTTAGTGAAGAGTGTTTAAAAAAAGAGAAGGTAACCTTTTTGAGAATCTGAAGTCTCTTGGTGGTAGAATTGGTGATGAGAGAAGAAGAGGGTTGAGAATGTGAAGGACACTGATTTTCTCTATTATCAGAAGACAAATCACAGCAACAAGAACTCCCCATTTCAGTTTCAAAGTGTTGGTTGCTATCGGGACAGGGATTGGGACTTCCTCTATTACCATTAACGCTACTCAGTCTTCTTATTTTCTCTTTCTTCGCTTTCTCTAGACAAACAAAGTCCCCACCACCACCATCAGAACCTTCAAAATCAATGAACAAACGAAGCCATTCATCTGTTACTGAACTCTTCTTATCAACCAAAAAAAAAAGGAATGTGAAAGAAAACGACAAGAGAAGGAGAGGGAGGGGTTTTAGAGTAAATTTACCGACGAAGTGGTTGGGTCGAGATTGTTGTTGCTTGTTACTATTAATCTGTTGTCGCGAGAGCCGACTCGTTCCACGCCTCACGTCTCGACTCTTGTCCATATCTGTTGATATCATATTCATGATAATATTACTAACATCTTCTAGCTATCGCTTGGCGGCTCCTTTTTGCAAAACAGCTTTCACAGTTTATTATAAAAAAATCCAAATTGAGTGTCAACAAATACACCTCATGAAAAAGCTTCAAACCAGATCTTTCGTCTTCTCCAATTTCAGAGCTTCTTCGATGACATGAATGAAAACAAGAAACAAAAACGTCAGAGAAGCTTCGTTTCAATGCATCTCTGGGAATAAATCAGTAATGAAGAGATTAATAAGAAAGAAGGAAGACGAGGAGAAGAAATGGATGGTTTTTTATTTATGGGTTTAGTTATGAGCGAAATGTAAGCCGGAAAGAAAACCGAAAAAGTGGCATTTGGGTTTTGTTTTTTTCCAAGGAAAGAGAAAATCAATTTAGTTGCCCCGACCTTGCTTGATACTCTCCGCTTATCTCTCCCCTTCTCTGTTTGTGAGTTTAGCAAAGAGCTTGAAAGGATCTCCTCTCAGCTCAGAAAGCAGAGGAAAAGAAGAGAGCAGAGACAAAAAAGAAAACAGAGTTGAGCCTTGGGAGATTGTTTCTTTTTTTGAAAAAAAAAAAAAAAGTAAAAGTAATTCGTTTCCTCGTGTTCAGAGAATCAGGTTCTTCGTGAAATAAAGCGCTGAGTGAGAGTAAGAAAGATAGAAAAAGGCTAAAAAGAAGAGATAAAAATGGCATATAAAAAGAGAAAAAAGAAAATCTCACAAGAAAAGCAAAGCTCCGTTTCACCTCAAAACAAAAACAAACTTGAATTTCAGAGGAAAACTCATTAATGCAACGAATCTCCTTTCTTAACCAAACAATAGATAAAAAGAAATTTTCATCACACGTTTCACTTCCCCTTTCCTCTTTCATTTCCTCTGTTTCTTACAACCAAACCAAAACCACCATTGAAGGGTAAACCGAACTTTCAAAGACGAAGAAAAGGAAATCTCAGCTGAGAAAAGGAAGAAGAAGAAGAAGAAGAATGCGGCGGGCAGTAACCTTTCTGTTCAACAGATTCACATCACAAACTCCCAAAAGACGGAAAATCCGAAGCTCTATCTCGCTCTGTTTAATGCACCATCGAAGAAAAACGGCCTTTCATTTATTTATACTCCAACTCCGATTCGCATCTCACGTCATTCCCATTTGATCCGCGCCTTTTAAATTCTGCCTCTCCATAGCCGTCCGATCTTCACCTTTCCCCAAACAGACAATCTCCTCCTACGTGTCCGCCACGTTGGATTTCGTTGCCTCGTACACGTTACATCCCTACCTGATGCCAAAATCCACGGTTGTTAGTTATCGGTATCAACCTCGGCAACTTTTGGCCCTTCGATGGCTTCTCTTTTTATCCTCCCACCCCCACAGGCCACTGACGGTTTAAGGCGTTCAGTGCTGCTAATAAATGGAGTAACTGAAACTCCAGTTACACTTTATCCGACGGCCGTAAGTGCAGTGATGGTCTCCACGTAGTATTTGAGATTGTGTATCTCTTGTAAAATTTGCTAATTTCATACCATTAGTATAATTTGCTAAATTCACCCGAAAGGCGATGAATTTGAGAAACACGCGCCAGTATGAGGGAAGGATGGTGATTAATAAAAAAAGTTGTTGAAAGTCACGAGGGGTAGACTTTGAGCAGAAGAGAGTGGGACTCGGCGAGTTAATGGGAAGAAGATGGGAAGAGAGTATTTGATTGGGGGGTTGAGGACGTGATGATTACCGATTCGAATTGTCACTCACTTCCTATCCTCGTCGGCAATGGCATATCCCAACAAAACAAAGTCATGCATGGTGCGTGACTTACATATCTTTTTCAGGTGAATGAAGTCGATTTTACCATAACACCCCAGATTCTATTTTTTCTTGACGGTTTTAACCCTTTGAGTCAAGTATATTTTAAGTTTGAGAAAAAAAAAAAAAAGAGGACAGATGGTGCGTGTTGATAGACGTATATTTTAATGTTGCCTTAATGCTAAATATAAAGATTTTCTTCTTAATTACAACATTCAAGGTCTACTCTTAACTAGCTTGGACCAAAAAATTGATTGTTGAAAATGAAAGACCATCCATGGTCCAAATTGAAGAGGACTAAAACATATGTGGTCCTAATCACAAAATTGTCAACATTGATCTTGCCTGGTTGAACCAAGATTTGAATTTAAATAAGTAGACTTAATATTTTGAAATAAACATTTAAATTTCAAGCATATCAATATACATGCAATATGTAAATCATAAAATCAAACTATTTTTACTTTGATCAAAAAGGAATTCAAATTTGTTTTTTGTCTGATTAATCAAATATTCATATTTTTTGTTATTTTTATTTTCTTACAACCAAGTCTGCAATTTAATAATTTTAGACAAAAACTATATAATATTTAATAAAAGTTAAAAATTTGCTTTGATAATAGACGTAGTGACAAATTATGACGCATTAATTTATTTATTTTTTGGTTAAAATGATGTTGAGCTTGAGGTCAAACAAATCAAACTCTTTTATTTGATTTGAGTCATTGATAAGACGGACTGAAGCCTAGTTTCATTTACAAAAGCCTTAGGATGATTTTGGTTCGGAAAAAAAAAATTGAAAAATAAAATTATTTTTTATTCAGAAAAAAAATTTTAAGGGGTAAATTTTAAGGAAAAAAATTACTTTAAATTCAAAAAAAAAAATTTGACTCAGGTAATCTAAAAATACCTCAGGATTCGAAGATAATCATTTTACTTCAGATTTTCTCAAAATTGAGCACGGTAGATAAAATAAAATGACTGATAAAAAAAAAATCGAATCAAACGAAAAAATCGAATGAAAAAAAAAAAATTACGAAAAAAAAAAATCCCTCGACCAAACGTCCCCTTAAAGCGATCGATTACCAACTCTTTGAACAACTGTGCTTTAAAATCACACACTCTGTTTTCATTACCGGTTTTCTTGTAAGTTTGTCTTCGAAGATGGTGACTCTTGCCCTCTCCGAAGGGTTAGAATTTCGCCCATTTAATACTGTTAATCGAAGCTTTGTTATTGTTCGGACAGGACAGTACTCATCCACGTAGTTTCAAACATATTATTTATAAAGTTTCGTTCAATTATTCAATGGAAACGTTTTATAATAAGAGATTTATGTTTAAAATTTTTTTAGATTAATATCAATTATAATAAAAATAAAAATTAAATTTATATTTAATATAATAAGAGTTTTCACATAATTTAAAAATAACCATGTTAAAAAGAAGACACTTTGCGGTGGGTTCCAACGGAAGGAAAGGAGAGACCAGGTGGAGGCCTGGAGGAGCCGAGGGAGTAGCCCCTACTCCAACATGGTTGGTCCAGTCTGGGAAACAGTTTTTTGGGGGATTCTCGATCCATATCAGCAGATGGTTCAGCCCAGTTGACAATCCAAAGGAGAAAAGGAGGAAAAACAAAGAAAATAAGGAACATGTCCAAAGCAACGTGACTTTAATAACCTGCATGCACAAATATATTAGATGATGGATGTTATCACAGGGCTTTCCAGGTTCAATTTTGCTTTGCTTTCGCGGCTTCCTAAAGCTGCTGTGACATAAGAAGAGTGTTTCTTAGACCGAGTCTCTCGTTAATGGCCTCTTTGGAGTCGCGGTGTTTTACTAATAAACTCGCTCAGCAGCCGAGTTTACCCAGTCCAAGAGTTCTTAAGAGATAGGCCCAATCATGGCCTGAGAGTTTGGGCCATCGTATCGTTGCTTAATAAATCATCGACTTTAAACTCTCTCCAAATTTCATTAAAATTAAAAGCATAACAGCATTTGGTTAATTAGCGAACAATTGTAAGATGTTATAAAATTTAAGCTTGAAATTAAAATATCTCAACTCACCTTTGATTATATAAAAAAACCATTAAAAACATACTTATGCATTAAAATAGTACTAACATAAATGTAAGCAAAGAGAGTAATAAAGACCTCTTTATTCTTCAATATGTATTTATATATTCAGGCTCAAAGCAATAGATCATTAATCATTTCCATATTCATATACACCAAAAGAAAGAGGAAAGAAAAAAAAGTCATTAACTAAATGACTTTTGCTTTACATAAGAAATTCTTTATTTATTTATTATAGCATTGATATTTTATTTCACCACAACTCATTAAGTATCATCAAGGGAGAGGTTCGTTTCAAGTTTCAACTCAAGGGCACTTGCGTCTGCCACCGTGGGTAGTCAAGCTAGCATAGCAGGGGCACATTTCTTGGTTACCGGCAGTTCCTGGAGGAACACAGTTGCACCGTGCGCAACATGTCCCGCATGCCCTCTTGCATAGGCGTGGTCTGGATGATAGTCGGCACCTGGCTGCACAAGCTCCACCACAGTCTGAAAACCAAATAGAAATAAATATATAAATAAATAAATAATATATATATATATATATATATATATATATATATATATATATATATATATCTCAAGAAGGGTCTTCGCACAAGTATTTCACACAGTTCTTTTCAATGTGAATTAGGATCATATATACCTATTTTCTTGGGAGGGCTTGTCCCCTTGCTGGCATTTGTCACCTGTATTTCACAAGAACATGCAACTCAAGGTTATAACTAGCGATAACGGAATGTTCATCGTGTAAAGTATTCAAGAAAAAAAGGAAGCGAAAACAAGATAGCTGAATGATGATCAAAAGTGATCAAGCTTTACCAGTTGATCAGCTTCAACCAGTTGGATAAGAAGAAGAGAGATGAGAAGAGAGGCAATCAAAGCCTTGGAAATGGGCATGACTAAAAGCCTAATGACTAGAAATAGAGCCTTGTTTTAGTTTCTAGTGTCTCTACTTCGTGTTCCGTGAAGAAAACAAGAGAAGTTGCTCGTATTTATAGCAAAATTGTTAGCTAGGGAGGGAGAAAATAAGTAGCACTAGTAGTAATCAAAAGGGGTTAGGTGTGCATGCTAACGTCCTCAAACAATCTGATGGCAAGCAAGTACGCGGAAGAGCGGAGGAAAAAGAAAGGTGCAATGGTGACTTGTCAGGAATATCTGGTGGATGGAAAGCCCCTTTGGAATGGTCTGGAGTAAAGCAATAATTTTCTCATTGTTTATGATGGATATGGTGTTGGTGTTTCATTCATTTATCTCGTAATGGCTTTGTCAATCGAGTGGTTTTTTGCTTTTCTTACTATCGTTTTCTGCAGGATTAACAGACCTGAAAACTTGGATACTTCTGATTATCTTAATCTTGGCTCTTAACTACGAAAACACATGGCTTTCTTTCTATTAAAAGCTTACTTTACTGAGTATCCCTATACTCAATTGTCAAACTAACTTTGGAGGAGATGACATTTGCAAATACCAGAGTTGCATTATAAGAAGCATGAGACTATGAGAGTGTAAAGTAAACTAGTTTAGAACATAAATATGGGAATAATTCAACCACCTCGACAGCTAAGAGTAGGCCGGTGGATTCAAAGGTGGCTTCCATGAAAACTATTGTGTGGTTTTTCCTTTTCTTAGATAAAGAAATTTCTCCTTTTGTTATCTTTAAAATCCAACTTCTTACTTCAGCATAAGCATTTATAAGCAACCCTAAACCATGCAGTTGTGTCTCTAAAAATTTTAAGACTGGTTTAGCCTAATTGTGACCTGATAACTTTCATTAGGGTTGTCATCCTTGATCATCTTGGCAGCAGTTCTTGGAATATGCTTTACCCTTATATCAAAAACGACAACCACTTTCTGTATATTTTCTGCAAAAGAAAGCACTTTCCTCCTGATTTTAGGAATAATTGAAACCAATGGTTCCTGCTCTGGCTAGCTTCACCTTCCATGTCTATGTTTCATGATTTTCGTTATCAGATCACTTTAAAGGAAAGAAAAGAGTGACAATAACAACTAGCTTACGGTTCTCTCAGTGTCCCAATCTTGCACTGAATGTGGAAGAGCTCGATTTGGAAGCATCGAAAATTATGGAATCCGAGTGACTGTCTAATTGGCAAGTGCAGTAGGAAAAAGATGGGAATTTTGTCAGCTCTGCAAAATGTTCATGACACAAAGTAATCAGCCTAATCAAGTTGACAGCTGTATCAGAGTCTCCTTCCTACAATAGCTGTACCTAGCCAAAAGTGGTGATACTTATCCATGGTTTGAGCAGTTTTCAAAGGCTTGGAAGTGTTTGACTTCTTGCTAAAAAAAAAGAAGGCATTTTAGGCTTTAGAGTTGTGCTCAATTTTAATCATGCCTTGTTTTCGCAGTGTTAAAGTTAGTCTCTTATCTTTAAGCATTTATCATTGTTAACTGCTACCAGCACCAAATAATTTCGATTCCCATACCCCATTTCCCACCACCTAATACTTGGGTTTTTGAAAAGCAATCAGGCAAAGAAAGTTTCAATTATAGAAAACAGAATACTGTGGATTGTTTTGATTCCTTACAGTTCACCAACCTATCAGCTTTAGAGGCTAATGCTACCCTGAGGCTCTGGCCCCCTTATGTACTTGTGAAGAGAGGGAAGTCAGTCTCTTTTGCGGTCCAAGATTCAGCAAGATTATCGTAAATATAATAGGATGGAAGAAAATTGTTAGTAGATTAATGAATGTACGGAAAGGCTTAGCTGGGAATGGAGTTGGTGAAACTTGGAGCCAGGACTGGTTGGCTTCTAACACGCACGAGTGAATCATCGTCGTCTTTGTTGGACTGACAGTGGAACAGTATGCTTGAGGATTCAGCTCGGAACAAAGCCTTGTTGGGACTTGGGACAAGACAAGGGTTTAGGGATAAAGAATATGGGACAGGTGGCTAATCGACCAATGATGAAAATTAATGCGTCCAGCTGCAGATGATGACCAATGCCACGTTTTCTTGTTATCCTTTTCTTAGTTTAACTACGCAATGGGAATAAATTATCACTGCCAGGGGAAAGAACAAACATTGCCTTTCAGAATGACGATGCTTTGGCTTGACACCCTGTAACATCACTGCCGGTGCTAAGTTATGGTTCTGGAGCTGTTATAAACTCATCTTAAGAAAAGGTACGATAACTATTTCATTCTTGGTCCATGGCTTTTGCTCAGAATTCATTGCAAGATTGTTTTCTTCTCTCATTGAAATTGAACCTCGGAAGCTTTTATAGATGCAACAGGCTGGCAAGCCAATCCGCGTTACTACCCTTTTAGCGTTTACTAGTAGCAGTTAAGGGTTGAATCTGTCTCCATAGAGTAAAGCTTTCTACCCAATCCCCATCTGAAAATGCACCATTGATGTAGATAAAGCTTAATTGAAAATCTCCTTTTATGGAGTCTACAAGAATAGCGAAGGGGCCTCTGTCCTTTCAATGCTCAAACGCAGAGTTTCTTTTTAAGACACAAAGGCAAAGTGATTCTGTATCATCGGATATTACACATGCAAGTCTATCAATAATCAATGGACTTTGTTCCTCTGGAAGAGGAAACCTTTATGCAAAGTTTACATCAAAGCTTAACAGAAATATTTGAAGGGCAAAAGAATGTTAAATGACCATGTTAATTTAAGTTTTTGGACAATATTAAGCAACAAAAATTATTCATTTGTGACTTGCTGCTGTTGAATAACTTATTCATCATCAAAACTAAATGCTGGAAGTAAGCTTGTGCTATCATAAAGCAGAAAACCAGCCAAAAGCCCCAAAATGAGAACACTAATGCTGATACTATAGAGTTAATCTGGTGAAATATTTAAGTAAACTATGTAAAAACTATGTATGTGAGTTAATGTAACTCATCATCCACATTATAATCTGCGTGCAAACATTACCTTAGTTGCTGCAGAAGAGAATAAAAGTACCATAACTATCCTAATGACCAACAAGAATCTTTCAGAGCCACCATTGCCCTCCCCAAGTGCCAAACTGCGCAGTTAATCTTTAAGTTCACACCACACCAGATGGGAGTCGCACAACAAGTTGTCCACCAACGAGACTGTAAAAAAAGGGGGGGAAGGGGGGGAAGAACCTTTTTAATGAAGATCAAGATATTTAACATTAGAAACGTTGCAAAAATTTGCACAGCACCCACCTCTTGACATAGTAGTAGCAAAAATCTGCCAATATGAAAGTCTGGACAATCTCAGAAAGCAGGACAAAACAAGGCCATAATCCATGGCCCAAAGCTGTCAGTAACTGTCCTTCAGTGTCGAATACCTAGGTAAACGAACACACATGTTTGGATGAAACATTCAAGCCAATCAATCCAGAATCATTTTTAATACTAGAATAAAACCAAACAGGATGATATCTGCTAATTACATCCAAATGTGACCTAATATACATTGATGTCATGATATCAATCATAAATTTATTTTTTGCACACATAAACCATATTAACCAAGAAAGATAGCCGAGCAGGTCCCTTCTCTACATAATATCGAAGTCAGTAAATCAATAAGAATTTTATACATGCAGTGTCATAGATAAGTGGTTTCAGGTGTCAAATCCTTAAAATTGTGATGGATATAATTACTGATAATACCTGGATAACCCAATGTGCACAACTCAAGAACCTTGCGACTCCCAGTGCAAACACGTAATGTGCAGTATATGGTTCAACAAACTGAAAAAGGAACAAAAAGAAAGGTGATACATTCAAAGCAGCATTGCTTCCTTGTAAAAGTGCTTCATATGAGCTCAGAATAAGCTAAGAGTAAAAGTTGCTTCACAGACAAATGTCTCTCACTTTCTGCCTCACCTCAATATTCTGCATGACCCTTAGCTGAGGCAGGACTGAAATAGCTTCAAGGTAAACACAGAAAGCCCAGCAAATCCTGTTGAATGAATGATGACTTGTTGTTGGATGAATAAACAACGACAAAACTGCGCATGGTATCACCTATACCAAGGAAAGAACCAAGATTGTTAGTGACAAAAACAGTTCAAATTACATCATGAAAAGCTCAAAAAGAAAAAAATAAAAAGCAAAGCTGCATGTACAGTTCATTTGCTCAAATGCCTATACATCTAAGTTATTGTGAAAAACTACAGTTTCTAGTGCTAACTGTTAAGTACTGGCATAACAATAATCTTGAGAAACAACAAAAATCAAAAGCAGAGAAAATTTCTAAAGCACATTGACTCTCCCATTTCTTTTGATGCATGATCATACCTCTTCAACTTGGCTCAGTTCTTTCACTTCTTTAATTAAACATCTTAGAAAAATCTTTGATATTTTGGTGTGACAAAAAAAAAACGGAGAACAACTCATCAATTATTTGGCAGTCTAAACCATTTTATTGTGACAGATTATCGGACATTGAGTTAGGTCAAGAGAAAAACAGCTAAGATCTTCATTGACAATTCACTGAATTAGGGAGGGGGCAAGGCTTTAAACATTAATTAAGGTAATCAAAGTCAATAACTCAAGTGGGAAAAGGAAAGAAAGAATTGCCATGATCAATGTATCTACAGCCTCCAAAATGGTAAACCAAGGAAAAACTAGAATCTATATAAACTCATTAAGAAGCAAATTCTTCTGAAACTGAAATCCAAACTTTCATATCTTCGTAAATGAGACTAAGTTATGCAGCAAAGTTGACAAGCTTGCCACAACATTCACCGTACGAAGAAACAAATGAGCATGGTGCATTGTAATAGACACATTTGAAACAATGGAGCAATAACACAGATTAAGAAACTTATGAAGGCTTACCACATAGTGGATTCCAAAATTGTCTTTGTCGTGCATGTAACTTGACCTCAGTTTAAAACGAATCATATAAATAACCCAAAGGGTAGTCCCTAATGTCGCTGTATCAAGTAGAGTATGTATGTCATATTCCATGACAAAACTGCAATACAATCTAACAGCTAAAAATAGAGCCGTTAGTTCCTGCGATTTAAGGGAAAGTCCTGCAAAGAGATATACCATCATCAGAGAAGTAAATAGTGTGACAAACTCAAAGCCAGTAATTTATGTTAAATGAACAATGAACGAAATAAATATATTTCCTTCCAAGGAACCAGATAATTGAAATTTCTCCGCTAAAGGATAATATCTGTAACATTAGGTCCAAATTAGGAGAACAAATAAAGATGAGAAACAGGATTAAGGTTAAAGATTCCATTTTGACAATCTCAAAGTGCATTAGTCTTAATAATAAGAGGCAAATACAGCTAAAAACCAATGATTATACATGATGAAATTAAATACGCAAAAATAATAACACCCAAAGCAGCATTAATCAAAGAAACCCAATGGATCCGCCTCGAAATTGATCCAAACCCCAAAACAAAAACAAAAGAAGAAAACTTTAAAAGGAGACAAAGGTGTACCAGCACAAGTTTTCTCTTTGGTAAGCTTGTAAATAAGAACACAAGTACCCAGAACATGAACAGCCTCGGCAACAATAAAGAGTTTGTCGTGATCTTCTACGACCATTCTCAAGAACAAAATCCCCGCCATCCCTGCCACAACCGCTAAAAACGCCTTCATCTTTGGAGGTTGTCGCCGGATCCATGTAGCCACCGCGCGGAACGGTCTCTTGGTTGCCTTCATTGTCTCACCCCCGAACTTCTTTCTTGTTCCTGTCGTGCCTTTTTTTTTTAGGTAGTTTCAGGTGCCAAAAAAATGAAGCTTTTTTTCCGGGGAAAGAATAGGAATGTCTTACTTTTTTGGGGAGAAGACGGGAGGGGAAACTAATCCTGAGACAGCATTTGACAATCTGACACGTTTCAATTAGTCTAGTAATGGGGACGGCTCGTGGTAGGTGACCAGTTTTTGCTGTTTCGTCTATCAATACATTATTACAAGGACAACGATAAGATTAGCTCACTTCAGTTTCTGAGGATTGTTTGCCTGCATCTAGACATGGCAACCAGGCCTTCTCTTGTCATTTAGCTCCTCTAATGTGATAGCTTAAGGCATGGAGCCGTTTAACTATACGTTTCATGAATTCTCTGCCCTCCTAATCTTGTTTTCATAAAAGCAAAGCACATCTTAACGCCATAAAGAAAGAGCTAGGATCTCAATAGGATAACCATATACTTCCTGAATTAACAGAGGAACAGAAGCTAGATATGTAACAAGAAAATGGCTAAAATGAGTAAGTTTTTTCCTCTCTCAAATAAAGAAAAAGGCAGTGTTTTAAGATTGATTTTGCTCTAGGATTTTGGCCTTTAAACATGGGAAATTTTGTTTCTCAAAGCCCAAATCATCTTCAGCAATGTAAGTTTGACATGTATTAACACATACAATCTGGGGAAAACTCGATCAAGGGTTCCACCCCTGTTTTCCAAGCCAACAGGTTCAGCTAGAGACTAGAGTTCACAGGTTGTCTGTCTGTTTAAGCCTATGTTCATGGATATAATAGTCATAAAATTAACGAACTCTTGAAGATAGGCTTTTTAGAGAAGCCCAATCCTAAACATAAAGAACCCAAGTGAGCCCAAAAGGCGAAAAGGTATGTGTACGTCTTCGGCGCAAGTTAGCATTGCTCCCTTCTACTTCACTTTATATATACGCCAAAAATCGACCGTTGAAGCCCCCTTTTCGAATTTCAATTTGCAACGATTCAACATTTGCTCTTATAACACTGAGAAATCTGAACAATTCTTCTTCTTCTTCTTCTTCTTCTTCTTAATTCTGCTGTTAAAGATTCTACAATGGGTGCGAAGACGCGGTCTCAAGTCTCATCAGAACGTCAAAAGTGGGATAATATATTTGAGGGTTTAGTTAAGATGCTTAAAACCCAGCAACAACAGCTTGAAATTCTGGCTAAAGAAAGAAAGATTCTTGAAGATCGGATCCATATGCAATATGAACGGTGGGTCTTCGATGTTCGCCTCTTTGAAGATCATATCTCTCAGGTATGAATTTCGAATTTAGGGTTTTAGGGTTTTTGGTAAATTCCGTTCCCCTTAATTAATTAAAAGTAATATGGAGTTTTATCTATGGTTGTTTAGATGAAGATTGATTTGGAATCGCAAGAGATGGCGCGTGCGCTTGAGGCTGCAAAAGCCGATATGATGGTAGGATTGAAGCACAGAGAGGCTTATCTTTGCAAATTGAAATTAGGTATGTGTTTTTTCTTCTGAATATTTGGTTCTTAATTTTAGTTGTTTGTTTTGGCTTAATTCACTACAGGAAACTGATGTGGGATTAAGTGATTACCATGATGAAGTTTGGATGCGAATCGTTTTATGTTTACTTGAATTAGGAGTAACCTATCAGATAATTGATGCTTTTCTTTTTGTAATTTAGTAATGGTCTGATGTGTATATTTGTTTAATTGGTTTATTACAGAGAAAACAGAGGATGAATTGACTGATTTCAGAGTCTGGTTTGACATCCTCAGTAAAAATTCAAAAGTATATTCCAATGACTTTTCTCATTTTGATAATTTTATTCATTGTAAACTTTCTAAGCTTTTAATCATTTCATTATATGCAGGATGTTTCTCAGAAGGACCTCAAAGAAACTAAAAATGGAAAATCTGGAAGTAAGGATAGTGGTTCAAAGTCTGTTACTTTGAGGACATTGGAAGCCGAAGTAAGAAGGCTTGCTTCAGAAAAGAGTTCTCAAGTCGCTGCACTTATGGCAGAGAATAAGTTTGCATGGAATCAGTTCAACCTCTTGGAAAGTCAGTGTACTGGTAAATTAAACAGCAAGCATTCTGAACTTGAAAAAGCTAACAAAAAAATTGAGGCACTTATTTGCAATATGGAGGAGCTGAGGACATTGAATGCTGAAAAGGATGAAATAATTGAAAGATTAAAATCTGAAGTGTCTCAAAAGGAGGCTGATGCAAGTCGATACCATGAAGAAGTTTCTAAAATTTCTAGGGAGGTAGAATTGTTAAGGAAGTCTAGAAGTTCTTCCTGCACACCTGTAATAAAGCGTTGTGCGTCAGGCAGAAGAACTTCTGTTCTGGGAGATAAAAATGGTGGCAGAGATGGATGCAATGCTACTGTGAAGAAAGAAAGCTCTGCCCCTCCTGTTCCTGATCTTGTGAAGGACAATGGGAAGGTACTTTTTTAATCAGTTAAGCTAAAACATGTATTTTTATGATTTTAACGTGAGTTCTTTCAGTTCCTGATAAGTATGGCTTTAGAGTTTTTTGTTGCATTTTGTTGTTTCTTCTTTTCGGGCTTGAAGATTTACTGTCCTTTGTTTTTAGTAATCATCCTTTGCACAAAGAAAAACGTTGTCCCCTTTTCATGTAATATAGACAGCTAGGTTATGGTTGCAAAGTATCAGTATTCTTCATTTGTGGCCTGAAGGAACTTAAAATTCTTTAAGTAATTGAGCTCACGGGAAATTGCTAATAAGGCCTTCTTAAGTAATCAACACTGAGGAAGTTACTTTTCTTGATTTCATCTACCCCGCCCCAAACTCCCCCCGTTCCCCTCTTTTCTTTTGAAATAAGAAAGCTATGCATTTGTTATGATTTGTCAATAGCATATGTGAATACTGCTGTTTGTTCTTACATGAAACTCGAAATATCCATTCACTAACCATTTTTTCAACTTCTTATTGTTGTTTAGGGAAGCAGAAGCTCGAAGAGAAAAAGGGATGATCAAACACCCATTTCTGAAACTCCAAAATTGTTCACTTCTACATTTAAAGTTCCCAGATTGAAAGCCTCCTCTCCCAAGACAAGATGATCTATACCGTCTTCTTGGCTTCTGAGTTCACTCTTCCATGTATTTTTGTTTATTCAGCTACAACCTGGGTAGTTCAATTAGTTCTCAATTTATTTTGCTTCTATGTATATTAATTCCGTACCGTGAAGCTTGTATTTCTGTATTTTCTACTAACTATCATTTGTAAAAGGCTAATTATTAATGAATTGTTAGTGTGTGGTTGTCATATCAGTCTCAACAACTTTTATAAGAGTGGTGGATGCTATTATGCTGGTAATTGGTAAATAAGGTAGATTGCAGAAATTTTAAGGCCAAATTTCATGGGCTGATAAATGACTCAGACTCCTCCTCTTTAAGTAAGAATAAAGTGCTGAATTACCTCATCTGATATTGAGGAAACAGGTCAGTGCATCAAGGGAAAAGCACAGAATTTGCAGTTGGAAAGTGATTAACAAGGTGATTTAAAGATTATAGAACTTGATATCATACATCCCATGAGGATGGTAAAAATACTACCTTAGCTATGATATGAAAAAGCAAACTATGATCAAAATACCAAACTTTATAAGCAGACCAGACACTCGTATCCTTTTAAACACTAGTAATTAGACCTCCAAATATTTGGAGACCACATGGAATGAAAGTAGGATTGGTAAGAGACCATCACCAGAAGCACCGCCATCAGCACAACCATGCCCCAAGGCAAGTTCCAGGTTCTATATTCCAATTCCGTCTTCGTCCTTGCATAAGGAACCACGAACCTTTCACACTTGCTGGCAAACTGCGCAGCAAAGATCAAGACCACAGGCAAGAACAAGAGTAACAACTTCAAGTTAAGCACTGTATGGTGTATCTCTTTCTTGCAGTTGATGTAAGAAGAGACCAACAAAAGAAGACATATGATTCCAAATATGGAAAGTAGAGGCAGAGGAGGAAGAGAAAGGGAAGTAATGGTTTGCTCTGTCCATCCTCGCTTCCACCCGGGACCTCTATCCTTGAAAAACCAACCCATCACTCTGTTTTTTCCTCGGCTTTTCTTTCTGCCCTTTGTTTCTCGAAGGCCATTTTGCTTGTTCATGAGAAGTATGTAGGTCTATATATAAAAATAAAAGAATAGAAAGTGAGAGACAGTCTGCGAGTTTTTTCGTTTTGCTTTGGCATAAATTCTGAGGTTTTGGATTCCATATCCAACCAACCTTCTTTTGGACTCATGCCCACTAAGATTGATACCATGCAGTAATTTAAACCAAAAATAAAAAATAAAAAAAGGGAAGAATCTATTCTTCATGGTTTCACTTTCTAGCAAATGTGGGAGGGGAGTTTAATTTGTTAGAACGGCGGCGTTTTGTCCACAAACGTGCGTTTGGTTGGGTTTGGAGGCTTAAAACGGAGCGCATTTCCCCCCATTTTTGAAGTTGCAAAACCAAACGCACGAAAAAGCAGGGGGTTTTATTCTTCTGATTTCTTAAAGATTAAGGATGCCATCCGAGGATTCAAAGCCAGTGAAAAAAGAGGAACCCGAAGACGATGAAGCGGACAAGAAAAGCTTGAATTCGACGCTGGAGAACGGTCACAATGCTGCTGTTTATAATTCGAAATCGCGTCCCAAAGAAGGCAAAGTGAAGAAAGAAGAGCCCGTAGATGATGATGACGATCATAAAGATGTAGATTTTAAGACACCCATTAAGGGTTCTTCATCTGGGTCACGCCCCAAAGCGACGAAGCTCAAAAAGGAAGAGAGTAATGATGAAGATAAAAAACTTATCTCCAAAACAAGCTCAGCTACAAAAGCAGATAAGGTTTCAAAGTTTTTTTTTTTTTAAACTTTCATTTTCTCAATCTCTGTTTGGTATTTTCCGGAAAAAAGAAAAGATTAAAAAGTGGGGAAAAGAATAATTTTTTGCAATTGAGATAAAAATTTAATGTGTTTGGTGTGTGTTCCGGTTGTGAATATTTGAGGAAAAGGAGCTGAGGAAGAAGAGGAAGAAGAAAACAGCAGTTGGGAAGGAAGGGAAGCGGGAGAGGAAGGTTTATTATTTGCCTGGTCAGAAGAGAGATCCTCCTGAGGAGGTAATTGGACTCCAACTTCTTTTTTGGTCTATTTTCCGATTTTTGAGTAATTTATGATTGTTGTTCTTCAATTTCAGAGGGATCCGCTGCGGATTTTTTATGAGACAATGTATGAGCAAATTCCCCATAGCGAAATGGCACAGTTCTGGTAAGGCATAGTTCCCTCACAGTAGCTTGTATCAGTTGTATTTAATGCATTTGGATGTTGTGTGCTTGATAAGGAGAAGGATAATGTCTAGAAGAAGTCATTTTATCAACTATCTGCTCTTTTGATCTCATTCTTTGGGAACTATAAGCTCGATCGCTACTTTGACGATGAAAGACATGCTGGAATTGAATACCGTAATAGTTATAGCTTAGGATTGCATTAGCAAAGGCTGATGCAGTTGAGAATGGAGAATGAACAAAATTAATGAACATAACTATAGAATAAACCAGAATAAAGAAAGAACAGGACATTTCTGTGATAAGATGGAAAAGAAATGGACATTTCTACTGGATTAACTTGACCAGCTGTGGTGGGTGAAGGTTGGTTACTTGGGTTGCTGTATACCCCTCAATCAGCCAGATTTATTCATAGAATTACCCTGTTGGAGTTAACACAACTTCAAATGTTTAACTGTAGACTTTGGTTGCATGGATAGTTTTTCATCTTCTTTCTTAATTTCTCATTCTTTATCACAAGCAATGAATTTTCTTATTTGTTCTCTTATTTCCCCTTGTGCCCTCACCCCAACTATAATACTTTTGTTGCAACTAACTCCTTGTTGATCAGAAAGATTAAGTAAAGTTAGTATATTGAAACAGCTAGTATTATGCCAAATGGTCTGTATTTCCCGCTTTGTGCAATGCAATAGTCTCCTAATCCACTGATTCCCATCTCCATATTTTACTTTCCAATTCAAGTCTTATCTAAATCCTCGGATGAGTAGAGTGATAGAGTCCTTCCAACTCAGATTGGAAGTGGTAATACTGCAATATGTTGGTACATTGATGATGATGATGATGATGATGATGATGATGATGATTTTTGCTTCTCTTATTTGGTAATTTTTAACAGTGGTCTCTTTGTGCCCATTCCACTAAATCAACATATTGGCATGGTACCAAACGGCTTGATTTAATTCATTTTACCTGAAAAAGTCCTGTATAACTGATTCATCATGGAATAAATATTTTCTGTCTATTATTATCTTGTGGAATGTGTTGATAGAGAAACATGCATTCCTATGTAAATGCAGGATGATGGAGTCTGGTTTGCTCCCCATAGAGGAAGCAAAGAAAGTCTTTGAGATGAAACAAAAGAAGAGTCAGCAGCAAAAGCTGAGCTCCCCAATGAAAGCTGCTTCAGCTGTAAATAGCAGCACAAAATCTGTCACTGTTAAGAAAACTCCTACAATCTCCCCCGTTTCTTCAACTAGAAAGGGAACAGATTCAAAGGTTGCCCTAAAGCAGACCAAGAAACGCAAGGCTGGAGAAAGTTCCGACGAGGACTTTGAGAATGTTTTAGTTAGCAGAATGAAGAAACAGAGAGCAAATTAGTTCATGTGTTTCACTATAACTGAATATTTCTAATTTCTTCTGTTTCGGTACCTAACTCATTTGATCTTCATTGATTACTTGTGTCAATACTAACTCTACCGTGGTTGAACTGATCTTCAATGATCATTGCATTGTTTAGTAAACATTCAATTGAAGACTTCAAAATCTCCCTTCTTTTTTGTAATTATATGTGTTAAATTGTTTCTGCCATATGGAAAATAGAAGAAATGCATGAGAAGATGCCCGGGTATCAGGATAGCTTGTTAGGACTCTGGATCAGGAATATCCATAAACTTGAAGGCTTTCTTTCGGCAATGGCCCAAAGTTATGCCCCATATCATTTATCATTATAATTTTATAGTACTTGAATCTTTGTGTTTCTATCATTTTTATACGGTTACTACTTACAGGCCTGCTTGAATCTTGATTCGAATAATGTCTGCTACTAGTTTTAGTTATTAAAGAGAAAATTTTCCCATCCTTCCCAAAAGAAAAAGGAAAACCATCCTTGAAACATGAATGACACTAGGCTTCAACTGATGTTGCCTGGGGACAGAGCAACCTTACTCGTTAAGAACTAGAAAACCTGCATCGTGGCAGCAAAACGATTGTCGCCGTATCCTTATAGAAGTCGCAGTATGAAGATTAGAGGAAGAAGATCAGCCATGAACGTAATCCCTTCTCCTCCTCCTTGTCATCCTAACTCAACGCCAAATGTTTTAGGCGCAAACTTGAATAGTTTCTTAGGGAAAGATTAGGTACCTTTATCGTAGCTTGTGGAGAGCATTTTTCTCTAAGAACTAAGAAGGTAATCAAGGGAAGTAATTTAACGTTTGATTTGAATTTGATTTGATACAAAAATTTAAAATTTTAGTCAAATTTAATCGAATTTGATTTTTGAAACTTGAACTTGACTTGAAAAAATATTTGAATTATTTGAACTCAATTTGATAGATTTGAATTTGATTCGATAAGTTTCAACTCAATTCGATAAATTTGACTTATCATTTTTCAACCATATATTATTAAAATAAAATAGTAAATTAATTGTTCTTTCTTAGAAAAAAAAATTAATAATAAAAATATTAAAAAAACATAAAAACTACATTAAATTCATGAACTATTTAAACTAAATACTAAAATATTCAATCTAAACTCAATTTATTATTTAAATAACTTAAATTAAATTAAAAAAATAAATTAAATTTTAATTAATTAACTAATCGAGTTTAAAAAATTTACGTGTAACCTTAATAATAATACCTGTGAAGACAATCACAACGGACGTCAGATGTAAGACTAAAGAATTGCTGGCCCTCAATTAAATGTACATACAATCTCGGATTCAGTAACCAATCTGAGAAAGAAAATCGTCGCCTTGCATTTTATTTCAAGACCTTACAACAGCTTCCATCCAGGACCGATCGTCTGAGTTCATGTTTGATCTGAAATATCGAACAGAACAGAACAGTAGTACTGAATCGAACCGTAGCTCAATAACTTTGTTTCTAAAGGACTTGGGTCCCCTGCGTTTGACCTTTCAACCGGAGATCGGACAGGTTCGTGGATTGATGTCAAGCACCCCGCTACTGCTTGCAGTAACGGTTGTGCTTAACTGCTTGGGTAACTGCGTTTGAGAAACACGCTCCTTAACAGAGCGTTGACTAGTTTCCAATGCCACGTTAAAAACAGGAACTGAAGCACATTATATTCTCTCTAACCTCTCGTGTCTATTTTTTAAACTAAGAGCCCAACAAATAGCAAAAAAAAAAAAAAAACCCTAGAAGACCAACCTCAACCCTGCTTTGGATTACACGTGTCATTACCCACACCTTCGCCATGGATTGCTTATTTATTTTTATAAGCGGAACCCGTCTCCAAGCAACTCTATCTCTTCATCCTCTCTCGCTCTCTGTTTCAATTCTTCGACTCCCTTTGTTTTTTTCTCTTCTATGGAGAAAATTTAGAGCGATTTGAATAAAAGGTTTCTTTCTTTCTTTTGTAATTACCAGAGAGAGATTGTGGGTAAACAATGGAACAGAGCAGTGACAGCCCTGTCGCTGGTGATGAGATTGAGGTTGCCGATATCTTGTTGGAGATGCCCCATCTAATCTTCGAATCTGAGTCACGCCGTCGCTTTTCTATCACTTGGGGCGCCAAGAGGAAGAGATCTACTTCTGCAAAAGAACAGGAAGCCGCCACATCTTCGCTTGCTCTTAAACTATCACCATCACCGGCGCTATCAATGCCCTCTAACACCGCTGGCTCTACCTCTGAGACCGAGGCACCCATGGAAAAGGTCTTGACTTCAAGTCCTGCAACCCCTCTTTCCTTTTCTCCAAGTGAATCTGATGAGAAGCCTCCGCCTTCCAAGAAGAAAAAAACCTCTGTTAATAGTCTAAAAAAGGTACGTTGTTTCTTTTCTTGGGACATCACTTTGTGAATAAGTTTCTTACTTTTTCGTCTGAGTTTCTTTTCTCTTCTTCTTTACACGTGTGTTCTGTTTACTGATTCATGTCGTTCTGGGGTTTTCGTAACAATGAAACAGAAGAAAGAACAATTGTTAGAGATGATGAAGGATTTTACTCAGCGCAATGAATTACTGAGGAAGGTGAGTTTCTTTTTCTTTCTTTTTCATTACATTAATTGCTTTGTCCTTTTCTTGGATATTACCACATTATCTTCTTCTTTTACTTGGTCTTTCGTTCAATAATCTTTGATTACGCGGAATTCTAACAGGATATAGAGAATAAGAACCGGTTTCTGGATCAGCTGAAAGCTGAGAACTCGGAGTTGAAAGCAAAGAAACAGAAGGTATTTTATTTTATTTCCTCTTTATTTGTTGGGAAAGAACAATTTGCCTTTTAACGTGGAGGGTTTTTTTTTTTTTTCTAATTTATAATATTTATTTATTTCCTATTTTTTATTATTTAACAGTTAAGTCAGACTCTTCGCACAGCAGAAGAGCCACGTTCGGAAACAAGTAAAGGCTTGAATCTTGAGAAACAATTAACCCAAATTTCCCAGGAGATTGGAAATAGTACTGGTCAAGATTATCATCATCAACAGCGAATTTCTACCAGGGTTTATCAACAACCCTTCAACATTGATCAGACGGTTTATGGAGAAATCAACAAGAATTCTGAGTACCCATTCGGTCGAACGATCTCTTGGTTACCATCAAACACCGGAGGATTAAGCAAGTTGCATGATAATCTGAACCCACTTGGTCTCCCTGATCTCAACGTTTCTGCAGAGGAAGCTCTTGGCTTTAGCTCTGTAGAGTCGATTGATCTGGATACAGTAGCTAAGGCTAGAGCTGCAGAAGCAAGGTTAAAAAGGAAGCAGATTTGTAGATCCAAGAATTACAATGCTGCATGTAAAGGTCGTTACACTTTTAGATGATTTTGGCCTTTCTTTTTCTATTCTTTTGGTTTCGTTTTACCGCGGAATTAGCGTAGGAATCGAAGTTGTAAATTAGAACAGTCTCAGAAGAGGATTTATGGGATTTTAGCATAGTATTCATAAATGCGTTAGTATCTTCAATGATCATTCAATGGAAGATTTTTTACTTATTGAGCTATCTTTTAGCTTTGGGTGTAAAGACCAAAGGACACAAAAGAATCTAAACTCCCAATTGGGGAAAGCAGATAAGTTGATAGTGATTTTGGGATCGTGGGATTTGCTAAAATCTACAGCACGCGCCGAGAGCTAGAGGCTTAGGACTTGGGATGGAAGCAAGAAAAAGGAACCAATCTGATTGACGTGGGTCCTGAATCCTGAGACCCATTGTAAAAGGACTGAGAGGAGTTCTTACTATTACCATTTTCCAGGTGAGACAGTTTCATGGGCCTTTAGTATTCCTCAACCGCCTGTTTTGGGTTTTTGATTAGAAAAACTGATGGATGGTTGGCGCTTACCAAATGGCAAATGATCCTTTTTTATATATATATATATATATATATATATATACCATTTCTACTTGAAAACAAGAGGAAATAAAGTATGTCTTTCAAAAGGTAATGAATCTAATTAGGACAAAACAGTTTGGCATACAAATGCAGGAATCCAGCAAGCTAATACACCCATTCCAACTAAGAAAGAAACCACATCGGTGTCTGTTTCTTCTTATGTATTTCTTTGCGTTGGGTTGAAAATTTTCCTGGCAATCACATTTTCCATAATGCGGACTTCATTCTAAGCCCAATATTAAAATATTGAAAGAGAAAGAAAGAGATTAAGATTACGTTCTATTTAGTTGTAACAAGTTACCTTTGTAGAGTTTTGGACTTAAGAGCCCAAACCTCCTGGCTTTAGCACCAAGTGGAGTGGACAGCTCACAATTGGACATAATTTCCAGAAAGATGATCCTGCTGCTTGTTTACGTGTGCTGTGCTATTCATTTTCTCTGTTCTTTTTCTTTTTCCAATTAACCCAAGTATGGCAATGAGACTTGGACATATTGTGCACCATTCTTATTCAGCCATCTTTGGTTAGCAGTGCTCCTACTACTTTTCCTTAGTTTCTGACAACTCTGGCTGACTTGAACTTCTGGCCAGCTAGTATCTATGTATTTATACTTTTACTGCTACCCGTGAATCTACTGTGCTCATCAATGTTATGGCTTATGGGGTTATGGCTAGGGGTGCTTTCAAAATTCACTTTAGAAAGATAATTTTTACCTCATTAGTTATTCACGTCGGTACAAATGAGTCTGAACATGTAGAAGGTTCACATAATTTAGCAACTCTAATCCATGCATGATGCTGATAGAGTAGTCCCTAAGTAATTTTACCATGTAAAGCTTAAACTAAAGCACGAAAGAAATATAAAAGCGAAAAAGCAAAATACCATTTTACCAAGTAGACCTGGCGAAGGAATCCTCCAGAGCCTGCAACGTAGAACTGCACTTCACTGTTTAAACAGAGGAGAGGAAAGCTGAAAGCCATATCCTCACGGGCCCCCATCCATCTGGGAGAGTACAAGTACAACCCAAAAACTCTCTAGTTGGATGGTGTTGGCGGCAGAATTTTGAAGCGCGTGGGTTTAGGAAAGAGATGAGCTCTTATCGAAATACCAGTCCACTCGAGAAGCCCAATCTGAAGAGAGGAAAGCTTGACCGTCCATTTATTTAACCATAGTTCTGATCCAGGGTTTAGCCCTGGTTAAAGCAGTTCCAGGCTTCCAGCAAACCCTACGGAACCTTTGGGATATAAAGTTTGAGAAGAACTCTGCTCACGTCCTCCTCCTCCTCCAAGGTGTTAGCTGCCAAATACTGTTATTACCATGTTCAATTCTATATTTCTATACCATAATTTTTGTTTGTTTTTATTATAATATAATAATAATAGAAAGGAATGCAAATGATGAGAATCATTTTGGGTATGAGAAGCTCGCCACTATTTTAATGCGGGCGATGTTTGCACCTCATGCTTCCATGACTCTGATGCTTTTCTTTCTTTATTACTAGTATTATTATTACTTTCTTATTCTCTGGGGGTTTGATTAGTCTGTCGTGCACTGATTATGATAAATCACACTTTATTAACTCCCTTATTGTGTCTGGAATTATGTCGGACGTCTCTCCTTCAACCAAAAGCTGCTTCCAACTATGAACCGCTTTGGATTGTTTGGGCTAAACCCGCGAAAATCAGAAGCTAATCCCTTGTTATTAATGGAAAAAATGTTTTTGATCCACTCATAATCATGAATTATTATTTGATTTCTTTTATTTTTATTTTTTACTGAAGAATGTCGATTTTTAATTTGTCATTTGCCCTTTTGAGGTTAAGGTAGCAAATAGTTGGCAGGTCGGAACTCTGGCTTGAATGAAAAAAGCTATGCCTAATTACAAAAACCGATAATTTCTTTATTTGAATGTCTGAAAAATGCAAACATCATCGTCATCTTGGGAAATACAAGAACAGAGCGGAAAAATTATACAAACACGATAGCCACACTGTAGTATATAGGCAGGTAAACTGGTGAAGGTTGCTATTCTCAAACTTCATTCTGGTTTCAGTGGTGATTGCCCATATTTTAGTTCTCATAGTTCCCCTCCTCCAGACCCTCCTCCTCGTACTCACCCTCATCCTCCACGGTTGCATCCTGGTATTGCTGGTACTCTGCCACCAAGTCATTCATGTTGCTCTCTGCCTCCGTGAACTCCATCTCATCCATTCCCTCTCCGGTATACCAATGCAAAAAGGCCTTGCGACGGAACATTGCTGTGAATTGCTCGCTTACCCTCCTAAACATCTCCTGGATTGATGTCGAGTTCCCAACAAAAGTAGATGACATCCTCAGACCCTTCGGTGGAATATCACAAACACTGGACTTCACATTGTTAGGAATCCACTCCACGAAGTATGATGAATTCTTGTTTTGAACATTGATCATTTGTTCATCGACCTCTTTGGTGCTCATCTTGCCTCGGAACATAGCTGAGGCTGTCAGGTAGCGACCATGGCGAGGGTCAGCAGCACACATCATGTTCTTGGCATCCCACATCTGCTGAGTCAGTTCCGGGACTGTGAGTGAAATGTACTGCTGGGAACCACGGGATGTGAGTGGTGCAAACCCCACCATAAAGAAGTGAAGTCGTGGGAATGGGATCAGGTTCACAGCCAACTTCCGGAGGTCAGAGTTCAGCTGCCCAGGGAACCTCAGGCAGCATGTTACGCCACTCATAGTTGCAGAAATCAAGTGGTTCAGATCTCCAACTGCAAATTGAAAGCGCAGAGTTAGCTTCAATATTTTAAATTGTTTCATTTTATAGCAAACTATCCATCAAGATGAATATTTAATCACTCACAGCTTGGAGTAGTGAGCTTTAGAGTCCTGAAGCAAATATCATAAAGTGCCTCATTGTCAAGAACCATGCATTCATCAGCATTCTCTACCAACTGGTGCACAGAGAGGGTGGCATTATAAGGCTCTACAACTGTGTCAGAGACTTTAGGTGAAGGGAAAACAGAGAATGTCATCATCATCCTGTCTGGATATTCCTCTCTGATTTTCGATATCAGGAGGGTTCCCATGCCAGAGCCCGTGCCTCCTCCAAGTGAATGGCATACCTGGAAACCTGGTCCAGAAGTAACATAAATAAGTAAGCTTGATCAGCCAATTCAAAAGCTAAATTGCCATTATTTACCAGACAATAAGATTTTACTATTGCTAAGTCTTAACAATTAGGGTATTTTTCGAACTAACCCTTCCCTAGAAGCAAAAGAAGTTACTGGATAGATAAGATTATCATGCTGTACAATATCCTTAATACCAGGAATCAAACAAGGTTTAAATATATATATATGTATATATATATATGTATATATATATATATATATATATATATATATATATATATATATATGTATATAAAGGAATTTAGTTCAATTTGTGCCAGATAACTGAGGCATTGCAGTTGACCACTGACTCTGAGTTACATATTATGAAGATTAAAACTACTCCAAACATTTGATGTAAAATCATTTAACCACTCCAAGCATTCGAGCCACCAACAACCTATATAAAAGGATATTAAAAGTAAGGAAGTACGCCATTAATCTTCATTGCGCTCCATATTATAAAACCAAAGGCCTCAGCCACCTATTTGGGGTTCCCCTAATTAGTTTAATAATCCACCATTATCATTGTTTATAACTTAGTGTCACTATAATTACATCAGAAACAAACCAAATACACCACAGCGATCATACCATTATAAGATGATGTTTACCATAGATTTGGATCCACAGAAATGGTTTTCCCACCATTATTGTTATTTATAATTCAGTGTCACTATAGTTAAATGAGAAACAAACTAAATAAACCACAGCAATCACACCATTATAAGATGATGGTTACCACAGATTTGGATCAGGAGGACATATATTCTCTTTGTTCCTTTTTTTAATAGGTTTAATTTTGGATCAAACAAGACCTAATACTCATGCCGGTCTTACAATTTACCATGTGACTGTTATTATTTTTAGATAGATACAACAGCGACATGGTTAAGCATTTATGGATTCCGTCATGATTCTCCAAGGTCAATTAGAAATCTTCAATTTTTTCTTCAATATTCAGATATCAAATGTGGTCAAGCGAGAAAAATAATAGAAAAACAGCATTCATATGATGATGAGCTGGTAAGGGCCCCAGGGCTCCACCAAATTCATGAAAAAGTTTGAGTGCCCTAAGATCTGACTTTATGTTTTGCAAAGAAAATTACGGAAGTAAAAAAATTGTCGGTACAATAAAGGACAATTTGACATGCAGTTGGGCAATCAAATCATAACATGAAAAGAAAAAAAAATCATATAGAAAAACAGATCTCCAGAGTAGATGTTTTATATAGCACAATATGTAGATAAAAAGTAAAGACCCATGCCCTCCTTTGTCTCCACACCAGACAAAAAGAAGCTTATTCATAACAGATCAGTCTCCTTAACAAAGTGTTATCACTATTTCAAAGAGAAGCAGTTCTTCCATATCATTTCACAGTGAATTATTATCAATCATATAATTCAAGATCTTACCATTCTTTACAGTTTATTAAAGGTAAAATGAGATTATTTCCACTTTAAATGGTCATCGCTGAGAGTTAGGAAATTAAATGATCAACAACAAAAGCAGTTCTGTATGGTTATCATGAAAGTGATATGGCAAAACTAGAATGGATAAGAGTTTCAAACTTTGAGGGTGAAAGGGAAAAGAGCTGAGTAATTACGTTGGAATGAGTCAAGTGTATCAGGAAGAAACTCAGTAAAATGTCATTTAAGATAATAAGATTAGAATTCACACGCAGGTTCGGCCAAATCTAAATTTCGATTACCATGGAAATGTAAAGCAGAGGAATAACATATACCTTGCAAGCAATCACAATTCTCAGCCTCTTTACGAACAACATCAAGAACAGCATCAATCAACTCGGCTCCTTCAGTGTAATGACCTTTGGCCCAGTTGTTCCCCGCACCGGATTGTCCGAAGACGAAATTATCAGGCCTAAAGATCTGGCCATAGGGACCGGATCTGATACTATCCATAGTACCAGGTTCAAGATCCATGAGAACCGCACGAGGAACGTACCTTCCACCGGAAGCCTCATTGTAATACACATTGATCCGCTCCAGTTGCAGATCGGACGATCCATCTCCCTTGTACCTTCCAGTAGGATCTACGCCGTGCTCGTCGCAGATCACTTCCCAAAACTTGGACCCGATTTGGTTCCCGCATTGGCCTCCTTGAACGTGAAGGATTTCTCTCATGGTAGTTTGGTTGAAAATGAAACGGTAAACCGGAGAGAATTGGGAAAGGAAAGGAAAGGGAAGGAATGTATGGATTTGTCAAGGGGTAGAGGTTAAGAAGGAGATGCTAATAATATAGAGCGGGCTGATATTTTTGAAGGATTGTCTGTCTGTCATGAGTAGGACAATCGACAAACAGACAAAGAGAGAGGAAAAAGCGCATAGGGACACCAACCAATCGCCTTTCCAAAGTAACCGAAGGGTGCGCCCGTTAAGAGTGAACCGTGAGGCGCCATTTTGCGAATTCGGGTTTTAATTGAGCCGTATATTTCGAAATTGCGACGATTACGACGCGCGGGTGCGGCTATCGCTTTGATTAGTTGAAATTGATTTGGGTTTCATGGCACAAACGGAAGATGGGATGTTGGGTGCTTGGAGGTAGCTCGGCAGCGTTGGGCCAGGGTTAGACGCTTTTCTGGCCTTGGCCACATTGAGAAATATCCCCATAAGTTCAGCCCAGGCGCCTTCGAAGTTCACCATCCATGGTTGTGCTGACTGAAATCTTTGCTAATATGAAAGCTCCTTAAGGCATAATAAGCATCAGAAACTGCAATACAGAACTTTTCTTTGGTATAAACCGGCGAAGTATGGATTATCAAGTAAAACAAGAACTTTGCATTTCCTCTCTACAAATCAAATGGCTATTGAACTCCACAAGCCATAAGGACACCATTTTCAGAATTACAAGAAAGGAAACTACAAAATGTTCCATCAAGCATTTTTAAACAACCCGGCCGAGGAAAGCAAAACCCACAAGGAACCTCCGCATCGTTGTATCGTACTAGTGTTGAGGTTGAGACTCATTGCAGAACCTTTTGAAGTTGAGAGACTCGTCCACCAAGAAATCACTGAAGAAATCGATTCACATCAGCAAAGACACAGGAAACAGATTGAGAACTACAAAGACACTAACAGTACTCACAATATCCGCTCAACCATCTGTGAGACTTCCCATCTTGGACTCCATGGATATTCTGTTAGAAGAGATGACTTTTTTGGTACTCCTTGCGGTGATATATGCTGCAACATGTCACAATGATAACCCATCTGATTAGCAAATTTGCAATAAAGACCCATTTAATCAGCCAATGGTAGAAATGAAATGGTTCTCTAACTCGCATATGAAGCCTACTTGGGCTTTTCATAGCCAGTTGGGAAACTGATATCGCACAGAACAATAAAAGCCAGGTGATCCTCAAACTCAGATCATTAATACCATTAATGAGTTCACATTAAGATACATTCGAAAGCCTTTTATTTATCTGTCTTAAAATGGGTTATCAGTATTTTACTCACGAGTCTGGGTACTTTAGATATTAGGAAAAGGAAATTACAATACCAAAGAACTTTGGAGCATCAGAGCTGGCTGCTGCTTAGGAAACTGAGTTGAAATGAGAAAGTGCACCTACAGTAACAGGATTACCAAAAGTTAAGTAACTTATGACAGAGGGCAAGTTGAGTAGAAAACCAGTAAAAAAGAATATAGGTATCAAAATGTAGATAGATACATCAAATGCAATCATCAAACTAAAACTTCCTAAATGATCTGGAATTTCATTCATGCTTAACAGGAATAGTCTCCTGTTAGGTCTAAATATTAAAGACGATGAAAAAGAAGATGGTATAATCAGTAATTATCTAAAGGTTACCAGGAAAATAAAAGATCCAGAACAAGCAAGAAATGTGGCCTTTCTGCAAAAGACCTGCCAAGGAATGCAATGTCAAACTAACAACCAATTGTAAATGGTTCTAACGCTTCATGGATATAGATATGGCAAGATTAATGCACACCGGGTCAGCTTCCAGAGGTCTTCCAAACAATGGGGCTAATGCTTCTATAAAGCGTCTTCTTATGTCAATTAATGAAACAGCTTCCAGGACCTGGTGAATAAAGAACATTAAAGAGCATTCTTATCATTCAACACTCAATATACAAACTCAAAGTAAACCCTTTATGATAGAAAAGAAGCTGACCTGTTTCTGAAGAGATTCTTCTAGGTGAGGAAGATATTCAGCCATGCACCTTAAAATGAGAAGGGAAAAACCGACAGAGATTTGTCAGCACTGGTTGTGTGTATCTTGTAGGATATGCAACACATGAAGGCAGAATTACATGCATAACTCACATTCCATCCAACCACGAAGGAAGCTTGACATCATCAATAGAAAACAAAGCTCTCAGCTCAGGTGTTGACATCAATTTCAAACGAGGTGGTGAAGGAGTAGATGCATACTTTCTTCCAACAGGATATATTACCTGCAACATTACAAACTTCATTAGAGGTATAAGAGAAACGGAGAACAGAAAGGAAGAAAGAATTTGAACAACAATTCAATTGCATACAAGTTACTTTTTAAGAATTAAATTACACATAAATGAGAGGGAAAAGAAGGAAAATGGAACCTGTAAGTATATCTTTTGTGGATGTCTCCAGGGGCACCCATGCACCATTTTGTTTATGTTCATATCCATTAGAGGCACAGCAAATTTGACCTCTTCTGGCTACGCTAAAATTCAAAGGCATATAGACCATGGATTTAATTAAAAACCAATTATATTTCTAAGCAAACTAACAATCTATGCATTAGACCATACTCCATTAAAGGAAAAATACCTTTTCAGCACCTGAACTAATATGCATTTCAATTCCCTGCAGAACAGTGAAGTTGGAAAAGAGTGAGGAGTTAAGGCACTAATTAATTAATTTAGTTTATAAATACAAATATTTTACAAAAATGAAAGCATTCAACAGTGGAAAACATTAAAATAAGTTAATACTACATGGAAAAAACTAGGAATAGATTCAGATCATTAAGCTTAAAAATTTTACTCTTTGACATCAATGAATTGATAGTGACTAAAGACACTAAAAAATTCAAATAAAATTATATGATGATTTTTACCTTTCAGTTCGCTCATAATAGAATACACATGCACAAAAAAATAGAAAGGAAGTGGAGGATAAAGACATGTATATTATAGTTAACATATGTGATGGCAATGGTAAATATTCAATGAAAGAGTAACAGAGATGAGACCTACAAGCATTGAGAAAAAAGGTAGTAAAAAAGATTAATTGCACATGATCTCCTCATTCATTACTCTTAACCTCAAAGAAATTAATAAAAGAATTGCAATTCAGGTTAAGAAAACAATATAGATTAGAATTTTCATATCTTTTTTTTCCATCAGAAACAAAATTTATACCTCTCGTGAACAAATAGTGCTAATCTCAAATGTCAACCTATCATCATCCACTTCTCCAACACGTTTCCTCTGGTAGGACGTATATTGATACCTATTTAAGGGAAAAAAAAACGAAAATTTCTTCATGTTTTTCCACAACCATAGATGATTTTGATTTCCATTACAATAGCAGCTGTCAGTAAACACCAAGCTTCACCTCAATTCTTGAATTAAAACTAGTAGCTTTGTCGGGTCTTTATTGTTCCAATCAGACAAAACGTTCCGAGTCAGTGACTTCAAATCACCCTCTCCTTCAGCGCCAGTCATGTGTAATGGGTGAAAATCCTCATCTTCAGGTCCAAATATAATATCCGGCGGAGCCAGTGGAAACTCGGCATTGTATATAACGTCCCCTGGATCAATATAAATAAATTATTTATCACACCTAATAAGCGAAAACAATTTATTAATAAATCTTTCATTTTGTGATTAAAAATCTCACTGACATTTGATATGGTCTAAGCAATATGGAATAAGCAATGTAAACCGATCGAGGCCCCCGCTGTAGGATTTGCCACCAGACACCACTTGCTCAACCTGAAAAATAATTTATGAGAGAAATTGAGATTTTTGTTACTCTTTTATTAGGTAATTGTACGGAAGATATAAAATGGAACCCTAACTCTGATCGAAGCAATGTTATTGATTGAAATGAGAAATTTGATGGAAATGTCTGATTATTAAAACTTATAACAGAAAAAAAAAAGATGGTGTAGGGTTCGATGGAATTACCTTGATTTTATCAGGAAAATGGTTGAGGAGGTAATGGAGCTGAGCTGAAATGAATGGAGGTAAGCCATCGAAAGACATGCCTGGCTCCTTAACTCTCAAAGAGATTAATTCTGGAGATTTTTAATTAGCTACTGCTTTAAGCCGACGATTTTGCGGCGACAGGCTTTCGAATCAATCGCCGGCGATCTACTGGTCGAACGAGGAGGAAAAGAGGGAGTGAGCAATGAGCAGTGAACCCGTCGATGGCAAGTCGTGAGTTCCGAATTTAAGAATCCAAGAAGTAGTTCATAATTGATAAGTACACACGACGTCAGCCCGTTTCAACTTCTATTGAAATGATCTGGTTCGTTAGCAGCCCAGCCCGGCCCAAACCAAAGAGGGTAGAATCGTCAGGAAAAACATAGAATGCCCTAAATCGGCCTTTAAATACCCCTTCAAACTGCCACCCTTCATTCTATCATACGACGGCTGCGAACCGATTCCTCAACCGTGTTCTTCTGTTACCCTGTCTTGTTTTCTGTTTTTCTGTAAGTTTGCGAAACAGCGGGGAAGTGAAAGAGAAACCAGATGATGAGATTGGATAAAAATTTCTCACGACGGTCGTCTGAGACACCTTCGTAGTGTCTGTCTGATGCACTGATCCAATGTTTCTGATGGTTTCCTCTTCTTCCACGTTCTTTATCTATAGTCAAAGCCTCCATCGATGTTCTAAAACCAAGGTTGTAATCTTTACATTGCCCATTTCAAGAGACGAATCGTTTCTTTCAACCAAACATAAAATGATCCTCCACACCATTGCCTTTAACATTTAGTTTCATCATAGGATGTTGTCCATGGGCAAGAACATGTCTGGATCAATGTGCCATTAGACCAGTTCTTCAAACCCTCAGTCCATCCTGGTGACTTTTCTGGGCTTTATATTTAGGCCCATGTCTGATATTTTTTCAAATTTACGAACGAATGGATAAAATATTAAATTCGATTTTAGTATGTTAAAATTTTAAATTCACAATCAAATTTAAAAGATTATTAAACATTTTATTTTTAATATATTTTAAGACATACATATCTTTAATCTTATAAGTGAAGTTTGAAAACTTTCGTGTATAATATTCTACAAAACTACAACAAATAATTGCAAAAGTTGTGACTTTCTACACAAAATATTATTTTCTTACTATTACTATGATAGGAAGAAGATTCTATGTATGTGACGACAATTTGGGTCATAGCTTGAGATTGAAATTACAAAAACCATACCAAAATCAAAACAAAATACAATAATAATCAGGTGATTCAATTTATTTATTTATTTGCAATTTTGCTTTCTTTTGTCACTTAATTTGACTTTATTTATTTTACTATTTTCAATATATATATATACATACTAACTAAAATATTTGTTATGCACATGCAAAAAAAAAAAACATAAATAAAACTTTGAATAGTTAGAAATTAGTTCATCAAACAAGTAAAATAGGGGATGAAACAATAAGGAAGCAAGCAAGCCAACACTTGATTGGTTGAGACTTAGGCCCCATCACTGAAGCTTCATGACGTGCCATTCAAGTTGAATCGCCTAACTCGGCTTTCCCTGTCATGGGTGAAAGTCATGGAAGAACTTAAAATCAAATAAATATTTACTTAATTTGGCGGTAAGGTAAGCTCTCCACCAGTTAGCTGCAAAGTAAGACTTTTTCCATTTAGAATCTCTTATTAGATAAGTCTCCAAACTCAAAATGATCACTCCGTTTTTCGTTTTTAATTTTCTTGCTCACCATAATTCCATTTAAAATAAAATAAAGTAATGTTTTTTTTTAAAAAAAAAATTTAGTTTTTTTCGATAAAATACTCAATAAATCTAAGTATTAATATATTTCGTCATATGTATTTTCTGTTAAACACAAAAATTATTATCTTATCATTCATATTAACACGTCTAATACGAAATAAATTTTTTAATTTTTATTAAATTCATATATATATTTTCTAACAAAATTTTTATTGATATAATTTTTCTTATTATCCTATTGTATTTACAAATATCATATCTAATATTTAGTGTTCACATTTTTTTTTGGTACCAAGTGTTCACATTTTTTAAATCATAGTGATTATATCACGTGTACATGTCTATACGAAGATAAAATAAAAAATAAAAAAAATATAATTTTTTTATAATTTGATCCAAATCATTTTTAAAAATTGCTTTTAATTTCATCTGAAAATGAAAAAAATTACATTCTCAAACCAAAGTCAAATTGGAACCAATTTCAGTTAATTATAAAAATCTGGATGGCATATGCTTTTCCTTGAAGTTGTAAGGCGTGACGACAGCATCCGAAAAATGACCAATAGGAAAGCCCCACGTGGGCAGAAGTCTACAGTATCATAATTATATGCACCAACCTCTTCTCCAGTTCAATGGCAGCGGCCCCTTCCTCGTCTGAGTACTTTTCCTTACGTGACAATGCTGCCCTTTTGATTGATCGGACGATCCTCCTTGACTGGTCCTTTTTTTATTTTTTAAGTAATTTTATAAATTTCAATTGGAAAAGTATATAAATATAAATACATGGCTCCCGTGCTGCTAGTACTATATTTTTCTACTTATAATTTAATCAAGTCAATTAATTGGCTTGAAAAAAAAAAAAAATCTCAAGCTAACAAATGACGACCAAAAAAAAAAAAAAACTTAAATCTATTATTAATTGTATTTTAAGCTTAAGTTTTAAAAATCATATCGATGTATTTTTGTAAAAAATAAAAATTAAATAAACGGCACAAAAATTTTAGACTTTATCCAATACATTAATTTTTCGAGCTTGTCTTTTTATATAAAGTTTAATGAATTCATTAAAAAAATTATAATTTTTTCAAAAATTTCAAATTTGAAATAAATTTGCGAATTTAATGTAATTTTGAGTAGTATAAGGATTGCTTGAGCCAATGGTGGCAGGACTAAGTCAATTATATTTAATGTAAGATAAATAAATAATGACGGATGTCTATGGTTAAGCTCATGTCTACAAATGATCCAACTTTTTTCTTTTGGGAGGGTTACAATAACCCTACCTTTCCAAATCTTGGTTTCCCCCTCTCAATCTCTTGGTTTGGTTGGTGGCGGTATTGAAACTGAAAATTGAAGTCCACGTCAGCTATGTCCATTGTCTTTATTTCCCTTTCATCATGTTGACATTTTAAAATGAAGCTGAGTCAAAGGACAGTTTTGATTCATTTTATTTGAATAATACTAAAATAAAGGCTCGAAAGTAAGGGAAAAGAATATCTAACTTCAAATATAGATATCTCCATGAATGCGTCCATAGCATCTGGCAGTTTTGCCTTTCAACTTCTATTTTGACTGCTTTATACCTCGTTTTACACGATATTTTTACTTTAAATATTCAATCGATATGATATGAATCCAAATTTTGATAAAAATACATGTAAATTTTATAAAATTAAAATATTAATTTTATGTTTGGTATATTATCATAAATTATAATATAATAAATTTTATATTTAGCATGTAACCAACACAACGCAATAATATTTTATAGATAATTTTTTTATCTTTAATTTATAATACTTTTTAAATAAAAAGTAATTTGATTATTTGAATTTTAATCTTACCTTTTCAAATAAACATTTAAAAATATTTGATATAAAGTTTATTTCTAAGATTTATTCTTTAGCCTCAATTTGGTTGCTAAAAATTGTAATTAAACATCGAAATTAATCAAAGAGAGAAAGAGGAGCAAAACAGACAACGTGAGGTAACCAGACAAATCAAAAATGGCGGGACTACAATGGCTTCGGTCCCTTGGCTTGCATGTTTCATGCTATACTAACTAATGTCTATTCAGAGAAGAGAAAGAGTGAGAATAGTCGTATTCAATTCTCCAGTCAAAGAAATCTCCCCCTAAAACACCACGGGGTTTCCATCCTTTTGCCTTCAAAACTTCATTACGCGTTGGAGTTTGGTTGGTCAATGAAACATTTCTATTTCCATATTATATTCTTCTTTCTCTTCTCTTAATTTCTTTCCAGCCTCCTCCTGCCTGCTCTGCACTGTAACTAAACCTGACTCAGTCCATCTTTTTCATCTCGTCACGAAGCAAAACTTCTCTTCGGAATTTCTTTAATCCTCTGCAGTTCTTAGTTTCCCCGACCTCAGCCTTTCTGTTTAGCAGGTTTGTTCCTAACTGTTTTCCATATCATCTTCTGATGGTATAAAACCATCTATTCGCAAGCGTTTCCTTTTAATGTTTTTTATTGTTTGATTGGTTTTACGTTTAGTTGGTAAAATCCGAAGAATCCGACTGTTTTCTACCAGTTGATTTTCTTTTTAGGTTGTTGCAGATAACGTTAAATATTGGTTTTGGTTTTTATATGGAAAATCTTTGATTGCAAAGTTCATTTTCTGGTTTACAAATTTCATCACTTATCAGACACAGCCTGGGCTAACATTGGTTCTGATTTTTTTTTTTTTGTCAGTTAAATTCTTATAAATTGGGAAATTGTTTGAGATTAGTTTACATCTTGTAGGAATAATGGGAGGTGTTTGCTCTGGTGGAACAAAGGAGCGGAGTATAAAGCATGAACCAAAGACGACTAGAGGATTGTCAGGGAAACTCAAGTCAAAAAAGAGCTTCGGTAAGCAGAAAGGAAATTCAAATTCACTTTCCACCGCCAATGGCGATGGTTTTGATAAAGCGCGGCAAAGACACGATTCTGGTGATTTTGGATTGCAATTTTCCCGGGAATTGAAGCCATCAACACCTGCCAGGACGGCAACTTCCAAGGTATCAATTGCTTGATTTAACCGTATTGTTTGTGGTTATGAGCTTCCACGGTTGGAGCACATAGAAATAGCAGCTAAAGGGCAAAACAACAGTTTGAAGAAACAATGTTGATGACAGAGAATCCAAATTCATGTCTATCCATAGAACAGAAATCTTCCTGTCTGTCTGTAGCATATCAGATCATATCAGCTAAAATTTAACTTTTCTATGGCCTATTGCCTTGTCATCTCAATTGAAGTTT
Organism: Firmiana major; assembly: GCA_033439115.1. NCBI lineage: Eukaryota > Viridiplantae > Streptophyta > Magnoliopsida > Malvales > Malvaceae > Firmiana > Firmiana major. The sequence continues at coordinate 51,956,800 of CM065909.1, forward strand.
CATTTCATGTTGGACTTTTATCTCTTAAAAGGCATGTTTTTGCAAAAGAACAACGGCATGCACTGTGCAATTTCTTGTCTCATGTATGTTTATTTATCTTTTTGTAGGTTTCTCAGAAGAGCTCATTTCTAGGAAGAGCTGGAATAGTAGGCCTAGAGAGGGCAGTCGACGTTCTAGATACACTTGGAAGTAGCATGTCGAGTTTGAATGCTGGCAGTGGCTTTCTTACTGGCCTGCCTTCTAGAGGGAATACAATATCTGTATTGGCATTCGAAGTGGCTAATACAGTAGCCAAAGGAGCAAATTTGCTGCAGTCACTTTCAGAAGAAAACATTCAAATTCTTAAAGAGGATGTCTTACATTCAGAAGGAGTACAAAAGCTAGTTTCTACAAACATGAAGGAGTTGCTAAGTATTGCTGCAGCTGACAAGAGGTTGGTTACTTCTTGCAGGGGATGATGTGTTAGTTCTTGCACTTTAATCTCTTATTTAACTGTTTATCCATTGGCATTTCTAGGGATGAATTGGATGTTTTTTCGCGGGAAGTAATTAGATTTGGAGATCTATGTAAAGATCCACAATGGCATAACCTTGGCCGATACTTTTCAAAGTAAGGTAGATTTTTTTGGTAGCATTTACTTTCAGTTTACATTGCAGATGTTTGCTGATGGAGAAATATATCTCTTGCTATTGTTACCAATGTGTCAGACTAGATATGGACAATTCAGTTCATACACAAGCTAGAGCTGAGGTAGAAATGATAATGCAAGAACTAACTTCTCTTGCTCAGCATACCTCTGTAAGTTTATCCTCTTTTAATTTTGAGCTTTGTATGCCTTTGAAATTGATTCTGCACCTTTACCTTGTCTGCGTTCTGTATTACGTTCAAACTCTAACATCAGATTTGTCCATCATTGTGACTGAATTATAGCTGTACATTGGTTTTGGTTCTTGAAAAGTTTTTATTCTACGTATTCTCATTCAAGAATCTAATTTATCTTTACACTTGTAGGAATTGTACCATGAATGGAATGCTCTGGACAGATTTGATCAGGATTATAGGCGAGAGCTGGGAGAAATGGAGGCCTTAAATCTTCCAAAAAGAGGTTTGGCATGCATGATTCTTTTCTCATTCCATCTTTCCTATATGTGCCTGTGGATGTATGCAGAAATTTGATCCATTGTCTATTCCACCTTGATGTAATAAATTTTGGGTGATGTAACATTGCATCAAAATGAAAACTACCAATCCTAAATTCTTTAAATATGTTAATTCTGAATATTATTGTTTTTTTATACTATGGGTTTATATGTCATAGCATTTGTCATTAATTATTCATGACATCATTCTAGGCACTAAAGCTTGTAGTCTGGTCTCTGCTGCTCCTTTTCCTTCTCAGTTTCAAGATGGTGTTACTACTTCTTACAGCATTAACTCAATTTATCTCTGGACAAAACTTATTGTGGTTGATTTTTTATTAACAGCTCCTAGTTGTTCATTCCCTCATTATCGTCTCTGTGTTTTGATATTTGCTAGAGAGCTGCTAAGCTGGGGTGCAGCAATTTTATTAACAGCTAATTTTTTTGGATTGTAGGAGAGAATCTCATGGTCTTACAAAGTGAGCTAAAACAACAAAAAAAGCTTGTAAGGAGTTTGAGAAAGAAATCTCTTTGGTCTAGAACTTTGGAAGAGGTATATAACTACAATCTGCTTGTTATCGTTTCTGAATTCACACTCTCTCAGGTGTTTCTCAGTGGAACCCTTGTTCATTTCAATCAGTCATCAATGAAGCCTTTAGCGTTTCATAGGATCATTCTTTTCCTTTTAAACCTTACTCTATACTGCTTTTTTCGATGTTAGTGATGATTGATTCTTATGACTGTTAACACTAGCAATGGACTGTATATGGGATCTCTTTTGCTCATGGAAACAATGATCAATCTCATTCACTTTTGGCATCTATATATGCAAAAAATGTATGCATTGCCAGAGAACCGTTATGCAACCTTTATTTACTGTAAATTTGTTTCATTGCAGATCACAGAGAAGCTTGTTGATATTGTTTCTTATATGCATCAAGCAATCTTTGAAGCCTTTGGAGGTAATCATATAGATACAATTCCTGTCAAATTATTAGTGTGGTGAACATCATGTGTGTTATTTGATGTTTTACTTTGTCTTATCAATCTAATTTTTCAACTCATGGCAGAGACAGCATCAGTTAAAAAGGAGACTCCTGAAAATCCTCAAAGACTAGGTGTTGCCGGACTTGCGTTACACTATGCTAATGTAATTCATCAGATTGACAACATTGTAAGTTTATATCCTTTTCCTCTTGTCTGTTCTATATGTTTACCTTATTTTCCACTAGCAGTCTAGGCCTGCCAAATTGGATTAAATTGAATTTGTATGTTATAGGCAGCTCGGCCGGCCTCCCTTCCACCTAATATCAGGGACACATTATACCATGGATTGCCTCCCACTGTTAAGAAAGCTTTAAGATCCCAGTTACAGTCCATTGACACCAAGGAAGAGGTATATTTTTCTATAATAGTTCAGTTGTGATCCATAGTCATAGACTTCAATTTTCATTTCTTGAATTCATGTTTTAGCTTGAGGGTTGTTTGTTTTTCTGTGCTTGTCGGCCTGATTAACATTATCACTTGATTGCTTGCTTTTTCTGCAGCACTCAATTTCACAGGTCAAGGATGAGATGGAAAAGACACTACAGTGGCTTGTTCCAGTTGCCACAAACACAACCAAGTAGGTTAAACAAGTTTATATTTGATTTTTCCCCCTTGCTGAGTCTCATTGATGTAATTCCAAGTAATATTTGTTTGCTACAACTTGCAACAGAGCACATCAAGGCTTCGGATGGGTTGGAGAATGGGCAAATACTGGGTTAGTCAAGGCTTCCTTTATCTCTCTGTGCACATGGTCACATGCAAGTCTATCTAAATGTGAATGATTTATTTTGGTAATTAGAGCCTGACTATGAGATTTCCTGGTGTTTGTTCTTGTTTGACAGCAATGAATTTGGAAGAAGTGCAACCACAAATATTACCCACACCCGCCTTCAGACACTTTATCATGCAGAAAAACAGAAGACAGATGCATGCATCCTTGAATTGGTGGCAGGGCTTCATCATTTGATCAGCTTAGTAAAACAAAGAGATCATGGCTTCAAGCCCCAGCCAGTTCGATCTCCCACTTACAAAGGTTTGGTTTTTCAGTCTAAGATGCAGCAATTTCTACCCTTCAATGGTGGCACTAAAGCCCTCAGGATCGAACTTTCTCAAGAAGACAGAAACTTATTGAACATGGTGACAGCAAGGAAATTGATTCCAGGAATTAGCAAAAGTCAGGAACTTCCTTTAGGCAAGAACAAACGGATCAAAGTTTGGACATTAAGCAGGAGTGCTGGGAATTCTCCTGATAACAGTTTTAGGGCAAGACAGAATTTGAAGCATCCACAAAGAAACATATTGGATGTCATGGATGGTTTAACTCCAAATCGAGAGTCATATTAAGATTCATTTTATCCCTTTATATCCCATTCTTCTCATTCTATTGTACATGTTATCCTGTGAGATTTATTCTAGAGTGTATATAACACCTTCAAAATATTTATGGTGGTAATTTTGTTGCGATGATTTTAGAATTACCTGAGTTCTTGGCTAGAGGTGGATGATTTTGGCACTGAGCTTGAATGCTTGATGCATTTATACGAGGGTTGCGACCCAAAGAGTACTAGAATCTCCATAGCTTGATATGAGGAAAGCTCCAAGACTTTATTAAATCAAACAGTGAACTAGGTTAACCACTTTTGCATTGGTTAGGCCTACAACACTGTAAGTTTTTCCATATTCTAGTCCTTTACCAGAAGCACCACAAGGTAATGCGGAAGGCACCTTGTTCATGTTCTAATTCTTTGCCTCTTTTCTTTCATGTCCTTGTTCAAATGTTTCTTTCAACTGCAACATTGCCATCTTCCATGCCTGAAACCAAACTTTCAATGATGTGGCATATCTTTTCTTATTCAAAAAGCCGTGTCTGTGTAGTTGAATCTGTTATATTAAGATGTAGAATGGGATGAATCTTCCAACCGTCTACATTCATAATTCCAACAGCTCCAATTACAGATTTAAAAGTCCAGATATTGCCTATTTCATTCTCTATAAAACGCCATCCTTAAGGATCAAAATTCAGGATAGCCTATGTTTTTCACAAGAATGAAGATCTTCAAAACCCATAAATCATGTCTCCTTAGCTTTCTTGTGGTACTCTCTTTCTCAATGAGTCCTGGACATTCTCTACCTGCAGCAGGAACTACTGAAACAACTACAAACCAGCAGGAAAGGAACAATGCTCCATTGCTCACTTCCTCTCCCAACGGCACTCCTATTAACAAGATTCCATTTGCTAAACCTGTTGGCAACCAAGAGCAGCAATCTCAACTGGGTAACCAGCAGCAACAAGAGCCCAACTATCCACAACAGAGCATTAACCAGCCTCTTTCAGGCTTTAATCAGCCATATTCTACTCTAAACCAGCCTAACTCCGGGTTTAATCAGCCTTTTGGGGCTAGTAACCAACAGGGCTCACTGGAAAATGCTGCTTTCGGTAATGGGGTTTCAAAGGAGAACACCTGCATTCAATGCATCATCTTGGTTTCCCTACTTACATTGATGTTTTCCTTTGGGTTTCTTGTTTAGAACTCGATACAATGATCTTGATGTCAATGCATTCTAGTTTATTCCACGTTTATTTGACATAGAATAGATTGTTAGAAACCATAAGAAGTAAGGAGTGTTTCCAATTTGCTTAGTACGGTTATTGGTATATGATCATATATGAATATTTTTTTTTTTCAAATATAAAATGCATTAGTTAAACCGTATTAACCTCAATTTGTTGGCTACGCCAGAATTTGTACTTCTGTTTTTCATTTTCTGGTTACCCAAACACTTTGTTAACTTCAAAATGCAGACAGAAAGAATACTGCAGATCCTAGAATCTTAGATGAAGATCACGTGGACGCTGGTCATACTGTTTAACACCCGATTGTCTGCTTGCCTCCTCTGTTCATTGTCCCACTCTCACACACCCACACCATTCTCTGAAACCCAATAAAATATAATTACAGAACATTGAACTGTAACATATTTTAATGTTTTAACTTACCGTTAATTTGTCTCCACCGCCCATTCCCTCGCATCTCAACACGTGTCCGAACGTCGAACAAGGAATACTTATCACTTCTACCTTCACATGCTCCTCACATGCCAATGATCAAATAAGTAATCGCATGATTTCGCATGAATTTGTGCGGTAAGCTTAGGGGCCAAAACTGCCACGATGATGAGGTTAATTAGTAAATTATCTTGCTTGTTACGTCTTAAATTGATGCAACGTCGTCGTTTTTTATAAAATATCATTCAATATATATATATATATATATATATATTTAATAATTATTTTTATATAAAATACAATCTAAAAATAAAAAGGTACAGATATTGCAGAAACCTTTTTAAAATGCTGACAACTTTTGGTCGTGGCGAAAGAAAATTCAGAAACGCCGACAGTTCGCTGAGTCACCTTTGTGAGTGATATCCAAAATTTCAAATGGATGAGCCAACCGAGCTAACTCTGGTTAACCACATCTATAAATAACCTTACCCATCTGGCTACTTGCCCAACTCAAAGCAAACAACAAACAACCAATCGACGATCCTTGAGGCATCTGAAAATGTCTTCCACGTCTTCTACGTTCGCTTCTTTCAGCTCCTCCTCTGCTCAGTTCATGGGCTCCAAAGTTTCCGTCAAAGAACCCAGTTCGATTCCGACGCGTGCCCAGTTCCGGCCACTCCGTGTCTCCGCCTCTTGTACATCCACGGCTGAGAGAACTGTTTCCCACATTGCTTCTCCTTCATCACTATACGAGGTATTGGGTATCCGGATGGACGCTACGTGCCAGGAGATCAAGACTGCTTACCGGAGACTGGCGCGAGTTCTACACCCCGACGTCTCAGCTAACGGTCAAAATAACTCCGCGGCGCCCGAGTTCATCAAAGTTCACGAAGCTTACTCTACGCTGTCTGATCCTGAGAAACGCGCTGACTATGATCGAACGTTGTTGTTCAGCCCACGGCGGTCGTTTGCCTTGTCAACATCCGCCGTATCGATGCCCAGTTCAACGTCTTCTGGATTTTCTGGTTATAGAAGGCGAACCTGGGAAACGGATCAATGCTGGTAGAAATACAGGGAGATGAGTGGAAGTTTAGTCCCTAATCTTCATTGTACGTGTTGGGCCTCTTGGCTTTTGGGGAAATACTGATTTCTGCTAATTTTGTATGTAAATATAAAAAAAAAAAAATAGGAATTGAACTAAAACAGGCGGCTTTTTTATAGCCTGGGTTTATGAAGGTTGGATTTTTGTGTTATGCTTTTGATGTTCTGTTTCTTTTAGCTTTATGGTTTCAGTTTCATTTTGAACAGACAAATGCCTGAATATCCAATATGCCAATCTGCAGTTTGAAATAAAATTTTAAGCCTAAGTTGCATAGATCCCACTTGGACTGGATTGAGGACACAGATTGGGCAAATTCAAAGACTCAACGACTTTGGAACTAGAAATCAAGAAAATTTTGACGGATAATTGGTAAGTTGCTTGAATACCAGTTTCATGGTGGGATAGCAGACCCATGAAAAAGGTGATTAATGGGGATGGGGAGTTTTTACTTTATTCATGGTTTCATTATGGATAGCATGCGCAGAATGGAATAATGGAAAAGAGCCATGCTTCAGTTCTAGTATCTTACTTGCCATAATTGGCCTGTAAATGGGAAAATTTCAGGAATTGAGCGTAAATTTGAAGAAGAAGAAGAAGAAGAAAACACCATTTCTCTGTACTCTGCCCTTTGGATGTGTATAACCTTATCTGTTTCGCGGCAAAAGGTAATATAGTTGGAAAACCACACTATGAATCGAATTGCAACATAAAGGAATTGTTTAGTCATTTTATTCCATTGACTTGCTAGAATCATCGAGACTAGAATGTGTGTGTTACCGATCTTTTTCCAGGATAAACACAGCTCAGCAACAATACCTGGAAAAAGAAGTAGAATAATACAAGTCAATGCTTATTTAATTCATGATCCGGTGTCGACAGCTCTAGTTTTTGGACCTACGCTTTGGGATTCCCTTAACGGGCTTTCAGACAGCAAATCCACCAACTTCTGGACACAAATATCTGGAGTAAAGGCTAGAGCAAAAGTTTATGGGCTTCATAAAATTGAGTGGTTCGCTTTTGGAATCAATATCTTCGTGGATTCCATTAGCAATCAAGGCCATTTCACCACAAACCCATCTCCCAAGAATCTAAACGAGATACTTTCCAACCATAAACACCAACTGCCACTGAATTTGCCCGCTTCTCTCGTCCACCCAATCTGTAATCCTCTCCCAGGTTCTTGTCTTTTCATCTCTTTTTCACCTTTTTTTTGTCGTGTATTTCTTCTTGTTCTACTTGACTTGAGTTCTTTATCCAGTTCGAGGCCTCAAATCTGGTTAGAGGCTTTGTGATTCTTTCTTGTGTGCCTGAAAACAATGGCAGTGACAGTAAATGCTGCAGTATCTCTCCCATCGGCCAAGTCATCTTCTCTTTCATTTAAAAATTCAATCACTGTCCCTGAAAGAATCAACTTCAACAAGGTATGATTTCTTTAAGAAGAAAGCATAGTTGTATAATTGTATTGACTCATTTATTCTGGTACTTATGTCTGCCGGTTTCTTCTGCAGAGTGTCTTGTACTCCAGAAATGTCTGCGCAGGTGGAAATGTGGTTTCCATTAGAGCTCAAGTCACTACAGAGGCTCCTGCAAAAGTAGAAAAAGTTTCCAAGAAAGATGACGAGGGTGTTATAGTTAACAAGTTCAAGCCAAAGAATCCCTACATTGGAAAGTGCCTTCTTAACACCAAAATTACCGGAGATGATGCTCCAGGAGAGACTTGGCACATGGTTTTTACTACCGAAGGTGATCTTTAGCAACTTTGGCATTTGTTTTAATATGTGAAAGAATGTTTGGTGGCCTCGTGCAAGCTTTGTGCATTTGATCATTTGAGGTTGGATGGCACAGGGGAAGTACCATACAGAGAAGGACAATCCATTGGTGTCATTCCTGACGGTATTGACAAGAATGGAAAGCCTCACAAACTTAGACTCTACTCTATCGCTAGTAGTGCTTTGGGAGACTTTGGCAATTCTCAAACTGTAATTATCTGATTCCTTCAAATATCATCTAAAGGATGGATTTTTTTTTTTTTTTGTGGATGCTGTGGTTTTCAAATCAGACTGATATCTAATCTGATCCTGATGACCTTGTAATTGCAGGTTTCCTTGTGTGTCAAAAGGCTTGTTTACACCAATGAACAAGGAGAGATAGTGAAAGGAGTATGCTCAAACTTCCTGTGTAAGGATTTTGATTTTATTTATGTATGTATTTATTTATTTTTAAATCCTCTGCATCTTTGACAAGCAATACTGAAATGTAAACCAGGTATAAATCAAAGAAAACCATCAATTCGGTCTTGCTTGTAGCACATTTAAGATTGATATCTTCAACAATACATACAAGAGTCCACCTAGGATAGATATCTGAGTAATGATCTTCATGACAGTTCTTATTTCTTGAGGTTGCCCATATGTTTAATCTGCTGCACTTTGGTTTGTTAGCTAATAGCTACCATCTTTGCACCAAAATATCTAATGTGATGGGGTGGTCTCGGAAAGCTGGATTGCCAACATTGCGCATATCATTTATCTGTTTAGCAAGTTACTGCAGAAACATAAATAAACATCTTGCTTTCATGTCTATCCATAGTAACTTCTTCTAGTTCTATATATTATTTGATTTTCCTCTTTTGAAACTTATCATATAGTTAAGCTTTTTATATTTGATTAACAACGATTGGCAAGGTTGATGCCTTCTTCCTTAGGCGCCAAACGGTGACCAACGTCCAAGAAAACTTGAAATGTTTTCTCCCTTGTAACTATATGAAATCAGTTACTAATTCAGTTGAAGACACGACAAATCTTTGTGTTGTTTTCCTGATTTCATGTTGATAGTTTTTGTTGTTGAAGCTTATGGAGCCTAGGGAAATTTGTCAGCTTTCTGTAAACATAACCAAATCACCTTCCATAGTTTTATTGTCATTTATCAATTGTAATTGCCTCTTTCAGGCGACTTGAAGCCTGGTGCTGATGTAAAGATCACAGGACCTGTTGGGAAAGAGATGCTTCTGCCGAAAGATCCAAACGCCACCATCATAATGGTAGCTTTTCATTATTAGCTCTTTCAAAGAGTATCATATGGCTAAGGACTTGTTGGTGTTATTTGGGCATTTCTTATCATTGTTATGCTTATGTCTGGTTTCCTTGCAGCTTGCAACTGGAACTGGAATTGCTCCTTTCCGTTCGTTCTTATGGAAGATGTTCTTTGAGAAGCATGATGACTACAAGGTAGATGTGATATCTAGAGCTCATAAAACAAATTAGCAAGTTGTTGCATGTACTTGACCTGTTATCGGTATGAGATGCAGTTTAGTGGATTGGCTTGGCTCTTCTTGGGTGTTCCCACCACTAGCTCATTGCTTTACAAGGAGGCAAGCTTTCTTCACCTTTACATTATTCATTTATTCTTTCTCTAGGTACTGGAATATATATTGGATTAGCAGTTTTATCTGTTCTATCTATGCTTTCAACTCAGGAATTTGAGAAGATGAAGGAGAGGGCACCAAATAACTTCAGGGTGGATTATGCAGTGAGTAGAGAGCAAACAAATGAGAAGGGTGAGAAGATGTATATTCAAACCCGAATGGCTCAGTATGCCGAAGAGCTATGGGAATTGCTCAAGAAAGATAACACCTATGTCTATATGTGTGGGCTCAAGGGAATGGAAAAGGGAATTGATGACATCATGACCTCTTTGGCTGCCAAAGATGGTAATCTATATATTTGGCAGATTTGACTTCAGCATTTTCATAACAATGATTTGATCTTCTAACTTTTACTTCTTCCAGGTATTGATTGGATTGAATACAAGAGGCAATTGAAGAAAGCAGAACAGTGGAACGTTGAAGTCTACTGATCTTGGCAGCATTGTATTGCAAGGCGGATTTTGCCATTCAGTCATTTCCTCCCTTCTCTTTGCACCATTTCCTGTTAACTTCTTTGATGTGAAAGTTGAATTACCAGCTGAACTCGTAAATTCTTACCTCAAGACAGGCTGTATAGTGCAAATTTGAAGGAAACACTTCTTTTCGGTGTATCTTGTATTGTGTACTATTATTGCTTTTCTAAACATCTTTACACACACTGCTCATTGTCTGAAGTGACAGGAAACACAATCTTCTCGCATTCAATCGAATCACTCGATGGAAAGGCAGTGCGAGGGTTCAATCAAACTCAATCTTCTTACCTGTTTAATTCATTTTCTGATAAAATTGCATATTATACTACATATGATGAGAATTCAGTCTTAGAAATTGCAAAATCCCTCGGGCTTCCTTTTATTGTTAGGCCAATCAGCATGCATTCATCAATGTCTGTAAAAATGATTCTATTTACTTTTTCCTAATGTAGTTGGTCACTGGACTAATGGAAAGCATTGAGCATCTGCCAATGGAGGGTAATGAGACAATAACAGATCTGTCATGATAGAAACCAACAAAAGATTGCCTGTTAAATTAAGCAATCCTGCTGTTTTATTTTCTCACCAGGCCTGCCTTTTGCATCAGCTGATGTTGATTTAAAACTTGTAGACAAACTCTGCAAGAATATTGCTTAAATATTCTTACAGTTATCACCTCCTCCCATCGTTGGAAGGTTACCAATAGTGTTCGAATTTTGCAGATTGTGAATTCATTTTGAGGAATACATGCAGGTGATGCAATTCACATTAACCTTTCTCATGTTTCTTCGCTTGAAACTCTTCATTGGATTTTTCTACCTTTGTTTCAACATCATTGGCGAATCTCTTGATAACCCAATTCTTCTATTACCAAAGGATGGACAATGATTCTCACGATGAAGCTTTCATATTTCTCTCTTAACACAAACATATTTTGTCCCAATGGCGACGAAGTATTCGTGTTTTTCTCATTTTAGCAGAGGCGTGAATCAGATAGAACAATAGATTATTTCACTCATCTCCTTTTAGTAGCGAAAATGTCATTTTCTTGGTTAGTCATACATGATTCCAGCTATTGGATACTTTTAGACATTAATAGAACAGTATGGCAGCCTCATAGTAGAGAAAATTATATCCAAGCACTCAATTTGTGGTCCCAAATCTTAAACTTGATAATTCATGTAATGTAAAATCGTGTTCATATAGTGTAAAATATAAAAATTTCGTGACAAAATTCGTGTCGATAAGAAGAATTCATGATTTTATTTTTTAGTTTTTATCATATTTATATATATTTTTTACTTAATTTTAACGTATGTCATATTCATATTTTCTATTCATATCATGTCTAAGAGTTTAAAATCCACCAAATCTCAATATTTAATGAAAAATTCTCTGATATATATAAAAGTTGTTATGCATACATAAATATTGTAGAATTTTTATTATTATAATTATTTGAATGTCAATGACCGACCATTATCGTTATTATTCATTTTGATTTTCAACCAAATAGTAAAAAGAGTAGCGTTTGGATTCTACCTCTCTCACTATCATCTAATTCAAACATGTGTTCTCGTTTCATAACATAAATTCATAAAAACATTTATTTTTCTTTGATCGATCTATTGATGACTTTATAAAAAATTGATGACCCTACCATGAAACAAAGATTTTAGGTGAGGGACGAGAAGGGAAGAATAAGCTTAATGCATGGTATGAAATGAACAAATGTTGTCCGCATGTGCCTAAATTCAGATGTTTCGCATGCTTGGATTGCAACCATACAGTAAGTGAATATCAATCAGTACATAATTCAGTGAGCCGCAGAGGCCAAATTTTTGGCGTGTCAAACTATATCAAATTATGACCAGGTTAATTGAATTCTAACCTGTTTATTTTGCCCCACAGCAATCATGAGTACCCTGGTCGGTTTCTAACATCAACAGTGCTAAGATCATAGTTGCTCATCAATCAGTGCAGAAAAACTTATAATCATTTGAACTGAGGGTTGAACAATATGTGAAGTTAATCAACTCTTGAAATAAGCAATATAGTAATAAAAATTTAGACTTAAATTTTGTGTTAGAACGAGTTTGGATTTTTTAAAATTTACAAATATATTAGATTTTGAATATTACTAGTAAAATTTTAAATTTATATTCTACAGTATAAGAGAATGATCGAATTTTTCTTTCATATTTCAACATTTGACTCTTTTTTTTTAATTTTACACTTTTTTTTTTTTTACTCAAGTAAACTTTAACTTAAAAATAAGAATGTATCTCGAAATCTCAATTTCAGTATATTTTAACTTTATTTTTTTCTCAATTTTAAGTTTTGAAGATATCTATATTAAATTCAACAAATTCTTTGTGCACTAGCTATATTAAATAGCCATCTTCCTCCTATATTGTTTATGCTTGATGTACTTAATTAAGGATAATATTAACAACCTTAAATCGCATCTTCTTCTCATCCTACCGAACATTGATACTTATGGAAGTACCGTTCACAGAGATAAGTGTCATCAGAGCGGACAAAGGAATCATTACACCAGTGCAGTGTAGGAAATTAAATTAATTAAACCTGAATTTAAAGTAGAACTTGAAGAGTGGCGACGAATCTTTTGACACAACACAGATTAGTCACATGTTTAACTTTTACCCTTTAATTTGCAACATCAACAGCGGCAGCTTATACATGTGATCAATGAACCTTCCTAATTTTTTTTTTAATTTCTCGTTAAACTTGACAACGTCCCTTGATTCTGAAGTGATGACCCTGGATTTACTATTAATGATAGCGCTAAGGTAAATAGGAAAATAAACTTCTTAATAGGCATTCATTTCACGAGGTTGAAAAGGCAACTAGAAGTGACTCCGATGCCGCCTGTCGAGAACTTCATGTATCAGATTGGATTTTGATTTGCAGCACAAGAAGCGCGCGGACATGTTGACTGGTGCTGACAACCACGTGTTCGGAAATGTGCTTTACAGTAGTACCCAAGACAGACAGAACTGCCTCACATTTTAATCACCAATTATACAAGTACAATAGGCTCGAAATATGCCTATATAATTAATTCTTGTCACATCTTAATTGTCAAAAATAATGGGCATGATTATTGAGGTTTGGACGGTCTTAGGCTGAGTCTGCTCAGCAGCATAAGCTAGAATCGGTATCTCAGTCTTTCCAATCTGGCGTGCGCAGGTAATTCAATCCGTAGAATTAAGCACAAAATCCTGTTGTCTGGTCTTTTAAGGCGGTGGCTCCCCGTGACATATTCAAAACTAAACTTGTTTAGGTTAGTTAATTTACTCCAATGGAAATTCAGCATTTAAGCTGAGGTAGTAGATGGTAGCCAGATATAATTAAGAATATTAATTTTCAAGGGAGATCTTGACTGATCTCCTGAGTTGTTGTTTTCAGGTTAGACCATTTTGCTTTCTGAAACCAAATTACTATAAGAATTTGACTCTGAGCAATACCTATATTAACCTCAGGCTGTTCAACTAAAAAGAATGGTAGTCGTCATTTGTTTCCTTCTTTTGCCAAGAAGACATAGTTAATATAGAAGTTGGTCAAGCTACTTCAACGCCAAGGACTCTGCTTAATGGTTAGAGTAACATGAACAATAGTTTAAGCTACCACACTCACTTAAGCAATTGGCTAGGAGGATTTTTTATTTATTTATTTATTTATTTACAAGGTTGACCTTTGAGACCCCTGAGAAAAGTGAATAACAAAGCGTGTGATCAGGGAAAAAGCTAACATATATGACTCAAATCCCTTTCTTTCCTCTTCCTTGCTTGCCAGTTGCTAGGCCCTCACCATACTGAAATGTTTAATGAAGGGACCAAGTGATCATCATATAAGGAATCGTAGCCAGCCGGCAGCCGCACTTGACTTTGGTTTTTTACGCTAGCATCATTCTTTGCAGTCTTGAAATTTTGACCTAATTTCTTTATTCTAAATATAAAAAACGTGATTTAATATCTTAATATATATATGAACGAATTAGAAAAAAAGAAAAGAAATCTTAATTTATGGGTAGATTTTTAAAATGAAAAAAAAAAAGACAAATATTCAAATATAATTTTAACTCATCCAATTTTATAAGGAATTTTTACCATGATCTATTAGTAGCTTCTTGGACCATAATCCTCAGCTTTATTCTCCTATTTTGGACAAATGACTCATAAATCCAACTAATAATCTTTGATATTAGTTTTTTATTATAAAGTCTTTAATGTTAGTTTGTATGTCTTAATCTTGTGTTTTAATTTCACCACTTGATTTGTAATAGTATTTACTCTACAAGTAGCAAGTTAATCTTTAAATGAATATATAGATTAGAAAGCAGATGTCCTGTCAGTATCTTTGCCAAATCCTATATATTATAGGATCGATATAAAGAGAAAAAAATTAGCTTATTTTTAATTAATGGGCGCTATTTGGCCATGAAGTTCAGCTTGAAGAAATGGAATTTATAGATGAATAGGAAGTCAGGTTGGCACGATAAATGCCAAGTATTAATTCACCAACAATTGAAGGGTTCCGAATTTTCATGTATGCCAAACATTGTCTTATCCTTATTAATTACTTTACAGGTTGGATAGGTTTCCATTAATAAGAACTCACTTGAAAGACTAAAATTCAAGTAGATGAAATTTCGTATTGAAATTTATGACTTTACCAAATGGATCTTAGTTTTTATTTCTTCCATCTAACATCAATTCCACATTGTGCACACGCATTTACTCACCTTGCTTATATATTTAACTTGGGATAAAGATTCATGAGTCAATATATATATATATATATATATATATATATATATTTGGTAATTCGTGTTATGTCAATACGACACGATACGACACGAATTTATGAAACACGAATACGATGCGAATTATAAAACGTGTTTGACACGTAAATACGAACATGATACGTATTTTATACGTGTGACACGTGACACGACACGATTGACACGTTATAATTATCCGTATCATACGACACGATATAAATAGACACGAATGATACGGTAAAAAATAAAACATAATTAAAAATAAAAAAATCATAATATTTACTAATTTATAACAATAATTTAATTTACATACATTCAAATATTATTAACAAATATAACATAATAATAATATTCAATCCATATCATCCATAATATTTATTTAAAATTACAAAATATACAAACAAAACATAAAGAGTTAACAAATATTCAAATATTAAATTCACAAATACCAACTCAATAAGATGTAAGAAACAACAATTTAAGAAAATATGTTTCTCGTGTCGTGTATGTATTAACCGTGTATTAGTGTGACACGATTTAAGAAAACGTGTTTCCGTGTCTTATAAGTATTTAACCGTATTTGACACGGTTAAATACGAAAATTACCGTATCAAAATTCGTATCGACATGACTAAACACGAAATACTAATTTTCCAAACACATACACGATTTTTTCGTATGGTATTCGTGTCGTATCACTCGTATCGTGTCTATATTTATCGGGTCTATATATATATATATCACTTTTATAAAGTGATAATTACTCTATATCCATATAATTAGATTATTGAAAGATATCAATCAATTAATTATAAAAATTATTAATGAATTTATTAAAATAAATATTTATTATTTAATTATTATATTTAATGTGTAATAACTAGTTAATTTTTTTAATAATTTGATAATATAACTTGATTTAAATGAAAGTGATATATTCGGTCAGGAAAACAACCACTTTTTATAATGTTTTCTTCTAACACTAATACTGTTGCTATTTCCATTGGTTGTTTAAATTTGCAGTGCCGCAGAAGAATATTAGAGAAAATTAGTTGATCGACCTTATGGTGAAAATGAGGATTACTTGGTCCATTTAAAGAGAATATATATATATATATATATATATATATATATAGACTTAACTTTGTAAACATGAAAATCAGATACGTTAGGTGAATAGCCTACTAATTGGTCAAAAGATAATAACAAATGCCACCAAAATTTTGACCGCAGCCGGTTGTTTCTGCAAATTGCACTAGTAAACAAATTTTTCAAACCAAAATTGGTAATAGTGAAGTGTAAACCCTTTTTAGTACACACATGAATAATAATAATAATAATAATAATAATAATGTTTTTTTTATACATTATCACTAAAATCATTTTAATTTACAGAATTACAAGGCTATTACATGTATGATTTTATGTGTGATGGAGTTTAGTTATTGATGCTAATTATTTATTAACTTAATTAGTTTGATATTAAATGAATTTAATATAATTATTTAATTGTATAAATATAATATTTGATTATAATTATAATTTCTCGCTTAAAAAATTAGATAGATGTACTCATATTTTTTAATTAATTTATATAAAGAATAATAAATTTTATTAAAAATTTCACTGAATTTATGTATGAATGTGATGTTTCGAATATTGTGAAATGGCCAAATATTATTTCAACACTTGAAAACTGTTCGTATTTGTTGTGGTAGAGCCTTCTATTACTATCCACTGCATTTATATTTATTTACAAAATTTTACATGCAAAAAGAGGAACCAAATAAGTTCTCAACCAAGCCCTGCGGCATATCTCAAAATCCGGTAGGGTAGACACAATTGCAACATCAACTTGGGCCCACACACTCTGTATCAGACGTTATTCTTTAAAGCTCAATTTTCGCTTTATAAATACACTCTCTGTATCTCCATTGCAGAATCTCACACTTTCACAAGCTCCATTTCTGAAGAAGAAGAAGAAATTGTTGGATTTTGCCCTGCCACCCTAACTTCTCTTCTTCGTCCTCCTTATTATAAAAGATTCTTCTTGCAAAGTTTAATGGCTCAAACTGCATTTGTTGCCGCGATTTGTCTTCTTGTTCTGTCTTGTTCGTTCATAGCAGGTGCTCATTGGAGACATTGAATGACTTTTAATCAGTTCTTTAGTTAATTACCATGTTTTGGTTTGAAGTTTGGGTTTTGTTTAACTAATTTTCGTTACATTGTAAACAGGAGTTCAATCAACAACCTTTTCCATGGTTAACAAATGCGATTACGTGGTATGGCCGGGAATTCTCTCAAACGCAGGTGTTCCAACGCTTTCTACAACAGGATTCGCTCTCCAAAGCGGTGAAACCAAAACCATAGCCGCACCGGCATCGTGGGGTGGTCGGTTTTGGGGTAGAACCCATTGCTCACAAGATTCCACTGGAAAATTTTCATGTTTGACGGCTGATTGTGGCTCCGGGAAGCTGGAATGTTCAGGAAATGGCGCTACTCCTCCTGCCACTTTGGCTGAATTTACTTTGGACGGTGCCGGTGGTCTTGATTTTTTTGATGTGAGTTTGGTGGACGGTTACAACATCCCTATGTTGGTAGTTCCTCAGGGTGGCAAAGGGCAAAACTGTACCAGCACCGGCTGCCTTGTGGACCTCAATGGCTCGTGTCCGTCAGAGCTCAGGGTGACGAGCACAGACGGCAGAGATGGCGTCGCTTGCAAGAGTGCTTGCGAGGCTTTCCGCCAGCCTCAGTACTGTTGCAGCGGCGCGTATGCCACACCCGACACTTGCAAACCTTCTCCATACTCGGAGGTCTTTAAAACAGCTTGCCCACGAGCCTACAGTTATGCCTATGATGATAAGACAAGCACCTTCACATGTGCGAATGCTGATTACACCATTACTTTCTGTCCTTCTCCTAACACGAGGTAAATTTACTTCGCAAGCTTTCTCAACTTTTATTGACTTCACACTTTAACGTTAAAGGTAGGCGTGAAGGCTCTGTCACTTAGTAACGGCGCAACTTTTCACGTTGCTCCGGGAAAAGAGAATGTAATCTTATGTCGGCTATGGAACATTCTGACATTTACAGTCACAGCCATGCTCATGTCATATCTCCATTAAAGAAAATCTTTAAAAAATCTAGTAAAGAGGCGGTGCCCCTTCGTTATGATTGGTAGGGTGGGTGTGCTACTGTGCTGAAAAAGATTAGCTGTTCCATGGAACATGAAATATGGCTTCCGACAGACCAGAGGGTGGCTGAATTGAGTGCATGTCGAATCCCAATGGTAACCCTGGGTTTAGGCATATCTTTTTCTGTACCAAACCCACAAATTGAGATCAATGTTCTGCCAGAATGAACACTGCACGCCCATCAAGGTTCTATTATTGTTGTTCTATTATTGTGGTTAACGAGCAGATTCTTCCAATCCCAAAGGAACACGTTATGATTACTGTCAAACATTTTACTGTAAACGTTGGAGTTTTCTTTTTTTTTTTTTAACGGCTATTAATGTTCTAAGTTTATAACGGCTATTTTTTGTACGTAAATTGCAGCCGGAAATCATCACAAGAGCAGCAGCAGCAGCAGCAGCAGCAGCAGCAGACAACTCAAGAGCAGAACACGGAAACAACAACATCAACCACTACGTCACCTCTTGTCAACCCCACGACAATGGTGTACGAAGGTGCCTTGGACGAAAGTGCGGCATCACCGTCCACGTGCACCCACGTGCTCGGATCACATCCGATTGTGGGAATCGTCGGCATCACAATGGCGATCTGGTGGTCGTGGCAACTCTTTTAACCTGTTCACTAACTTTTTCTGTAGGGTAAGGGCCATAGCTTGGCTAGGGCCGTAAACTTACAAAAATAGCACCCCATCTAAACTTTGGCCCATTTGGTAGGCCCAATGGATGGGTCCCATTCTATTGCCAACTGACAGGGACGTGCGGCAAGATGCAAAGGGTTGGTGGAGGGCTAAATGCAGGAAACATAGTCCTTTAGGATTTAAGAAATATTTTTTCTGGTTTTTTATAGGATAGGAGGGGATAGGATTCATTTGATTGTTGTTTTTACAGGAATCTATCAATCAAACTAATTGTTTTTATTATCTGTGTTTGTCTTGATATTTTATTCATTGGGGGAATTTAATTATTAAAAAAATTGATTGCTATATTTAATGGAAAAGATAATATAAATTACTCGAGATGGGTCTCTCCCAAGGCGTGCATAATGATGCTCTCTCTAATGGAAAATAAAGCCAATTGCCTTTAGTTAGTAGAGAGGTGAGTAGGGCAGCCAGCCATGTATTCAGTCGACAAATTCTTTCAATTTCTATTTTATCAACAGCGATGCTAATTAGTGACTTGTGCAAATTGTGTTGATGTGAAATAAAGTGTTTGCAATAAATATTCTTGAATTTGTCAACAGCATTCTTAATTATGATAATTAAAATTTTGTTTTTGAAAACAAAAGCCTTTGGCTTGGGTGAGCGGGAAATGCATATTAGAACTCGAAAATTAAATTTATAAAATTTATATAATACATATTTTTAGAAATGAAAATATAATAATTAAAATTAATACTTAAAGTTATTATGATTGTGTTTTTAAATCTTTTAAGTGCTGGAACGTGATAATTAACTTGACCTATAATAAAGCTAAAATTACCAAAACGTTGGTCATTAAAACAGGAAAAATAATTGTATTTTAATCACGTTGCATCCACATTTGGTTTGAAAATTTGTGTCTGAGATTGAGTGGGTTGAAAATTTGTGCGTTAGCTTAATTTAATCAAAAAATTACGTTGGAATGTCAATTCATTAACATAGTTGCACTTTAGGCAGCCTTCTACTGTACCTATTTTCTCTTCATAGGTATAGCTATGCCCTTGCCTTAGCCTCCATAAATTTATGAATATTTTATTGAGTTTAATATTCTTTCATAATTTCAATCGTAAAAGCAACAATAATTTATCCGTCATGTTGTCAAAATAAGCCAAATTTTGAATTCATAAATTAATATACTTTAAAATTTTTTCTTTTTTTTTTTTTTTTTTGGTGATATGAGATTTTCAACTCACGTTCGAAACCCTTTTCATACACGTTCACAAGTAGTAATCCTGTTTTAAATAGGCCTAAATATAATATTAATTAGACAAATAATTGTTGCTTCATTACTATCCAATGTATGTGTGTAGATGCAGATGCTCAATAGTTGGCCACAACAACCGTTAACATCATTAATCACAACCACAGCGATTTGATCCACCATTCACTGTCGGACATGGCTGCTTTCGTAATGCGCGTGGTTGCATACTTATTATCCATTCCAGGGCAATGGAAAATAGAATGGTCGCCGGTTGGGTGGTTAACCTTTGCTCGCGCGGACAACCATTTGCACAAAGCGGACAGATGAAACGTCTTAGTCTGCAAAGCTGGTGAGGCAAGCTATATGGCCCCATTCGCTAACAGCAAACGCGCGAATCTGTCCATAGCTGAGGCCGAGAATCTCCCTTAATGTAAGGGAGAATCAGGTCGTTCTCATAAGATAGCATTGATACGTAATTGGTATGGTAAAAACTCATGAGCCAAAATAGAGTTCACAGCCGCCTAGCTATCCCAATGACCAGAGGGTATCTAGTCAACAGAACATGGATGATTTATTGATTTTCAACCGTCGAATTCAAGGGAGTCACCTAGCACAAATCCAGCAGTTTTGTAGCGCACGGAGGCTGCAATATTTAACTTTCAATCACTATTGCTCGAGTGCGATACGAGCTCTGTATTATTAATTATATACAAGTTTCAAACAGACAAAAGAATGTGGTTAGCTAGATGTCTGCTTTTTTATATACTTTCACCGGCATGATTGTATAGCCTTTTGAATGACTCGATCCTCCGTAGAAAATATACGACCAGGTTCCGAAGAAAAAGACCGTTTGAGTTTTGCTGCAATGAACCTTTGATTGTTCGGTCTCTGTTAAAGTTTTTGTTTTGTCAAAATTAACGGCTGACCCCGTCATTGCGATGGCAAAAGGTTTGGTAGTGGGGTGGCGAGTCTTGTGATCAAACAAGCATATATATGTTGCTTGAAGATGAGAGAACAATGCATCATTCGTTCATTTGTCTTTGTCAAACTCAACATTCCAATGTGTACTAAATGCTAATTAACGGATAGGGTTACTTTTAGACTAATACTGCTGCTGCATACTTCGCCTTTTTAAGACCAATCATGGGAGCTATACTATTTAGAAAGTAGATTGAAAAAAGAGAGCCCACTTTAATGCTTGCTAGTCTACAATTTATGGGTTTAGATTCGGGTTATTATGTGATTTTGGGCCTCAACTTAATGGCCCCAAATTGGTTGTCTACGGTCAAGTTGGGTTTGAGTTCGACATTACACGACGACTGTTTGAATCTTGACTTCGATCAAACCCAGCAAGGATTCCTTCATCCATGTTTTGAAAACATGAAATTCTAGAAATTTTGTAGAATTTATCATCTATTCTTGGCTACGAATAAAGCTAGTAACTACACATGCTAGTAATATAGAAGCCAAAGAAGATTTGTCAACATTTTGTAAGTGAAGGAGGCCATCTAACTAAGGGTTTTCAGCTAAGGGCTCCTTCCATTTCTTCGTGTAAAAGAGTTTTTCATCACAATTTAAGCAAGTATAGACAAGTAGCTAGATTTAAAAAATTTGGCTTCATTGTTCTACCTCTTTTCTTTTCTGTAAAAGTAAATGCAGTGTGTCGTCGCAGGTTTAAAAGATTCAGACTCCTTTTACACTATTCTAGAAGATAAACTGGGGGAAGCAATGGTAATATCAAAATTTGAGACAATCTCCTCTCCAAACTTTCTTGTCATAATTGCATACACGTCATATTTCTGCCCTTTTGACCTCTTTGATTTTCACATCTCCTCAGCTAAAAACTCGTGCATTTCTCTAAAGAAAGCTTTATTATACTCAAAGGGCAAAAACTGTTTGGTCCCTTGAATCAATGATTTTCCAAATGCATGGATCCCTTTAGACGATTAAACAACTCC
The DNA here is from genome assembly GCA_033439115.1 of Firmiana major. NCBI lineage: Eukaryota > Viridiplantae > Streptophyta > Magnoliopsida > Malvales > Malvaceae > Firmiana > Firmiana major. The sequence continues at coordinate 51,978,849 of CM065909.1, forward strand.
GATATCGTGGGTATTCCTTGATGATTTTTCCCAGCAAAAGTTGTTTCTTGGTTATGGCACTGTTAACCTAATCTACTACTTGTGCTCGCCAAGGTTTTTCTATAGAACATTTATCAGAGATTTGATACGATTGATATTGACTCTTGTAACAGATAATGTAAAGTCGAGAAGCAAAGGGAAAAAGCAAAACCTCACTCTCTCTGCTTTAGTTAGAGGCCTTCAAAATCAAAAATAGGCTTCTGTCGGTATGACGCAAATCTTTACTAAAGAAACAGAAAGGTGAGACTGAGAGGAAAAAGGAAGTGATGGGAAAAAAATTACTACTATAACAATAACAATTATCCAAATGGATACTTTACACGATGGATAACATGTCAAAGGACACTCTCAGATGTTGAAACTTGAAAGAACTCTCTTGCTATACGTTAGTTGAGAGTAATTTCTTACAGACAAGTTGACTCCACTTGAATTCTAGCACGTTTGCATTATCTTAATCGCCTGACACACTTGACTGCAGACGCAAAGCAAATTAAGGAAGAAAGAAATTTATGATAAGTGCGTGTTGATGTGATATATATATATATATATATATATATATATATATATATATATATATATATATATATCCTTGGAAGTTAAGGGCACTTATCAGTGGCGTCGACGGATCAAAGTAAGTGGCTTCAAGCTTCGTTCACTGATGCAGCTTGGGATTCTTTAGTTGAGGGATTGTTTTCTGGATGGCTAGGTTTGTCTAAAAGAGGCAGCTAGTGGTTATTGGCACATGGAAATTAAGTTAGCTGCAGAAACTTTTTAAGATGCATATGTAGACATCCCACTAATGACAAGATGATAATGATCTTGTTATAATAAACAAAATTCCAATTATATATGGAAAATATTGTTAATCCATGCTTGGTCAACTGCTTAATTTTTTTTGGTAGGCGAGCTAACTATAATTTCCAGATGGATATATATCAGCCACAAACAATTAGTATATATAATGTTCTTCCCCGAGCTGCGACCCTTGGAAACCTTTTGCCACTTTTACGTGCAGATGTGTTCTGACTGTGCATGTTCCAATCGATAAGCATGCAGAGGTGGTGCTTATATGTTGATAGTCGTTTTTTTATGTGCCTTTTGTTCTTTTTGACATTTGAGAAGTAATTACACGCGTGATCAATTTGCCAAAACCTGTGTATTTTGGCTTCGTTCATTACCTGTATCATAATTAACCGATATCCATATACAGATTAAATTAAATTAGACAAATTTAAATATAATAATTTGTATGATACGAACATAAAATATACATAAATTATTGGATATATATATAAACAACAGTCATTTTACTTTAGTAAAATATTGGCACGAAACAGACTTGGGTTTTTTTCTTTTTCCTACACGAAAAGGTATCAACTTTTCCGCATGCAGCGTAGGCGTTTTCACTTTGGCAAAACATTAGCATGTGCTTTCAGACACGCCATTTTCCAAAGCCTTCTCTTTCTTCGAAATGAATCTTTTTTCCAAAGCTTTCATATTTTATTATTTTAGTCGAGAAATCATCGAGGATTTGTCTATTTGAAGCAAAGGATTGCAATAATAACTAAAAAAATTAAATGTATTAATCAGGTGGATGCTGCTGCAGATTGGAGAAAAGTTACTTAACAATAAAGAAAAATAGACATGTCAGAAGTGGGATTTGAACCCACGCTCTCTAACGAGAACCAGAACTTGAGTCTGGCGCCTTAGACCACTCGGCCATCCTGACGACGTTGTAAATTCTCACATAATATTCCAACAAATTAAAGTAAAATGCTTTTAGGACGTTTCCAAGCCCCAGCAGCGATGCTGGAGACGCGGAAATGAATGAAAAGTGATGAATGATGATGGTGGTCAGCGGAGAGTGAGCGAGTGAGATCATATGGTCCCACAGCCAAGTGCCTTCCACGGCAACACGTATACATCGACGTGGATCAGCATCTCTTTTGCTGTTTGCTAAGCAAAAAGCAAAGTCGGTTTCCTACTTTCCTTCAGTTCAGCTTTCAATGGCTTCAAACTCCAGGCCCCATGTATCCTCGATTCGGTTTTCATACTTTTAATTCAGATTATATTTGTGTATTGTTTGCAATTGCATGCATTCAAGTTCAACATTTACAACCACTGTTCATCATTCAAGAATCTAACATCTTATTAGTTCCCTTATTAACGAAACACCTTCCTAAGGACTTGTCTTAATTCACGTGTCAGTCTTTAATTGCCGAAGAAAGTGGATCCCTCGACGAGTTCTGCTGTTGACGGCGCTAGCAACGGGGACAGTTGAAAGACATTTGGCATAGTTGAAAGACAAAGCAATTATTCCATCACCGACCACCGTCGTGCTAGGCAGTCATTTTTCGATCCATGCAACAAGTTTTCCTAGCTCCTCCGCAGTTTCGATAACTAGTTATAGTGGCAACCTCCCTAAAAGACCAGCTTAATTATTTCCAAACATAGCCCTTTTTTCTTCTTTTAAGCTAAAGATATCAAAATTCGTGTCAACCTTTGTTTTTTTTCTTTTTATGTTTATATTGAGATTGAAAGAAGAACTATAAAAGATCGAATTTCCGTCTGCAAATAATCCAACACTCTAAATGATTATCAAATTATGCGAATAGTCACTATGTTAACCTTTGTTTATCCACTATTGACATTTTAACAAAGGAGAAAATAGTAATAAATGTTACCATAAATTTTAGCACTGTTGATCATCAAACATGTTGATGTAATATTTTCTTACCTATCAATTGTATAAAGATTAATTTGGATAGGTTGTACGATTAATTATGATAAGATTGAAAAAAAATAATTATTAAGGGTATATATTTTTTAATAAAAAAATAAAAAAATTTAAAACTAGAGATACACGGATAATTTTACCTTTTCACTTTTTTTTTTTAAATTTTTTTATGTATTACTCACTATCATTCTCACTATATTGATACCGACCGATGTATCAAATTCTCCTAAATGTTTTAAGTGTGAAATCACTACTAAAAATCAAAACATTACTGATGAAATTTTCCAACGGAATTACTAATGAAGAAGCCTGCTGTCAACTTTGGCATCCATCAAATTAGGCGAATGTTCATTGGAAAGTTCAGTGGTAATTTGCAAGATTTGACGAAGAAAATTAAGTCAGCTTTTTGACAGTGAGCATCTGTAATATCAGTCCTCACATTGTTAATTAAAGATCTATCTTATTCCAAGTGTGAATCAATTGAATTTAGTGGTTCGAATCGTCAAATACATCCAGTTTTTGAGTGAGTGATTGTTGGGAATCTGATTCCTTAGAAAAATGTTGCCATATACATAATAGCCAAGAATGATAGCAACATCGTTCATAACTAAAGCTTTAGAGATGCGATTCTTGGCCATATATGTTTCTTCAAACACGTTTGTTAGGTGAACAAGCTGAAGCTGATCAACAAAATAAGGTACTTTATTTGGCCAATTCACATACAAGAAAAAGGAAATCTCAATCCAAGATTGGCCAAACTGATTCATCGATCATGTATAGAATCAGCTCTTAAGTATTTCAAGGAAAGAAAGATGTACTCTACAGCATAGAAGGAAGAGCGAAGACGTCTGGCAATATTAAATTGAATTTGAGGCGTAAAAGCTTCACTTTCGAATCTCATCAATATGACAATTAATCAACTAAAAAACTAGAGAGAAATTTGTTTATTTCAGCAGAGATTTTGATTTTATCAGTGTTTAAGCAGTGCTGTTGATATGTTTCTTTCTTATGTCACCTTCTAGCCAACTTACTCTTACGAGAGCCCACCATGGTGACGATGAAAAGGTGAAGAAAAAAGATGATTTTCACATTGGTAGCCCATGGAATTTCAGCATGCTAAAGGGATCCATCGAGATCATGAGAAAAAAGCAGTAGCTACCCAATATGTATTACACTTGCATCGACCTCAACCAGATGATAAAGGAGACCATGACGATTAAAATCTCATTATATGTTTTAAAATTAAGCTACTAACAAAACCCAATCTCTACTTTTCTTTCCTTTATTTATTCTTTTTTCATCTAATAACGAAAAGCACAATTAAAAAAAGTCATCATTTACCTTGATTTGACCAATAATCATGTTATTGGATAATTTTTTTTTTAATATAAAAGAAGTCAAAATGTAAAAATAGAGGAGGCACATAAAAAATAATAGTAAGTAAAAACATTTAAACATCAAATTTGAAGGATATATAATACCTTTTAAAAGTAATCATATAAGCCATCTGAACTAAGCATGAATTCCATACTTTCAAACGCTAAGAATTTGGTCAAAAATATGCTTCACTTAGAATGGTTAAAACTTAAAACTGCTATATCTTTGATTTTGGTTTTGGTTTACTGCTTCTTACAACTTTTCGAGTGCTGTAGTAAAACTATGTGGTCTGGTCATGCTTTTGTCCTTATACAACAGTAGATTTAATTCCAACTTCCACCCTATATATAGCAAGTGCACGCAGAACATCAGCTGATATAAAATTTCTTTCCTGTCATCAAATCGCCTGCTTCCATTTCCATTCTTGTCTCCTCTCTTGTAGAAAATAGAAACATTAATCAAACTTATAACCAATCTTTTTGGATGAAAAACGTCAAACACTCTTCCAATTGATGATCTGCCTCTAATTATCAGTCACCAAACCAACGCCATTAAACCAATCTTTTTCTTTCTTCTGTTCATCGTCACGCTGGCAATGCAGCCTTTTTTTTTCTAAGAGAAAGGTATAATCTCCATTAGCATTCACCAACCCGTTACAAACATATTTTTTATCATTATTCCATCTCAAATTTCATTCCAGATATGGATCTGATGCTCTCCACTTGTTTGTTCAGTCTGCTCTCCATCTTCCATGGTAGGATTTTCGAGAATTCTTCCAACGTTTTCAATGTTGATTTATGATTATATAGCATTAACATTAACAGAGACTGCATTTATGTATATACACAGGGATTTCAGGGACTACGTTTACATTTGTTAACAAATGTGATTACACAGTTTGGCCTGGTATTCTCGGCAACTCACAGTTAGATAGCACCGGATTCGAGCTACGATCAGGAGGGTCACGATCATTCCAGGCACCGCCTAGTTGGTCAGGTAGATTCTGGGGCAGAACCGGGTGCACATCAGACCAAACTAGAGGTCAACTCACCTGCCAAACCGCTGACTGTGGCTCCGGCCTAATTGAATGCAATGGCAAAGGTGCAAGTCCCCCAGCTACCTTAGCTGAGTTCACGATCGGGTCAGGCACCCAGGATTTCTACGATGTTAGTCTAGTTGACGGGTACAACTTGCCAATGGTCGTGGAGCCAAGCGGTGGATCAGGCACGTGCTTGTCCACAGGGTGTATAAACGATTTGAACCGACAGTGCCCGACTGAGCTACGGATGGCGTCGGGAGATGCCTGTAAGAGTGCATGCGAGGCTTTTGGGACTCCAGAATATTGCTGCAGCGGCGCGTACGCCACACCCGACACCTGTAAACCATCAGTCTATTCGGAGATGTTCAAAGCGGCGTGCCCAAGATCGTATAGCTATGCGTATGATGATGCTACGAGTACGTTTACATGCACGGGAGCTGATTACACGATTACATTCTGCCCTTCATCTACAAGGTAAGCACTAAGGATAGAAAATATTCCATCTTTTTCTTTAAGCTTTTTTAAAATCATCATATTTCTGGGTTTCTTGAAATGGTCAATTTTTTTACGTTTGTAGTTGGGGTGATGAGATTCTTCAGTTGAATCTGAAGATCATGTTATCTTCTGTTCTGTTTGGGACCTTCCCTAAGCCCAAACTTCCTTTTGTAAGACATAAGCTAACATGTCATGTTTCATGATCATCGCTTGTGGCATACATTAAGGATCTTGCTGTCAATTAATTAGCAAAAAATGAGCAAAACGAGCCATTTTTATATGCATAATAATTTAAAGTCTTTTATGATTGAGAGATTAGAATCCATAAACAAAAGTGGTAAAATCAAACAACTTTGTTCCATTTGTATCAGAAGAGAATCCCCTTTTCTAACCATTGCAGTAGTTAAATCAAAAGGTAAAAACAGCCCCATTTAGGTTTAAATTCCATATTCTCTAACATTTTTCTTGCTATAACTCTGTTTCTACAGTCAAAAGTCCAGCAATACGACCCCAACAACACCAAGCACAACAGCAACAACGACAGGCACAGTACCAGGGACGGCAAGTACAACATATGGATCTAGCACAGGCTCAGGACAGGTCCCAACCGATGGCAATAGTTCATGGTTACCAGATTTTTTTACAGGAGAATCTTCTAGGATTCTTTCTCCTGCTGTTTTCCACACCACATTGTTGGCTTCAGCCATTTCCTTTCTCTTTCTCTCAAGAGTCGGTTCATAATATCAACGCTCCCTAAACATAAAGCAGCTTATTTTAACAGCTAAACTAGAACTTAATTTGGGATTCTTCTGCCTTACTGCTGTTGAGCGTAGAGGTCAGATTGGGAAGCCCAATTTTCCAGGCCATGTGTATAGAAAATAAGAAGTACTATTATTTTTTCTTTTATATATAATTTAGTTTTGGAAGAGTTGTACACCAAAAGCAACAAATTAGAAAAAGAAAGAGCTTTAGTCATTATTTTTAATTGATTATTAAGAAGGCATTCGAAGAAACTGTTACTTTACTGTGAATCTGAGCAAGCCGGTTGGTATTTCTCGGTGGCTAGCTGATAAAGGAAGCCCCACTTTGCTGGAATTGCAAGCTTGGTAATTTGATGATTTGTTGTAGCCGCAATGAGTATTGCAATTATGGTGTCTGTGACATAATGACAGGAGCCATTCTTCCATCATTTCCTTTTATCAAGTTTCCTTTTCTGTCTTTAATCTGTTCGTAAAACATGTTGTTAATCCCTTCAGTAACACAAGAGCACCGGATTCCTTTAATCTGTACACAAATTCAGTTCTTTTATGGTAAAAGTTCAGCGGATAATAAAGAAAAAGGAATCCAATGCCTTTTTCGGCACTACTCCTAAAGAAGTCGATGAAGATCAGCATTGCTTTTTATCACTTGGGATTGGGGCAAATTCTTAAGGCTTTGAAATACTGCTTATAACTCCTGGTATCTTGTGCATATTTCGGCTCCGATACAGGGGAAATGGGTGCCTGAAATCAATCATGGATCCTCACCAATGGTCTCTTTACTATGAAGAGAAGAAGCGGAAAGTACACAGAACCCTGAAAATGATTGTCATAGCAACGAAACTCGTTATGAATGTAACAAAAGTTAAAAATTTGAAAAGTTTTATGTTTAAATTGTCGAGACATAAAAGACTTTTTGAGTTTTTAACATTATAAATATAATTTTAGGTGATATAAACAAAAATTGTATAGATAAAATGTCGAATGCATTTTCTCTATGTGAGTGTAGATATGCCACTTGAATCTCTATAGCATTGAAGCTTGAGAAGGAAAGGTAAAGATTGTCAAACTTGTTAAGACCCTTGGTAAAGCTCGAAAAAGCTACCGTTAAGATTCCATGTTCAATGGGTGTTGAGCGGTGAGAAATTGGCAAACATGTGGGTAGGGGTCCCTTCTATTCTGACCTCTCCTGACATTTGAAAGGAACAAAGCGACTGTTCATCAAGGCGTTCTTTCTAATTTCAAAAGGAAGTTCAAAAGAATCGAGTGGTCCAAAACCGAAGCCCCCATTTTTCCGAAAGGATAGGAGAATTATGCAGAGCATTTGCGGCCTTGGACAAAGATTCTTCAGTCAGTTGCAGCTCTGAATAGCATTGTCCAAACCATAGTTTAGAATTTTCAGTTAGTGCGATCTTCAAAGGCATTATCTTTACGCTGTCTGTCTCACGGGGTAAAAAAGACGTGGTAATGACTGTATAGTAACTAATGCTTTAATGTTTGGCAAGTTGAAAGAGCCCCCACAAATTCTAAAGAAGATGAAAAATGGCTGGCTTTATCCACTGAATGGCAGAAAATTGGAGGAATCGGAATCAGGCTTTCAATTACAGTTAAAATCTAAAGCAATGGGAGGTGATTAACATATAAACCGACGAGAAAATAAAGGTCTGCTTAAGAGTCTAATCTCTAACGAATCAGATCTGCCGCTTTTATGCACTCTTTTGGTAGTGCTTCTTTTGTTTATTCTTTGGACAGCTCCGATAGCAGGCCAACCAATTCCTAGATTTGCCTGTCAGAAAACTTTTTATATAAAAAATGTAGAGTCTTGTTCGCCAAATGGTTCACTCAATTTCTTAATAACCCTCAAATAATTCATTTAATTATTTTTAAGAATACGGATCTTAAATTTTTGTTTTTTATTAAAAAAAAAAAACCTTCATTGCGCTTTGCAACGAGACTCCAATGCTGTTAGGGCCAGTTTTACATCTCCCCGAGGCGTAAAAGTAATACGTGTAAGGCCCTATTTCTACCTTGGAAAAGCAAGTGTAATTCATTAGTGCTAAACGGCCCAGCCCCTGTGACGAGTTTGAAGGCGTTCGCCTCAGTTGACACTAACAACTTGACATCAGGCGGAGTTAAATGAGAAATAAAACAACCCCAGTACGAGAAAATCTGAAAAGCACTGTCATGCTTTAAAAGGAGGGAAAAAAAAAAAAGCACACAGCTTGATTTCAGCACCTCAACATATATTAGAAGCTAAAGAGAATTCTCGGCAACTATGGTTACATTATCTCTACCATCTAATGTTTTCTTTGATCGAGGTTTCAGACTTAAAATGCATGAAGATGCAGTTTCTCTTGAGAGGGACCGGACTACAGAGGGAAAAAGACTCAAAAACGCATATCCCAAGGCTTCAGTCAATCTACAACTCATCCTTGAGATCAGAAGGCTCCGTGTCGGCATCATCTTTGGCAGGAATGCCTGCACTGTCTTTTTTATCAGACTCGGTCTCAATTTCTTCTGCATCATCATCTTCTTCGACTGTTGCATCGGGACTGATATTTAGGCTAGATTTGACAGAGCTGTATATGCGTGAGGCGAAATCCTTGGGATCGGGTAGATTGAAGCCGCTCTCCATTAGAGCCGTCTGGTAAATAAGCTGGGCAGTTTGCTTCAACTGCTCATCCTGAACATCGAGCAAATGATTTAGTTAAATAAGAAACTAGCAGAATACATACCGATTCGTACATGTTATGGTGAATTGCTTGATGAATATCATGCATGCAACAAATTAATGCATATGGTACACAGTGCTACATTGAACATGGATGTTTCTATTTACATATATGTACATACCTCAGAGTCCTTAACAACTCTCTCGCGAAGCTCCTTGATGACTGGGTGCCTTGGGTTGATCTCGAGAACCCTCTTGCCACGCATGTATGCCTGCTTACTAGCATCTGATAGGGTTTGGGATTGCATTATTCTCTCCATATTAGCACTCCATCCAAACTTTGACGTAACAACCACGCAAGGAGTGTTGTCCAGTCGGTTGCTTATCTTCACTTCATCGACATTCTCACTGGCAAGTGCTCCCTTCCACCATTTAGTTAGTTCCTTAAATGACTCCTTGAGTTCTTTGTTCTTAGTGTCTTTCCCAATTTTCAAGCCCTCTTTGGATACATTTTGAAACTGTTTTCCCTCGTAATCCATCAAGTATTGCATCAGATATTCATCGACAGGATCTGTGAAGAAAATAACCTGGAAATGCCAAAGGCCATAGAAACAAAAGAAAACAAGACAAACACAGATTGTAAGGAATCAAGTAAAAGGTGTGGAAAAGAGGGTTTTGAATCAAACAAGTAATATCTGAAGTTGACAGCTAATATTTTGCAGTACCTCATAATTTTTCTTCTTGAGCCTCTCCAAGAACGGAGATTTTTCCAATTGTTCCTTGCTGGTTCCAGTAATGTAGAAGATATCTTTCTGTCCTGATTTCATTCTTGAGATGTACTGATCTAGTGAAGTCAATTTACCATCTGACTTGGTGCTGCATGGTAATTCATACACTATTAGCCTCAAAAACTAATATATGAAAGGGGGGAAAATATATCTAAAGCAAAATACCTCTCAAATCGAAGGAGTTTGGCCAAGCGATTTCTGTTGGTTGCATCCTCGATGATACCAAGTTTAATGGATTTTCCAAATTCATTCCAGAACTTAGTATATTGACCCTTTTTCTCATCATCATCATCATCAGATTTTCCAACTTCTGCATGTTAATATTCATTATTAATCATTAGCCCACATATAACTTAGAATAAAAGAGTTTGATCTTGACAGACAGTTAGGCAGGGTCTAGGGCGAGGTATTTGTAAATTAAATTCTAAAAAAAAATATACAAAAAGAAAAACAACTATAAAGAAGCAGTTACAACATGCCTTTCTCATCTTTGCCACTGGACTCATCGGGATCCTCCTCAGCAATTTTCCGAATCATATCAAGGGCTTTCCTGATGAGCTTCTTCTTGATTGTTTTCAAGCTGTTATGGGCTTGTAGCATCTCTCGTGAGACATTGAGTGGTAGAGTATCAGAATCAACAAGACCCTGCTCAATAGGTTATCCGTTCAAAAACCAATCAGATCAAACAACTCAGTAACCTCATTAGTATACATTCAAGTCAACTAAAATAACTTGGCATATCTTCAATTACCTTCAAAAAGCTAAGATACTTTGGCAAAAGCTCATCAAATTCATCAGAGATAAATACTCGTCTAACATACAACTTCAAGTTGGCTTTATTGGTGTTATAGTAACTCTCATACAGATCCTGAGGAGCCTTAGGAGGCACAAATAAAACAGCCTTGAACTCAACATCACCTTCGGCAGTGAAGTGGCTCCAGGCCAAGGGTTTCTCCTCACCAAAATCCTGCAGAGCAACAGACACCAATAAAGGTTAGAAACTACTTCATAAAGTTTTCAGCAGTCAGGGGCTAGGAAATTTATGGAAAATTACCTTTGCTAGAGACTGATAGAATTTTGTGTATTCTTCGTCTGTCACCTCCTTTGGACTGCGCAACCATATAGCCTTAACATCATTCAGAAGCTCCCATTCAGAACTACTTTCCTTCACCTTCTTTGTCTTTGGTTTCTTTTCAGTGTCTTCATCCTCACTTTTTTCAGCATCTTCATCTTCTCCTTCCTCAGAAGAGCTGCTATCTGCTGTTTGTAGCAATAAATAGAAGGAACAAAAACTATAATCAGAACGTGCATACTATTACAGCAGTAAGGAAAAATGGCACCAGCAAGGCTTAAATAGAGATTGGCTTTCAGTGATACATACTGGTTTCCTCCTCGTCACTTGATTCATCCTCATCTGCAGGTACCTCTACATCAACCTCTTTGGTTGCCCAGATATAGATAGGGAAGTTGATGAATTCAGAATATTTCTTCACCAACTCCTGCAGATAAGAACCACAGCATGTTTTGTTAGCATATTTTCAAAAGTCCAGGAATAAATAGACACATCAAACAATAAGTTTACGAGGATAACAGTATAAAGGATGGCAACATGACAGATCAAATAAATCCTAAATAAAAGCAGCATACTTACAGTAAATGTAATAAAAACAAACAAGACCTTAAATAAAATAAGCTATACTAACCTTCAATTTGCTCTCCTCCAAGTACTCCTGAGCTTCATCCCTAAGATGCAATCTAATCTCAGTTCCACGTCCCAGTGGTTCATTCCAAGTATCCTCAGAAATTGCAAAAGCCCCATCAGCCTTTGATTCCCATACATACCTGAAAAGCAAAACAACTCATTAAATACTATTTAATGATCAATGAAACAATTCTATAACAACTAAATAAAGTTAGAAGACTCACTGTTTGTCATCATTGTGTTTACTAAGGACTTCGACATAGTCAGCTACCAAATAAACAGAGTAGAACCCAACTCCAAACTGCCCAATCAGGTTAAGGTCTCCACTGGACTGCATTTTCTCAACAAATGCTGGATACAAAAAAATTAAAAAATAATTTCAGTTTGCATAATAAATAAACTCTCGAAGAATTGGAGCATTAATTTAGACAGAACTTCTTGTTTCTTCTGCGATAGTGAGGAAGAAACAAGATTTTATAATTTTGTCTCTTGCAGTTTCAAGAAGGAAGCATGAAGGTGTGTAAGAGAAACACATTATTTCTAGGCATGTTGGGGATTGGCATGGATAATTTCTATCTTGCGAATGGAAAGGAACTTAATTAAGTTTGGAAAATCTACTCACTCTACAAGGTCTGTAATTACAGGCTATTTTTTTATGTAAAGTTTAGATTGTCTGTTTTTTCTTTTCCTGATACGCCTGCAATCAAGCCATTGTGTACAAATTGCGATTTTGAACTTGACTGCAAGTATTAGCATCCATTGGTTGTACAGATGTCTTTCAGTAGCAGGATTTTACCCGCTTCTTGGATAATGCAATAGATTTGTCCCAAAAAAAAAAAATCTTTTTCTGCTTGAAAAATAGCACTTGAAGAAAATAAATCTAAAGATTAATTTACCAGAAGTTCCAGATTTCGCAATTGTTCCCAAGTTCTTGATTAAATCTTCTTTGGTCATTCCTATACCTCTGTCACGAAGCGAGAGAATTTTCTTCTCTTTGTCCAACTTAATCTGCAATTTCATCACATTTTAAGGCTCAGAAAGGACAGTTTTACAAGCATCAATATTGAAACCGAAATTCTACATTTACATGCTCGTTTTATAACAATTCTAGTTATTTCGTAACCAGAGTTTCTGTACTCGTATTTCTATAAAACAAACTTCTAATGTACATAACTAACCTGGATCTCCAGCTTGGAAGTGTCACCTTCACCCAAAACTTCTTTATCTGTAAGTGAAAGGAACCTAATCTTGTCCAACGCCTAAAATTCAAAATAAATAAATCGATTCAAAATTTTTCAAAAACAATTACGGAAAACAATTCATAGAAGAAAGACAGAAAGCTCACATCCGAAGCATTGGAGATTAACTCCCTGAGGAAGATATCCTTGTTGCTATAAAGAGAATTGATAATAATATCCATAAGCCGAGACACCTCAGCTTGGAACTCAAACTTCTCCGCATTATTGCGAAGCGATCTCGTAGAGATCGATTCCGATTCCCTAATAACATTAGAGGAAAAAAAAAACATTTTCGGAATCAAAATACAAGAAACAATGCTAATAAGGTACGAAAAAGCATATTCTAAAACAAAATTATACCAACCTTTTGACTACATCAGAATCAGTTTGTAAGCCGTTAGGTACAGCTCCGATTTTTTCCTCAACTTTTGGAGGATCTACGGCTCCTTCCTCAGCATTTGCTTGCACTTTTCTACCTGAAACAACCGTAGATCCGGATTCAGCGTTTCAGACACTAATAAAATCAATAAAAAATGTGAAAAAAGATGGCGCAAGCTCACCTTGATCGGAGAGGAGACTGAGAAGGCAAAGAAGAATCAAAGCGGAAGGGATCGCCCACTTCGTCATTTTTTGCTCTTAGGCTTCTTTCAAGTAGCTTCGCCTTCAGTGGAAAGAACAGTTGGAGACTGGTGATCTATTGAAATTTTAGTCGGTTTGCCAGTTTTTAAAAGGATGAGGTTTTACCAACGACGAGCATTAGATCTTGAGTAGTGAATACGCTGGAGGGAGTGAAGCGTTTGATTGTTTCGATTGGTTATCGGTGCCAGCGTGGATAATCAAACGGTTATGGGCTTTGTTCAATGATACGTGGCTGAATATTATTCGCTTGGCTTTGTGTCTTCGACGTGGAGAAGCCTAGTGCTGTTGGCGGCCCCACCAGACGACTTCAACTCCTGAAGTCTACTAACCGATAGATCGTTAATGGTGGACGATCAATCGGTTTCGGTTTGGAAACGTGGCGGATAGTGATTGGTTTTACCTCCCTGCTTGACGTGGATGAACTCTGAATTCTAGATAATTCTAGAGATATGTTTGGTACCGGGAATATCTATAATCCAACAACGGACACTACTTTCCCTGTCCTAAGTTTGTGGGTACCCCTTTTCTTTTTAATGATTGAAAAAGTTGGAATAAAAGTTCCTTTTTATTGGATAGTAATATTCCCAAAAATTGTTTATGTTATATTGTTAGTGAGTATGAAATACAATAGACGATTAACTTGTTTTTTATTGGATATTAACATGAATGACAGATGAGATAAAAAGGTCAAACGAATTAATATTGAAGTTATTAGTTATTACACTGATTCATTCTTATTTCATTAATTAAAGCATGTATCTCCTTTTTCCATCATGCGTTTTGATCATTTTAATGTAATAAATGTGTCTATTTTCATAATTTCAAGTTTGTATAAGTTTTAAAGAGAACAATGAATAAAAGCATCTTATACACATAGCTTGAGTTTCAATTTTTCTTTTTATTCGTTTCATATAGCATAAAATCATAGTCTATCTATCACACGAGATAACTTGATATAATTGTTAAATTATTAAATTGTATAATATAATATTTAACGTATTAAATATCAAATACAATAATTCTTAATTGAAAAATTTAATAATTATTAATTAAATAAGATAAATCTAAATTAAAATTTGATAAAATTATCGAAAAATTTGATGATTAGATTATTAAGATAATTTTTTTTATACTGTCAATGAAATTTTTTTATTTTACAAATTCGATTAAAATAATTATAAATTTTTTGTTTTATTTATTTATTTTTTAATATTTTTAAAAATATATATAATTATCTTAATATTAAATGTGAAATTAAAAAATTTAGACTCCAGAAATGATAACAAACACTATCCATAAAATAATAGAGAGAGAGAGAAAGAGAACGAATGAATGGAAGATTCTATGTAATTCAGGTGCAGCTAAGTCAAAGTCTTAAGTCTTCTTTTGATTGCTTTTCAAGTCATTTAATTACTCGTATTGACTGGGGCAGTTTTTCTTATATTTCCGAGTAGTTTCTTGAAAAAGAAAAATGTGCTAAAATTGATTTAAAATACCCATTTTCTCGGTTGTCACTGGCTAATGAAAGGAAAGAGGGGATTGTTTTATTGATGGAGATGGATAAAGGTGGAAACATGGGCATGATTTACACACGTATTAAATTAGGGTATTAAACTTGTTTATATATATATATTTATATAATTCCAAAGGAATGGATTAATCTATATAAAATAGATATAGAGTTGATAATATGATTATTATATATAAGATAATTATTTTATACATCGTTATTATAATTTTTTGATTATGAGTATAGTTAAAATGAAAACACATATTTTTAAATATATTAAAAAAATAAAAAATAAATAAATAAAATATGTATCATCATTAAAATCTCATTTTTACAATAAAAATTTATATTGATGATGTATAAAATATTAATCTATGTACTCATAAAAATGGATTTGAAACAAGTTACCAATGAATGTTGGTTCAAAATGAAAAGAAAATTTGTTTTTCTCTTAATTGCTTCAAATTTAAATTCATTAAAAAATTATCAGAAAACATTTTTAAATGAATTTGAAATGAAAATAAATATTTAAATGAATTTAAAAATCCTTTATTGCTCACCAATGAAAAAATTAACTTATAATTATACATTACATACGGTATTAAGTGAACATTAATAATAATAGATTTTCTTTAATTACATGGTCAAACAAGAAAAATAAAAGTTTTTGGGACTTTTGTGAAAATTTTTTGCCACTAAAAATCTGGAAAGAGAGAAAAAGGGGATGAAATTTGAAGAAAATGAAAAAAAAGAAGTTGTAGATAATAATAAATTATTAATAGTGAGAAAAAAAAAGTTGAAAGGTAGAATCTGGTCTAATATGGGCCTCAGCCCACAAATCCATGGCTAGGTTCTGCTTACATAGTTCCTAAATCCAATTTTTTTATAGGACTGGGCCTAACAAGGCCAGCCGTTCATGCTCACCCCAACCCGAACTTTTAAAACGGAGCGTTTTGCATAAAGTTAGGGTTTTTCCTTTTTTATGGGTTTTAGGATTTGAGCAATAAGTATGATCACCGTTAATTTTCTCGCGCTGTTTTGCTTTTCATTCCATCTATCTATGCAATAAAACACCTTGTGAAATTTCAGTTCCAAACCGGGAAAACGCGAACTCGCTTGCTGCGAATCCCAATCCATGGCTCCAAGTTTCATGTTCGAAGCACCCAGCGACGAAGAACCCGAACTCTCAGAATCTAAGGACGAAGACAACGAAGAAGCAGAGGAAGAAGAAGGAGATGAAGCAGAAGACAAACCTTCTAAACCGAACCGCAAATCTCAATCTCCATGGGACTTTGCTTCTTACTCTGAATCCGTCGCAGAAGAACACGCTCGCCGTGGCACCACCTCCGTCGATTTTAAAATCTCCAAAATCCTCCAACAAAACTCTGCTCATGCTCAGCAGGAGGAGTCATCTGATTCAGAACCAGACAAACAAGTAATTCTCTCTCATTATTCTGTTGCTTTAATTTTAAACTTTAAAATTCCTTTTGTTCTGAATTAATAACCTTTTTTTTTAATTTATCAGGTGGATTATAGATCAGAAGATGAAGATGAGGAAAAGAGTAATGCAGGTGAGAGTAAATCTTTCTTTGCGCCAGTCGAAGGGGCGTCGTTTCATGCGGATTCTTTTATGGAGCTTAATCTTTCGCGTCCTTTGCTTCGAGCTTGTGAAACATTGGGTTACACTAAGCCTACACCCATTCAGGTCTCCATTTTACTTCATTTTATAATTTTCAATTCATTAATTAAGTTTCCTTAGTGAACTTTTTTAAGTATTTTGCTTATAGGCTGCATGTATACCCTTAGCTTTGAGCGGGCGCGATATATGTGGGAGCGCAGTTACCGGTTCTGGGAAGGTATATTTCTTTTGATATTCATCGTTTTCTATGCCGTTACTTTTTTGTGATTGTATATTTGATTTGTGTTCAATTGCTTTAATTTTTTTTTTGGCACTCTATCCAGACGGCTGCATTTGCCTTACCTACGCTAGAAAGGCTGTTATACCGTCCTAAAAGGGTTTCTGCGATACGGGTACTTATCCTTACTCCAGCGAGAGAGTTAGCAGTTCAGTAAGTGCTCATAGTACTTTGAACATTTTTGGGTTTCATTATCACAAATTTATTCAGGATTTTGGTTTTGCTTTGTTTGGGCTTTCTGTTACCATTTGCTAATCCACATGTTATCATGAGCTACTGATATAGTTTATACGATTTCTCACTTGGATAGTTTACTGGAAATATTGGGTAGGATTTACTGTTAAATCATGTTATGATTCAAATTCTATTGAAAACTATAAATATCTTTAATTTGTATTTGTTGGGATTCATTAAGGTTTATATCTTACTTTACCTTCATTTGCTGCAGGGTTCACAGTATGATAGAGAAACTTGCTCAGTTTACTGATATTAGATGTTGTCTGGTTGTTGGTGGACTTTCATTAAAGGTTTGATTTCCATCCCTAGTTGGCTTAATTTGCAATCACTTTTGATACTGGAAAAAAGATATATAACTCTGATATAAGTGCTTCTTTGTCTTTAATTCATTTGAAACTGCTTGCCTTTGTTTCATTGCAATAAACCTTAATCACCCTTTCTCCTTTCTTGAACCTTTACCTGGTTTCTGAAACTAGTCTCATTGAAACTTTTGGAATGAAGATAAAAGGATTCTTTTTCTGATGAATTTTCATAGAAACCTGTTTTGCATGGAAGTTGATATAATGATATGTAACTCTATGCTTATCTTGTTCTATATTCTTCGATGTCATCTATATACCAGGCACAAGAGTCAGCTTTGAGATTGATGCCTGACATTGTTGTGGCTACTCCTGGACGCATGATAGATCATTTGCGCAATTCCATGTCTGTGGATTTGGACGATCTTGCAGTTTTGATACTTGATGAGGCAGATCGTCTTCTGGAGCTTGGATTCAGTGCTGAAATTCATGAGTTGGTAAATCCTTCCTATCATATCTATTTCTATATACGAGTTGTAATCGTAAGTGATTCTCTGAATTCCTTAGATAATGTGGACGAGCAGTTTACCCTTGACTTCCTAAATTGATTTGCTTTGTTTAATTCTTGTGACATATAGGTAAAGCTGGTATCCATCTCCGAAGCAGTTATAGTTTATTTTTCCAGGAATAGTTAAATGAAAATATATCTTTATGATAGATGAAATGCTTGCCACTGTCAGATCTAAGACAGATCTTAACTAGTAGATAAACATAAACTAGTTCATTTTCTATTTAAGAGCAATAATTTCACTTACTAATCTATCTTCTTGTGTTTATCTGCTTTGAATTGAAATTTGTTTCTTTGCTAATGTATGTGATCTACTTCTACAGGTTCGTCTTTGTCCTAAAAGGAGACAGACTATGCTGTTTTCAGCTACAATGACTGAAGAAGTTGATGAGCTTGTCAAGCTTTCTTTGACCAGACCCTTACGTCTCTCAGCTGATCCATCAGCTAAGCGGCCATCAACATTGACTGAGGAGTGAGCTCCTTTATAATTTTCTCAGTCTATGTTGCTTGCCAATTCCACTGTTGTGTATTTTGACTATGTTATGATTAATGTTTCTCATTAGGGTTGTAAGGATACGTCGAATGCGTGAAGTAAATCAAGAAGCAGTTCTTCTGTCATTGTGTTCAAAGACGTTCACATCTAGAGTTATCATCTTCAGGTTATTATTACATATATGTAGATGGTCATGCTGATTTGACTGTATATATCAATTAGTATACTCTGATGTTTGGATAGTGTCATATTTCATTAGTTTGCTGTATCTCTCTTATGAAGGAGTACACTTGTCCTGAGGATAAATTTAGGATCAATAAAGAAAATATGATTTCTTTCTCTGTTATTTCAGTTTAATTTATAACCAGGTTTTTTACCAACCAGTTTTATCTAACCCCTTCATCATTGGATAAACCTGCTTTTTTCAGTTCATGAAAGCTTCCAAACCAGTTTTCGAACTTTGTAATTACATGACTTTAGAAATGACATTTAATCTTATTTGCAGTGGAACAAAGCAGGCTGCACATAGGCTGAAAATTTTATTTCAGTTGGCTGGCCTTCAAGCAGCTGAGCTTCATGGAGATCTTACTCAAGTCCAGCGCCTTGACGTGAGTATTCTATAGGTGTTCTTTAGTCCCTGCTCCATTGGGGAGAGAAAGGGAAGGGGGAGGGGGGGCTTCTTAACTAAATTTCCTCTAAAATGTTTTGTCCTCTATTATGTACTGGAGAGCTTATTGGGCCTTTTTCCCCACATTTTATTTCCCTACTTCTCACTGGTGGTTGTTTGTGTAGGCTTTGGATCGTTTTAGGAAGCAGGAGGTTGATTTTTTAATTGCCACTGATGTGGCTGCTCGTGTAAGTAGCCACTTCAAAACTCAACCCTTACGTCCTCTAAAGCTTGTAAAATCTCCACATACCTTTGTTTGATAGATCTTGGCCACTGTAAAGTGTCAACCCTACATAATATATATTCGATGATTGATGTATCTGTCCACATTTGCATGCATACATCACAATATGTCCGACATTTTCAGCAATGTTAGCTGTATTGTTTTCTGACACTTCTGAATGGCTGTAATTCGTAGGGACTTGATATAATTGGTGTTCAGACAGTTATTAATTATGCTTGTCCTCGAGATATTACAAGGTAGATCCACACTCTTAGAAGCACGTATGATGCTTCATCTTGATGTGCATGATGCTCATTTGCGACAGGATGACTCCATTTTATTTCTTTCTGCAGCTATGTCCACCGAGTGGGTCGGACGGCAAGAGCTGGTAGAGAAGGATATGCTGTTACATTTGTGACTGACAATGACCGATCTCTATTAAAAGCAATTGTGAGTCGGGCCTTTTTTTTTTTTTCTTTTATTGCCTGTCTTCTTTTGGCATCCTAGACCTTCTATATTAAGTTATGCTTCATGAATTTTTTGGTATGAGAAGTGATAATGCTTTTTACTATTTGGTCCTTTTGGTGGTAAAATCACTTATGAGTTATGAGCAGAATCACTTATGAAACTTAAAATTAAGAATATGCTTTAAGGTCAAACTATTTTGTTATCACTCTAATACTTCTTAAAGTTCAATTGCTTCAAGAATCTAAAACAGTTTCCCTTAATGGAGAAAGTAGCTGGACATTTCCTCTCAGAAATTTGAAATTTCTTTTGCTTATAACTCTACACTGGGGATTTAAATCTGATAGGCGAAGAGGGTAGGTTCAAAGTTGAAGAGTCGGATCATTGCGGAGCAGTCTATTGCTAAGTGGTCTCAGAAAATTGAGGAGATGGAAGACAAATTAGCTGAAGTTATTGAGGAGGAGAGGTTTGGTTTGTTTTTATTTTCAAAGTTATTTCTGTTCTTTTCTGTACCACTATTACAGATTCTGATTTCTGCAGGGCGGAGAGAGCCCTAAGAAAAGCTGAAATGGAAGCAACAAAGGTCCTTGATCTGCATCTCATTCATGCTCTTTATACTTGGATGTCTCAGAAAATATAGCTTACATTTCTACTTATTCTATACTTCTTTGTTATTATTTATCAGTTCATTTATATTTTCAATGGCTGGTTGATAGTTATCATTTTCAAAGCCTAGTAATTTTTTTTCTCATTTTGAGACTTCACGGTTTAACATATATCATCTCGTGTGCTTCCATGATGCAAGGCTGAAAATATGATTGCACATAAGGATGAAATTTATGCTCGACCTAAAAGAACCTGGTTTATGACAGAAAAGGAGAAAAAGCTTGTTGCAAAGACGGCAAAGGTAAATAGTCCTTGGAGTTTTGATTGCATGTATTGCTGTTCAGTAGTTCATAAGTTGCCATAATTTTTGTTTAACATAATTTCATGTTTAGCTGCTCTGAAGTGACAATTTTAGTAATGACCTGGCATTCTTATTTTACAGGCATCTATAGAAAAAGAAAAAGGTTCTGCAAATGCTGTCATCAGTGCCCAGCAAGCCGAGGACCTTAAAATGAAGGAAAAGAGGAAGCGAGAGCACGAGGTCATACATCTTTCTCATTTCAAAACTTGCTTGTATAACTTTTGCACTGTTCACGTTGCTAACATCCATTGAACAGAAAAATTTACCTCGGAAGAAACGTCGAAAACTGGAAGCAGCCAGAGAAATGTTGGAGGATCAAAGTGAAGTTAATGAATCAGAAGTATGCATTTCTTGCTTCTTTTGGAAATTTAATCCATTTTATGCTGTATAAAGCTTATACCTCCAAGCATGCACTTCATCTAGGTTTCTCTTTGGCAAACTTTTTAAGACTTTCTCTTGGCTGCCAAATTTGTTTTTCGGAATATGGGCTAGCATTTTTTTTTTCTTTTCTATTTTTTTTTTTTTAACTTTATGATGGCACATTATATTCATACATGAGAAATGCAGGGTAGTGGAAAAATAAGAAGGAGAAGGAAGGTATAACTTATGCTGTATAAAGCTTATACCTCTAAGTATGCACTTCATCTAGGTTTCTCTTTGGCAAACTTTTTAAGACTTTCTCTTCTTGGCTGCCAAATTTGTTTTTCGGAATATGGGCTAGCATTTTTTTTTCTTTTCTATTTTTTTTTAACTTTATGGTAGCACATTATATTCATACTTGAGAAATGCAGGGTAGTGGAAAAAATAAGAAGGAGAAGGAAGGTATATCTTTGGTTGACTTGGCTTACCGCCGAGCAAAAGCAGCAAAAGCTGTTAAGAAGGCACTAGATTCAGGCAAAATTGTGAAGAAATCCAACAAAAAGACAAAGCATGCTAACCAAAGAACTCCATCAAGGACAGAAGAGATGCGCGAGCTATTCCAAAATGACATGAGTGAGAGAAGGCAGAAAAGTACTAGTGGTGCAGGAAGGAAAAAGTCCAAGAGTTCATTTAAAAGCAAATCACGGTATATAGAACCTGATATTTCCCTAATCATTTTTCTAACTTGTTTTTTCAAAGATCTATATTAACTGTGTTCTGGGTTCAAATCAATCGGGAGAACATTAATCAGCGTATTAAACCATTAGGTTGGTCATGTTTGAATCTAGTTTTGTTATCATTTGCGTAAATGCTATTTTAGAAAAATGGCGAGAGGGTGAGCTTCGTTTTACTAACAGCATTAGCATCTTATTTTCTTTCCCTCTTTGCAATAGCAAGTTTTCTAGGTAGATCTAAACCTGCTATTTCTGGACACCTGTAAGGAAAATGTATGCTCGGTATAGTCATTGTTCCTTGCACTCTATTGTTTTGTTGGAGTTTTGCCTGTTCTGCTGGTGTTAAATTCTAGATTACAAAATGCTGGAACACCGTTTTAATATTTCATTTCTTTTCCAGTTATAAGCGCAGGTAGCACAAATGCCTATTGGGTACCAAAGTTCGCAGCTATTTATGTTAGTGGGAGCGGCCGAAGGGACAAATGATCCTGTCAGTAGACACTTACTCTTCTTGTGAGGTGACTGCCACTTAGAAAAGACAGTAGAGAAAATGAGGATCTGTGTGTTATAAACTGCCACCATAGAATTAATCATTTGTGTTCAAATATTGCAAACTATGCATTGTAAATGCTTCGGAAAGTGCATTTGTTAACAAAATGCCCGACTAATTCTTCAATGAAAGTTTTGTTCTGATTGTTGTTGATGTCATCCCGTCTGTGCTGTCTATATCCGATTGTTCTAGCCAAAAAAGAAAGAAAATGGTAGAAGAGCTTCACTTTGTTTAAATTTCTTTGACATATATGGAAAATAAGTTACATGTACCAAGCCTTCTATGGTTGCGATGGCCTTCTATGGAACACAGAAAAGGAAAACAAGAAAATAAGCGAAAACTAAAACAATTAAAACCTAATTTCCCCCCTCTTCGGCAATCAATCTCATGAATCATGATACATTCATTGTTTCCCTGTTTTATTCAGTTCAACTCCCCTCCCATTAAAGCCAATGGGCAATGCAAGCATCAATTAGCTTGGACTTATGAACTGATCCCAAGAGAGGAAGGAGCAACATAAATACGAATTTACTATTTCCATGGGAATTGCGGCTGTCGGTAGCTAAATGGGAATTGCTCCCACCCACCGTCCGGCTCCTTCCTTTTGGCAACAACCCCAGAAGTAGAGGATGGTTGTGAGTTTGCCCTCAAATGATCTTCTATTGACCTGCCTTGACCAGGCATGAACGGCTGCCTTAAACCTATGGAATCCCTATTTCCTCCCTCAATTGCTAACCCAGAATTCAGATCAAAAATAGGCCTCGAGGGGCCAGAACCATTTAAACCAGCAGGTGCATTGCTCATGCTCATAATGAACTGTGGTCGAGAGAAAGATGGAGGAACAGCTGAAGTAGAGCCCATAATCTGAGGCACAACAGGTGCTCTTGAATCGATCATATAAGGGATTGAGCCACTAGCCCCATAAATGGCAGAAGAGAAGGACATTGCTGGAGCCATAGCCAGTCCATTATAACTAAAAGCAGGAGAATGTGTATATGACACAGTAGAACCCGACCCCATAAACCCTGGAGTTCTTGTGATGCTTCCATCAGTCACAGGCTCAAGAGCCTTGCCATTTGGTAAGGATAAAACCTGAACGGAATCCCTACTATTGACTTCCACTCTGGTACCCATTATAGAAATAACAGGATCATTTGGCTTAGGCCCTCCATATGCATGCACATTTCTGGAAGATCTATCATGATAAGGCCCTTTTTCTGAAGAATCATTTTGACTATATGGTCTATCATTCAAATCGATGTTCCTCAGAGAAGGCTGCATTGATGAGGATGATGAGGCAGGTGATGGGCTACGGTGCCCATTCTTGTTGTAAAATAGTCTTCCCTCTATTCTTGAATCTAATGCTGGAGCATCACCATCATCACTGATAAGGTTTAAATCAAGCTTAAGTCTCTCGCATTTTCTAGGACTCACTTCCAGTGAAGATTCCGCAGAATGTAGGCCTGATGAGGCTGTGACCTGTTTCCCTGAGATTAGTTCAGCACCTTTTTCATCACCAGCCTCAGCAACATTAAGATCAAAATCAAGGAAATCCAGCCTCTGTTTTGAGCTACTGCTTGTTCCTCCAATGGATAGAGTCTTATCAACATCAGAGTTTCGGCGAGGTGATGCGGGGCGAAAAGCACTTGTAGCAGCAGATCCTTTCCATCCAAGGGCCCCCTCAAACTGTAGAGGAGCGGCAGGTAAGCCAGGAGCTGCTGCTGCCCTTGATGCAGAAACCACTGAAATGGGGGTGATGGAATTCACAGCACATTCCACATCATCAGAACAGACTTCTTGGTTCAGATCAAAATCACATAGGCTTTTCTCTGTGTTAGGTTCAGGTTCTTGAGCCACGGTGACCTGAGAGGACTCCATGTCATGCAAGTCATTTTCAGGTTCATTGTCAGCATTATCTGAATAAATTATGTGCCCCTCCCCCTCACTATATGCTCCAGCTGACTGATTGGGTCCAGTTGACACCTCCTTCGATATGATCTCAGTGGGTAGGTCTTGTTTTCCATTTATGGATCCTGGGGTACTGGGTTGCCTAATTCCACCTTCAGATATCTTCTCTGAAGAACCGCAGGAAGGGTCTCTGTCATCTATGACTTCTTGCTCCACCTCTTGAGCAACTTTTCGAGCAACTTCTAGGGCATCAACTATGCTATACTCAAGTTCAATATCAGACATTCTTGCATTGTTCACATCAGGACTACGGTTAAACCTGGAACCACTCCTCAAATCCACAACTCCATAATTCTCCTTATCTTCATCCACTGTTCCAATGTCTTCCATCCTGGAAAAGGTAGTCCCCAGATCCCCATGCTTTCTATATATAAATTCATTGTCAGAGGAGCTCCGCAACATACTCGAATGAGACTCAATGTCTTTACTTGCAGTCTTGAATAGTTGTGAACCATTTCCCGAATGATTCATAGCTGCCATATCACCCATTGTCTTCCTTGACTCAGATATAGGCCTCCTCTCATCTGCAAGAGCAACAGATTTTTGAACATGACTCTTATTGGATTCAGAATCATTTTGCGAATTAGGTTCTGTCGTAGCCTCCTGAGCTCTTCCAGCATCAGCATTGGAAGAAACAAGTACAGGTTCTACAGTACTAGAGTTGGAGATTGTCATATCCAACTGCTTTTGACCATTCGATAACCCATTCAACTTCTGAGCATCCGAAACTTCAACATTTTCTTGCTTTAAATCCGGTAAACTGCAGGCCTCAAGGGAAGCAGATTCTTCCACAGTTTTTGCAGGGAGTTCTTCCTTCGTGGATAAATTTTCTTGAACAGGATTTGACACAAAAGGGGAGACCATATGATTTGGAGATCTGCTTTCCACATCTGAATGGTCTGGATTTAAGTGGGACTTGAGCTCATCATTAGTAGTTTCAATGTGCAAGTCTTTAGCACTGTCTGGTTGAACACCATTTAGGCTTGAAGAAAGGTTTTCTCTTTTTGCAACATCTGCTCCATCACTTTCTTCGTGGGCACTTCCTCTTGAAACAGGACCATCTTTGGCAGAACATTCAGGCCCACAATTTTCTCTAATAACAGTTGCACCATCCAAAATACCATGGTCGTGTCCACCACTATCAACACCACCAAGAACATCATCAGTAACTCTACCTTGTTTCCAGTTATCAAAAAGCAACCTAGCTCTGTCCTGAACTCGAGAGCTATTGTGGCCAAGAAGATTCTCGACCGTAATCCAGATCTCTGAAGAAAGAGACCTCTCATTATTTCTATGCAACTTTTCAAATGCTCGTAAGAGTGCAGTAATCGATTCTTCCACAAAACTGTCAGTTGAGTCATTACCAAATTCTTGAGCATCCTTGAGCCATCTGTCAAGAAACCAGAGTCCATCTAGTTGAATAAAAAGATTAAGACAATCTTTATTCTCTGTGGCTGCAATTGTGCCTGCAACAGCAGTCCACTGCCTGGTTGCATCACTGATATTCTTCACGACAGAATCTTTCTCCTTCTTCATTACAGTTAGTAGCTCCTCAACTCGTGAAGGGGCTGTAAGCCCATCTTTCATCTCAGCCAGGGTAAAAAAATCCTCCAGCGTCATGGTGCTTCAGATGCAAAACCACCAAACACAGAAGACTTTGTAACATACTGACAGATTTTGTTCCATCTAGAACAAGAGTGAAGCTTCAAGACGATATCTAAAAAGAAACCTGTAAAATGGCATGATATAAACTGTTAAATTCTGCAGCTCCAGGTTTATGGTTTAAGATCTTTATCAATTATGAAACCAAAAATGTGCTCAAATGTTACATCTTATCAACAAATTAATGGTATCGAAAATCACTACAGGG
The DNA here is from genome assembly GCA_033439115.1 of Firmiana major. Classification (NCBI taxonomy): domain Eukaryota; kingdom Viridiplantae; phylum Streptophyta; class Magnoliopsida; order Malvales; family Malvaceae; genus Firmiana; species Firmiana major. The sequence goes on from CM065909.1 coordinate 52,005,159, forward strand.
TCCTAATCCTACACCCGACTGAGTAGCTTAGCTTAAGACAGGATTCAAGAAGAAATACATTGACAACACTACATTTCTTGAAAAGAATATTTTAGTTACAGAATACTACAAGCATTCTTCCATACAAGTACAGAAAAATTAACCCAATATGGCAGTATGAAGCTTATAAAATAAAATAAAATAAAATAAAAAGCTGCTATGAACCTAAAAGTGTAGAAGGAAAAACTTATTTAAGGATCATAAAGAAAACATGCAATAATTTCAATATTGACAGCCATAACCATTTGTGCATTTGAATGAGTAACATATAAGACATAATAAAAGCTCTCAAAAGATAGCAAAACAGTAGACAATCCACTTTTTTCTTTGTTCCCATTTTACTGTAATGAGGTCAAGTTTTTTCAATGTGAATTTTAAATTTTTAATGAAAGCCACATAGGCACTAATAGGCATGATATAGACAGTTGGACACCACCTGCTATGCCGTGATTGGAGTTTGTAAGGAGGTTGCGGACTGGTATGCCAAAGAGAAGGCATTTTGTTAGACAACTAGTGAAAAAATCTAGTGAAGGCTAGTGCCACTAAAGCCCTGTTAGCCATGGCACCTGTTAGAATTTGAGACTTGCAACTGGGTGGAATGTGGAGTTTAAGGGATGGCAAAGGCTACCTTCTATCATGTAACTAAAAGCTAAGAGGATCTCCAAATATACAACAAAGAATTATCATTGTGTAAACTCCTAATGTACTAAATTTCATCCTTATTTCTGTATCAACTCTCCTCTCTAAAAGAAAGAGGGTGAACCGATTGATCCACAGAGGATATAACTGAAATTTGAGAGTTCAATAAATTCTCAGCATCCCTAGAACAATGCTCTCGCATACAGAGCCATAAATTCCTTTCCCTCAAAAAATTGATTGTCAGTTGTCATCATCAAAATGAAAAGGAAAGAAAATATGCCAAAACAACCGTAATATACGTTCCAAGCACACTGATCATTGAAACCACTATACAAAAACAGTTCAACAAACAAAAATGCTGGCACTCCTAGCTTTTAGTCTTTAAAAGTATCAGAATTACTAAAAATTTAATTGTTTTCCAAATAAATTGACTTTCATCCCTAAAACGGAAATAAGCCAGAAACAAAATAACAAACAAAAACTGAAAACCTGAAAACAACAATAAAATAGTTCCTGCAATCTCCTCAAAAACAGTTAACAGGGCAAGAAAGAGCAATTACCATACAAAGAGAAGATCTAACCCTAAATAATCAAAACCCAGAAGAAATAGCACGACGAAACCCTAGCTTTATTATTGCTCTATATCTTGAGGAGTGGTGCGAATGTAAAAGATATAGAATTTACATAAATTAATGCAGTATAGCTGATTTTTTTAATAACGCTAATCCTCAATATGCAAATAAAAATTGATAATAAAAATGCGAGAAATCGAAATAATTACAAACGTGACACGTAGTACCTTCATGAAAGCTTCAAAAAAAGGGAAAAAACGAAACCCTAGCTCTGAAGCAGAGCTCAAATAGAGACACGACACCACACTTGTTCCTGTCTAAAAGAAAAAAATTCGCCCTTCTGTTTTCTAGCCTTTGGCTTTGAGCTTTCCCTCTCCGTGGAGATAGTGTTTTTCTTTGAGGGGTTTTTTATTTTTTGTTTTTCTCTCTCTTCACAAAACCCTCGCTTTCTCCTCTGTGAAGCCTTTTTCGAACCAGGTTGACACAGCGACAGAGAGAGAGAGAACAACGTTTCTTCCTCGTAATTTTTTTTTTTTTTTTTTCTATTTTTGCTAATTTTGATTTTAAAATTAAGGAGGTGGCACGTGCAGGGCGTGCGAGATGGTGAGACTCCGTCCGGTCGGATCGGTTGGTCAAACCGGATTACTTTGGATAACGTGGAGCTTCTTATGATGAGAGTGGACACACCCTAATCTAATCACCCTTGAAATGGAGAGGAGCTGACACGTGTGCTTGTTTGCTCATCGGGGGAGGGAATTCCATGCTCTCATACCCATGATAAATTCCAAAACTGGATTTTGCACCCAAGCCCCATGTTTTTGTGAAAGCCCACTGACTCTATAAACTCCATCTTTCAGGGACCAATCTCTTTTCATCGTTACGGTTGACAAGATTTCAAGTATAAAGCACAAAATTTATGTGTATATATATTTCGTATTAATATAATATAAAATGAAAAATTTTAATATTGAATTATGGAATTTAATTTAAAAGTCCATCTTCTTAGTTTATGCTGTAAAGGGAGAGTAGAATGATGACGACTGACAAAGTGGTATTGATTATATATGATGAAAAGGAGCATCGGTAGCAGCCTTGTTTCGGGTTCATGGAGACATGGACCATCTGGGTTTCACCCCATGGACAACATGGAAGGCGTAATTTTGAGGATTAATGTACAACATGACAATGGGTTCTGCCATTTGGGCCACCTGGCTGGAACTCTTGGATCTCAGTAATCTGATTTGTTAATGGAGACCATTGTAAGTGGTCCAAAACTCAGTCCAAATTAAACACCGAACCGTGAATTACTTTCACACCAATTTATAAAACAAAGGAAAGGCAGCAATTTTACATGAAGAAAAAGAAACTTCGACCAACACAACACACTACTTTCTTCCGTTATGGAAGTTTAGTGTGACATTTTCTAATACCCGAAACTTTGGTTAGAAAATTATTACAGTTTTCTATGCTTTTTTTTTTTCATATGACTGCGAAGGTCACGAGCTGATGGTGACTAGAGATTTAGCATCAAAAGGTGAGGAGGCTTGGCCTTGGGGCAGACTGTGGAGGATTAGTGAGCATGTGAACAACTTCTCGCATCGTGGGCCTAGCTGAGCTCTCATCCTCAACGCACATCATGGCTACCTTGAACAGATGGATGACGCCGGTCAGTGGGTACTCAGTTAGCCTGGGATCCACAATTGCCAACACTGAAGCAGGATCAGATGGCCGAGGGAGGTCTGCAGTGGTCTTCCTGACCCACCTCACAATGTCCACCCCATCTCCAAATTCCCCAACAGGTTTTCTTCCTGCTATCAGCTCCAGCAGCACCACACCAAAACTGTACACATCGCTTTTCTCATCAACCTTCAGTGTGTAGGCGTACTCTGTTGTACATCACAAAAACCAGTGAGAATTCAAGCTCGGTTGCAAAAACCAGTGTGTAGGCGTTCTAGCTTATAATCCATGCCAACCAATGCTATATAGTTAGCCCAATAACCAGGCCCGAGTATGAATTCTAGGATTCCAAGTTCCAAACTTGAAACAAGAAATTTATCGCACATCTATTCAAACTTCTGAGTCACTGAATCATGACGCTGACACTAACGAAAAAGAAATGAGTGTGGGTCACAAACCTGGGGCGATGTAGCCGTAGGAACCAGCAATGGAGGACATGCACTCGGATGCACCAGCATCCTGCAAAAACTTAGCCAGCCCAAAGTCAGCTACGTGAGCTTCGTAATCTTCATCAAGCAATATATTATTGGACTTCACATCCCTGTGTATGATCAGAGGAGAGCAATCATGGTGAAGATAACACAGTCCCTTGGCAGCTTCCACGGCAATCCTATACCTCCTATCCCATTGCAAATGTGCACCCTTTGACCCATGCAACATTTCTCCTAAGCTCCCATTAGGCATAAACTCGTACAACAACAGATTCGTGTCCTTGTTCGACACGAAACCCAACAATCTCACGATGTTCCGATGCCTGATTCGACCCAAAGTTTGAATCTCCGCCGAGAACCCATGGTCGCTTCTTCCAGTTCCACGACCCACCAATCTTTTGATTGCCACATCGAGGCCATCCGGCATGGAACCACGGTAGACAATCCCAGCCCCACCTTTCCCTATGATATTCTCTTCCTTCAAGCACTCCAGCACGTCCTCAGCTTTGAAATCTAGCCTTTGGAAAGCAGTGAGCTTCCAGGCTCGTGATCTTTGAAGCCTCTTCTTTCTCATTCGGTAAACCGTGACAATTATCAATAACAAAGCTGTGACTAACGTGATGATTGTGATTATGAGCTTTGAAGCGGTTAAAGAAGCAGTGTGACCATGGCCTGAACCTTTAGCTTTGTTTATCAAAGCTGGACAAGGAACGTGGCGCGGTGGACAGAGGTTGGGGTTTCCAGTAAACGAACTGTCATTGAAGACTAAAAATTGGCCGCCAGTGGGGATTCTGCCGAAGAAATTATTGTACGACAGATCGAGAGTTGTGAGACTTATCATGTACCGGATTTCAACAGGGACTTCACCAGCTAGCTGGTTTCTTGAAAAATTGAGAATGCTTAAATCCTTGAGCTTCTCAATTGCTGTTGGAATTTCACCAGTCAGACTGTTCCGACTGAAATCAATTGAAGTAAGAGAAGTACAGCGAGAGATCGAAGGAGGGATTTCACCAGTAATGTTGTTGTTACTGATGTTTATCTTTGAAAGTAACTTGATACTGAAGATCTCCTCAGGAATTTCACCAGAAAATCTGTTCATATCAAGGGACAAAACTTGTAAACTATGCAAATTGCCAATTGCTGGAGGAATTTGACCGGTGATCTGATTGTTTGAAACTTTTAACTGACCAAGCGAAGCACCTGACATCTGGGATGGAAGTTCACCGGAGAATAAGTTCTCATCTAACTCAATAATACTCAGCAATGGCAAGTTGAAAATTCCAGCTGGAATTGTTCCGTTGAGAAAGTTTTTCATAATACGAATCTTGACAAGAGACTTGCAGTTGCCGAGTTCTTCAGGGAGTGGACCAAAGAAGAAATTTTCCATCAGAATCAACGTCTCCAGCCTCCCTCCCTTGCATAAATCCCGTGGAATCAATCCAGTGAGGTGATTCGAAGTAACATCAAGCCTAAAAAGCTTCCCATTGCGGCCAAGATTCGCCGGCAGTTCACGCGTGAAGTTGTTTCCCCACACTTCAAGCACTTCGAGATGAGGAAAATCACCTATGAATGGTGGGATTGGACCGTAGAGATTGTTTTTGAACAAATTGACAAGCGTAATGTCTTGCAAGGCAGAGAAACTCTCTGGTATCTCCCCTGTTAGTTCATTTATGGAAAGATCAAGCGACTGCAAGCTGACTAAAGCAGAGAGTTCAGAAGGAATACGGCCCGTGAGACGGTTCAGTTGAAGGAACAATGAGTTCAAGTGTTTCAAATTGCTCAGACTCGCAGGAATCTCACCGGTTAGATTACAGCTTGCCATGTCGAGAACTTCAAGTTTACTTAATGACCCAAACTCGGGTGGAATTCCACCGATATAGTTGTTGAAGTATCCAACGAACAAGTGTTTAAGGTTTTTTAAACGAGCCAAAAACGCAGGACTTTTCCCGGTTAAGCCGTTGCCGTTTAGACCCAAGAATTCCAAGCTCTGGATGTCAGAGTAATTCTCCGGTATCTCTCCGGTGAAATAGTTGCCTCCTAAAGATAGATGCTTAAGATTTTTCAAGCTCACGACCTCAATGGGAAGAGGACCCGTGAAGTTATTATTATAAGCATCAAGAACCTCAAGCTGAGTCATACCTGTAAGGATTTCTCCAGGGAAATAGCCTTCGAAAACATTGTTGGAGATGTTGAATATCCTGAGAGAAGTCAAATTCCCCATCTCCACCGGAATCCTCCCTGTGAGATTAACCATAGAAATAGTGAGGTTCACGAGCTTGTTCAGAAGCCCTATTTCCGGAGGAATGGTGCCAAAAAGAGGAGAAAACGACACATTCAGAGCCACAACACGGAAATCCTCATCGCATTTGACACCAGAGAAACGGCAATGCGCAGATGGAGATGAGTAGAATTCCCAGTCCTTGAGTCCTGAACCCTTGTGTCCAATCATGGAAGACTTGAGCTTTAACAGAACTTCAAGTTCACTGTTACCACCATTGCTGCTGGCAGAGAATAGTAGAAGAATCAGGGAAATATAGAGAAGAAGGTAACTGTAAAAGTTCATCATTTTCTCGGTTTCGTTCCCTCTCTTTCCTTAGAACAGAGAGAGAAGAAATGAATGTAGCGTTCTGTGCAATGCAACTCAATCCTCAGAAGCTACGTTAAGTAGAGTTCTGCAGTGCCTTGTAAAGAGAATCGTAGTCCCCGAAGTATTAAATTTGGATATATGAAATAATAAACAAATCCCAAATCTGAAAAGTCAGAGAGAGAGAGAGAAAAGGGGAGAGTATGGATTGCATGAAACCCCAAACACCCTGCAATTCAGTATGGTCCCAGGTTCCCACCGTACATTACAAGATTTGACGATGTTAGAACACGGCGAGTTAACGTTGATTTTGCTTTCAGAGTTTTTAATGTCTTACGACTTTTTAAAGCTTTGTCACTTTGTCAGCTCGTCTGTGAGACTGCAAGTCAAAAAATGAGGTCCCCAGCTGAAGACTGAAACGTTAACATTGACGGGGTTAAAACGATTGGTGGTACTATTTCCCTGAAGAGCTAACAGAGACCGTGCATTGCCAATTTGCGAAGGTACTCGTATGACAAGTTTGTTTTGACGGCGTGATCTGGCGGTTTGAATGGCAGACCGCATCGAAACGCAGCTGTCTTCTGCATAAGTGTCAGGAGGTCAGCCCCATTGAATAACATTCATAATCTACAAGTCTGAGGCTCAAGGAGGAGTCTTGAATCTCTTGATCTTATGATCCGTGTCGTTTCCATGACTAAAACCATGATGACAGAGTCGTTTTATCAGGATTACATTGGTAAAATCAGTATTTGTTTACAGCTTTTGGCATCATCAGATATCAATGTGGATCCTGTCCTTTTGGAAGAACTAACGAAGAACATGGCTGGGCTTTGGGGTTTTTGCTGGGCCCAGTTTAAAGGCTGTGCATGTCCTTTCCCGAAGAAAGAACTTTTCACCCTCTGACGCCCGTTTGTCTGTGAGCCAAAAGTCTACTCTTTTTGTTCTTTTTCCCATCTGGACCGTCCAGATAGGGGACCATAGTCGAATGCTTACCTGCTTTCCTGTGGTGCATGGGAAGTATGCTGCACCTTCTCCTTTAACCATCCACGTGTTTGATCGCCAATGGTGGAATCTCTTGATTTGGCATTGGCCACTACTCCATACTCCATTGTTGATAATCTAAGTACTTGTCTAATGTATGACTGCAAAAGAGCATGCATATCTATAATCTTTACATATAAAATTATGTAATGGAAGACTGCAAATGCATTTAGCAGTATTCACCTTTAGCTTTTAGGCCGTAACTCAACGAGTTAGATGGTGGGCTTTGACAATTGACATTCTATATTGAAACATTTTGCATTGCGGAAGTGACTTTTCTTGGCCATCTTCGTGCAGGGAATAATATAAATAGTTAAATTAAGATATGGAAAAGATCATTCCTTTGTGGATTACTAGTGTATATGAGAGATCCGCACGAACAGTGGCTAGGAAGACAAGCATTTATTCTCTCTTGCAAGATGTCAATCCACTATAATCGAAGCATAAATTCATATTCTGTATGTTAAAGAAGAATGGTTGACAGTGGAGAATTCTATGTTAGAGAATATTACGCGAGTGTTTTAGGGAATAAAGATATCGGCTTTTAAACCAACAAAGCCTATTAGGTATTAAGATTATAGAGTTTGTCCCTTCTGGGTAACTCTCATTCGTGCATGGTGAAAGGAGGAGAGAAATGGAGAATCTTTTCATGGCTATGGAAGATTAGAAGATATGGCGCTTCAAAGGAGACTGTGAGCCGCCACAGACACTTTCCCTTGAATAATATAGTCATTTTGATACCGTTTTCATGCTTAACTTTGTCTTTATTAATGCATATGTCTCGAACATAGTAACTCTGAAGCTTTGTCTTCCAGAAGGAATTGAAATCTAAGTTGGCATAATCTTCCATTTGACTTTAAAAAGGTCGGAAAAGGAGTCCAGGTTCTCCCAGTCTTCCTTGGCATTGGTCCATCGTAAAGGAAGCTTTTTAGTTTTCTGAGTGTTACTATAGCCAACAAGTAACCCACAGGTTTAGTAATGAATCCAATATGGTAACAAAATCTCCTAACGATTCGATAGCTTTGAAAAACCTTTTACCAGAAGAATACAGGCCTGTGATGTGAGAGGTGAGGGTGAAAGCTACTGTGTAAGCTAGCTATAAGGAAATTTTGTAATTATTCCTACTGCTACTTGCTTTTCTGCTAATGGTTTCACAAGTTTGGGAGTTGAGTATCGATTGATAGATGATAGACCAGACGACATAGCATGGCAGTCATTTCAACAGAGTACAGTTCCACAATTGTTCTACGAGATCTGACCAGGCAATGATTCCAAGAATATCTCTGAGCAGCGTTTAATCAATCAAGTAGAGTGCAGTATTGGGCAAAGGTCACATCTGCAGGGTTTAGAACTTGGGATGTCAGATGGCTGACAACCCGAGCAGTAGGCCTGGAATCAGCCTTTTTAGTTGCCAAATGGGTAGCCAGGCCCAGTGGATTGGACCAGAATTTAGTTAGCAAAGCACTGAAATAACAGGAGTTACAGAACAGAGAGGGAGATTTTGCCAGGAAATTGTTGGTTATTGACATTACCAACATATGATGAAGAAGAGTGTCAAAAAGCTTTGATCAACAAAGGGAATTGATGAAACATAGTGGCAATGGTTATTGTCGCTAGTAACAGAAAACATCTGGACTAATCTCCTTTACAAACTTTCTGGAAACCAAGTTGCTGCATATTTAAGAAGTTCTCCACTGCATCTCGATTTGAATCCGACCATTCTTCGAGTCGATGAGATGATACTTTTCATTGATTCTTCTGTTACTAACAACATCAGCCAGATTTATAATAACATAACCCAAAGATTCCTGGTAAAACATGTAAAGAAGTATTGTTATTTAATTACATAAGAGAATAATGAATGTATTTATGTTTCAAATTATAGGCAATAGGCATGAAGAAATTGAAGTTCGTCATGCACAAGATATGGTGAATCATCAAAATGAATGCAATAAATTGAATGCGCACCTTGGGATGCAGTAGCCCTATCCTGGAGGATGTACTGAATACTTCCACGTGAATTTTATCATTTATGGGTGGCTCATCCACCATAAACTGAAATTCATCTTCCCATCTTGGATCTCTGCTTTTCTTTACACGCTGTCAATTCCAGACGAGGATTCAAAATGTATGACAATAAGAGCACGAAGCTCAGACAAAAAAGAGGATAGGAATTGATCATGCAGGCAAAAATAAAAGACATTACATTGCTGATTCATAATCAATGACGCATCCTGGAAACTGCATATTTATGATTAACACATCATAGTGTTAATCAAGATTACACTGCCAATTTATAAATAGTGAATGTCTGATTACAATTTGTACACGTGGACCAGCATGATTTATCAAATATTTCCAGATTTTAAATGGTTGCATCAACAGATGTAGGAATGGAAATGCAATTAAAAAAGTAAGATGCATTAGAAGTTTAAAACCAAAGTTTCACACCATTGCCTTTCAGTGTAACCATTATTGAGCCAAAAAAATGCTTGAAAAAACGAATTTGCAACATAGATTTATGTCATACCTTTGTTTTTTTCTCCTCCCCTCTGAACAACAAGCGCACGTGTGGGTTTGTGTGGTACTTTCCTTCAATGTCTTCAGCTTCATGCACAATAACTACAAGCAAACCTCCACCTGCAGGTGTTCCTTCTGGAGCTTTTTGTACTATACTTGAATCGTCAATGTCATTTGGTATCTCATCCTCCTTGAAAGGTTTGTACAAGACTTCCATGACAAGCTGCCCACGTGACTTCTCATTTTGGGGATCATTTGGGTCCATATTTTTCAGCAGCTCGAGAGTCAAAACTTTTGGCTCATCAGGTGTAAGATCTTTCAATGGGACAACATTCATGCCCATCTTGTCATGTGAGCCAACCTGAATTAAAGTTAATGTACAGCTTGATGAATAACTGTGTAGCATACACAGGCATGCATACATGAATATGCATGCAAAACACACGGAAATTTGAATAGGTTGGCATGAAATGCTTTAGATCCCGAGAAAGTAAGTCGTTCAACAAGGACAAACAGAACAGTGATCCTCCCAGGTATTTCACATCATCAAATAGAAGGTTAGGAACCTCAGAACCTACGATTAAGCTAAAAAACACATCAAAAGAATCATACCTGCTCCCAGTCATAGACATTTATCTCCAAAGCTTGAGTGTTTGGATCTTTAACAACAAAATTAAATTCCTCATTCCATTCAGGGTTCAAGTTGCTGTGTTTCACAGCAGTTTTCTTCGCACTAAGTTTTTCCTCTGTTAATTTTAGTTTCACATAAGGGTCTGATTTGCCCAGGAAATCTTTCTTTTTAAGCTTCATTGCCCTCAGAACCTTCACGTCGAGAATTCCTACAGGTTTCTTCATGGCTCTGCAAATTTGAGGAAATTTTAGCAGGCAACACATAAAGTCTCATCTACAACTTGAAAGCCAGCAGAGAGGGGGAACATGCACACTTACTGTATAGGATCCATTATTTGCACTTCCAAGGCTTTAGGCCACAGGTACATATTTGCAACTTGATCTTTTATGAGCTCCTGGACAACAAAGTATCCTTATCAAGCAAAACATATAAAGAAATGAGGCACATTAGGATCACATACAGGATTCCAGGAAAATAAAGAGGGTGATGGCTGGCATACAAATTTGCTATAGAAATGCATTTCTCACTGCCCTTCCTCTGAAAAAGTGAAGGGGGAGAGAAAGATTTGGGCATAACATTTGGTGTACAAAACCTTGGTTTAGAGGATACCATCAGCCATGAGGTATATAACAGTGTAATCCATTACAAAACTTAATATATTATAAGAAGAAACAAGAAATAGAAGTATCACCTGGACAAATCTGTATAATCCAGGAATGGCCATAACATCTGCCCCAAGTAACTTTAGCCCAAAGTCAACATGTGGCTGCAAGTTAAAATGGAAGATTAGGAGAAAAAGGCAACAAACTAAGATCGTCCTATAGATACTATAACTAAGACCTGCCTGGATGAAGTTTTCTCCTAAACATATTATGCCGAACTGAATCATGATGAAACTTTGGGCAGTTTTAGAAAATAATAATATAAAAAAAAAGAGTTAATAACATCAATTTATAATTAATTGAGATGATAAACAAAATAGAAAAAAACTCCCCTAATAAAATGATGCTTAGAAATTTATCATGCATCAAATCCATAACATGGTTCATAAGAGCCTATAATGCAGCACTAACTTTATTATGGGTAAATAACAACGTATTGCTTGTTGAATGCAACATACCTTGTCCATTATGGAGACATATATATTGGCAAAACAAGGAAAGACACTGAGCAAAGGCTTCAGAGTGATTCGAGGAACAGCAAATACTTGCAAATCAACAACCTGAAAGATTCAAAAAAATCAATGCTCCCCACAGGAACCAACATGTTTTTTTCTCTCTAGATCTTGCTGAAACATTTTGTTCACGCATGTGTGCATGAATGCCCTTTTAATGAGAGAGACACAGAGAGACAGAATGTGTACACATTTCCTTCATGTTTTGTCATGCGTATTTCTTTCTCTTAATCCACCATTACACTAGTAAATACCTGAACAGTGGCTTTCAATCCAAAAGCTTTAACTGCAATAATGATGTTAGGATTCCCTGCCCACTTAAATGAAGGTTCCATAATAAGTTCCTTCTCATCAGTGACATAGACTTTCATTCCTGGCATATAATAAAATCAACAGTGAGTATCACTCTATAAAAATTTGTGATAGAATTACAAGGAAGAGGAAAAAGAGTAAAACACAATTTGGCATATAAGCTAACAACATAATACCACCATATGCATACATCTGCAGTTCTTCACTACTTTAAATCACAATGAGCAGTCATGTTCTGGACGAGATTACTCAATACTTTTCTAGAATTATTATGCTACATAAATAGAAGCCCCAAGATCATTATCGCTGACCCATTTTCCTTACAGACCCAGATAGCAAGTTTTATGGAACTCACAGTAATCTCAGTTTCTTCCAATCTGGAAAGTTAGTTTTTTATCACATAAGAAATGAAAGAGTTGTACGTACACATATATAAACCCAAAACACCTTTTGTTAGTCTAAAGCATAACCATATACGTCTAGCATGCTGCATTCTTTTCAATATAAGTGACACAATTATTATGAAAAGATTTTTATAAATCACAATGTTTCCATCAGAATTATGATGATCTGAATGCACAAAAGAATTCAGATCAAGTGATGAAACAATGGTAAAACATTTTGTATGTCATGTGCAGTTTAGGTTATGCACGTAGAATGTATAGGAGTATGCATGTGTTTGAGAAAGAGAAGTCAACCTTGAAAAGTTGGTGGTAGGGTTCCCAGAGTAAGTTTTTCAAATTCAACTGACTTAATTTTGTATTTTGTAATTTGCTCAGCAATAATGGGCTTTGCTATATTCTTGGCAGTTGTGCAAATTGCCTAGAAAAAATGAAGTATCAAAACTCGGTAAGGAACTCAAGAAGAAAGGCCAAAAAAAAAAAAAGGCCATAACAGGTCAAAGAAAATTGCAGTTACACATACCGTGTCTAAATAAGGCCACATGTTCTCAATAAATTTGTTAAGCCAGTCAACCTTCAGGGAAACAGACAGTTATAACCTTATTGCATAACTTAGTGCACTTAAGACCCAACATACAGAAATGCCAGGAAAAAGAAATAGGAATCCATAGCAGAGAACATACACGGTCGAAATCTGGATTTTTGACCCACAAGGGGATCTCAGGAAGCAACCGCTGCAAAGTTTTCGAGTCTTCCTCGGCCAAAGGACGAATTTTAGGATCCTGGATACATGGAATTTAACAAACAAAAGAAACAACCATCTTAGCAATGATTTAAAAGGCTGAATCATGACATTGAAGGCAATTCATGTTGTTTCTGTTCAGCTATCAATTTAAAATACATATTGAGATACGTTCTCATCATTTAGAGAATAACCAAAATAAAAATAAAAAAAGGGGAAAATTTTTTTGTTTATTTTATAGGACACTCGGAATTCAGAAATATTACAACTTGTATATTGGAATTAGGATGCAGAATTCCCATTCAATTGGAAAAGTACTATTCAAGATGCAATAAGCATACAACTGTTAATTGTTAATCCCAGCAGAGAAAGTTTCTCAATCCCAAAACTGAAATTTTCCCTAGAAAAACCAAAGCTAAGCCTGTTTGATCATTTCAGAATCATGTTTTTTGTCTGAAAATGACAGACAGATATACAACTTTCAAAGCGAGAACACTACAATGTACAAACCTTTGCACATTGAAACTGGAGATAGAATCCATAAACTCAAACCATAAATTCGACCCATATATTTACCAGACCATAAAAAAACGGTTGATCAGCTTAGAATAGAGTTAGGATTTTTTAGCACCTAGTCATTCTTCAAACTAATAAATGGGCAAAATTTAAAAGCTGCCAGCTTATGGAAGTACAAAAACTAAGAAATGCAAAAGAAGAATCAGAAAATATCAAAATACACACCAAAGGAAAAAGAGTAACAGCTAACGAGAATTCAACCGAGAAAGAAACGAACCTTAACATCAGTGGGAAGGGCATAGATAAACATGTAATACCCAATAACGAGGCCAACCGAAGTTCCAATTCCGAAGCCAAAAACACCCATTACAGTGCTCAACACACCCATTTCCTCTTTCAAAAGATCGCTAAGATAGTTAAATCAAAGAGACTAAAAAATTTTTGCTCTTTCCAAGCAAAAATAACAACAAAAGATAGAAAATGAATAAAAAAAAAAAAGAAAAAACCCAGAAAGGAATCTGAGTAACTACATTCGTGCCTGACAGCCTGTGGTGAAGAGATTTTAACAGGAAGAGAGCATTTATCAAAGGAGCCGCTCCGGTTTTTGGACCCATCCAATGGCTTTCGCTATGAAGCTTTCAAGCGCGTGATATTTGGCCATTGGCCGTCTGTGGGTAACGTCCAATTGGTTCCTGTGGTTAGCTTAAAGCAAAAAAGATCATTAAAGCATGTCCAAACAAAGGAATTCTATTGGTCTTCCAAGTTGTCTTGTTTCTGATTTTTGTTAGTATTTTTTTTCAAGACTTCGGTGTAGGGACAAGCTTTTCGGCCTTTTAATGGATCCCAACTACATGTCCTATCTGCTCCCGCGCCAAGCCAAGACCTCAATCATAACGGTCCCGGCATAGAATATTCTTCCGTTATTCCATATGGAGTAATTGTTCATAATAAAGATAATTTAAGGAAAATGGGATTTACTTCGAATAATATATGTAATCATCTTCAAGAAGTGTTATTTAATAGATTTTAAAGTCTTAACTTCTAAGGCCTGCAATTTTATTTTCCTGTTTTCATTCTTCGAAGCAGGATAGGACAGAACAACTTTGCAAAATGAAACAAGATCAAAGAAGAAAAGAGGTAAGAGAGCAGAAAAATTGAAGAGGAGAGCAGGGAGCCAAAGATTCTTAGCAAGGTGTTGCTGTTAGTATTTATGTGTTATGTTGAATTAGTCTTTATTTGAATAAGTTAGTTACTCCCTGCTTTTAAGCAACTACTAATATTGTTGATGTTTATGAGTTAGTGGCTAGTGGGTTAGTATTTCTGAGTTAGTGGCTAGTGGGTTAGTGGTTCTGAGTTAGTGACTAGTGGGTTAGTGGTTTCCTATTTTTAAGCAACTATTGATATAGTTGGTTGTAGTTATCTTGTATCTACTGTCTATATATACAGTAGTTTGAAGTGAATAATAAATCCTTTTTGTGCATCTTATCTTCCTAAGAAAGTATTTTGTTTCTAACATTTGATATCCGAGCTAGGTTGAAAGAGCCCAAACACGAGAGAAGAGTGAATTAGAGAGTGTTTGCAGCAGCTTGCTTTCTTTTCACCTGTGAGTTTATTTTTTTCTTTATGGCTTCTGAGAATTTTGTGCAACCGGCAATTCCCCGCTTTGATGGTCATCACTATGACCATTGGAGCATGCTAATGGAGAATTTCTTAAGGTCCAAAGAGTATTGGCAGGTTATAGAAACTGGCATAACAGAAGCAGCAGCTGGTACAGCAGTGACAGATGCACAGAAGACAGAAATTGACGGGCAAAAATTGAAAGATCTTAAGGTAAAAAACTACTTGTTTCAAGCCATTGATCGCTCAATTTTAGAAACCATTCTCAAGAAAGATACTTGCAAGCAGATTTGGGATTCCATGAAGAAGAAGTATCAAGGTAATGTAAGGGCCAAAAGGATGCAGCTCCAAACACTTCGTGGTGAATTTGAAACTTTAAAAATGAAGGTGGGAGAGTCTGTTACAGATTACTTCTCAAGGACGATGGCAATCGCAAATAAGATGCGGATACATGGTGATGCATTGGAGGATGTCACAATTGTTGAAAAGATTCTCCGCTCCATGACAGCAAAATTCAATTATGTTGTATGTTCCATTGAGGAATCCAAAGATATTGATGAGCTTTCTCTTGATGAGTTGCAGAGTTCTTTGCTGGTTCATGAGCAAAAGATGAATCAACAGGACAACGAAAAGCAAGCATTGGAGACTACAACAAATCCAAAAGGTGCTGGTCGTGGAAAGGGAAATTGGAAAGGCAAAAATAAACATAACAAATCGGAGGAGAACCAAGCTACAGGGAATCAGAGAAAATGGAGAGGCCGTGAGCACCAACAAGCAAATAATTTCAAGTCCAAGTCAGTAGACAAATCTAATGTTGAATGCTTTCGGTGTCACAGGTATGGTCACTACCGTTCTGAATGTCGAACAAATTTGAATAAAGATCGTGGTGAGAAATCAAATTTTGTTGAGCAAGAAGAAGAAATTTCCCTTCTTATGGTATGTCATACCTCGGAACAAACTCACAATAATTTATGGTATTTAGATACAGGCTGCAGCAATCATATGAGTGGAGATAAGTCTGTTTTTGCTGATTTGGATGAGTCTTATCAAAATACTGTAAAGTTTGGCAATAACTCTACAATTATGGTTAAGGGAAAAGGAAAAGTAGAGATTCAAACCAACAGAAATTCTACTCTTTCAATTCCTAATGTTTTGTTTGTTCCAGAATTAAAATCAAATTTACTCAGTGTTGGTCAGCTTCAAGAGAAGGGGTGTGAGATTGTTATCAAGGATGGAGTTTGCCAAGTTCGAGATTCAAAGCTTGGCTTGATTGCACAAGTTAATATGACAGCAAATAGAATGTTTCCTTTGTATCTTCAAAGCATCAATCATTCTTGTTTCTCTGCAAAATTAAAGGATACAGCTTGGTTATGGCACTATCGATATGGGCATCTTAATTTTGGTGGATTGAAAGTTCTGTAACAAAAGAAAATGGTGGAGGGACTTCCACAGTTTACTGCTCCTTCAGAAGTTTGTGAAGATTGTGTTGTCGGCAAACAACATCGTGATAGTTTTCCAAAAGGAAACTCTTGGAGAGCAAAGAAGGTGCTAGAATTGGTTCATTCTGACCTGTGTGGACCTATAAATCCAGCATCTAATGGAGGTAAACAATATTTCATTAGCTTCATTGATGATTTTAGTCGCAAAACTTGGGTTTACTTCTTGCAGAACAAATTAGAAACTTTGACAGTTTTTAAGAAATATAAGGTGCTGGTTGAAAGAGAAGTTGGTTGTCCTATAAAGGTTCTTCGCACAGATCGTGGTGGAGAATACAATTCTCAAGAATTTGCAAATTATTGTGAAGAACATGGAATTAGAAGGCAACTTACAGCAGCATACACACCTCAACAAAATGGTGTGAGTGAGAGGGAAAATCGCACAATCTTGAATATGGTGCGAAGCTTATTGACAAGGAGTGGCATTCCCAAAAGTTTTTGGCCTGAAGTAGTTAACTGGAGTATTCATATTTTGAATAGAAGCCCTACACTTGCTGTTCAAAACATGACGCCGGAAGAAGCTTGGAGTGGTCAAATACCAACTGTTGATCACTTTAGGATTTTTGGGTGTATTGCATATGCCCATGTTCCAAACCAGCAGAGGAGCAAATTAGATGGCAAAGGCAGAAAATGCATTTTTCTTGGCATTAGTGATCAGTCCAAAGCTTACAAATTGTACGATCCTATTACCAAGAAGATTGTCATTAGTCGTGATGTGGTGTTCGATGAAGATCAATTTTGGAATTGGGATAAAGACAAAGCTGAACAGCAAATACAAGCTAATTTTGATGCTGAAAATGATAGTGGACAGCAGCAGCCAATACAACAGGCACAAAGTGAGCAACAAGTAGTTGAAACAGAAAATGAACGACCTCGACAAGTTAGCAGAAGACCTGTATGGATGGAAGATTATGAGGTACAAGGAATTAATAATCATGAAGATATAGTTACTCATTTTGCTCTTTTTTCAGACTGTGATCCTGTAGCTTTTGAAGAAGCTGTTAAAGAATCCAAATGGAGAAAGGCAATGAATGAAGAAATGGCAGCCATTGAACATAACAACACTTGGGAGTTGACTGATCTTCCAAAAGGGCACAAGACAATTGGTGTGAAGTGGGTCTACAAGACAAAACTAAAGAAAAATGGCGAGGTAGACAAATATAAGGCACGCTTAGTCGCTAAAGGATACAAGCAAGAGTTTGGTATCGATTACAAAGAAGTTTTTGCTCCAGTTGCAAGACTTGACACAATCAGATTGGTGATCGCTTTGGCAGCGCAAAATTCATGGCCTATCTTTCAGTTGGATGTGAAATCGGCGTTCCTACATGGTGACTTTGAAGAACAAGTATTTGTTGATCAACCTCCTGGTTATGTGAAGCGTGGAAATGAGGACAAGGTGTACAAATTGAAGAAAGCTTTGTATGGATTAAAACAAGCCCCAAGGGCTTGGTACAGTCGCATTGAAGCCTACTTTCTAAAGGAAGGCTTTCACAAGTGTCCATATGAGCATACACTTTTTGTGAAGATTGGAGCTGGAGGTAAGATGCTTATTGTTTGCTTGTATGTGGATGATCTTATTTTTACTGGGAATGATGTTGCCATGTTTGAAAAGTTTAAGAAATCCATGATGCTTGAATTTGATATGAGTGATCTTGGTATGATGCATTACTTTCTTGGCATAGAGATTGTACAATATGCCGTTGAAATTTTTATTTGTCAAAAGAAATATGTACAAGAAGTTCTAGATAGGTTCCAAATGAAGAATTGCAATTCTGTAAATACTCCTATTGACAGGAGTTTGAAACTTGTGAAAGATCCGGGAGGGAGGAAGGTTAATAGCACACTTTACAAGCAGATTGTGGGTAGTCTTATGTACTTAACAACAACTCGACCGGATATTATGTATGCTGTTAGTCTTATTAGCAGGTTTATGGAACATCCAAAGGACTTACATTTGCTAGCAGCCAAGAGAATTCTTAGATACTTGAAAGGAACTGTTGATTTTGGAGTATTTTACAAGAAGGGAGACAAGTCAGAATTGATTGGCTTCACGGATAGTGATTATGCTGGGGATATGGATGATAGGAAAAGCACTTCCGGGTATGTTTTTATGATGGGTTCAGGAGCTATTTCATGGTCATCAAAGAAGCAGCCAATTGTTACTTTGTCTACCACCGAAGCTGAGTTTGTGGCTGCTACTTCATGTGCTTGTCAAGCAATTTGGTTGAGGAAAGTTCTTGAAAAACTTCAGTTCAAGCAACAGGGAGCTACTTCAGTTTACTGTGACAGCAGTTCAGCAATCAAACTTTCAAAAAATTCAGTTTTACATGGGAGAAGCAAGCACATAGACGTGAGATATCATTTCTTACGTGACCTTGTTGAAGATGGAACAATTGATCTTGTCTACTGCAGGAGTGAAGATCAAATTGCTGATATACTAACAAAGCCTCTCAAATTGGTGACATTTCTGAAACTCAGAAAGCTTCTTGGTGTTTGCAGTTTGGAGGAACTAATTTGAAGCTTTGTTGTCTTATGATTTTCTTTTAAACTGAATGTTTATAACTTTCAGTTTAAGGGAGGGAATGTTAGTATTTATGTGTTATGTTGAATTAGTCTTTATTTGAATAAGTTAGTTGCTCCCTGCTTTTAAGCAACTACTACTATTGTTGATGTTTATGAGTTAGTGGCTAGTGGGTTAGTGTTTCTGAGTTAGTGGCTAGTGGGTTAGTGGTTCTGAGTTAGTGACTAGTGGGTTAGTGGTTTCCTATTTTTAAGCAACTATTGATATAGTTGGCTGTAGTTATCTTGTATCTACTGTCTATATATACAGTAGTTTGAAGTGAATAATAAATCCTTTTTGTGCATCTTATCTTCCTAAGAAAGTATTTTGTTTCTAACAGTTGCGAGGAAAAGGGGGCCAACCCCTTGCTCGAAGCCTTCAACTCCTTTTTATACTTATACTTAGGGCGTCTTTGGATCTCATGCTTTGGAGGTGGCACATTGACCACGGGTCCTCCGTCCTCAACTACCACTATGGGACGGAAGGAAGGGTCATTTGTCAATCCTTAATTGGATTTGTTGTTTGGAGCGATTACCTTGGAGGAAGCCATCTCCTTTCTGTTTGCCAGTTAAGCTATCAGGCTTTGCCAAGTGGTTGTGGGCTTTGGAGTGCATGGGCTCATTAATGATCGACTTCAGCTTCAGCCTTCTGTTTGGTGTTATTTGGGTTCAAACACAATTTGGGCTCAACAATAAGAAAAAATGCCGGTTAATGTGAACTTTTTGACTTAGAAGAAAATATGATGAAAAGAAAGAGGTAGGGCTTGTCTCTTCTCTGGCCCAAAAATGAGCAAGCAAACAAGATACTATCATTTCTCTTTGTTAAGAAAAGAACTTGTGGAAGTGTTAAGCCCAAAGCCCCAAACCGGCAAATGTTTTCATTATTGGGTTAAACTTAAGAGTGGTCTACATTTTGCCCATTGGAAAAGCTTCTTCAGATAGCCTTTCAAAGCCCATCAACAACACTAAGACTCAAACTCAACCCACTCAAGACCTATCCTTTTTCCTTACAAATATATTATTTTAATACTTTTTCCTGGATTATTCAGATTTCACCATCCTCTTAAGAAACCCATCTTCCGCTTTGCTCGTAGAAACGTAAGCTGACCCATTTGTCATGCAAGAGCACCAAGTTAATAGCATTATTTTTTTATACCCTCGTGCCTATTTCTTTACTCCAATTATTCCATGCCACCCACCCAAGCACGTTTGACTGCGACAAAGTCCATCTGATCAACAAGGGATCTCGAAAAGATATTTATCGAGGAAACCCAAATACTTAAAAGGCAGCTTGTAATATAAAAATCAACCCATGCTTGTAACAAAATGGTCGGTGCATCTAAACTGATAATTTCACGTCACCGCCTAATATATATTATATAATCTATAAACATATGATGAGATTCAGTCCTATTTTACACGTATTATCTTATATTATGAACGGAAAATGAAGTAAGCTTTTCATTAATAAATGATGTGTTGTGTTTTAAAACAAATTCATTGCTGTTTGACTGAAGAAAATGAAGATGTTAACTCTTTTGTGTGTATATATATATATATATATATATATAATAATAATTTTTGCATATATTTCAACTCAAAATTTATATGTATATCTTAAATATAAAATTTTTATTTAATTTTAATTTGTATCATTTTTATATCATATCAATCATATAATATCTATAAGTATCAAGTTAAAATCTATATCATCAATGATATTTTCTCTTTTAGGGTTTCATCATTAACGTTTGCGATTATGAATTCCATTATTGATGTTAATATTTTTGATATTTCCGACCAAAAGGAAGTAATGTATCTGAATGGAATATTTTTTTGATTCGTTTTCAGTTGTCATAGGCAATTTTTATGCTGAAAAAGCAAGTTAATATTATCACCTAACTGTCATATAATCTCCCCGATTATCACTAATCATATAACTAATTTATAAAGTTGGAATGAAAAATATTACTACTTACTAATTAATTAACTTGCTGCACCTTTATTGTAAGATCAAAATCACCTATAATGACGGGGCATGATGACTGTTAGGTGCATGTGAAAGAGCGATAGTAAAACTTGAAACAGAAGCATGAAGACGGAACAAGGAGAACCAGAAGTTTTCGTAATCATTTTATTATAAGGCAGCTGCGTATTAATTTTTTCATCACCGTCCTACGTTGATTGGCACCACTAAATGATAATATTGCCGCGGAAACTTTTGAAACTACCAATATTGATGTTCTGTACAGCTACGTACTGCCAGGCTTTAATAACTTAGTTTCCAATGTTAGGCAGCCTGCCTTTGAAATGAATCTATATTTCGGGCGAAAAAAAGTATAATATTCATCAATAGTTGTGCAATTTGTTACTAAAATATTCACTACTTAAAGTTTTGTTTGATTAAAAGAAAAAGAAAAATTAAGAATAAAAAATTTGTTAATTTAACATCAAATTATAAAATAAAAAAATATTGTTGTCAAATAGAACGATGACATATAGTTGACTACTTCGTTTTGATTTTCATGTCACGTGTTGTCAGAGATTTTATAAAAAAAAAATGATTAAAGAGACACAATAGTTTTTTTCTACGTAAATACTTTCATATTTAAGTTAAAAGGGAATTTGTCAGAGTTTCTGTAAAGAAAATAGAGATTTAGTTTCATAAATCATACTGTTGTGGCGTCCTAACTCAGTCGGTAGCGACCCACTCAACTGTATTGTCCGCTTTGAACCCCGCCTTTACGGTCCCGTCCTCACGGTTTTATCGCGTCCTCAGAGGTTATCGTCTTTGTTAGAACAAAGACTTTAAGGTCTTGGATTCGAACCTCTGAATACACGATAAAACCGTGAAGGTGGGGCCGTAAAGGCGAGGCTTAAAGCGGACAATACGGTTGAGTGAGTTGCTACCGGCTGAGTTAGGACGCCACAACATATACCTAACCTCTATTTATAGAGATTAATTTCATTTTAATTAGTAGTAATCTACTAATTAAGTATTTTTTTTTACTTTACGGATCTTACAAAATTAAAAAATATTTAAAGACAAACTTGTCTAACAAGTATAATTTATATATCTCACAATACTGTTTCCAAGAAAATAAATCTAGTCTCCCACTTATTTTTTTCGTGCGTCACGTGAAATATTTTTATTATTTTTTATTTTATTTTATTATTATTTTTATCATGCACAATAAAAAAACAATTATGAGATTTAATAATAACAAAAGAAATCTATTCAACTATCTAATATCATTTTTTTAAGGAAATTGTATAAATTTATTGAACTGAACTCTAAATGAAATTTTTTATAAAAATATTACGAAATATTGAAATATGATAAATAATTATATGAAATCATTAGTTGACCTATTCTTTTCATTTTTTTATCCTTAAAAAAAAAAATTCCTAAGGTAAAATTTTAAAAGGTGGATAAGCTCATTGTAGTTAATAATGGCTGAATTCGATATTCTTGAAAGGAGGCTTGGATTTTTCTTTTGTTTTATATCTTCCTTTCGGTGACGAAGACTTCATTTGTCCCTGTTGGAAAACAATATGATGAGTCGTTATCGACATTTTTCAAAAAAATTACCAACGGTATGCGTATAGCCGTCAGATTAGCCAGTTACGCGCAGATTAAGTGGGGTCCCGAATAAATCTGTCCCCAAGGATTTATAAGGCCCAATGAATTATTGAATTTGATTGGTTCGTATTTTGCACGCTCTCAATGCTGCATTGCCATGTTAGATACCGATTTTTTCTCGAATGATCTATTTCGTCCTAAGAGCAAGCAAAACGTCGCTTTCCTTAATTCTTGGCATTTAATAATTAAAAAGGAGTATTATTATTCTTTGTTGATGAAATAGAAGGTATTTATATATATATATATAAATATATTAGTATCTTAAATATTGCTAAATATTAAATAGTTTCATCTTATAAATTTGATTTTGTGATAGTTATTACGAAGATTGACATGATTTAGTCATATCACACAAATTCATTTGAAATTCAAATTTATTGGTAAAAAATTATATTTATTTAATAAAATTTTCAAATAATATTAAGCTCAAAAAACCTTTTTTAATTCCATGAGTCTCTGCCCTATTTTCGATCCATACAATTTTTTTTCTTTTTTCCTCATAAATTTTATACATATATTAATTTCAACGTCAAAATATATGCTGAAGTGTCAAATCCCAACTCTCAGCGATTGTCTCCGTTTTGCACGTTACTTCAACTTTCGATCTCAGTGAAAAACCCTTATATTATTATTGACCTCAAAAAATAAAATTATTCTTTTATTTTAATTAGAATTACATCAAGATTCGGTAAACATCTTTCATAATTGAAATTAAATATCATTGGAACACGTCGCTGTGCATGACTTGATGTGATCTTTTACATATGAATGAAAATATTTTTTCAAATAAAAATAATGGCGAGTGTCTCTAAAGATTGTGGGGATTAATAAGCTATTAATCGATGATAATATACGAAATTAATTATGTATCGAACAATAATTTAAAAAATGAGTATTAATAAAAGAAATTTATTTGCTCCCTTTAATTTTTTATCTAAACTAGTAAATTATCACTAATTAATTAATTTTAAATCAGTCAAAATACAAAGGAAAATGAGTTTATTTTTATTTTTGTTTAATTTCCCCAGATAAAATTTTAAAAATTATCACCTATTTTTTATTTATTAGTATATCATAAAAATATACCACCTTGAATTGAAAATCATAAACGTCATTCTATCTCATTTACATCATATTAATTAACGTGAAAGAATGTCACGTGCAAGCCACCGACCAATCATGGACCAAAAATCTCATCAAGAACAGTAAAAAATGGCTGACATGCTGCCACGTACACGAATCCCAGAAGGGCTTGCATGTATTATAGTAGGACCATTTTCTCAAAAAATAATAATAATTGTGGGCCCCACGAAATGGGTTACGTGTATGGCCAGGATTTTTTTCCAGTCCCTTTCAAACCAGACCAACCTGGAAGAGCCCGAGGAGCGATCAACGGCTAGTATCCCCTCAACGGCTATTTCAAATTAGTGGATCCAACGGTCAACATCGAACTGGCGGCTGCCGCCCAACAGCGTATCCCGGGTCTTGGACTTAGCTGGGGTAGCCGACTGCAACGGTTGTCGGTAAATTGGAGAAATAGTGACATTTTAGTTAAAAAAATAGTAAAATAAGAAGAAAAATACAGTAAAAAAATGAAGTAGCCGTTGGAGACTTGGTGGCTATGGCTTCTATAAAAGCAGGCACAGAGTTCAACACTCATGAAAGCTTGATACAGAAAATATAATAATAAAAATCCAAACCCTCTTGATAAAAGGGTCGGATCCGTTTGGATCGAAGTAAATTTAAGCATTATATTTATTATTATAGAAATTAAATATCTTCGTTTCTCTCTGTCGATCAGCTTCAGAAATAGCATTTCCTTGATTATCGTTTTCTTTTTCTTCTGTTTCTATCAAGAAAATCTGTAAAGATTTCCTCTGAGGTTTCAGGCTTTCCATCATATTATTTCGAAGATCATCGCCTGTTTTTGTTTTAATTCTCTCTCTCTCTCTCTCTCTCTCTCTCTCTCTCTCTCTCTTTTGGTTCTTTGTAAAAGCTTTTTCCTTTCTTTTTTTTTTTTCCCAGGATTTTGTTGATACATATTTCTGTATCTTTTTAAAGTTTCAGAAGTTATAAAAAAAAAAAAACAGTATTATGGATGCAATTTTCGTGTCATCTTCAGCTGAGAAATCATTTTCTCCAAAGAAGCAACTCAAGAATATTTCAAAGAGAAGCAGTAATGGAGGTAATTTCGTTTCAAGAGCAAGTGAAAACTTAGCTCCCACAAACGTCATCCATGGAGGAGGCCTCTTGTTTGGTCCTCCACTGTCGCTTTCCTTCTCTTATCCTCCTTCTGCTTCTCTTCTCAATCCATTGTATCAGAATCAGCAGCTGCTTCAGCAACAACAGCAGCAGCAACCACCTCTCCTTCCACTTCCAATCCCTAATAAACCTCTCCATAGCTCTCTCCCTTCCCGAACCCGAAGCCTTTCATCGTCTCCTTCTAACAAGAAAAACAACAGAACCAGATACCAATCTCTTACCCCAAACAGATCAAAATCGAAACAAATCACTGGCAAAGTAGAAGAGCCAAAGAAAGATCAGTTGAAACCAATTACAGAAGGAACAAAAACACAAGCCTTTGACATGACATCAGCTAACCCACTAGGACCCGATCCGAATGATCTCCCAAAGGCCTTAAGATCATCGTACCTAGCAACAGGTAACGTTGCCAAAGATTTGGAGAAGTTTTCAGGTTCTGTCTTTACTCTCTCTCCACCACCTAGCAGCTTGCCTTTGCCTAAGTTTTCTCTGAGACCAAAGCTTAGTTGCAACGCTGAAGCCGGAGTCGATGCTGGAGCCACTGACAATCTCCGACGACTCCTACGTCTCCGTTGAATAAACGAAAGTTTGTCTTCGTTTTAGTTTCCTGCTGCTGGCTGAAGGTTATTTTGTATAAATAAAGGCCTTACTAATTAAGGGTATGCTTTACTTTCCTTGATCAAGTAGTAACTCTTATCTTCCTTTTCATGTTTTCTCCTTAATTTTCTTTTGTCATGGGAAAAATATTGTGATCACCTCCTCTCTTTTTTTTGAACTGAGGTGCACAAAAGGAAAAAAAAAAAGTAAAAAGGAAGAAGAAGAAGAAGAAGAAGAAGAAGGTTGCTTTGGGCCAAGAGATCGTTGAACCTTTTTTCTTTTTGGTGCCAATCATAGTGTCACATTGTAATTTACATCCGTATCCACATAATATTGTGATCACCACCTTGTTTTTGAATAGGGGTGAACATAAATTATAAGTGTAAGGCTTCGCCATTTTCTTTTGTTTGATAAATTATATATGTAAAGGCTTTGTCATTTTCCTTTGTTTGAGGGTTTTATTGAACAGAAGATTGCCTTAGTGTTGATCCTTTTCTTTTTAAAAATTTATTTTTAGAGAATTAAAGTTCAAAGTTAGGGTTCCATAAACAAAAAACCATTTTGTATGTAAAGACTTTGTCATTTTCTCTTGTTTGATGGCTTTATTGAACAGAAAGATTGCCATAGTGTTGATCCTTTTTTCTTTTCAAAAATCTATTTTTAGAGAATTAAAGTTCAAAGTTAGGGTTCCATAAACAAAAAACCATTTGATAAATTATATATGTAAAGGCTTTGTTATTTTCTTTTGTTTGAGGGTTTTATTGAACAGCCATAGTGTTGATCTCTTTCTTTTTAAAAAATTATTTTTAGAGAATTAAAGTTCAAAGTTAGATTATAGTTTAAACCATACGCATGCAATTCCTGTGGCACAGATGATACCTGCAATGCTTGCGCAATTGCATGATTCTGAGAATTTCATCGTCCATGGAAGGATGGAAAACAAGAAAAACCTTATATTGCCGGAAAAATGTGATTATTGTACAAAATAACAGTAAACAACATTCCACCGCTTACATGAAAATTAGATTCTAAAGCAGCCATACAGACTCCTCTCAAAACAAACTAATTCTTACTCGCATTCAATAGAACAAAATTTTGTTCAATAAAAAGGAAGAAAGATGATTTCTTTTCCTTGGTCCAGAAGAGCAAGACAGTTTAAGTTCTCTGGCTGGTCCCTGCAGTTCTGGAAAATTGAACAGAAACTCAATTTTCTATTTCCACTGCTTTACACTCCGGGCATGTTAGAAATACAGTTTGCCCTTCATCTGCCGATCTCATCTGCATAGGAGAGAGAGAGAGAAGGAGAATGATAAGCAAAATGATCAGCAAACAGCAACGCAGAAAAAGAAACTGTTTATTGAGATGTGGTTTTACTTGTCTGGTACTGTACTGCATCTCTGGGTTCCCACACGATTTACAAATCCGTTTGATCATCTGAAAATAAAATCAATGAAATTGTGAGTCTGTGGCATATTTCAAGAAAAGCATCCATATTTAACTTTATAAAAGTAATTACCGCTGCTGATTCTTCCGATGTCATCTCATCACTAACATGCGAGATGCCCAGGTCCCTTCGAATATCCTGTTTCATGGAAAGCACATGGAGTAATATAACTTAACATCAAGAACATGATAAGAGGTGGAGGAGACCACGGACCAAAATTAGGCTATCAGTAAGCAAATGCAAAAAGCTGATCTGCATACAACATTCTCCATATTAACAATATGAGTTTGTGACTTCTATCAAACTGAACACTTTGGGGAAAAAGAAATGGGAAAAACCAAAAATGACCAACTTATTAGGTGTATGGAACATGCTTTCCCTTATACTCTATCTCCAGCCAGTTGGAAATTGTGACTTCTACCAAGAACTGACCACTTTGGGAAAAAAGAAAAGGGAAAAACCAAAAATGACCAATTAGGTGCCAATATGGAACATGCATTCTCTTATACTCCATCCCCAGCCAGTTGGAACATCTCAATCTGTGATTCTGTCTATGAGATTCAGAATCAGCATAGCCAATTGATTAAAAGAGTGCTCATTTACAACCCCACTCCCCCATTCGATTACGAGACAGCCATTGAATTAAGACTGTTTATTTACAAACCCACTCCCTCCTAAATAATGAAGCAGATATATATATATATATATATATATATATATATATATATATATCATTTTCTTTCAACACATAATTAAGCAACAATCATCATATCAATGATAGCTTCCCAACAAAATAGAAGCGCCTAAGTTCAAGGCATACCTCAGCGGTAATGGTGTAACCTATTTCTCTGCCCAAAATCCCTAAAAGATATTGGTAACAATTTTAGTAAAGTAGACGATCAAGAAGATAGAACAACAGTAAATGAAGTTGGTACCTTTGGCACTTGGTTTAGACTTGCACAAGGGGCATTCAGCATACTTGGGAGACACCAAAGACAGCATTGTACCACACAAGCTACAGAACATAAACTCACGGCCTTGAGAATATGCCATGAATCTTTTCTTCAGTAAACTGTCGACAGGGGCGATTTATGCGGATCAAAGATGGTGAAAAGATGAATTGTCCCCTTAAGAAGCTGTCAACAAGGGCATTTTATAAGATCAGAGAAAACTGAAATGAATACAAAAAATCATTTTTTTGTGTGAAGAATATGATTAAACTAGCACATTGGAATCATTAAGAACCTCCAAAAAAAGTTCTCTGAGAAATAACTACAAACACTTATCAAGGAAGGGTACCCAGACTGCATTAAAAGTTCCATCTTTTTCTAACAATACTTCTGAAAAAAACTATCCAAGGGCTTGAAATTGGGGTTTAAATGAAAAGGTTGTGCAATAATAATACAGAAATTCATGATATAAGTAAAGAAATAACCCATCAAGCAAAGAAAATATCTAAAAAAAGTTAAATAGAGAACAAGAAGTTAGAGGAGATTACCTAAAGAAAACAGCAAAAGCTAAAATCTCTTGCTTTTTAATGCTTGCTCCCGCCAACGTTACTGGGTAATGATAAACCCCTCTTTCTGGTCAGAGTCTGAGAGAATTATGGTAGTAAAACCCTAGAAGCAGGAAGGAGCAAACCTGTCAGCACTTAGGCCTGAGTTTAAGTAGGCTCATAGCCATTTCATAAAGGCTCAACCATAGGCCCAAGAGATCACTTTCTAGTTTGAGCCCCAGGCTCCTCCAGGGAGCCCACTGTATTATAAGCCCCAAAGTCTTGAATTCAAATTATGAGTAAACCGAAAAAAAGAAATTATCTTATACACAGAGAAAAATTCTACTATTAATGTGTTAAAAAGGAATTTGAAGAAAAATATTAAAATAATCAAATTGAGAAATCCTGTAAGCCAACTTTTTTAATGGAAAAATTTAAGCTGTATTGTGCCGTGGAGAGAATCAACTCATTTTCATTGTCTTCTTCATCAGTCAAAAGCATGAAAACTCCATATGAAGCATCCCTGTTGGCGTAAATGTCAGTTAGCTACCTAGACAGCATACATTAATAATGAGTTATAAGTATCCAAACAGGAAATACCCTTTGCATCGAAAGTTTACCAAATCTAGCTAGCAATACAAATTTCCAACATGACATGGTGAGAAGGCGATCGAGCTGGTCCTTCACTCTCTCACCGCCATGATAGAGTGGCCCCGAGAAATAAATGTCTCCAATTACCATACTAAATTTGTTATGATGGTCATAAACAACTAAATCGGCTTGGGGTTTCTGCATTAATTGCATGAAAAATGACAGCAATTCGACTGATGTTCTTCTTTAACATAAAGAAGCAGCACTGATTTCTTTGTACAGACAGTTAAGCCGAGTTGTTGGTTGGCCAGCTACGTTAACTTTACATTTATAGGCGCGGGAAAAGACTGTCTCTCTTCAACAGCAACGCAAGAACTCCATGATGCAATTCCTTTCTTGTTGAACTGTCCCTTTTATCACCTTCCTCCTCCCAAACATTTCTCGGTAGCTTGATTTACAGTTTAGAATGGAAGAAGTAGAGCTTAGTGATGAGAATTCGGTTCCAAAAATGGAGCAACCTTCGAATTCGACCAAGAGGGAACCTGTTCCATTCCTTGGCCTCTTTGCAGCTGCTGATAAATTAGATTATGCTTTGATGTTTTTTGGAAGCTTAGGGGCGTGCATACATGGGGCTGCTCTTCCAGTGTTCTTTATTTTGTTTGGACGCATGATAGATTCTTTAGGACATCTGTCTACAGATCCTCACAAATTGTCTGCTCGGGTTTCTGAGGTACTGCCTTTTTATTCTGGCTTTGTTCTTCCAATTAAACCCTGCATCATGTTAGAAAAACAGAATCTGAATTGTACTGAAGTATTTGATTTGGAGAGTCATTGTAACAAAAAGCATGAGTTTGAGTTTGAGTTTGAGTTTGAGTGTGCATAATTTCTCCAGAATATTTCACAGCACAACAAAATTTTGATCTGACTTTGCTTAATATTTGACACTTTTCTTTCCTGCAGCATGCTCTGTACTTGGTCTACCTTGGTCTTGTTGTTTTCGCATCAGCATGGATAGGTGCGTTTCATGTTTCTTAGTCCTCTCTACAATTTTCTCAAGAACCCCTCAGCTTTTCCTTGCCTACTGGAAAGTATTAAATACTTAAACATTTTGATATTTTCTTTTCAGGTGTTGCATTCTGGATGCAAACTGGGGAAAGACAGACAGCTCGTTTGCGTCTGAAATACCTTCAGTCAGTTCTAAGAAAAGATATAAGCTTCTTTGACACTGAAGCCAGAGATTCCAACATTATTTTTCATATTTCAAGCGATGCAATTCTTGTCCAAGATGCTATAGGAGATAAGGTAATAGGAATATAATGATTCTTACAATTTTCAGAACTTTGATAACATTCTTCTTTAATACTACCATTCATGTGTATCTTGACGCAGACAGGCCATGCTTTCCGTTACCTTTCTCAATTTCTCGTTGGGTTTGCCATTGGATTTACATCTGTATGGCAGCTTACACTACTCACCTTGGCTGTAGTTCCACTGATTGCCATTGCAGGTGGAGCTTATACTATAATTATGTCTACTCTATCAGAAAAGGGTGAGGCTGCATATGCTGAAGCCGGGAATGTGGCAGAAGAGGTAATTGCTAAATTACAAACACATTTACTTCGATGACGAGATAGATTCAATTTGATTTGACAAACACGCAAACTACTTTTGCCAAGCTTTTCTCACTTATGGAGATAGCTTTTTCTTGCCTTTCGGTTCAGATTATTTCACAGATTCGCACGGTATACGCATTTGTAGGGGAGGAAAGAGCAGTTAAAGCATACTCTAGTTCACTTAGAAATGCTCTTAAAATGGGGAAGAGAAGTGGACTTGCAAAGGGAGTTGGAGTTGGATTTACCTATTGCCTGTTGTTCTGTGCCTGGGCGTTGCTCCTTTGGTATGCCGGCATACTTGTCAGACATGGCAAAACAAATGGAGGGAAAGCCTTCACAACAATTATCAATGTCATTTTTAGTGGATTGTAAGTATACTTGAATGTGGTAACAAATTGCTAGGAGGTTTTATCTCTCATTGATCGTATTTTATGATAAAAACAGGCGTTTTCCTTTTGCAGTGCTTTAGGTCAAGCAGCTCCAAACCTTGCTGCCATTGCTAAAGGCCGGGCAGCTGCCGCCAATATCTTCAGCATGATCGAAGCAGACTCAAAGCCTTCAAGACTGTCAGATGGTGAAACTATTTTGCCAGAAGTTGCCGGGCAAATTGAGTTCTGTGAGGTCTATTTTGCTTATCCCTCACGGCCCAATATGGTGTTTGAGAATTTGAGCTTCTCAATAGATGCTGCGAAGACGTTTGCATTTGTAGGTCCCAGTGGTTCAGGGAAGAGTACCATCATTTCCATGGTTCAACGTTTCTATGATCCCACTTCAGGTAAGTTACAAAATTATGGAGATCACTATTACTGGAAAGACCATTATGGCTTATGCACTGGAATTCGCCAGGTAAAATACTATTGGATGGGCATGATCTTAAGAATCTCCAGTTGAAATGGTTGAGAGAACAAATGGGATTGGTTGGTCAAGAACCAGCTCTGTTTGACACAACAATAGCTGGCAATATCCTACTTGGTAAAGAAGATGCAGATATGGAGCAAGTTATACAGGCTGCCAAAGCTGCTGATGCACATTCTTTCATTGAAGAACTACCTGATAGTTATAACACACAGGTGTGTTCTCCAAACAGTGCTTTGATATTATCAATTGATAAATGTAAGATATATTAAGGACTAGGATTGCAACATATCAAATTTTTCTGTTTTGTGATCAATCCTCAAAGTGCGAAGCTTTGATAGTTTGTTGAATTTAGGTTGGAGAGGGAGGAACTCAGCTTTCTGGAGGGCAAAAACAAAGAATTGCTATTGCTAGAGCTGTGCTGAGAAACCCGAAGATACTACTTCTAGATGAGGCCACAAGTGCTCTTGATACAGAATCAGAGCTCATAGTTCAACAGGCACTGGATAAGATAGTGTCAAACCGAACAACAATTATTGTGGCACATCGATTATCCACTATTCGAGATGTTGACACCATTATTGTTTTGAAGAATGGCCAGGTTGTTGAGATTGGGAGCCACATGGATTTGATATCTAAGAATGGAGAATATGGAACTCTAGTGAGCTTGCAAGTATCAGAAAACATTGCAAATTCAAGCTCTATATGTCATTCTGATGCTTCTGAAAGTTCCAGCTTTCGACAACCTCCCAACAGTCAAAATCCTGGGCAGGATTCAACCACTAAAGAATTGCAGCAAAGTGATCAAAACTCATCTCAGCAAAACTTTGCTCCTACTCCATCAATATGGGAACTACTAAAACTAAACGCACCGGAATGGCCCTATGCACTTCTTGGCTCGGTTGGTGCAATTCTGGCAGGCATGGAAGCTCCACTATTTGCCTTTGGGATCACGCATGTCTTGACTGCATTCTACTCTCCTCCTGATTTCCATATGAAGGAGGAGGTTGAAAGGGTGGCTCTTATATTTGTTGGTCTGGCTATTCTTACCATTCCAATATATCTGCTGCAACACTATTTTTATACCTTAATGGGAGAGCACCTGACAGCTCGTGTCCGTTTATCAATGTTCTCAGGTTCTTTTCTATTTCTCAATATTACGTTGATGGGAGATTCATCACATTGGCAAATCCTCTGAAAGATAAAAATTTTACACTAACTTATATGTGTTTGCATAGTATATTGAAGTACATCTTCAGTTCTTATATTTATTGTATTATAACATATTCAGATTTTCAACTGCAGCTATTCTTTCCAATGAGGTTGGCTGGTTTGATTCGGATGAGAACAATACTGGCTCATTGACAGCAGCTTTAGCTGCAGATGCAACCCTGGTAAGGAGTGCTCTAGCTGATAGGCTATCCACAATTGTGCAGAATGTAGCACTTACCGTGACAGCATTTGTGATTGCTTTCACTTTATGCTGGCGCATAGCATCTGTTATCATTGCCTCCTTTCCCTTACTCATAGGTGCTTCCATAACAGAGGTAAGGTTTAGAAACTGCCTTAATTGCAATTACATGAATGGCACTGCAATCCTTATATTTCATTTTCTTGTTTCAAATTTACAGCAACTATTTCTTAAGGGATTCGGAGGGAATTACAGCCATGCCTACTCCAGAGCAACTGCTGTGGCACGCGAAGCAATAGTCAACATTCGCACTGTCGCTGCATTTGGTGTTGAAGACCGGATTTCATTCCAGTTTGCCTCTGAACTAAACCAACCAAACAAGCAAGCATTCTTACGGGGTCATATTTCAGGTTTTGGCTATGGTGTATCACAGCTCTTCGCTTTCTGTTCCTATGCGCTTGGCCTTTGGTACGTATCAGTGCTAATCCAGAAGAAAGAATCCAACTTCGGAGACCTCATGAAGTCCTTTATGGTATTGATAATCACTGCATTGGCAGTAGCAGAAACACTTGCTCTCACACCGGACATTGTGAAGGGATCACAAGCACTTGGGTCAGTTTTCGGAATTCTCCACCGGAAAACATTAATAGAACCCAATGATTCCACATCAAACATGGTAAACGACGTCAAAGGAGACATTGAGTTCAGAAATGTAAGTTTCAAGTACCCAATGAGACCGGATGTAACCATTTTCGAGGACTTAAACCTGAAATCTTCAGCTGGAAAAAGTCTAGCCGTGGTCGGACAAAGTGGCTCTGGGAAAAGCACTGTGATCGCACTAATCATGCGATTCTATGATCCCATTTCAGGCGGAGTTCTGATTGATGGTTATGATATCAAGACATTAAACTTGAGATCATTAAGGCTGAAGATGAGTTTAGTTCAGCAGGAGCCAGCGTTATTCTCAACCACAATATACGAAAACATCAGGTATGGGAAGGAGGAAGCATCAGAAATCGAGATACTGAAAGCAGCCAGAGCAGCCAATGCTCATCGATTCATCAGCAGAATGCCTGAAGGATACCAAACTAACGTGGGTGACAGAGGGGTACAGTTATCAGGGGGCCAAAAGCAGAGGGTGGCAATCGCTAGAGCAATTCTGAAAAACCCTTCCATTCTTCTTCTTGATGAAGCTACAAGTGCATTGGACACGGAATCCGAGAAACTAGTTCAAGAGGCCCTGGATAATCTCATGGTAGACCGTACCACGGTCGTGGTAGCGCACAGGTTATCCACCATTCGTAACGCAGATAGCATTGCGGTGCTGCAACAAGGAAAGGTGGTTGAAATCGGCAGCCATGAGCGGCTGACCAAGAAACCTGGTAGCCTCTATAAACAATTAGTCGAACTACAGCAATAAATGAACATTCATCTGTCTTGAATATTAATTTAAATATTTTTATTCTCCGACTTTAAAATGAGAGAAATATGTAAATTTAAGATTTAATCTCAATACTCAATGCTTGTCTTTTTTTATAAATAAAAAATTTTCATCACCTTAATAAATTTTCACCTTACTGTATCATATGTATCATATCTGCCGGAAAAAAATCTTAATGTAAAAGTTTTCTATCCGAAAATAATTTTTTTTTAGATTTTATAATATAAAAATTTTATGTACTTAATTATTTTTTTACCTTATCATGCAAGCATACGAAGCATACAGTAGCTTTCCACAGAATTGTAAACATGAATTTGTTGTAATGCAAGGAAACTACAGTCAATTCTTGATAATAATTATCTTATCATAATGAAATTAAATTTAATACATTATTTTGGGAAATAAAAATGGTTACCTATGGTATTTTTTTTATTTTTTTTGGAAAAAAATTTAAAAAAAAAAAGACATTAGAATGTCGT